>CM057163.1:24442550-24687950 GCA_029962745.1 Echinometra lucunter
CTAATAATCCGATTCAGATCACCCAATCTGATACTGCTCTGTATCTATGACGACTATACATCCCCTCCTTAAGACAACTTTGATTGACTTTACCAAGGCCATTTTGTCTGAAAGGAAAATTTGAATAATGTGATTGATAAAATGAGACGGTTCTCGTAAAGGCAACAAAGAGCGCTCATTTGTTTAGGGATTAAATTATTTACTCAAGGCTTAAAGAGAAGGAAACGGGGAAAATTCAAGTCTCGTCGTCGGCATTTCGATGGGTTTCAGCAGTACAGCTATTTGCAGTTTCAATATCTGCTCGATGAGAACTCCTAGGAAATTGCATTATTTTAGATGTATCCCTTTCAAAGTTATTAGCTTTTCATACAACATTGATATCCAGGATGAAAATCATCGTGATAAAACAAAAACATGAAATTTAGCTTTAACAATTTTTAAAACACCCGTTCGCGTAAAATTACCAGATTGGTGCAGTTAATCTTTAACAATATGAAATACCGATAACCATAAAACGTTCACCCACGAGAAAAAAGAAAACACAATCGATTTCGAACTCATTTCTCATAGAAACCTAATGTACAGGTGAACAATGAGGTTATTGAAATATAATACCCATGCCTCCAGTTTTATTTACGATTTTCCTTACCATCTTATAATATCTACCTATACTGTAAAAGTTGGTCTGGAGCATTTACACAAAATTTACAATCCCAGCAGATTTCAGTCAATTTTCACCCCATTGTTACCCAGTATACACTCCGTGGGATGAAATCCGTTTTGAATATCTCTACTTATGTGTACATCAAAAGATGCCCTCAAAACCTTCTAGGCAGCGTGGGAAAGAAAAACATTATAGATCACTTATGCAGGGTCACCCATGGTCACTATTAACATTTTGTCTATTCATGGAAATGATGACGTCATAATTTCGTTTCTTAACTAAATTACTTCTGTTTGATTGAGCAGCGGAGCGTTGATTTAAATAGTTCAGTGTCTCTTAACGCGGCCAGGCAAGCTGACTCGAGTTCTGTGGATTTGATTATCAATTATGCCGGCATCGACGGATATTTCTTCCCCTCCATTTTACTTCTTCCTACAAACAGAAGACTTGGGGAATTGCTTCTCAGTTCACCTATGCTCGAATTTCTAATGGGTATATTTTGCAAGGACTTGATATGCCATTGAAATACCTTGCGATATGCGTATGGTATATTATGACTATTAATGACAATTAAATCAAAATTTTGTCCAAGAAAATGAATAACGATATATTGGAAGGGATGGGAAGGATGAATAATTATTTACATTTACTTATCATATATGCAACGTATTGATGTCCAAACCTTGATTTTTACAGTGATTTCTTGTTGTGCTTGAGATGCAGATTCTGATTTAAAAAAAAATCACTTGGCTCTTGCGGGGTGATAAACGCCCTCATTCCCTATTTTTTTCCCGGATTTCCTATGCCCCAGATTAGTGATGTCTTGATGAAAATGTTTATGCCACATTACCCATTACCCACCCGATTCTTAAATTGTCGTTTACATTACAACATAAATTTCAACCACGTGTCCAGGGAATCTTGATCATGTCATTTTTTTCATGTGTGGGAACTCGTCTTGTTAATGAGAAGCTTGAACCTCTCCTTCTTGTGAACAGCTTCACATTCTGTGCTCGTCTACCTCGCATCGCCCAACGCCACTCTTCATACTCACAAGCGGCAAAGTATAGTACGCGGTTACAGTTCGTTTTTCGAAGGTTCGTTAGTCCGAAAATTAAATAAGGTTCGTTAGTTCGTTAGTTTTTTTCGGACTAACGAACCTTATTTCATTTTTGGACTATCGAAGCTTCGGAATAACGAACCTTATTTCATTTTCGGACTAATGACGAACCTTCGGAATAACGCCACAAATGTTTGGATTAACGAACCCTTTTCCATTTTCGGACTTACGAACATCTAGGTATACGCAATTGCGTGTTTCGGAATAACGAACCTTTGGAATAACGATCCTTCGGAATAACAAACATCACCCTAATACGCAACCCTATGAGGAAATTCCCTTAGTTCATTCAAAATAATTATGACCAAATCATTAGAAAAAAACGGCTCGGTCAAACTGAAAAAGTGCAGTCAATCGAACGTACATTTTTCCATTATTTATAAAAGAATCATTTACTGACTATAAATCAATCAATTAATCAAATCGGAACTCCTGAGATCCACACGTAAGTTTTTTTTTTTTTTCTAGCAGCCTTTGTCTTTCATGATCCCAGCAATGTCTCGCGTCTACTGGAGACCAGTGTCCATCCTTAATGAATCAGCATGTACTCCTTGGTCGCTCTCTTCTTGCATATCCATGGAGGGGTTCCCACAGGACCACTGAGTACAGTGTCGGCTCTGGATGACGGTGAGCACGACCTGAAAGCTTTAATCTCATCTGGGTTACTGTTGAGCTGACCTTTGGAAGGTCCTCACTGTTCAAAGTTTACATTCTCAATGCGCACGGGTTGACGCTCAAAACCATCCTCAACATTCTAGTGCAGCTTCCATCTTCCATCTAAGTTAAAGGTCCGGGGTCCCGTTGCATAAAACTTACCATTAATGGTAAGTTTGCCATTAATGGTAACTGACTTGATAACATTGCTCAACAGCCAATCAAATTCAAGATTTCCATGGAAGTTACCATTCATGGCAAAGATACCATCACTGGCAAAGTTTTATGCAACGGTGCCCAGGTCTCTGATTCGTACAACAAAACAGACTTCACCGTAGCTGTGGAGGGACTATTAACATTACTGACTTTAACCTCATGAAATATAAACTTCACCAGTGGCAATGAATGCAGACGTTATCAGGTCGTATTACAGAAAACTGGGATGTGTTCATAGGGTTGTGTATCATACGCGACCGCATGTGAGTTCGCCATTACGTGACCTTGAGAAATGCCAAGTCGAGATACAGAGACGCCAAAGCGAGACCACTGTTCAGGGTCTTTTTTTTTTTCAAGTTGCTGAAAAGGAATGCGTATGTAAACCCCATCGTTCACATTTGCCACCGGACTTAATGGCCTTTGTATTAAACCTATGGAAATGAGAGGATCCAGTAGTGAACGATCCATACTGTATGTTATATGATCAGATGATACAAAGATTATTTCCTCGATCGATAAGCTAGGCACGCTTTCGGGCGATCATTGATATCTCAATCACCATCTCTCTTTCTCTCTCCTTTTCATTTTTTACTTCACACTCACATTTCATTAATGTTGTATGTTTAGGATTCATGTTATGCAATGTCTTATCAGTAATCCAGACACGGCTATTCTCCCCCTAAAGCTATCTCTTTCAGGTTCTCCTCAACCATGTCAACAACATCCTCATTGGACTGTCTTTTACCATGTTGGCTTGTGATAAATATTTATGATGGTGATTGACGTTATAGCATATTCTTTAACTGAAAACTTAGGCACACGTTTTGCTCATCATCGATATCTCATGTATTGTTATGTCTTTCAGGTTTGTCTACACATTCGCGATGCAAAGTCCGCGGCCCATTTCCTTTTCTGATATTATGATTGGATTTAGTGAGTCTCTTTTATCGATGGCGTAAACTGATTTTTTTCTCTCTTTCTTATAGCGAAAGTTATCTCGAAAGTTATCTCTTTCAGATTCTGCTCAGCATCATCAGTGGACTGTCTTTTACTTTGTGATAAGTATTTATGATGGTGATTGATGTTATAGTATTTTCTTATAATTTATGCACACGTTTTTAATGTTTTATTTAGATATGGCATACAGACCTTTCCTTAAAGGAGTACTCCAGCCTGTAATTAAGATGCCTTGAAAAATGGATTAAAACTAAACAAGCAAAACACCGAAAATTTCATCGAAATCGGATGGAAATTAACGAGTTATGGAATTTTCAAGTTTCGCATTATTTCGTGAAAACATTTGTATTCATATGATCATGTATATTCAGTGAGTCACATCCCCACCTTTCCTTTTGTATTTTATTAAATGAAATCTTAATTATTTCATATTTTCATTTATATGTATAAAAAATCTCTCCCTCGTATCAAAATAAGTTAGAGCAATGATGATCTTACATATTCCATGAGGAGTCAATCCTGTTTTTATATTCTTGGAGCTGAAAATTTGAATTGTAATTTCATATAATATAATACAAAAGAAAAAGTTGGGATATGACATCATCAGATCACTCATTGCATATTCATGATGATACGCATACTAATGTTTCACCGAAATGATGCAAAACTTAAAAATGCCATAACTTCGTTATTTTTCATCCGATTTCGTGAAATTTTCAGCATTTCGCTTGCTTAATGTTACTTCTATTTATTCAAATCATCTTAATTTCAGGCTGGAGTACCCCTTCAATAAATGATGTTGTATGTCGATCAGTGATGTTATTGCATCTTTTAATGATAGCCTAGACACACCATCTTTAGTCATCGTTGATTTCTTGTTTGTCTTTTTTGTTCTTGCTCATCATTGACAACCATGATGCTTCCTTTGTTGCAGTAAATGTTGTACGATCCTGACTGATGTCACAAAATCTCTTTCCCCGGTTACTGACATCTCATTTATCAACTCTTTTAAGTTCACTGTCATACTCTCATCATATTTTCATCTCTTTTAGTGATAACCGAAAACACCTACTGTTCCTCGTCAATTATATCTTTTTACATGCCATCTCTTACAGGTTACAATCGTCTTCATCCTTTATCTCTTTTATTGATAACCTAGGCGTCCTCTCGCCTCTTCATTGATATGTTATTAATGTGATCTCTTTCAGGTTTGCCTTCATTTCCACCACAACATGCAGTCCTCACTAGTCGCTTTTTCAGCCGTCTTTGCGGCAGTGCTACTAGGCTTGGCCTCAGCCACAGATGTGCTTCCGTAAGTACACTTAAGTTTCGATCCTGTAAAATTGATTACTGTCACACTTCAGTAAATAAGCATAAAACTTCGGTTCATTCGTTTTTCAATCACTTTCAAAAGTAAAATCATACCTTTTCGGAGCAGACATTCCTTTCCATCTTTTTGAAAAACAAAATAATTTTCAAGGAGCCATTTTACTATTATGTGTTATAACACCTGCAAAAATCACCATATTGTCACCTACATCAGTGACCGTGTTCTTATTCCCAAAACATGGAGTTTAACACACAGTATCAAATGCCTACATGAAAACTGCTTACTGTCCCCCTTGATGACGTCATACTATATATAGTTTATATATTTTTAATGCATTTTTTGAAAGTCCAGCAAAGGTGTCCTATTCCTTTGCTTTCTATAAGAAGAATAGGAAGATACTCATAGATGTATATTCTCTATTTTGTGAAGAAAGAATTTTAATGTCTTATACATTATATCTGTGCAAGGCTGGAAAATCTATCTATTACATCAGAAAATCTTGGGGACCGCCCACTTGACCGAAGGCCCTCGAGACCGAAGGCCCGCGAGGCCGACTTTTCTCGTATCGTACTTGCCTTAATCACAAAATAATGCGCTATCGGTATATGAAATAATTAGCATGTTTAGTCCTCGTTTCCGGATGTTCCACACCTTCAATGAAAAACATTCGCTGCCCTTTAATACTTATTAATCTTCCTTCTATGACAGGAATTGGTCAGAGCGGTGTGATATCATAGATTACAATTAGCTATTCTCGGCCTCGCGGGCCTTCGGTGAAGTGGGTTGTCACCGAAATCTTTAAGTCATGAACAAGTCAAGGTGACATCACATGCATTAGAAATGAAATGCACCCTTTAACTTTTTACTGCCGGATCAAATTAGCCACTTAACACACCACTGAACACATCATTAGTATAAGGTTCGAATCCCAATGGTATATTGTACATTGGAACTTGCCTCTACCACGCGTGAATCATATGGAACATGATTCATTTCATTCATTCATTCATTCATTTTTTTAATGTCATGCAAGGCATAATATTTGATTTTACAGTCTGATAATCAAAGAATACATGTATAATTTAACATAATAGACTATGCGGATGAAAATAAATTCACAGGTTTTATCAAAACACATCGGAACATTCATAATCAGATTTTAAAACGCATGGCAGTATTAAAAAATTCTTATTTGATCATTATAAAGACTACATGGAATACAGGCAAGGGGTCACTTCTTGCGAAATTAAAAAAAAAAGAAACAAAACAAAACAAAACTTTACAATGCACCAATTTGGCTCTCTTTTCAGAGAATTCCCCCTTCATTCATAGTTAGAAGCAACCTCTCTCTTTTTTTTGGGGGGGGGGGGGGAGGGGGGATGTTGACTCCTATGTCTTGCTAGCACGAGAGACCACAAGGGATAATGAAATTTCGCCTTAAAAAGCAGATCACGCAAAACAACCATTTCAAATAAGTACCCCGCTGACTGTATATAAGGTAACGGCTACCTTAATGTTTAGTCTGTATGTTATACAGACTTGACTTGATAGAGATTTACTATTGCCGGGTGCGTGTCTTAACAAGGATTAGCCTGTCATGAACGGGGGACTTGCGTATCACATCATATATAATGTATTCCTCTAAAATCCTTTCCAATTAAATCATGATAATCTGATGAGTCTTTGCTGAAGAAATCGTTGCCATATCGCCTATATACCGCAAAACTGTAGGTGCAATTCAGAAGCAAAATTTACATTTGAACTCCATTTTGAGGAGAAATTTACATTTAAACTCCATTTTGAAGACAAATGCTCGTTTTAACTCTAAGTTCTCAAGCTATTTTGATACACTCTAAATGTACTTTCTCTCTTGGGGATTCCCAAAAGTAAAGACTATATCACCTTATGTCACCTCTAGTCAACCCTCCCCCCGTAAATAGACCAAAATACATTTACATTAAATCCTAGGAAAACTTCAAGAGTCCGTAGGCGGTCCATGCTTTTCTCAGGAATACAGTATTTCCATAAATAATGTTAAGAATCATTTTCTCATGTCCAGAATCTTTCTTACAAAAAGAATAAAGAAAATTATTATACTTTCTCAAATTCGGCACAAAAGGTAGGATGTTGATCCTGCTTGTATCCTCTCAAAAACGAAGTTCAAACTACCATGCCAGGCAAAAAGCAGGAAAGGCCTCCATGATGATACTAACAAATCTTGATTCTTTAAGTGCTACTCATATCATCTATTTATGGTACATGGTTGCTCTTTCGAAAATACAAGGGTATGCTTCAAGAAAAAAAAAAGAAGATGACTACTTCTTGAAAAAGATGTTTTATATGGAGATAAAACTAGAAATGTAGAAAAATAAAAGCAGCTCAGAAAGCATTAAGGATAGCAAGGATAATGCACGCTTTTTGACATGTACTCGTTTGTCGTACCCATAATTCTCCATAACTATCATATTTCTTTAGGATTTTCAGGATCAGATTTGGAGAATATGTATTTTTTAAAAATAAGAATTGATCGTAGATAATGTAGGTACTTGATAAAAGTGTCGTTTTAAGAATTCACTATCATTACGTGCTGTGCTTACAGATCTTGATGATAATAATAATGATTAGATAACTTTATATAGCGCAGTTACTATAGGAATATACTCTACTGCGTCGCAATGTATAACTGAGCCCCCAGTGATACTGCTTAAACTTGTTAAACATACAATAAAAACTGTGATAATCAAAAACTCCTTTAAAAAGGTGACTCTTCAAAGAAACTTGTTCTAACAATTATGATAGACTTCCTTCACTTTGCTCTTTTGAAAATATGGGTAACGCTGTTTTTTTTTTGTTTGTTTTTTTTTTATCCTGGGGGTTCTCTGCGATTGAGTAGACAACCTCGCGAAAGGAGAGCTCCTTCAGACGATCTGGAGGGATTCGAACCACGGACCTGGGATGACACAGAAGACGTAGAGGATTTCAGGACAAATGAATAGTGAGTTGAGTTACCGCCCTACCTCACCCCTTTCTCTCTTTCTCTCTCTATCTCTCTCTCTCTCTTCCTCTCCCCTTCCTTTCCTCTCACACTCCTTCAAAGCCATTGAGTAACGTTTAAAAATATGAGCTGCTTCGCCCTACATGCTTTCAGTGTATGTAATATTGTGTAAATATGAAGCCCTGAAAAATGACCTCCTCGTTTCACAAAAAAGGTGAAAATATACAAGTGACTGGAAATGCCCAAAGCAAAGGTCGGTTTTGCAAATGGCTGAATTCAGTGAACTTTATCTTCCTGGTTGTTTAATTATCCTTCTGAACATCTTTATACAACACGTACATCAAAATTCAACAATTCATTACACCAAGCCTCCAAAAAGTTACCGGATCCCGGCCCATTAAAGGGAAGTCAACCCTGAAAATAGTGTATTTGAAGAAAAACAGATAAATTAGATGAACAGGACAGTGAAAAATGTGATCAAATGCAGATTAAGAATAAGAAATAATTAATTTTCGAAGTTGTGCACAAAATATCCTAAATCATAACTGAAAAATCTGTAACGTAACATGCGAGCTCACCTTCCATTTGTCCTGTGCACAAAATATCATGAAATCTCGTTTCTTTGTAATATTGATGACGTAATATATTTTGTCATGCAGAGGTTTTAGGACACATGTACGATTGAAATTTCTTTTAGTGGGATTTTTGAAATGTTTTTAGTAAAATGAGCAAGTGGGGATGAGCTTACATGTTTAATACGTCACACAGTGATTGATTACAAACTGAAAAACATCACAACTTTCTTCTTTTTAATCAGAATTGGGTCAAACTTTCATTGCCATGTTTTTTCTTACATTTATGTGATTTTAGTAGAAGTGAGCAAATCAGAGGTAAGCTCGCGTGTTTAATACATCACGAACTGTTGCCGATCGGTGTTTGATTGATGACAAATTGAAAAAAATCATAATTTTCTAATTTTTAATCAGAATTGGGTGAAACTTTCATGTTTTGCCATGTTCCTTTCATTTTTCTGTTTTTGTTTTTCATATTCAAATTTAAATTCAAATTAAACAGAAAAAATATAAAGATACTAAAGCATCTCAAAGCTATGATTACAGAAAAGATGAAATTTATTTTTTTCTTGATAAGTAATACACATGAATGTAGTAGATAATCGAAAGATAAATTCTGTGGAAATGAAGGATCCCGGCAATGAAACGCAATGATTGTATTTTGTGTCCCCCCCCCCCCTCCCTCCCCGCTTCTCTTCTCTTTAAAGACATATTTTCAGTGTAAACTTCCCCTTCAACTCTTTATGTGCTCTGTAAAAAAAAAAAAAAAAAAAAAAAAAAAAAAAAAAAAAAAAAGAGCGAGCGTGTTCACTCTGTTTGGGGTGAATTTCAGAAGGTAGTGAATTTCGAGTGAATTAAGAGTACAAATTGCGATGTTCACTCTTTATTCGCTCTTTTAATGGTGACCTCAGTGTTCACTGAGGTCACCCCTAAAAGAGTGAATATCACATTTTTTACCCTGAATTCACTCTAAATGCACTCTCTTCTGAAATTCACCCCTAATGGAGTGAATGCATTCACTCTTTTTTCAGATAGTGCCACTCAGATTACACGCCATTGCCACGGTTTATTGCCCAAGGGGTAAATTTAGTACTATCTCCAGGGGTTTTATCTTTCATAATGTCCTTCCAGTATACAATTAGCACATACGGGTGATTGAAGGATTATTAGGTACCTAATTAAGACCTGAAACGGGTCATTATGCAAATCATATCACATGCACCGCGAGTAATCCTTTTGCCCATTGTTGCCTATTACTGTTCCATCTGTGGCAAGCCTTACAATTGTGCCAGTTGGATTTCGTAAAATGAAATGTTAAAACAGATGCTAGGTATTTTCCACCATTACCGCCTTCAGACATCAAGTCGCATTTTTTTTAAATTTTCGCTTAACATGTTTAATGAAAACACAAATCAAGTATCTATCCTATAATTAGTTGAATAAAATTTGTGTTTACTTATAACAGAAAAAACAACAACAACGATTAGGGAATAAAGTACACCCATAGAAAATAAATAAAAACAAAATACAAACAAACGAAACACCCAAAAAAGCAACATCGATGCTGAATCGAGGCTTTATAGCAAGTTACATGTATATGTTCCCTTATGCCCCTTGAAGGTTCGTTATTCCGAAAGTTCGTTACTCCCAGCGTTTGTAAAATCAAAAGTTTCACCAAGCCCGAAGGTTCATAATTATTGGGGGTTCCTGATTTAAAAAAAAAAAAAGATTAAAAGAATAGATTAGTGAATGAATGATAGAACGGGGTATCGCTTTCAGAAATGATGAATCTTCGTATGCACGGTATGAACAATTTTTCGGAATGATGTAAACCAATTTAGGGACTCGGAATATCAAGGTGATATATCAAAACCCTTTTTATCAATAAAATGTGTGCCCGATGTGCTAGATAGATTAGTAATAGGCAAAATTAGACAACAATAGGCAAAAGGATTTCTCGCTGTGTATGAGATATGATTTGCATGATAACTCTCTTCAGGTCTCATTTCCCCATCACCATGATTCATGCTAATTTGGTGTGGATCAAATCGGTTTGAATCTTGTCAGAAAAACAATTTCTAGCATACTCCCCCATTGGTCACATTAATAGAAAATGGAATCAGCCCCCTCTTTGCTTTTAAAAGTACATAAGAGTGAAGAAAAATAAATGATATCGACAGCAAGTGAGATTTAATTCAGGGCATGACATATGATCATTACGTTAAGGGGGCGGGAATATGCAGTCTACTGAAACAGGTATGGAAATAGGTGCGCGCTTTCATTGTGCGTGTTTATGTTATGTGTGGGTGGATGTTCATGTAGGCGTCAAGTTCATGCGGGTGTGGAATTTCTTTGGAATTGACAAATTTGAATAAAAATCCGCCATGGTCAAGTTTA
Organism: Echinometra lucunter; assembly: GCA_029962745.1. NCBI lineage: Eukaryota > Metazoa > Echinodermata > Echinoidea > Camarodonta > Echinometridae > Echinometra > Echinometra lucunter. The sequence continues at coordinate 24,453,456 of CM057163.1, forward strand.
CTCTTTGACGTAAAGGCAAAGTTGGCACTGGACTACTTTATGAGCTTTATATCAGGCAGTCATTCGGAATTTTGGTAATAAAAACTCTTCCTCAATTTCCAAGTAGGAAGCTACCACTGAATAAAAATGAATGAATAAAATCAGATGAATAACAGTACCATGGACTTGAGAGTTAATACTTCTCATGCAGAGTTCGGTGGAAATTTTGAATTGGGTTTTCAAGGTATGACTAATATCCAACTGGATCAGAGGTTCCCGCGTCATTTCTTCGTACAGAATAAAATGTCATTTTCACGGGGCAAAACAGTAATGATTGTGTTGACAAAACATTTTTTTTCCCCTAAAACCTTTCTTCTCGCAAGCAGAATAACAAAAGGAATTGATTGATTACATCCCGTGCTATTTTTTAGTTTTCATCTTAACTAAAAGTTAAAGGGAAAAAATCGATGTCTTTAACTTTGACATACCCCCCTTATAATTACTAATATTTATTTAGACGAAGAGGGAAAACCGCACACACACAAACGCGCCCGCACCCAGACACACACGAATAAAAATAAAACAAAAGAGAAATAAAAAATAAGAATAAGAAAACCATGTTTTCGCGACTGGTTTTATGACCTCTCTTTGGCCACGGTGAATACGAATACATCAGAGAGAAATACAAAATATACCAATCCCTATTAGAACTGGAATAAAGTCTGTCATTTTAGATTATATAAAGAAACAAAGAAATAGATAACAGAAACTTTTCAACTCACTCACGTCGGAAGCCTCTAATGAAAAAGAAATTACAACAAAATTGCTTTACTGGTCGGTTTGATTTCAAACGGATTTGACTAAAAACCACGCAAACATGTAATTTGCTTAAAATTGCCTTCAGAATTGATCTCCGAAATGAAAACTTGCCAGAGATTATAGCTGTGTCCATCGTATATTCATTCTGGTTGGAAAGTCATTATGCATGGATACATGGTGCACTTCTAGTAGCGGAGAGCATTTTCTTCTCATAACTTGCATAAAACATATGAGAGTCCAGACAGAGTGAATTGATCTTAATTGAGGGTGGAGGACTTAATTAATAGGGCTCCGCCATAATCTTAGACGAGGCAAAATAGACTTAATGAATTTTCATGTGCTTTATGAACCTGCGTCAAATACATTTATATGTGAGCTGAGGATAATGAAGAGAACGTAATACCTCACAGTGAGCAAAAGCGCCACGCAATATTTCAAGTGAAAGTGTATAGAAGGAAATTAAATGCCCCCTGAATTTCATTGTGTTTATTGAAATATGGGAGGTTCAATAAATATATTTTGGGGGGGTTTTTTCATGATTTTTTCTTTATGTTTACATCCAAATGCAAAAGGGGCTTACCTGTACTTACTTTTTTCTTGAAAGTGGGAATAGTATTTACTTGAAAACGCTCGATGTGATACATTTTGTGATCGGGAAGGCATAGGAAGCGATGTCAATGTCTTCAAAAATAAAAAGAAGATTAGCGCCCTTCATTCTCTCTCCTTTTCTCTTCTTCTGCTTCTCACCCTCTTTCTCTCTCTCTCTCTCTCTCTCCCCCCCCCCCCCCCTGTGATAAACAAGTTGTTGTTACCGAAGCTGGCTTGACCAACAAACACTTTAATAAGGGACAAATTGCGCGTCACGTTATTTCAATGCTTCAGCACCTTTACGTAGATCGTTTTCACACGAGTGTACTTGCACGTGATCAACTGGCCGTGACCAATGAGGACCCGAGTAGCATAACACCTGGGGCTGGGCAAAACAAAGGCTGATGTCCATCACAGCATAATCCAAGTGACAGAATGATCATCACCTAAATGGTACATATTGCCCCCACCGCTGGAAGAGGGGAAGAGGAATAGAGGAGCAAGAGGCAGAATAAAGGAAGGAGAAGGTCAGAGAAGAACAAGAAGGAGATAAACGGGAAGCTGAAGGAGGAGAACAAAGAAGAAAATAAACTCAAGTAGGAGAAGGAGAAGAAGAAGAAAAATAACAAGAAGAAGGGGAAGAGGGAGGAGGAGGAGAAAGAGTAAGAGAGGGATGAGAAGACGAAGAATGAAGAAGAATGAAGAAGAAGAAGAAGAAGAAGAAGAAGAAGAAGAAGAAGAAGAAAGAAGAAGAATGAAGAAGAATGAAAGAAGGAGAAGAAGGAGAAGAAGAAGAAGAATGAGAATAAGAAGAAGAAGAAGAAGAAAGAGGAGAATGAAGAAGAAGAAGAAGAAGAAGGAGGAGGAGGAGGAGGAGGAGAAGAAGAAGAAGAAGAAGAAGAAGAAGCAGCAGAAGCAAAAGAAAGATGTATCGCATTAAATGGAAAACGAGAATTGAAAACACAAAGATGTCCTTATTGTTTCTTCATTATGGTAAAGGAATCCAACTTTTGTAAAATGTTTAATGATTAAAGAATGATAGGCATAAGGGGCACAATATAATTTCAAAGATGATTTAACGGTACACGATCCTCATGTCAAATTGTTCATGACACGAAAAGAAAATCGGAACGTACTGGCTTAGAGAATAAGAGAAGTTACGAAATCTCTGTTAGCTCTAAGACATGAGGAGGAAGTTCTTTTCTCGTCATTTAATCCAAGAAGCGAGATGACGTCATTTCTAATCTTGTCAAACAAATTCGAAGTATTGTAAGACTTTGTGAGATTTTATTCTCTCTTCACAATTTCAGCAAATGAGACGGATTCCATTTATCGTAATTCTAAACTAAGATTTTATCTGCAAAACACAAACATTTCTTCAAAAATATAGAAGCCTCTCCTTTAAAATGAAATAAAAATAGTTCAAGAAATCATTTTCGGAATTAACTTTTCTTTGAACCCATGACGTGGGATATTTCGAGTGGGCTCTACGGGAATTGAGAAAGATCGTACCAGATGATATTTCTCTACGCATCATTAGTAAGAAAGGGTTCTGAGCAGCCAATGCGGATTAGCTCATTGAGTGACGGTTCAAGTTCATTGCCAGCAGCAATTAGTCGTTTTAATGATTACCAAAAATGATCCACAGGCGCTGAATCCACATAGGGGCAAAACGATCCTAAAATCAAGAAAAATAAACGCATAATAAAAAAAAGGCATACGTGATTTGCATACGCTTGCTACATATCGTGCGCTTGATCCAGTGTTTCGGCTCTTTTTTTAACTCTTGAACTGAAATACGAAACAATGATAATCATTATGAAAATAATGATAACACGAATAATGATAAAAATAACAAGAGCAATAACGAGAACAACAATAGCAAATAATAATAATAATAACAGTAATGATGATGATGATGATAGTAATAATAATAATAATAATAATAATAATAATAATAATAATAATAATAATAATAATAATAATAATAATTGATAATAAACACAATATGGCGAAGCTTTTGTATATCTCAGTGTTTATATAATGTCGATTAATATTTATAACTATTATTCATCTTTATGTCTATATGAAAGAAGAACAGAATGTTGATGAACATATTATTCAATGACGTTCAATAAATACAAATACAAATACAATATAGTTTACCATTCTACAGCGCTGTGAAGTAATATAGCTCCCAACAAAGCTACTGCACAGGCCTACAATTTCACTAGCCGCGCAACTTCATTGGTTTTTTTCCTAAACAACAGAGCGTTGCATTTTGGCACGCCGACCTATCACGTCCATAATTGCCATCACGACATGGGCGGAATTTGACAACATGACAATTTTTACCTTCAGGAGAACATGAAAATATGTCCCTAATTGGTCTTCTCTGCATTTATTCCTTCATGATTTCCGTATCTTTTTCTTTTTTCTTTTTTTTTTTTTAGTTATCCTTCAAGACCACCTTCAATCTTACGAGAATGGAAAACATTTGGATCCATGAACTATATCAGTAAATCTGGTCAACTGGACCAGATTCTCTACGCATCATTAGTAAGAAAGGGTTCTGAGCAGCCGCTTCGGATTATTATATTATTGTTATTATTATTATTATCATTACTGATATTGTTATTATTATTATTATTATTATTATTATTATTATCATTACTGATATTGTTATTATTATTATTATTATTATTATTATTATTATTATTATTATTATTATTATTATCATTATTATTATCATTACTGATATTATTATTATTATCATTATTATTATTATTATTATTATTATTATTATTATCATTACTGATATTATTATTTCCTATTGTTGTTCAACCAGTCCAGTTGACCAGATTTACTGATATAGTTCATGATCTACTTTACCTGGATGATTGAGAATATTCACAAACATTTGGATCCATGTTTACCATCTATATTTCTGCTGGTGCAATTATGCCTTGAAAAGCAACGCGAAATGAATAAGCAAATAGCCAACTGTATACTTGAAAAGAAAATATAAAGATATATTGCGGTGTAATTGTCATATGATCACGATTAAATTTTCCAAAAACCTCATAACACGTACATGACATAAGAGCCCAAATAATCACACAAAGTAATGATTTCACACAAAATTATGAAATGTAAGAGGGGCCAAAAAATCACCTCGTGAATTCCCTCTGCCTTGAGTTGTTGTTTTTTTTTTCTGACAGTGTTAAAAGAATATTTATTTAACAAAGTACACTCTCAGCACAGTTTGTTAAAAATTAGTAGGTTGATTAAAAAAGAACCTAACAACCAATTATTGTTTTTTTTTTAAATGTGTATGTTAATCATAATAGGATTTTTTTAACTGTTCATAGCTTCATATTTTAACCAAACTAATTTAGATTATATTTGTTTAACAAAAATCACTCTCAGACAAACTAGTTAAAATCAGAACGCTGGTTAAAAAAGAACGCAACAACCAACTATTGGTCAAAAAAAAAATTATGTAAAACATAAAGGGATTTTTAAAACTAACTGTTGGTAGGTTTATAGTTTAACCAACCTAGTCATTTTAACAACTGTTCTGAGAGTGTACAGTGAAAATAAGGTCCCATATATTCCAGAAATGCCATATTTTTGTCCATTTTTTTTCTTGAAGTGCTAAAAGGATAGCTGACAACGATTTTGCTGCCATGAGGCATCAAGAACGCTCTAATTCCATGAGACGACATCGCGTACTTCAAGCAATGAATGAAATGTTAGCCAAAGCAGGAAAACGCTCATAGTAAGTAAAAGATTGCAACTTTGAAATAGGGGTGCTGCTTGAGGATGGGAGGGGGGGGGGGGGGAGGAAACAGGTACTTCAAAATATGATGGAGTACTTTCTGTTTACAAATTTATGATTTCATTATTGTTACTATTTTATTATTATTATTATAATTATCATTATTATTATTATTATTATTATTATTATTATTATTATCATAAGCTTTACTATCATTGTTATAATTATTTTTTTTTTCATTTTGACTTCTTATCGGCAATTTTTTATTTTCAGCTTACAGTTCAGCTGATATTTAGTTTGACGAGCGCCCCCCCCCCCTTTGCATTCAGAATGTTTTAGCGAATGGTCTAACGACGCCCTGTTTACCGCCAATACAAGTTAGGATCGTTTCACCATTATTTCAGCTTTCAAATGATCACATGTCAGTATCTGTGCCACAAGATTCAAGACTCATATTTAAAATCGAATCTGATGTTCTGATTCCTTAAATTTTCTTCTTTTTATAATTTTTTTTTTTTTGAAGACAGGAAATTCTGTCCGAAATTTCTTCAGCGAATTTCATTGACGACATAATTTGGAATTACTGAGGTGGTGTCGGCTAAAATGGAAGATCCTGGGAATCGGTAATCTTTTCCCAGTCATGTATACGATTTCATGTCAGTCTTGCCTTGTGGGCCCGGTTGGGAGGAGGGGGGGGGGGGGGGGGTCAGCATATAATCCCATACACATGAGTGACCACGGGTTTTTCAAAACCACCCTGTCCATCACTGGCGTACTGATGGGGGCGGGTTGGGGAGGGCTGGGGGAAGTTTCCCCCAATGAAAATCAACCGTGGTTTATTTCTAATTCGATTATATACCCAGTGATTTCCAAATGTTGCTCAAATGACACTATTTTCCGGGGGGGGGGGGAGGGTTTTCACTTTTTTTTGTAACTCTCTTCCCTCCCCCCCCCCCCCCCCCCCACAAACACACACAATTTTTTACTCATTACGCCACAAAATCATACCCTTTTGGAGTCGTTGGGAGCCTCTTCCCGAAACATACACCCCTTAGCAAGTATCCTCGAACATTAATTTTTCTTTTAAGGGGGTCTCCTTTTTCTTTTCATTTTTCTGGAGAGGTTCGGGCAGTTCGAAGCTACACAGAGTGCAGAATAAAGATGCTGAGAAAGATAGCCTAATTGTCATATATTCTCAACGAGAATTACCATTTTTCCTGAATTTTGGCCTATATGGCACCCCTTAATGCTTAATGCTCCTTCACCGGCAAAACTGCCCTTTGTTCACCTGTTTTTCTGGTCGCACGTGTGCACGGCAAGATATATATATATATATATATATATATATATATATATATATATATACACATATATATTCATTCTTTTTTCGCGACGCATTCAAAACATAAGTAGCACATAAGTAGCACAGTTTGGGTGTTGGTTTCACAAAGAATGCAAGCAGGTGTAACGTTTATTCATTTTTTCGCTGATAAAGTTGTCAGCGCTGACAACTCATCAGCCTGTGGACAATTATTAATGAAACGCCCCCTCCCCCTGAAGCTGCCTGGCGTAAATGAACAGTTGACTAACTTTCAGTGTTGTATTTCTTTTGTTCTTTTTCATATTTACTATTCACCCAGTAATGACAAAAGGTCACTAGCACAGAATGATTACATGATGGTGCGACAGGAGTTAGCCAACGGAAGACTTTACCGGTCACTACTCGACAGGATGCTGTCAGAAGCAGGCAGACGCTAGGGTTCACCAAGTGGTTTTTTTTTCTCGGCTTTTCATTCTAGAAAAAAAAAATACTTTCACTCAATCCTTCCATTACGTCCAACAGTTATATACATTCAAGATGGAATAATTGGCAGTCTCATTAGTAAGGGTTTTCTATGCTTTGGAATATTCCGTGGGCCAGTCCCGCAGAAGATCGCGGTTTTAATTGTTTCTATCGACTAAATGTAGAATTGTAAGCAATGCCGTATACTAGATGAGTAATGAATTGCTATATACTTTTTGTCGTGGTGTTTTTAAGATACTCTTTTCAAATTTGGTTATCAAAATGTACGTCAGTTTAGTATCAATGAAAAAGGGATTGTTCTTTTTATCGAAATCAGATGCATCCATCTATGAGATTTAGAATGATCATAAATTACTGAGTTAAAAGAGATCTTTTTGGTATTTACTGATGCAATGTGACAACTATATTTTCTCTCATTTTAGGCTAGAAATCGGTTTGTTCCCATATTTTTTTAAAGATGTATTTATCATCAGTATTGTCTTGAATGCAAATAGGTCGTTCGATCAAATTTGATGAAAATATTTGCAGTGATTTTATACCTAATATGTACAAGAAGTCATGAAATAATTTCAGTAAGTTTTGAATGCACTCGCACTTTGTTGAAAATGAAGCAACTCTGTACATAGTAAAAAGAAAACTGTTGAATTACTTTTCCATTATCACAAATGTGTACATTTTAAAAGGAAATACACTTTCCTCGTAATTGCTTCGCTTTCGTAGAAGTATTTATGTCACCCGTCATCTAAGGAGATAAAACAGTCATCCCCCCTTTTGAATTTTCTAGAATCATTTCTTAATGCGATGTGAAAAAATAGAGTTTACAAAAGATGCCCTCTTTAAAGATTATTATGATGCCAGTTGAACACATTACAGCAGCTCCAAAATTTCCTCTTAATTGATCTTTGATTCTGACACATACCTTTTTTAATGCATGTGAAATTGAAACATCCTCGGGATACTGTGCTAACTAATGATTTTATAATTTAAAAGAAATGTGATTTTAATTTTAAACATACACGTCTTTGCATGTTAAGAAAAGTGGGATGGGTGAATTTAGATAAGCAACATTTGTTTATCTTACTTTTAAAGAATTTTCTGAATGATGTATTGCTGTGATTTTAAGTTTTGATCTTAATGTCAATATTTTTAAGAGCCTCTAGACAAAAAGTGATATGAGGCTTGCTTGCGCTAAATGATTTTTAAATTGAGCTTCATGTATATTTTTGGCATGCAGACAATATATCACTTTTCGAACGAGCGCATGCCCGCAGCCACATTTTGAAGAAGAAACTGACAGAGGTAAGGTATTAAGGTACATTGTCACTCAATTTTGCGACAAGATGCATATCAATGTCATACATGAATATCTTTTCGTTAAGTACTGTTTAGATTTTCTGTTCATGTTTTGATGCAATGTTAGTGATCAACGAATGATAATCCCACCATGAATTTAGATGATGTTCTGGCGTTTCTTTGCGTCTCTTTGTTCTGTGTATGCTTCCTTTCTTGTTTTGTCGTGCGGAGAGAGAAACAGACAGGGAGGTAGAAATAGAAAGAGGGTGGGAGATAGCTACTAAGAGAGTAAAGGAGATTGAGAGAGAGGGAGAGAGAGAAAGAGAGAGACAGGGAGAGAGACAGAGAGAGAGAGAGCCTGAAGAGCTTTTGAGTTGGGAAGATACCATTAAAGTGATTACACAATGGTAAACAATTTTTTTATATATGATCGAGAATAGAATTCTAAGAAGAATAACATTAAAAATTTTATGATTTTCAATCGAAATCAATGCATTTTGGCTAATTTTCTCATAAAAAGTCAAGAGTTGACCAAAAAAATTGAGTATGAGGTATGACGTAAAAGTGGGTACCCAACTTCGCGCATTGCAGTTGTGCTGCGCGTTAGACTGTACAATATGTATTATACTTTGTGCGCATTTTGCTAAAGTGCGCGACAAGGTACCCACTTTGACGTCATTTTGACGTAAAAGTGGGTACCCAGTTGAAACTACGTCACAGCTGAGGAGTCAAAAATATCCTGAAATCTTACCACATTTCGGGGTTTCCTTGACAACACGACTTTTTAAAAAGCTTTAGGCAGATGATTTTCTGCTAATAAAATCATGCTCTTTTAAATGAGCTAACATTGTTTCAGCATTGGGTACCCCCTTTAACGTAAAGAGCGCAAAGGAGAAAAATTGAATAGAGACATTATGAAGTCGGAAAATATTTATGAAACCCTATACGAACATAGAACCCTACGAAAAAGACAAAAGATGATAATGATATTAAAGGAAAGCAAATATAGGGGGTCGACATGAAAATGACAGAATAAAGAAGAACTTTTAAAAGACAACAGTCTAAGAGAAAAGATTAAGAGTCCTACGTATATGTATTACTATTGCAAATTGTAAGAATCGTATGTAAAGACAATAAATTTCCTTCAATATTATTTTTTCTTCATTCCCATCATTTTATTCATATATATATATATATATATATATATATATATATATATTTTTTTTTTTTTTTTTTTTTTTTGCTGTGAGTTTTTACAGTTCCATTCTATTCAAAAGGCCATTTCACCGAGACAAAAATATGACAAGAAAGTGCACTATTAAATATAACTATTTATCATATCTTAATGATATTCTTCCGCAGAATTGTTTCCTCGGGCTCAATGATTTTGAATTGCCTACAAGCTATACTACAAAAATAGTCATTAACCATACTTTTTGGTAGATTAAGCATTTAATGAACAGCTCTAATTGGTGTAATTGCCTTTACAAGATCATTATCAAGCGCCCCCTCAATTCGAGGAAAATACGCTTTGGGATTTTGTTCCTTATTATTATTTTTTCGCAAAATTCCGCGCTGAGAGGGAAAGCTTATTTCATTCTCAAAGCCTTCGGGCATTGTCGGGAATCTATAAACATAACACAAAGGCTTGAAAGGACTCAATTTCATTGCCACTTTGGAGCAAATTATTTGGATATTTCAAATGAATAACTTAATACATGAATAAACTAAACCTATCTGCATTGCAATGGGGCTAATCTAACCATAAATTTTATGCTATGCCACCGTGCAAGGAGATATGTTGTTATGAACACAAACGTTCAAAGGAATAATTGTTCTTTTCCAGATTGGAATGAATAGTAAATGAGTATTTCAGGGGAAGAACTTGTACCTATCATGTCTATAGATAAAAGTAACTTATCTGCATTACAAGGAGGCTAATTTTAAAATAAATACCACAACGTGCAACCTGTTACGTTACTACCAATCACAATAGAGAAAACCTTTCCTATATCATGACATTGGGTTACAGTTCGATATTCCGAAGGTTCGTTATTCCGAAGTTTCGTTACTCCGAAAATGAAATAAGGTTCGTTAGTTCGTTAGTTACTTTCGGAATAAGGAACCCTGTTTCATTTTCAGATTAACGAACCTTCGGAATAAAGAACCTTATTTCATTTTCGGATAACGAACCTTCGGAATAACGCCACAAATGTTCGAATTAACGAACCCTTTTTCATTTTCGGACCAGCGAACATCTAGATATACGCAATATCCGTGTTTCGGAATAAAGAACCTTCGGAATAACGAACATCACCCATGACATTGTGGCAAGTAGTGAAGGTTCTTGCCTCTAAGCCGAGAGTTCTTGGGTTTGATCCTCGCCCGGAGCTTACATCCTTGTACAAGGTGTTTTGCTCACTTGTGCCTCTCGACCCAAGTGTATGAAAGTGTATGCGTGATAAAAAGGGATGTAAAAATATATACAAACTACTGATAGGAAATAAAGATTCTGCCAAAACTATTGCAACAAAATGGAGAAGGAATTCAAATAATCTTTTAGATCACACTAAAATACCGGATTTTAATAGGATGATTTTCAGATTCACAACGGACATTCGGCTAAAGTATTTCCAATACAAAGTTTTCAATAGAATTTTGTTTTTAAATGACATTCTATTTAAACTAAAGATCACCAGTACTGAGTGCTGTACATTTTGTTATACTGTAAAGGAAACAATTGAACACTTCTTTTACTTCTGTATTTTCAGTAGAAATATTTGGAGTAAAGTAGAAACGTGGATATCATCTCCTATGTTTACTCTTAAGTTTACTCCACAGAATATATTGTTTGGATACAAAGAAAAACGAAATGATGCTTTGAATTGTATTATTATTTTAGTAAAACAACAATTATTCTTCTCAAGGCTGAACAAGACTATGCCCGATTTTAAGAAGATACAAAAGGTAATACAAACTTATTATTTAGATGAATGTTACATTTACGATATGAATGGGAAAAGAAAAGATTTTACTTTGAAATGGAGTATGTTGAAACATTTGTTTGAATAATGTCTGTGATTTGACTTCTGTAAACGTGCAAGTTTTCATTTATTGTAAATAAAATTGCCCATTGGGGCAAAAATATGAAAAAAAAAAGTGTATGAAATTGGTACCTGGAAATGCTGGGGTAATAATGATTCCAGGGCCGGTGGGAAGAGCGGTAGTAATACTAATGTGGCTACCCTGGGTAAATATAACCCAATTGTATCAAACAAACTGATGAGTCGATCAAGGGAAACTGTCATTTTGCTCCAAAAAGAAAAAATACATTTTTAGGCACTATTTTGCTCTTACAACCATAGGTTCTTGTAAGCATAAATGGAGGAGGAGTCTAGGATGATGCTATTTAATTCCCTTGAAATATCCAAATTATTCATTTCAAAAGGTAAATAAAATTCAGTCCTTTTCAAGGCTTTTTGTTATATTAATGTGATTCCTGAACGAAATAAGCTTCCCCTCCCAGGCACAGCATTTTGCTAGAATATAATAATAAGGAACAAAATCTCAAGGCGTATATTCCTCGAAATGAAGGGGCGTTTGATAATGATCTTGTAAAAGCAATTACCACCATTACAGTTACTTTCAAACTGCTTTACTTATAAAAAATGGTGTGGCTTTTGATTATTTGTGGTCGTGAAGCAGCTAATAGGCGTAAATATTTCATAATGAATGACAAGCGCCGTCAAAACTTCATCAACAATAACAACAGCAATAATGCTTATTTTACTGAGCATGCTGAGGGATTTTCGCATGTTGCAAAATCGTTAGTTTTAATAAACAAGCGAACAGAATATTTATTTATTCTCCACTCATAAGTTGAATGGGTTGAACCCTTGTCAGCTTAGCTTATAGCTCAGCTACTCTCTCTAAAAAAAGAGTGAACGCGTTCACTCTGTTAGGGGTGATTTTAGAAGAAAGTGCTTTTAGAGTGAATTAAGAGTGAATTGAGAGTAAAAATTGTGATATTCACTCTTTATTTACTCTTTGAGGGGTGACCTCAGGGATCACTCACAATCCTTGAGTGATCACCGAGGTCACCCCTCAGAGAGTTTACTCTTACTCTCACAATTTTTACTCTTAATTCACTCTAAATGCACTCTCTTCTGAAATTCACCCCTAACAGAGTGAACGCGTTTCACTCTTTTTTTTTTCTTTAGAGAGTATGTTATAAACGGACAGCAGTAAAATTCTGACAACGAATAAACAGGTTATGTACCTGATTGCATTTGATTTTATTTGACCGAATGACTAGTGTTTCAGTCAAATAATAGGTGTGTGTGTGTGGGGGGGGGGGGGTTAAAGAGGCGAGATCGCATTTTTAGCGCTTTACATCCCCATTGTAATTGTCATGACATCGCATGGGTACAAATATTACCCAACATGAGGGTAATTATAAGCTGTTGGTCATAAAGGTGGAATATTTTTTTTCTCACCAAATTTTCCGACAGCAAAATTTATATCGATGTGATTTGAAAATGACGTGTATGATGCATGATAACCACTTTAATTTATCATTCTGCCTCTTATCACACATTTGACAGTGATTTCTAACAAGGTTATGTCCTGAGCGATGGATGTCATGAGCATAGAACAACAATGACGACAATACACAGTAAATAAAGGATTATAAGATAACTGATTTCAGGCTCTGTCAGTTTTCCAGATGATTTCTTTTTTGTGATTGCATGGACGAATTTTCATCAAAATGGAATCATTGTTCTTACTCAGTCACTAGTATCAAGTATGTCCACCCCTCGCACGAACCAGCGCATGCAGACGTCGTGCCATGCTGTCTACTAGCTTGTTGATGACGTCAACAGGCGTAGCACGCAATTTTTCCATCAGAGTATCGGCCAACTCCTGCAGACTTTGAGGAATGACCTCCATGCCGATGATGGCTCGACCAGTGGCAGCCAATGTACGCACTATGGGGTTCATATCCGAGGAACAAGCTCACCATGGCAACTGCACGACGCCCTCTGCCTCCAGGAATTCCCTTACTGTAGCAGTTCTGTGCGGTCTGTCGTTGTTGTCCAGCAGTCGGAAATTGTGTCCATACTCATCTTGCTTATTATTGCTTATAGAAGGCAGTGGAAATCCAAGATATCCCTGTAGGCGGCGGCGTTAACGTATCCGTCTGGAACCACCAGTGGCATTTTGCCACCATAATGGATGCCGGCCCGTATCATCACTGAACCGCTTCCGCCTTGAGTCGTCTTGTGGATACAATCATCGTGAAAGTTTTCCTCGACCATTCGACGAACTCGATGTTTCCCATCCTGTCGGTCAAGAATCAACCAGCTCTTTTCCGTGAAGACCACATGTTGCCAATGTCCTGGATGAAGCCTTCTGTGCTCCCTATCCCAAGGAAGACGAGCTATTCTGTGGCGAACAGACAGGCGTGGACATTTGGTCAAGCGTTGTGCCCGGTAACCATGTTGGAGCAATCTGCGATTAACGGTTGACCGGGAAACGTTGATCCCATGATATCTCCTCCACAAGAGACAAAGACGACTCATTGGCAACTTCCGGTTTCTTAGGCTGAGATTCAACAGTTGGCGGTCATCTCTTCTTGTGGTCAATCTGGGACGTCCTGGAGATTTCCATTACCGCACATTTCCCGCCTCACCTTGACGTTTCAGGATCTTAGAGACTGCACTGTGTGATGTCCCTAGGACTTCTACGATGCCCGTCTGCTTGTGGTCCTCCTGCCACAGTGCTACCACTCTGTCGCATGCTGCTGTTGCCTTTGGACCAGACATAGTCCAAGGAACGTCTCTACCGATTTTTATTCCAAACAGAAGAAGGAACTCGAAAAATGCAATCTTCTTATACGCAGTGCTAAATCAGGGAAAGGGACAGAATATCATATGCATAGGTTTTTACTGTCTATATTGTCTACAACAAAAGAATTTATGACGTAGTACAAATATTCTTTTTATGTTAAGATGTCACCTGTGTAATATAATATCATTATGTAATCACTCAATGACCATTTTGTCTGCGCGTAGACTTTCAAATATCTCTCCCCCCCCCCACCCCCAAAACTGTTTATCTTTATTCAAAAATATTTTATTCCACCTTTATGACCAACAGTGTATGTCCAGCCAATTTTGGGCAGTATTTTTTATCCAATGTGGAAAGCAAATTGTCAACTTTCGGTCAAAATAAAAACTAGTTACATTACAATGGGCCAAACGTAACTCAAATTGGAATAAAAGAAAGAAAAGCCCAAAGCTGGTAGAATACATGATTAACTTCAAATTGTTTTTACCCCGTATTTTTTTGATTGCTTGATCATACATCATACATTTATACGAGAGTTAATTTGGAAGTCGTTCACTCACGAAGTCTATAATAAGAAAAGTACTATTTGAGGACTGTCTCAACCATAGATACATTTTTTAGTGGACAACGGATAGCCATCACGAACGCCGAAATGCAAGTAAAGGCATTTGCTTTAAAAATACATCTGGAATAAATGGTTCATGAAGCATTATTTTGAAAAAAGGGGGCGGGACCAACAGTAGTAACTAGAAAACAGGATAACTTTCCAATATTTAGTCCATGCCTTTTTCAAACACTCAAGACAATGAACAGTGGGGTTCAATACTCACCGTGCCTTATACCTCTGGCAACATGGGAAATTAACAATTTCGATTAATAATATGCCAACGTATTAAGAAATATGAAAACATATACGGCGCACGACAATTTTAATAGAGCTCAGTTTTAATTTACTCAATATCACAGTAATGTAGTGCTAAGCTTTGATTCGAAATACTTGAAAGATGACTGCTTATATTTGTGTCAAGAATGTAAAATTTGCTGCCACCTCCCACCCGTTATGAATAAATGACTGCGAGCAGTACTTAGGGCATTTTGGCATTCCATCTATCACCCTAAAAGGCTGGAATTCCTGACATAAATTAGTCTTCTGTCTACTCATATTCGCAGTGTGCTTTATAAATCCTTTGATTTGCATTGGCTCTTGAACAATATGCGTGGAAATAAAGTTTTGCTTTGGAACTTAAAGGGAAATGGAATCCAGGCATCAGTGTGCTTTTAGCTAATGAAGACGAACAAGAAAGAGTAGACAGTGAAAGTTTGATCAAAATTGGACAATCTGTTCAAGAGTTATGAAGTTTCAAAGTTTTAGTAAATCCCTATCATAAAGATCTTTAAGTTGGCAACTTTGCCAGCATCCGTGATGTCATCGTGGACAACTCTCCATTCGTTTTGTGGATAATTTTTGCCAAAAAAAAAAAAAAAAAAGAGAAGATTTTAAGCCAGGAATCAACAAAATTCTTTGCAAAAATGCTTGCAGAATCGATGTATTCGATGTCATACTAAAACAATAAATGAAAAAAATAAACTTATTTTCTTTAAAAAGAAGAAAATGTAAAATTCTGTGTACAAAATGAATGGAGAGTTTTCCACGATGACATCACAGATGCTGGCAAAGTTGCCAACTTACGGATCCTCATAAAAGCGATTTACTTAAACTTTAAAAAATTCATTACTCTTGAACAGATTGTCCGATTTTTCTCAAACTTTTACTGTCTACTCTTTCGTGTTCTTCTTCATTCACTGAAAGTACACTGATGTCTGGGTTGCATTCTCCTTTAATTTTGCCTTGTCTTGGCAAAAGGGAGCAAGTGATACTTTCATAAAATCAGGATTTTTGTTGATTTTGAATATTCAAGACCTGCCTCATATAACTTTTTAAAAAGCCCTTAATCACCAATCCAACCCATTTGAAATTTCAAGAAGTATTTGGGTGGTAAAAAACAAGCGGGGGAACAAAATAGCTTAGAAAACTTTGGCAAAAGGAAGCACGTTACTATAAACAACATTATTCCAGAAATGTTCATATATTTTCGTAATTTTTAGCATTATTTGTACCCGTTGCCTGTGCCGCAATAGGGGCGGGGACAGGGGACACCTCTTCTAAAATCATTTAAGGGTAGGATATCCCCCCCCCCAAAAAAAAGATAAGATGAGGACCTGTTATTGCTTGTCAGCTGATTTTAGTGTATACTCCCCCCCCCCCCCCTAAAAAAAAAATAGGCCGAGGATCCTTTTTAGAGGTCACCTCCATATACCGAGCGTCACCAAAAAAGTTTTCACTTTTGAAAGGGCCCCAAAATAAAAAGATATTGGAAACTTTTTAGAAAAGTTTATATATACGGACAGCTCAAGGTCTCTTCTTTCATATGGCACCAAAAAGTCCAAAAATAATTTCATGCTTGGGTGAGCTCTGCCCACTGTCTTTTGTAAAAGGTATGAAAATCAGGTTGTGCAGGAATTGCCTGTCCCCTTTGTATGACGTGAGAGGTTCCATAACTTACAAATTGCAAATAGTATGATAGGTTTATGATAAATCGCGACAGCTCAAGGTCTCTTCTTTCATATGGCACCAAAAAGTCCAAAAAATAATTTCATGCTTGGGTGAGCTCTGCCCACTGTCTGTTGTAAAAGGTATGAAAATCAGGTTGTGCAGGAATTGCCTGTCCCCTTTGTATGACGTGAGAGGTTCCATAACTTACAAATTGCAGATAGTATGATAGGTTTATGATAAATCGCGATGGATGTGGGTTTTTGGAGTGAATCACATGGTTTATATATTCAAAATTTTATGCATGAGTGAGCATGAACTGTATTTATTACATGTTTTTGCATTGCCTGGTATGCAATAATGTTTGACATGTCTGAGATGATGGTTTAGCTGTGTTCCTGGGAGATCAGGATGAGGTGATGGTACATGTTGCGGGTAGAGGTGAGATGGGGTTGGGTGTGATTAGGTGAAGGGGTGCCGGATGGGGTCAAGAGGACAGTCACTTGCATGCATGTACCCCCCTCCCCCCCCCCCCCCCCCCCCCCCCCCCCTCCTTCATGTGTGTGCTGGTTTGCGTGTTCATATTCTACCGATAGGCCTTTTTTTTATAATGGCATTTTTAAGACCATTCATATGGATATTTCTCCATTCAAAAAACAGCCTACCTTCCCTTACCCCAAATTCTACCATTTCCATTTTTTACTCATTTTCCACAAGGGACTGGTTGCTAGTACCCATTAATGCCTGAAGAATGAGTACATCTGTTATGTGATATCTTGATTGATTTGTTGATTAGTTCAATGACTGAATCCGTACGACTGCTTTTGAACCCAACCCATAACATGTACCATCACCTCATACCAAACTCCCAGAGAAAAGCTGCTTCTATTTCCACAGACATAATACCAAGTAATGCAATTAACAACGCCACAATAATGATAAACTTCTGTTGGAAATGAAAGGCTCAGTCATGCATTCGATTATATGACATTCACTGAAAAAAATCCATATAAACCCATATCCATAATTATTTATCATAGACTTATCAGACCATCCTCAATTTTGTGAGCTGGAGAACCACTCACCTCATACAAAAAAGGGACAGCGAGTTCCTGTGCAACCTGATTTTCATACCCTTTACAAAAGTGGGTAGTGCTCACCCAAGCATGAATTATTTTCAGACTTTTGGTGTCGTATGAAAGAAGAGACATTAGGCTATTTGTATGTATAAACAGTTCCAAAAAGTGGGGGCCCTTTCAAAAGTGTAAACTTTTTTTCGGGGGGCGCTGTTCATGCTGAAAATCTGATGAAAAATAAGAAAAAGACCAGCAACTATATCGAATATGAGGTAAGAGTCGCAGTATACTACTACTTCACCCCTTCTAATACGCCTTTATTATATTAAAATACTGAGGTATGATGCGAAAGTATACAGATTTTTAAAATAAAGCAATGATATGAGAATTATTCATAGGCATGTTTTATATTAAGCCTTGGAATTTATAAATCTTTAGTAAGCTCTAACTCAAAAATTTCCATATTGCAACCGTTATGACGTATTCTCTCGTCGTAAAAAAGGGAAGGGAGAAAGAAAAAGAATACCCCGCCCCCCCCCCCCCAAAAAAAAAAAAAACATGACGAGGCAAAACAAAACAAAACATAACCAAAAACAAAAACAAAACCTTCATAGCAATGGTGCAATTATTGAGTTCATAACCTCATTTCCGAGAATGAACTACTCGATCACTCGCATTTTGGGAAAGGGAAATACGTCAACCTGATTATGGCTCGCCAATTAGGATTTGTTCACATATATGCAAAAAGCCCCGCAGTTTTCTTTGCACCTTAATGAATGGCATTTTAGATGGTTAAAAAAAAATTAATCAAAGCAAACAACACACAATCACTCACCGCACCTCTCCCCCACACACATACACCCGCATCTTTTCTACCTCCTGACGGCAAAAGGGTGTGGACCAATCATATATATATATATATAAAGATTAATGTCTTTGCAACTTTTGGCAAAACGTTCTTTTATTCTAGAGTGAACTACTACTGACAAGATGTATGCGCAGCTCATAGTTTACCGCGCAATTTAATGAACATTAAACATCGCGGGGGACTTCGCAGGGGTTTACCGCTGGAGATGTGAAAGCACCCTCAATGGACATTTTTCATCTGGATCCTTTCCTCTACATGTGTGTATAATTGATATTTGTACGAGACCGATTCGAATTTTCCCTACCGAAAATATGAGTTTCAGCAGTAGAGGACGACATTTCTGCAAACCATGCAGGTTAGCACATGTGCAGATACAAGTCCAATAACGACGATTTGACAAGATTTCTTCCGGTTTCCAGCCAGGTTTACAAATCCCTCATTTGACGAAAGCATAGTTCAGGTTTCACAAACTCTCCAGATAATTTCTTTAGATCTGTGCAGGCAGCATCAGCATTTGTTGCTTGCATTTTCCAGGCTCAGGAACTATATGGGACTTGTTAAGACACGAACCATTATGTTTGCATGGAAACTGGAAGTGCCCTTGTCTACGCTATGTGTGTGAGAAATATCGCCCTCTACTGTCGAATATCATATTTGCGGTAGGGAGAATTGAAGGAGCTGGTAGAGAACATAAAAATGCGGTCACCTCACTTCCTATTACAATACAAAGAATGGCCAGAAGAACAAACGCTTGTTAATTCAACTCATTGCAATAACTTAACAGAATTCTCGCATTTCACAATCCTAGCGCCCTCTTTCGGTTCAGTCGCGACAGTCGCAATAGCGCGTTTATGGGTCGACAAGAGTACCATCCACACCTTGCAGTAGTCGCCTTTTCCGCTCCTGATTACACACTTCTAATACTTCACATTTTCTCTGGGCTCTCACTGCTTGTTATGCTAACTAATCCTTCTTCTTGCCTGCGCTTGGGACACCTCGGTCAGTTAAATACTTCTCCGAATGGTCAAACTCTCACTCGCTTCGTCTGCTATCTTGGAAATAGTTGTTGACCTACGAGCATTGATCTGTATGAAAAGAATCTGGATATCTCATTGTCTATTACGCACCGTACAAACACTCGAAG
Organism: Echinometra lucunter; assembly: GCA_029962745.1. Lineage (NCBI taxonomy): Eukaryota > Metazoa > Echinodermata > Echinoidea > Camarodonta > Echinometridae > Echinometra > Echinometra lucunter. The sequence goes on from CM057163.1 coordinate 24,473,209, forward strand.
CAGACGCACAGGTGAAAACGGCCATCTTACCACTCAAAACCTCAATGACTTTGTATGAAAATTAGACTTATTCATTTTAATCATGAAATCCTGATCCAAAGCCTTCTATTTGACGATTGATGCAGTCAAGAGCTGAAAAATTCCAGCATTTCACGTCGGATTTAGCCCATTTACTAGGGGTGGATTTGTTCACAGACAAATGGAGAATGCGCTCATGGAGTGGTACTTTGGAGTGGTAATGTGGCCGTCGGGCGGCTTCACAAATCTCAGCCAATGAGATATCCAGATTCTTTTCATACAGATCAGTTCCTACGAGTGGGAAAATAGGTGTCTTCCGTGGTACTGACGTTGGTGGCGCATGCACTGTGAAACGCGAGGCACCAACTAACACAAAACGCAAGTCTGATTCTGATGCTAACAGCGGTAAATCGAGAAATGATTAATTATTTGATGCTTCCATTTTCATTTCAACACTCCAGGGAAACAATATTGTGTCACGGATTATTTTTCTCATCGACCTCCATAGTGGAAAGCAACTTTTTTCTTAGTAAGGAAAGAACTGTCTTTTGAAGAAAATAGACGCCAGCTCAGGTTCTAACCCGCTACATTTACTAAACTCACCGGGGTTCATGCGTGGCACTCTTTCATGCATGGCTATTATTATCGCAAAAACTTAGAAGTTTTATATACGGGGAAAATGAAAAATTTCCAAAACTAAGTAAGATGATTATAAATACTAGTAGGTTGCTCTGGCTGTCGTCTCTCAAATTCTTGGTAGGTGACATGAAACTGGCAGGAAATTACTATCGGTATGCTGAAGAGGAAGAGAGACGGCAGTTCAGAATAAAAATATCATTTGCTCATCCACCCTCCCCCCCCCTCCCCCCTCCCCCTTCTCTTCCAACGACATCAATGTTCCAGTGTTCAAGAGGAACATTGTCGCCCTCTCTTGGGCTGTGTGGTAATAACTTCCCGACACCATCGAGGCAGACTCCAAGTCAAGAACGGACCGAACCAGCAATTACATTTGATTTGATTTGAATCTATTTTTTTTTCCACTCTTGTTTTTGTTTAACAAATTACAATATTGAATATCATCGAAATATGAACAATAATAGTAGAGAAGCATTGGTGTAATAAATAAGAATTCAATGAATTAATCAAAGTGATTGGTTAGAAATTTATAATAAAGCGAATGCGTTGGAACCTAATTTGAAAGCATTGATTGTCATGATTGTATTACATAGGTCAAAAAAGATACAAATAGGAATTATACTTATAAATTTATTTTTTCAAAAAGCAGCATACAAATATTCAATAAGACGAGAGGTTAAGACAATAAGGAAACAAGAAAGTGATCCGTTAGGATATAAGAATGATTTTTTTTTTTTAAAGAAGAAACAAAAATAACATTACCTGGAATGTCCTAGAATTGGTCGATGTGCAGTCGATGTAAAGTCGGTCTGGTGTTATAAACATCCTAGCACTATAAGAATTAGTTGTTGTTGTTGTTGTTGTTGTTGTTGTTGCTGCTGCTGCTGCTGCTGCTGCTGTTTTTATGTACCTGGGCGGTTTTTTACTAGCCAAAGGACTCACAAAATTCCATTTTGACAAGTTCCGGGAGGGATTAATGAAAATTTTCAAGGGAACAGGCTATTCAAAACAGAGAAAAAAAATGAAATAGAATTCTTGAAAATGATCAATCTCTCTTTCTTGTTAAACCACTTATGTGATCTGTCCATGATAGATAAAACCGTACTGTTTAAGAATGCATATTATAGATACATATAATCTTGGAAGTCTTGCTCATCTCTCTCAACTCATCTCTCTATTAGCTCTCTTATTTTCCCTGTCTGTTTACCTCTCCCTTCCACTATGTCCGCTATCTTCCCCCCTTTTTCGTCATCTTTCTCTTCGCACCTCTCTTACTCTCCCTCGATTTCCCCATGTTATTTAATTTTCATTCTTTTCGCCATCTTCTCATCTCTTTTCCCCTTTCTTGCTGCATAATGAGATACAATATGCTGGCTATCATTAGTTCTTACCGTCATGGTTTGAATATCCGTTGCGGGTTATTACTAGCTTTCTCGTGTGATCAGATATTTTTTAAAGACCCAATCCGTCCGCACGTCATCCTTCATCAACAAATAAATTCTTTCTTTACAAAATTCAATTTACCCGCATCCTCAATTTTGAGCAAAAATCGCTGAAAATATTATGGTTAGAATGTTGTTTTGATGGCTTTGCCAGTCGCGATGGTCAAACTTCATTTAAATTTCATTAACGTTTTCCGATTAAAATACGTAGATGGTTGGAAACAAGCGCCGCGATGATCAAATTTCATCGCCTTATTTGTAAGAGCAGTGGAGCAGCGCACTTTTAAGGAGTCGACACAAAATGAAATATGTGTGTCCTGAGATGCCTGCATCTATATCTCAAAGACATAGGCTAGCTCATATAACATGTTTAATGTTTCATACAGTTCTTATACGAGATTTCATCGTGTAACGTTATGCATATATGTTTTTCTTCAAATCGTTATCAATCACATTACTTCTCTTTTGTCTTTACTTCTTTTTCTTTAAAAAGCATGTACCTCTATTTTATATTCCTTTATCCTTGGTGGGTGCAGTGGGTGGGGATAATTGATTTCAAGGATACTGCAACGCCACTGTCAGTTATTTCATCGAAAAGAGAACCCAAAATTGGTTGTAAGGAATTGTTTGAAAGAAAAACTGCATGGAGCTAAATCTTGTTTTTACTTTGTATTAACGGCTACTTCCTTTTATCCCATGAAGAAGATGAACTTCCACCGAAATTTTGAAGTAGCGTTGTGAATTCTAAAGCAATAGTATCAAAGTTAACATATATTTAAATGGGATTCGGTAACTTTTTGGCGGCTTGATTTAATAAATTGCTGAAGTTTGATGTCAGTCATATCTGTGTTGTATACACAGTTACTCAATGGCTTTCCGCAGTGTTTTACCATCACTATTTTATGGCTTTAGCCATTTAACACATCGAGTAATTTTAATCACTATTTTTAAAAATTAATTTCATAGACAGAGGCCTGCTTTCATATATATAGTCTTAAAAGTGTAAACGTGTTACTTTTGTTTGCTTCTGGCTATGTTATGCTAGTGAAGAAAAAAGAATAGCTTTTAAAAAAAATGCTGCAAGTGATAGGTTTATATCTTCGGCTATTACAACTTTGTCTTTGCTTTGGTTTCAGATTTGAAGACAGGAGGGGCTTATTATTTTTTTTTTTAAAGAGAGAGAAAATTTTAATTACATTACAAGAGAGTATCGTAGGTACAGTGGATTGGTAGTGAGGAAGAAATTATGACAAAGTCAGTGTTTGTGAGGCTTATTTGATGTGTGATGGTTTTAACACGGGGTACTTATGGATTGTGTGAAATCTAGTGCAGTGTGACCAGCCCCCGGTGGCCCTTGACATGTTCAGTTTTTTGCTTTGCCAAGGCACTCCCTATTGCGCAATCCTATCAGATGTTCTTCTTTTTAAAAGACTCTGTGGCTAAGTAATGCTGTTTGTGGTATATGTTTAAGTTTTAATGTATCAGCATTATCTTATCTTTTTGTTGTTTTCATTTATTGTTATCTAATTTCTTCTAATAACTTGTATTTTTTTTATTTTTTATTATGTCTGTGATTTAATGAAACACATAATTTTAAAAAAAAAGCTACAGTGGGTGCCGGAATAAAGATGAAAGTGGGCTGTGTCCGTGTCTGTTGAGGAAATGAGATAGCTCAGTTGGTAGAGCACTGGTCCCGTAATCTAGTGACCCAGGTTCGAATCCAAGTCGATGCGCTAGTGCTCTTTGGTTAGGCATGAACCCTCGGTAAAGGCATGAAGCCATCGGAACTCTGTTTGCTAACATGCATGCATGCATGCTTTCTTAGCAGTCAGGTAAAACAGACCAAGAAAAAATAACCTTAACCGGAACCATCAGGAACGAAAGTAAATAATTAATTAAACGGCATGTACCTGAGCTCATATGAGGAGGGATTTTTTTGTGGCTATTGAACCAAGAGAAACACTTCCGGTTGCAGTTACACTAGTTATGCATTATCACGTCATCTCATTGTGATCATTTTCATCCATGCTATGATCATTCATAAAAACAATATCATCATCCCAATTAAAATCATTGGTGTAAGTGTGGGCGGCTGTGTGCGCGTGTGTTTGTGTTTATGTGTGGAACGAGGAAAAACCGCCACCTATCACCTTTACACCATGCATCACCGGGTCAAGATGAGTATGGTGTTAAGTGATTACATATGACGTCATCTGTACTTGGGAACCGAAATGACGTCATTCTCAGTTCAAACGACCTTTCTTCTTCGTTTGTTCCTTTTTAAGAAATATTCTTTGCATGGTAACAGTTCTCGGAATATCACAATGTTTTTGATTACACGGAAATGCTTCATGGATGGATGAAACTCTACTCTAATTCAAACAAAGATGCGAGTCACTACAGCGTGTAATGCCTGTCACCAAGTTTCGAGAGAAGCTTGAGTTCTGCGAAAGGTGAAACATAATTTCTGAGCTTTCTCATTCTTTCCATGTCAGTTAGGAAGAATATCATAGTAAAAAATGTCTCCTGCAAAGGATTGCTCTTCAAATGCCGTCATATTGGAAATATGACAAGAAAAGAGCTGAAAAGTTCGAAGGTAACATTCATGCACGATTTGTGTGCGGTCCCATATACTCATTTATTTGTGCAGTGCAAGTACCTTATGGGGAAAATATTAAGTGAATCGATTCGGTAATTTTCAAATCTCTCATTAGACATCTGTGTTTATAGACAACTAATCTAGCTCTCCCAATTACTTTGGAACAGGTTTTTTTTTTTTCACAATATGATCGCACGAAGCAACGGTAGCTGCAGTATCATCACCATTATCACCTTTCATTATGATCATCACCATCATCATGACTAGTATTTCTTCGCGTCAGCGCCAGAACTCGTGAAAATGCTATTGTTTTTGGAGCATCTTCTTTCTGGATAGGTTTTGAAGAAATAATGAAGCGTCTTAAGGCAACTTTTTTTCTATCTTCAATGCGAAAGCCAAAAGCCTTTCGCATCGTATTTACGAGAGAAAGCCTTTCGTACTGCACTGATGCGACGTGTTATCATCACATCAGTCATTAATGTATTGCTTTATTTTTGGTCCCTCCACCATTGATCATGACTATTACGTAACACTACCGTATGTATTGTTCTTCCATACCAGTTGATTTTTTGTATTTTGTACATGCATTCTGCATTTGATCGGATTATTTTAGCATGTATGATTTTTTTTACTCTGCTGGACTTGTGGAAATTGATTTGAAAGGTGTAAAAATAACTAAGAATAAGAATAAGAATAAGAATAATCTTTCTCAGTAACATAGGAACCATGATAAACATCAAATTTTTCACCTCTACGTTTTAAGTTACTTTGTTAATATCACCGTCATTCCTTTATCACTATCATCACGATTTTCTTTAAAGTATCAACATCATTATCAGAGTTGTTATTAAATCACTATAATCATAACCGTCATCATCATTTTAGCTTCATCATGCCCATGCAGGTATATTTTCATGATCAGCAAGAGCAGATGCATTATCATCAGCAGCATCATTATCATTACCATCACCATCATCGTGATCATCATCATTATAACCATCATCGTTGTCAGTTATCACATATTCTAATCATCTTCATCAACATCACTTCCATCATTTCCATCACACATCATTTTTGTTGTTATTTTCATCATCATAAACATCATCATCATCATTACATTATCATCATCTTCATCATCATCACTCACATCATCATGATCATTATCATAGTCGTCATCATCATCATCATCATCATCATCATCGTCATCTCCATCTTCATTATCACCATCATATCATCATCACTCACATCATCATGATCATTATCATCATCATCATCATCATCATCTCCATCTTCATTATCACCATCATATCATCATCACTCACATCATCATGATCATTATCATTATTACTGTCATTTTCATCATACCCATCATCAACTGCTCATCATCCTAGTCAAATAATAGTCGCCAATCTTTATCGCCAAACTTTTTTCCTTAACATAACAACCGTCATCTTCTCATGACTGTCTCTTATTAGCAATGGCAAGCAACAAAGATCAAGACTGATAATATGTGATTTTCCCCGCTCTGTTAATTTTGAAGGACTAGTCTCTCATGCCAAGCTTCCCGGTATTTGGAGGGGGTTTATTTCTAACCTCCAGGTCAGTTTTTTAAAATATCTTCCAGGGTTAATCCTAAACCATTGGCCTTTTGGGGGGTGTCTAAAACCATTGAGGGGGCGGGGGTGCCCTCTCAGATCTCGGCCATCAATTTCACGTTCATCGCGAAAATTTATGTAAAGGTAGAGGGCAATGTAAACCCGACTTCAATACAGTAAGATTTGTCAATATAATTCTTCTTTTATTTTTTATGAATTAATATTATGCTGATTTATACATTGAATCTTATTTTCACTAAATAAAGTTCAAAGATTGCCATTTTGGTGTACGTATTTTATGTAACATCCTCTGCAATAGCATTTGATAAAAAAAGTCAGGTACTGATATTTATTTCTTATATTCATTGTTTTGAAATTCCTTATTTATGTATTTTTGGGCGGTCATTGTTTCTTTTATATTATTTCCACACACAAAAAAAAATCTCCTTATCATGAAGTTGTGTAAAGATAGAATCAACGAACAAGTTTGCAAGGAGAAAGTGGGTGTTATTGGGGTAGTATTCGAAAAGGAAACTTATCATTCCCATAGAAGTTGAAAAATACACTCAACAAAAATATGAGTAACGTAATCGTTCAATCGACACAGAATAAAATACGAATACTTTCATTTTTTTAAGGAATGTTTTCTTTATTTATCTATCTCTGAGTTGGTCCATGTTCATAAAAACCACGACCAACTCGGAAACATTTTATATTTAAAAAGCAATATTAGATCTATATTCAACAATTACTTCTTTTCCAATGCAATACACTTCTATTCGTATGTATCTTAATAATATAAGGTGAATTTTTTTTACTTTACATGACTACTCAAAAAATAATATTGAATTCAGCTGATAAAGAATTCTCCCATTGAACGTAAATGTATATTTTATTTCTTCTAACAATGGCAAAAGTGGGCTTGATTTGATTAAATATCACTTATCTTTAAAAAAAAATATTAGATTCACTACACAACAGTTTATCACATCTGACATATAAGTCATTACAACAGAACCTGTTATTATTTTTTATTAATTTTAATGGGGTTACTAAACGGATTTCCATACCTTTGACAATGAAAATTTTGAGGTGTGCATATTTATATGTTTTATTGGTAAATGCTGCCATCATGTGATGGGAAGGCGTGCATGTTTGTGATGCTATGAATTCGACAGATGTTCATTTCAAAGGGAAACGCTTTGCCTACCGCGGCATAACATTATTTCCTCGTAACTTAAAGGTCATTTATCAACTTTGTTTTTCTTTTTTTATCAGAAGAAGGAGAGAGTGCGAGTGAAGGATCTGACCGTTTTGCAACGGTGATTAACTGATGATTGAACAGACACAAATTGAAAATAAGCAAATGAAATGTATTTAGTCATTTATTATCTACCCATACTCACTTAAACTGCTTGTACATTAAAACAGGCTAGAAATTTCTCTTCACATCAATTTCAAGAAATTTAGAGGATAAACATACGAATACATAATATCTACATATCAGATAAGGGCAAATGATAAATTCATGTTATTTCTTTATCGTCTCCCTTAGTGTAAACCTGTCTGCCACCTCATATTGCCACTGGAAGGGATGGCAACTAAATGTATAACGGGGCTTACAAATAATTACATATTCCCTACTAGGCTTGTCGCAAAAGAAGAAATACATATTATATAAACACTGGATTTACACAGATCAAAAAAGGAGGATGAGATTGTCTAGGACAAGGTGTTATCAAGTGCAAAAGCAGATAGATAGATAAATAGATAAAAATGATAATTAGATAAATAAATAAATATCTAGATATATAAATAAATGAATAAATATACTTTTAGAAAAAGAAAAAGTTTCGGGTGTGATATCAATATAGCTCGTGGTAGACTGGTTCCGTTCAGAGTCAGAAGGGCGTAACTCTGGGTGTGAAGTAAATGAGTTAATGTCCTTCCGGCACTAAACAGACTCCTGTTGAACATGATAATGAGTTGAAGCTGGACGGGTTGTGACAACTGGTAATAATCGAATCACTCTACAATAGGAGCAGAAGTGGAATGATATTGTAACAAAAGTACACCTTAATTAATAATTTCACATTTCGTCTGTAAACATATGTACGTGTATCTAATTTTGAATTACATTATTTGGAAAGTATTTCAAACCAGCGTGAAAAATATTTGCTGTTGTTGTCGTTTAAAATGTTGTACATTAATGCGTCAACTATTTCTCTTCTGTAACAATAAATGCCGAGTATGGCACAGTGGGAATTAAGACTAAGAGATAATGCAGCTGAAAGGTCGAGCAATAATTTTTCCTAATTGCTAAGGCTATAAATTTACGATTTCATAACACTTTACAAGGTTGAAAAGTAAATTTCAAGATCATTAACTTCATAAATTTTGCCGTATTTACAACATATTTGACCACAAACAGGTCCATTCATTTTATGTTAGGTTCGTATTTTTTCTTTTAGTTAAGAGTATACATATTTTTTCTTTTACAAAATAATTTTTTATGCGCCAACAGAAAGGGCGAGGGTGAAAACTCTTTGAGTTGATACTAAGCAGTATTTTACTATCTGGTATTTTGAAATGATGTTATCGTAGGCTGGACAGACAACCCAAATGTGTTAAAGAATGTGAACTCTCCTCCAGCGCTGACTGTCATGATTTTTCCCCGGCATCTCCGACCCTTGAATTATCTCCTTGATTCGTCCTCTGTAGTAAAAAAAAGACAAGAGAGAGAGAAAGAGAGAAAGAGGGAGAGAGCGAGAGGGAGAGGGGAGAGAAAAAAAAGAGAAAGGGTTATCTAACAATCGAAGAAAAGTAATGACTTTCATTGCCCTTCAGTCTTTTCAACTAATCCGTTTTGGATAATGTCACGAGTAATGTTCTAAATGGCGTAGGTGGGGTCCTGAACTCCTGATACGAGTGCACTCGGGTCATGAAGAAGGAGAAAATGGGAAAAATTTGATGATGATGATGATGATGATGATGATAAAAACTAAAAAATTACTGATTAAATAAGGTCAACTGATCTGTCTTTCACCCTGCCCTTCAATGTTCTCTATTATCTCCAGGTCCTCACATAATTCTGTGTGTGTGTGGGGGGGGGGGTTGATATTGGCACCTGCCCCCCCCCCTTCCGCTATGTTCCTACGCCACTGTTTCTATAGCCCATTGGCTGATTATATAAAAGCACATTAAACTCTAGATTAAATAGACTACAGGCAACTTTCCTTAGACCTTATACAGTGCTAGTGTGCGACATCAACGCCACCCTCCATTGACGTGAATCTCTCCCCTATTTCAGTTCATTTAAATTGATTTCATTTCACCTCAAATTCATTTACATTGTGTGACGAAAATTTACATAGTTCACGTATAAGTGTACATCGAAAATATAATTATCACATAAAATATATTCTTTAAAAAAATCAACGTGGTACACGTACAAGACAATGAAAACACACATAAACAGACAATAGTATTATAGATAAGAAATATGCAGAATTTTCTTCTCTATCCAAAAATTTTACACGACATAGAAGGAAAAGAAAAATAAGAGTATCGCAATATCGTAGCTTTATTAAAGAAGGAAGACTACAAAGGACAGTAATTTCAATTTTAACGACAGCAAGGAACACCATTCCTAGCGTGTTATGCAATGGAAATTAACTTTGCTATGGCTTTTTAATTGTTTAATAATAATAATTTTCTGAACAATACAAAAGTCTAAAATTCGGGTTTGATGAAATAAAAATGTCAAGAGCAGATGACAACATGTGATCAGATTTACTCTCTGTACTGAGCCCTGTACCATAAAATAGAAATGAGGAATTGAGATCACCTTTACATGCTAATGTTGTACAAAAAGCTTAGCATTAACCTATTAGAATTTTTGTTTCAAACTCTAATTGCTTATGATAATAGTTCCTTGATACTCTGCATAATATCAGAGAAATGAACATGATTTTGTTTAGATCTTCCCTCGCGCTAAATGAACATCACTGATTACTATCGTCTCTTTTCGTAGTGTTACTTCTCAAACACCACACCTCGTTTACGAACGACTTAATCAGGAAACACCAGGAAGATGTCGTCACTTTGAGAGGTCATCTGGGTTTCTTGCCATTCTGCTTGATAGATAGGCTTGGTAATTGTTTCGTCACCTTTATTCAGCCCACAATCAATGAGAGCATATACCAACTCTACGTGGGCGGAGATATATTATAGTTTGGTAGAGGTGTGTTTGGATGAACCGTATGAAGGTTAGTTTATGGCATTGTCACTTAGGCTTTTGAATTTATGAAGGAATTAACCTGAATATGCTAATTAATTACTACTCCTTGACTATTTAGATGTCTGGGAAGCAGATGACCTTTCATTGAAATTATCCTCGGTGGCAGTATGGGAATAAAGAGGGAAGGAACTGAAGGTGTTTTAACTTTGGCATAAAGATTGACGACCAATCAATCATTCACTGTATGAACAAGGTGCGAGTGATTATTTTTACTGGTGAGTAATTCTAAAGTTCGCATCGCTCTGAAATCATTGTAAGGCTTATACAGAGTGCTTATAATGCTAACAACAAAAACAACAACAACAATAATAATAATGACGATGATGATAATTATAATTATAATGATGATGATAATAATAATAATAATAATAATAATAATAATAATAATAATAATAGTAATATTAATGATAATAATAATTATAATAATCGTAATGATGATAATAATAATAATAATAATAATAATAATAATAATATTAATGATAATGATGATAAACAGGTACAATAAATTTTTGTACCCAGGGAAGCCTCTTCAACATTATTGTTCCTGCCTTTAGGTATACTATATAGAGTTCTGAGGAACTTTGATTTAAACTACGTTACTATCATTCTCTCAGTTGCTTTCACATGTACGAGTACACGAACATGCAGTGTGAATGCAAAAACCGATATATCCCTTTTTGTCAAATTGAGATATTTGGAATTAACGATCAAGGAAAATAAAGAAAATGATTTGAATATATATGGTATATTTGACCATAACTTCAACAATAAACCGTTATATGTAAAGAACAATATATCATTTGAAAATAATATTTTGTACTGTGTGATGTGACATTACTTTAGAATTTTCAAAATAGCATTTATTAGTTCTTGTATTTAAACTCTTCACATATATATATATATATATATATGAAGATATATATTTATATATATATATATATACATATATATATATATATATATATATATATATATATATATATATAAATATATATATATATATTTATACACACACATATATATATATATATGTATAAAGTCTGAGTATGTTTGCGTGTTGTGTGTGTGTGTGTGTGTGTGTGAATGTGAAGTGTATAATAATTGAACAGAGCAGCAATGATTAGTCGTGCACGGCTGATAGACGTCAGGGCAACCCTCTGAGAGCGCAGTAGACCGATTCTTTCCATGGTGACGCAAATATATCATCACTTGTTTATTATCATAACGATAAGTTACTACAGAATGATCATGATGATCATTATCTCATTCTGGCAAACCTGCTTCACGTCCGTTATGGCTGGTTTATCTCGCACTGATCTCGCACTGATCTAATTTCATTGTTGTTATTATCATCAATATCATTGTTATTATTATTATTATTATTATTATTATTATTATTATTATTATTATTATTATTATCATCATCATTATTATTATTATTATTACTACTACTACTACTACTACTAATACTACTATTATTATCATCATTGTTGTTGCTATTGTGATTATTCTTATTATTATTATTTCATCATCCTCGTCATCATCATCCTTCTTAATATCATGGTTATCAATACTTTTTCTATATCATCATAATTATCATTTCAGTATATCATACTCATCATATCACATCTTTTTGAATAATGATAGAATTGTTGTTCAATTTTCATTTGTTTTATTTTGATTTGAAATTAAAGATAAAAAAAAAACAGTTTCGTGTGTGGTGTTAATCCAGATGGATATTGAGCACATGTTTGCATTTGCCTAATCAAAAACACGAAAAACAAACTAACAAGATGCAATAAAACAAATATTGATTCATTCAAAATAAACAAAATTGATATGATAAGTAACGCATTATACATTTTGCCAATCCGCTTTCATCAGCGATAGTGGCGTTGGTTATGATTCAAGCAATTCTTGTAAGTAATCAAAGGGAACAGGTAACTGAGGTAAGTTTTCAGCTGAGAATGAAATTTATATGATAAGTAACACATTATACATTTTGCCTTTTCCCTCTCATCAACGATAGTGACGTTGGTTATGATTCAAACAATTTTTGTAAGTAATCAAAGGGAACAGGTAACTGAGGTAAGTTTTCAGCTGAGATTGAAATATATATGATAAGTAACACATTATACATTTTGCCGATTCCCTTTCATCAACGATAGTGGCGTTGGTTATGATTCAAGCAATTCTTGTAAGTAATCGTGCACCCCTTGTCAGTCGAAGGCGGACATACCTTGCTGAGAAATGAGAGGATTCATCTGTGTGTTTTTTTATCAATTCTCTTCGAGTATGTCGCTAATTTATAGGCCATGGTCAAGTTTTACGAGATAATAAAATATTGCAGAACGTCGTAAACAAGTAGAACACCGGATATTAAGGCAATGTGGAAGACTTAATTACTGATTAATTAATAGGCCATCCCTACTCGTCCTAACGGGGTAGCGTTTAGACTCAAAAATTGTCGAACGTACGCTCTAAAAACAATCTAGTCAGATTTGACTAGATTACCGGATCAGACGGGAATTTGCACTGTTCTAGCGAAAATGACCAGAATTCTAATAACCATGAACAAAACTTTTACTAGCTTTGAAAGTGGTACAATTCTAGCAAAAATTGACCAGTTTCTAGTAAAATAAACTGACTAGATCACCGGATCACACTGGCACTTTCACTATTCATGCTATTCTAGTCAAAGTAAAAATGAACAAAATTTTAAATTCACAATTCTAGTCAATTTCACTGGAATCGAATCAAGTTAGTATTGTTGCTCATATCATCCGATTATCTATAGTCAAATTGTTTTACTAAAATTGTATCTGTTTTGACGAGAACAGTACTAGTCAAACAAATTTGACACTAGATTTGTTTTTAGAGCGTAATCTGGGATCTGGGGGATCCTCCCAGCGGCACACAGCCATCGCACACTATATCCTGAGTACCCCCCCCCCCCCCCACACCGAGATTTTGCTTGATGATGTAAATGGATACATGGCGTATCGTCGGGCTGGTGGCTACTCGTGCTAGTGGCAACATGTCCAGGGGGTGTTTCATAAAGCTGTTCGTAAGTTACGAACGACTTAACGCACGACTGGAACATGTTCTTGGGTGCTAATCACATTCTCAATCATTTACATGTAGCACAAGAACGTATCACCAGTCGTGCTTACAGTCGTGCGTAACCTACGAACAGCTTTATCACTTTATATGGATCCGTCCGAGTGTCTGGTCTGGTTTGGTTCGTCAGGGACCGTACGGATCATTACTCCGTAGCCTAAATCAAGGTCTTGTGGCGACAAAGACTGGGCTGTTATGAATGAAATTAAGATGCTAATCGCTCTGTGTGTCCTTTTTGAATGTAACCCCTCCGCCCCTCTTCCCCCCCCCTCTCTCTCTCTCTCTCTCTCTCTCTCTCTCTCTCTGTCTTTTATGCACCAGTCATAGAGTCGGGAGGATTGGAGTCCGTATTCTTCTTTACTCAAATGTTAACTTATTGACTGCTGGATTTCATTTTCCAAAGATTTTAATGTAGGGACCAACCTAGGCAACGGTTTAAGAACATCGGAAGGTCTAGTAGAAGAATAGCGTGTCAGGATTTATTTCAATAAACTATTCGGTGAAATTTGCTTTGATACCATGTAATTAACTTATAAGATTTAATCAACAGGGGAGCCAGGAGCTGCATCGAACTCCCAGCTCTCTAGTTCATTTCACACGACCGTCCCAAATATTAAAGTTTACTTGTGGTTTCGAAACCTAAGGTTATCTCGTGGTTCCATCTCTTGTGAACATACTCGGAGTTTCGAAACTTTGTTCAGTCGTCGTTTTAAAACTTTTTTGATGTTTTTCAAAACTTTGTTAAGTCGTAGTCTTTAAAAACCCTTAAGTCGTATTTTCGAATCTTTGCTAAGTCCTAGTTTGAAACATTCAGCGAGCTTATGGTTAAAGTTAATGAAGACATAGATTCTCTTTCGACACTCAGGCACAATACAAAGTAAAAACTCTATGGGTAGAGCCTTCCTCTGCCGGTCCATGTCTGTGTCAGGAGCTCCTACATCATAGTTTGGACAGTTTGGAATCTGTAAAGTTAAGTTGATGTTGATGTTTAGCCTGTTGAGGACGCAGACTCGTACAGGATTGTAGCTTCAAAACTTTTAACTGTCGTTATTTTGGTCCCGTATACATGGTATATGAACCTTCGTCGTTGTAGCTCCAGCTGTTTCAACTGAAAGGTGTGTCAGAACTACGACGCCCGTCGAATATAGTTTTTGATTCAGTGATCTTCTGTAGCATGTTAGAATATTTAAGTGTTGACGAGCTTCTCTTGTACTTTAATATAGTTATCGTATTGAATTACCATGTTTAAATGTTTCAACATGAGAGCATGCTGTGACATCCTTTTTCAGGTGATATTTAACAGGCAAAATCTTTAATCGTTTAAAATCGAATTGTTATCCAAATCATGTTCACCTTGACTGGCACAAAATTACTAATCTTTTTTTTATAAAATGATTTTACATTGAATTATTCTTTGAAAATTAGTGAAACCAAAAACAAAGCCAGTCTATTTTCACAACGCATGTTTTTGCTCTGTAACACAAATTACTACATCACCATCACAACATTTCTATTAGCATTTCGGTATACCTGTGATCAATCAAGTAACCGCAAGGCATTGATTAGCGTTTCTTTGTTCTCACATTTACGCAATCGTAAAGCGCTGTTGAGTCCGGAAAGAAATCGTGTACCTTTGATAGCTGATGATGAAGTTTTTATGAAGCAGTTCGGAAACATTCAATGTATGGCATCGTTGCGAATTCAACGTTTGCATCACGACAGTCGGTCAGACGGTTACAATTCGTTATTCCGAAGGTTCGTTCGTACGAAAATGAAATAAGGTCCTTTAGTTCGTTAGTTATTTTCGGACTATCGAACCTTCGGAATAACGAACCTTATTTCATTTTCGGATTAACGAACCTTCGGAATAACGTACCTTTCGGAATAACGAACATCACCCCGGTCGGTTACAACTTCCGAAAAGCGAATAGTTCACTTCAGTTCAGTTCATTTTATTCAATTCAATTCCATCTTTATAAAAATTGTTTTGCAGCTCACTGAGTAAAAACATTCAATTCAAGATGAAACAGGACATTGAAATAACACATAAACATAAACATGAAAATGGTAATGAACTAAATTGGGGATAAAGCTGTTAAAAGAAATTAAAAACAGGTTTTGTAGAGACAGCTTCTCAGGTAGCATATGATTTGGTAATATAGATGGCGGAGAACAAATTTCGAGTAAAATTGGAATAAATAATGAATTTCACCTTGTACCCACAAAAGAGAAGAGAAGAGAAGAGAATAGGAGAAAGAAAAAAAAATCTGACTAATCGGAAAACAGAAAATACCGCATAGTAAACATAGACCTTCATTGTCCATTATGAGGCGGTGCGCACAAAAGGCAAGGAAAAATCTCGGAAAGTTATTCTGTTGTTGATATTAAATTTTTGAAAAATCATGATGCCGATACATCAATTTCGAATGCTTTTAATTTGAAAACTTTTAGGCGTAATTCTGGAAGACTTTTGAAGATGATTTAGCCCCTACATTATCAAGGAGGAAAAAAACTCTTATAAAGCAAGAAAAGGATGACTTTCTAAGATTTCTGTGTCTTCTGTGCACACTTTCTGTCTGACTATTACGACACCCTTGGTTTTATTCTTCAGTCATATTTTCAAGCATATTGCTTATAATGGCAATTTTCTTCCGCAAATGATTTTATGTTTAATGAATTACAATAATTTGACAATTTATCATTTCTCTTTTTGTTCAATGATTGTTACGAATAATTGTGTATTTATTGTCAAAAAGTACCTTTTGTATATTCTGTTACCAAAATGTTAACATGAGTGCAGAAGAAAATTAAATCAAATCAAATATGGAGTTAACTTTATGGTTTTAATGGGAACCCTGGCCAGGTGGGGTAAGGGGTTCAATTCAAAATTCAGTTGACATACAAACAGGGCCAACGGGCCATTTGGAAATTGGGAAGTTTTCTCCACATAAGGGCCAGTTAACCTGTACTTGAGGGCTGTTTGACATGTTTGATACAGAAGATAGGGACGGCTGCATCAAATTCCACAACCGAGTTTCAGTCCCACTCCTTTTATGTGTAGATATTTCACCCCTAAGCAATTTTGACTAAAAATATATGCTGTACAACCAAATATTAGATTTCAAAAATGCCCAAATTAAAGTCACGATGTCATTGCCTGTGTTTATTATAATGTGTTAAGTGAATGATTACTGAGCGAAAAAAAAACCCTTTATCAAATTTTCCCTCGCTTGTTTGTCGGATGGTTAAAGTGTAATTGATTAACAATTATTATAGGAACGTGTAGGCTGCTATGATTCTGTGCACGGGAAATAGTCAGTATGATTCACGCTCAGTGATTGCCTTAAGCTACGGAACATGATCTGCCATTAAAGTAAAAGAAAAGAGATAAAAATGGAAATCAAATTATGATTTAGTTCATATACAGAGGAACATTAATTCATATTGGCTGGACCAGTACCTCTGAGGAATGACCTTGATCCTAAACTGGCAAACAGTTGGCAAATTGGCAATCAAACAAATAAAGTGACTGTCATTTGACTAATGAAAATAATGCATCAATATATAAATTTATGTATGATATATACATTCCGCGTGTTGTCCCGATACAGAAGAAACGACAAAGTATAGGAAGTAATGCATCCTAGTCCAACGAAGATGTTTATTCTTATAAATACAAAATTTTCGACGCAAACACGTGTTCTTCAGGGTTACACGAATAATGACGTAAACAAGATATGAACCAATTTCTGTTAAAAAGGTGGTGATGCTTTTTGTCTAGACAACATGCGCGTTACCATGACAACCACCTTGTCAACAGAAATTGATTCATATCTTGTTTATGTCATTATTCGTGTAATCCTGAAGAAGACATGTTTGCGTCGAAAATTTGGTATGTATAAAAATAAACATCTTCGTTGGACTAAAATGCATTACTTCCTATACTTTGTCGTTTCTTCTAATTTCATGTATGATATATACATGTATATAAATTCTACTGTGCTGCAAGAGCTCCCTTTTCGGCGGAGCCGAGGACTATTTTTTTTCTCTCTCTCTCTTCTTCTTCTTCCACTTCTTCTTTGCTTGTCAGATATTTTTACCGGTAAAATAGACACCTGAAAAGCGAAAAACCTTCATCTCTCTCTCTCTCTCTCTCTCTCTCTCTCTCTTTCGCTCTCTCTCTGTCTGTCTGTCTCTTTCTCTCTCTCTCTTGCTTGTAGAGAAATTTTCGAATAGCTGCGCAGACTTCGGCCTCCCCTTTTGAAAAATCCTGGATTCGCCGCTGCTCAACTAGGGTGCACAGTTAAGTAAATAGATGTGCTTTTAGTTTTGATTCGGAAGTATCTTCTGTACGGAATTTCCTCATTTCTAAAGTTTTAGGAAAATGTTCCAGAGTTCGTGGGTTTCTCAGGCAAATGATCGATATTTGATTTAATTGCCTGTGAAACCCCCAAAACTGCTGCTCAACTAGGGTGCACAGTTAAGTAAAAAGATGTGCTTTTAGTTTTGATTCGGAAGTATCTACCGTACGGAATTTCCTCATTTCTAAAGTTTTAGGAAAATGTTCCAGAGTTCGTGGGTTTCTCAGGCAAATGATCGATATTTCATTTAATTGCCTGTGAAACTCCCAAAACTTTGCAAGTAGTTTATCATTATTACCCTTGCCTCATGATGCAATCTCTGGGCTAACATCTTCGAACTAGCTAGAATATTCAAATCAAATATGAAAACAGTAGTCTGAACGAATTCGTATATAGAAGTTCCAGAAAATTATGAACAAGCACTTTACTTAAAGCTTGCAAGCAGTAATCGTATTGGTAAAGTTTTTTTCTTTAAAAAAGAAAGAAAAGGCTATGTAGATCTCACTGTGTGCATTTGATCAATGCAAAACGCAGCAATTGTGCATGGTTCTAAAAGAAACTGTAGGTGATATACTGTCTTATCATGATCATATAGTTTCAGCAAACAAAATACATTTAAGCAAAACTGTCAGTATTTAAAATGAGTATATAAATTGTTAAAACTCAAACTGGACGCCACGGGCTTCATCTGACCGACATGTTAATCACTTATTCCTTTCCAATTTTCATTTTCCTTGCGATTTCAATTGACCTGCAGATATAATTATTCCTGGTGTGAGATTGTTCGAGGAGGAGGAGTTTGACCTGCATTGTCATGCTGATAAAGAGAAAAAACACATGTCACTTGGTGGACATGTCACGCACTCTTAGATCAATCGCTCGAATCATTGGGCCTATTGGTGGAAATCGAAATTAGAAAACATAGACAAATCTGAATTCTTAAGCGGTTTTAAGTCATACACCCAAGGGAACGTCAAGAAAATTGAAATAAACGGTACATAACATAAATGCTCAGAATTTTAAAAATGTAACCTTCAGTATGTACCCGCGTATATTTAGGAAAACAAAAACAGCTTTCTGTTCCAGAAGTGTCAAAAAACCTTTTTTTAATATACAGACAAAAGTGGTCAAATCCTCAGTTTTAGTAATGATAGTCCTAAACATTTACGCAGATGTGTATGATAATTTCCATAGCAGGTGGTCTGAACGTCCATGAGGTTTGGCATGCTTCATTGACCAACGGCTGACTTCACCATAAGCAATAATCATGACACCTTTGTCTGTGGATGGGACTAAAATAGTTTTGATGGGATGATGCAGAGGAGCATTGAGGACACATTATAGAAATATCAAACATTTTCAAGGGATCCGGTAACTTTGTGAAGCTTGATTTAATTAAATTGTTTAATTTTGATATCTGCGTTGTATAAAGATGTGCGGAAAGATAAATAACAGCCAAGAATATAAAGGTTTTGAAATATAAGATGGTGAATTCCGCTTTTACAAAACCAACCTGGGTGTACTTTTTATTATTATTATTATTATTTGGTTTGGCGTCACCTGTGCTTGGGAGTCAACAGGGTTAAAAAAAAAGGGGTGGTCTAGCATTTCTGGTCATTTGTACATGTGAAACACAAGATGATGCTTTTTAAGTGCATTTTCCAGGCCTTCATACTGACACATTATTACATACACTGACAGCATGTCACGCACGTCACGCAGCTCAGATTTGTAAAAGTTACTCGGTGGTTTTAATGATCAAACCAAACTTTAAGCGGAGTTACACTCTACAATATAAATTATAGGTCTACAATGATCAAGTAAGATCATAATGGCTGAGTTCTTGCGTTGTCTAGCTCTCTGCTGTTGCGGGTTTGTTTTTGTTTTTGGTTTTGTTTTTCTTAAGGACACGATGCGGCTAAGACCAAAGTACATCAATTATTCTAAAGCATAATATATAAAGAAACACCTGTCCGCATATCTGATAATGTTTAAGATGCTCTCTGCAATCATGGACAGACGGGAAAGCTTATGGAATACAAGAGACTAATACCGAGAACACCCTGAAACAAAGTTACAATTCTGGCTTTTTAAACAACCAGTAGTATTGTAGAAATGATCGCCAGGTATGTCGGGGGGGGGGGGGGGGCGTTATTTCATTTACCTTTCGAAACATCTCAACATAGAGCACAACACTCAGCCAATTACAGTTCGCAGTTCGTTAACAGTTACTTTTATCCTAGATTTGTCGAATTCGAGAGCAAATCGAAGGGACGATCTGAACCGAAGTGTCTAATCTAATGCTTCGCCGGATTAACCGCGAAGCCAAACTTAAATCACCACTATCGATCTTCGGTATCCTCATTGACTGATACATGAACCGATATAGCTGGGATTGTTTTCCAAGCAAGCAATCCGGTAATCCTCACTGACAGTCGGTCTTGGGCAACGTGCTGGAAAATAGGGTAGTACAAATATTTGTATCACAGAGTCGGACAGACATCTGCCTGGTGATGTACATGGCAAAATCCTCGAAAATAATTTGCGTAACACTTGCAGGGAAACTCATTGTTGCAAAGCTCAACACCAAACATACACAGTGATCGTTAAACCAATATAGCCTGAGATATTTGTAAAAGAAACAATCTCGTAGTTTGTGTTGACAAATACTCCACGTCACTGAACATTCATTACATATACATACTTATATTCACATTCGTCAATTTGAGAGTGGTTCCGTTTGAATAAGGTGCCCCATACAACCTTGATCTTCTAATTCAATATGTGAAAATGTGTTGTTAGACATAGAATTGTAGCTGTTATGCTCATTGGAGAACATCCTTCATCCTGTACTCCCCCTAATCCCCTGATTAAAAAAGTCCACACGGACAGCGAGAAAACAGAAAAGGTCATTTGAATTTTTAAAAAAAAAAGTTGAATTCGGGAAACCCCCGCACTAATGACGATTTTACCTGAGAATTTACAGCCTTTTCTGCAACTCTGTTTCTTGTTTAACAAAATAGGAAAAGTTAAGTTCCTGTACTTGCTACATCAGTCACGTATTTCAATGGAAATGTGTTTCTCGTCGAAGTGTAAAAGGGAACAGTGCCGTCATCAAACCAGGGCCCTGTTTCATAAGACTTGATATCAATAACAAGTTGCAATTACTGTTATAAGCTACTGAAACCCTTGCATCTGACTGGCTGAGAGCAAATTTGCCATAGAAATGTGTCTGATCTTGCTGATAACAAATTTTATGAAACGGCGCCCAGGTTTACCGCAGATATCGGGCCACAAAGACATAATTCGCTTATAAGCAGCGGAAAGGCCAATCTTATGTTATATGGAGATGCTAAGGTTCTCCGTCGTCTTTACTGCCTTTCTATATTCCCCCTTTTCAAACCGTTAGATTGGGGTAGGCCTACTTGCCCCTGTACACAACTTGTACATCACTATTGCAGACCTTGCATCAAGCATGATTTCAACTTTCCGAAGGGATGTATATCGAGGGAAAGAGTGTATAGGGTTTTGTTGTTGTTCTTGTTGTTGCCGTTGTTGTTTGAGGAGCGTCCTACTGTTTTTCTTCACTGACGATTGCCAGACAGATTTTAAAAGCACAATTTTAATGTTTCCGGTAACAATTAGTACTATTTTCGTTGTCTTTGATTTACAAAAAGGAGAAAAGGGGTATCCTCCGAGGAAGTTTTTTTTTTAATTCACACACTTACACTTATACTAGTATTTCCGTATTTCAATCAATCAGACTGGTTCTGCCAGCTGAGTAACTAATGGACGCAAGAGGCGGTCGGGAGTATTCCTTAATGGTGTTAAATCTCACTGTTGTATCCTTGCACGGTTGCACCTACATTATCCAACAAACGTGAGTACACCCTTGAGAGTGTGCTCAACTTTTGTTGCCACAAAATTAAACAAAATCCCTCAGCTACAGTATTACATTATTGTTATGGAAGAGATAAGTCCTATCAGTTCACCAGTCAAAGAATTTCGTTCTGCTCTATCATAGTTGTAATACATCTATGTAAGAATTTACATTTTGAATTTGAACATTTTGTAACGGGTGTACTCACTTCTGTTGGATACTGTATCATGCCTATATTCATTCATCTACACGATCCAGACTGGGACGATTTCATTACCTACATGCTCTTTTTTGTGTAACTCTCATTGGTCTACAAACATCCTATATGTGAGCCTCATTTCATCATGATCTTTTTCCCAAGACGTTTAATCTCCAAAAATCTTTTTGATGAATCTTTCTTTCAGGATGGGCAATTATAGTATTTTTGCTTCCTCAAGGGCTTAACACCGCTTGCCTGACATATCGGTGACTCTTGCACTGATTTAGTATGAATGAACGCCTTAAAACGCCCACACTTTCTGCGAGACTCAGTCATCGCAATGGCAGAAGCTCAACTGATATAAACCCACCCTAAGGGATGATTACGATCCTAAGATTTATACGACTGCCCTGGTGTCTACGATGAATGCGATGAAATCAAGGAGTAAGAATAGGATTATAGCAGGACGTGAAACTTTTATGGAGCCTTTTAACTAATTGCGTTTGTTGAAATCAAGCGCAGTCGTAAAGAAACGTTTAGACATTTCCTGGATAGCCAGAACAGCGTATTTCCACGATTGTATTTGCCAAGATATTAATGTTTCTCACTTTTGAGGTATCCTAAAACCTTGTGAAAGTACTGCGTTCCGAAAGGTCATTGTGAACGACTAATAACTTCGTAAATTGGAGTATTTTGTCGGGTAGAAGTGGGAAGGTCTGCTTGTAATGGGGTAAACGGGTAAATTGAAAAATACCAAACACCCACATAAACACATGGGACAACATGTTTTTTCTCTTTCCGAACATCTCGAATGTTGAATCAATACACAGAGTAGACGTTAAGTTTTTGTTTCTTTGTTTTATGTTCTATTTTCCCTGGCCTGAATTATGAAATATAATCCCATGAATAACCATATACAAGTGATTTGACTAAAACGTCACGAAGACCAGAAATATGTGATGATATCAAATAAAAGTTGCCAGAACAATAGAACGTCATCACAGATAACAGTATTCAAGGAATCATAACGTGGTAGATAATCCCCATAATCAGATTTAATTTCTGTTAGCTGTCGGGTGGATGGATTATAATTCTAAGAGGCAAAATGAGAATTTTGAAGTGCCAAAAAAGGCAGCGCATTCAGTAACAGATAAGGCTAATAACTGCTCACACATTTGATGTAACCGCCATGCAGAAACGAGAGGTCTGGAATGTAACGACAAATCGAGAATTTTTGGATACAAATATGTGCAGAGGTGATGTTTAGTCAAAGGGGCTCGGGGCTGACTAAACTGTAACGTAAGCACCTAATCAAAGTTAAACTGATTTTACTGGGCTCCATAACAACCGCGGCCGCTTTTAACTTTGAGGTCTCAGAAATTCGCATTCCTCGTCATCTCTACATAGATATATGATGCCGTGAAATGGCAGGGGATCCTCTGACAATGCAAATGTGAGGAGGGGGTTTCTGTGTCAAGAGGAAAAGATCAAGAGCCATAGATCAGATTATTCTACCCCATGATCGCAGTTTCATCTTTTGGATGACCGTTTCAGGTGTCGAGTGGAATTGATGGTATGATATCATTCTTTCTTTGGGATATCTATTCCTTCGTATTCTGTTCGGGTAACGTTGTCCATTTATTCCGTTAGCGACTTGCTTAATGCATGCATTGACGTAGATGAATATCCATAAATGGAAGGAAAATTGCAGAGGGTCTACGTCAAAAATTAATTTTGTTATTTCAACTGATGAATTTCTCGTATAAGCTTGGCATGAATGCATTTGTAGGCCAAATTTTGATGAATAGTTGAATTTTAAAAAAAGCTCGACACGCCGTTATATACAATGATGGCCCGTTTCTATATTTAGCTTAAGGAACACATGAAAGGCAAAAGTTTTGTGGGGTGACGATCATTGTGCATGTCGCTCTAGATAGAGTAAGAGATAGGAGGAGGGAAAGGGGGAAAGAAAGAATAAAAGAAATAAAGAAAAAAAAGAAAGAGAGAGCCGGGAAGAGAAAGGGATGTGGAAGAGGACAGATAGAGTGTGGATGGTAAATGATATTTCGAAAAACATGGAGAGATATTAAAATAATAATAATAATAATAAATTTGTATACCGCAAAATTGTAAATTGCCTCTAAGTATAACTTGAAATACATTTAAAAGAATAAGGTACATAAGGGTAAAAAAACGGGGGGGGGGCAAGGAAAGGAAGGCAGCTACAGAAAATAAACAGAAAATACAAAGGAATGCGCAAACTTCATCCATAAAGAGAAAGGCAAAAAAAGAAAAAAGAGCAAATAGCGGAAAGAGAGTGAGAGAGGGATAGAGAGAAAGAGAGAGAGAGATAAAAGATGATCTCTATTTGGCCTTGCGGGTCTGGGCCTCATGTGCTATTTTTTGCAGAAATGACAACAGTAATTACTCTAATGAATCGATCATCCAGAATCTAATAGCGATCTATCGTGACAGTATCATGTGACTGCAACGTAGATATGACGTCATCCTCTCGGGACACTTATCTGCATAAGATATGAACTTATAGTTGTGTAGCAGTATGTGGACAGTAAGTATGAAGAGCTTTCTTCCAAAAAGCACTAAATCCATTTTGGTAACTTGAGACTAAAACGCATTTCTTTCTCCTGAGTTTGTACACGTTTCAGTGGCAACTTAAGATTACCAAGCATTATTTGTTTTATATTTCTTGATAACTTTGCTTCAAATTTTTATTCATGGCAAATTACTCCAGTTGAATAACACAAAACTTTGATTTTAAAATGCATATAAATCTTTTTGGAAGCAAGCTCTTTACATACACATAAGAACATTATTTTGATTTCTTGAACATTTGCTTTGTACTAAAAGTCGTCGGTATAGTAAGCCGGAGGTGCGCGACTGGAGAAGAATTGATAAATACGGATAAGATACATTGCAAATTGCAAGAGAGATTTTACATAAACTGAAATAAACAAAACACAATAAACAAAAGAAAGAGAACAAAGAGAGAGAGAGAGAGAGAGAGAGAACAACACAGGAGCTGGTTGCTGAAAAAGAAGAAAACGAGTGTTCAAATATTTTTACCAAAGGAGACCAAAAAAAAAAAAAAAATGAATGACAAAACAAAAGAAGACTTGTAGAGACAGGTAGAGAAAAACAAAGAGCTGACAACGATAGCAAAAGAGATAGAGAGATGGAGACAGAGAGAATGATCATGATGAAGAGATTTAAAAGAGAAAAAATGGAGAGGTGAAGAGAACTTAACGAAAAAAAAATACATAAGAAAAAAAGAGAAATAATGTGAAAAAAGATGAGGTAGAATATGGCTTGACATGGATAGAGATATCAAAGAAACAGAAAGAGACATTACAAGGGATCAGAGATATGAACGGAGAAAAATGAGGGAGGTGGGAACAAGAAAGTGAGACAGATGAGAAAAGAATAGAAATTGGATAGGGGGGGGGAGAGAGAGGTGGGCGATTCTACGCACTCTGAACCCTAAAATGATAAAAAAAAAAAAAAAAGTATTACATACGGAAGAATGATAAAGAGAAAGAGAGTAAGAGACCAGAAATGGTGCAGGGAGAGAGAGAGAGAGAGAGAGGAGGGAGAGAGAGAGAGAGAGAGGCTATATGACAGAGAATTAGATAGATTTCAGGCTTGGCATGCTTGGAGTGTTACGTAATCATGGTAATCTACCCCTAAAATGAAGCGATACATGGCAGAAATGACCGAGACGTGAGAGACAGAGAATAAAGATAGAACAAATGGAAACGCGAGAGAGAAATAAGAAAATAAAGAGATGGGTTCCAGACTTTGGCGAACGTCGTCTATCCCTCAAATGATGGGATATTAATACATCAAAGATGGGACGTTATGGATCGGTGAACAACAACACGGCGTGACAAATAATTCAAAATTAGCTTCATGAATTGGAGTGACACCAGGGGCGTATCAAGTCGTTATTTAAAAAAAGGGGGATTCTGCTACGTAGATTAATTCAGCAGAGAGTCATGCATTGGATTAATAGATTTGATCGTCAGGTAAAGTCCAGAGCGACACTTGTTCAATATGTTTGTCTTAAAGCTCATTGGAGAATGAAAAGAAATACATTAAATAGAATTAGTACTATTCTCTCTCAATCTCCCCCCCCCCCTTTTCATTTTCTTTCAATGAAGTTATGTTGATAAAACTTTGAAGTCATATTTCTGAACTGAAATTTAAAAAAATTAGAGGTATGCACTCGACTACTCGACTATTCGACTCAGTGTTTGATTGATCATACAGTTAAAACCAGATAAAACACAGACATATCCCCCCCCCCCTTAAAAAAAATGAAAACTAGTATTTCGTGTGATGTGTACAATCAACTAACGTAAATTTTGCAAAACAGAGGCGTCTCTGTGAGTTAGCTGTGTTTATTTGTTTGTTTGCTTGTTTGTTTGTTTGTTTTCAAAATGAAACTCCTCAGTACACCCTTCCTTCAACCTGAAACAATTCCTGTCAGTCTTCTTCTTCTTTTTTTCTCTCGGGCGTCGCCTGCGCTTGGTTGACGATGATGTATCACCAATGTCATTAATGAAAATACTTGACGAAGTTCCAGTCTCACGGAGGAGAATGAAAGAGGAGCAAGCACAGCTCGCTTACACGATACATTATATTAAATGATCTAAAATGGATCGGTTAGGAATCGATTTGAAATTGGTTTGGAGGTGTGCCGGAGTATTAAAACTGCATGAAAAAAGATAATAACATCGCACGTTGCCCTTTTCAAAGGGTGTTGCGTGTTCTCGATGTGATAAGATAATAATCTCTGGAAGGGTACATTCCCACGGGGATCAAAACAGCGTGCTTTAGTCTCCCCGAATTCATCTACATGTCGATGGTTATCGCACCGTTTGAAATTTATGAAATGTGCACGTTTGCGCATAATGATTTATGCAAATGTATTTTCATATATTCCGTGCAATAAATTTTGGGGAAAAGAAACCTCCAGGTTAATTCCCTTTATCTATAGGACTGACAGCACGATATGCTTCAGGGCCTTTGATATCAGTCCAAAGTTTATATTTTAGCTTTTGTTTATGATTTATAGGTAACACTAAGAGGATGGAATTGTATAACACATAAGATAAAACAACATTTACAATAATCAAATCAAAAAGATTATTAAACACACACGACGTAAAGGACATCCAGTGAGTGAACGCCCATCACTTGCCCACGAAGAAGCTCAACATACTGCCATTCTCATTGGCCGTTTAGTCTTTCATTGGTCGAGGCGTCGGTATAGAGGAGAGGGGGTAGGAAATCTAAAATGATAACAAAAGAATTCAAGATATAATTCGCTAGCCTGTACAAAATTCTTAATTTGACAACATGTAAATGACTTTATGTTTATAAAGTGTTTGGAGCTGTTTGCCAATCAAAGTTTTCGGTTCATTTTTATTTATTTATTTGTTGTGCCCAAATGTGGTGCTAGCTCCCCCCCCCCCCCCCCCCCCATCAATGCACCTCTTCAGTATACGTATTAGATTACGCCCAAAAGGTAATAATTTTGTTATCTGATGATTTTGTGTGTGTGTGTGATTTGAGATCAGGATAGATAAGTTCTCTTTAATTCTTCCTGCCTTGGTTTAGCTTGCTGACGTCATTAGCCGGCAGGGGTGTTTCTTCGATGCAGGCACGGAAGAGAAATGGGGCGTGCAAAACACCCCACACCTACATGACATGCGCGTAGAATTACAAGATCCATGTACATGCACTATTTTACCAAGTAATGAATTTGTAGGTAAAGTATCGTGCGTTTCGGGGCTAAACCAAACGTATTTATGAGAGTACAAGAAAAACTCATGCGATGGTGGAAGAAACCTCTATTCTACAGTGCACATGGTGCAGTACTAGTACGTGTTAAGCAAAACCCACTCACATTAACAAAATTTCAACAATGCTCATGATCCCTGTCGAACGCTTACTTCTGTTGGGTGCAAAGTCAAACTCTGGTAGCCGCTCAAATCAAAACTCATCTCGGCTCTGCCTATCCAATCACGAGTTGCCAACCCGAATTTAGGAAAAGAAAGTCATGTGTCAGTCAGTTATTGATATGTCTCACACACGAGTAGCTAAAGTGCTTGGAACTTCCCAAATCTTGCCCGGTTTGACGTCATATATCTTGATTTTTCACGCGTGTTCGATAAGTTACCTCTTGGCCTGCTCTTGCACAAGTAAGCTGTTCAGTTTAGGATCAGTGGTGATCTTTGGCACTGGATAATGTCACTAATCTGCGGGCGCCGCAAAGGACTGATCTACAACGGTGCTCTTTCTGAATGGCCACAAGTTCCTTCCGGTGTTCCTCAAGGAAATGTAATAGGACTGCTCTTGTTCAATATGTTTCTAAACGACTTAACATCATCTGTTAAATCTCCTTGCGCGTTGTTTGCTGACGAGACTCTCAGTTTTAGACCAATGAAATCAAGTTCCGAATCAGATATCTTGCAAAATGATCTATCTAAGGTATCGAACTGGAGTTTGTCTAACCGCATGTGTCTTGATGTCTCTAAAACAAGAGTGATGAGAGTATCTGCAGAGCGTTAACGTGTGGACCTACCTGTTTACAGCTTACATGGCGAACCGACTGAAGTTGTCCAAAAGGCCAATTATCTTGGGATAATGATTCACAATAATCTGAAGTGTGATTCACACGTAGATTATTGTTGTTTCAATAGCGAAAAGTGTATTGGGTCTCATCATTTCTGTTTCTGGGGGACCTGCACCTCCAGCCCTCCTTTCCCTTTATAAATCCCTCGTTGTTCCTATTGTGGAATACGGCATACCAGCTTGATTCCCTCGCAATGGTAACTTATGTGAAAGATTGAAAAGTATCCAACGAAGAGCAACGCGACTGATATTGAAGTAATATGGACAACAAATCCCATACAATCAACGTCTCGGCTATAAACTGGTATACTCTGGACTCACGGAGAAGGTATTTCATTGATGTCATTCATCTGTAAATTTATGTTCAGATTCATCTCTTATGATGAAGTTCCCTTGAAAATAACTATGATAATGAAGTAAAGTTTCACCAATTATTTCATGAACTCAGCGCCTGAATAAAACTGTTTTGTATTCGTTCCGACGTTTCGGGGACAAGCTTCCAGAGGAGCTTCGTAGTGATTTGCTAGTACTGAAATATTGCATCTGGTAACTCAAGTTAAAGTGCAAAATCTGCACACACATCCATGTTCTAAATATGAAATTCTATAAGCACTACGGAAATTGTCTCTGCAAGCCCGAGATATTCTCTC
Source organism: Echinometra lucunter (assembly GCA_029962745.1). NCBI lineage: Eukaryota > Metazoa > Echinodermata > Echinoidea > Camarodonta > Echinometridae > Echinometra > Echinometra lucunter. The sequence goes on from CM057163.1 coordinate 24,502,666, forward strand.
GTTGGTGTGTTATGCTTTTAGTTTAGGAAGTGTGTGATTTGGGTCCCCTTAGATCCGAATTATACTATTTTTTACTCCATTGAATAATCTAATTCTAAGGATGGCAAAATTTGAGTGCTGCTACTTCCGGTCATCATGTTTATTCTTCACTTATCGGGTATGTTTTATCAGAAATAATCACGAACTTAATTTGCCTTAAGTTAATGGTCTTGTGAATAAATGTCAATTGTCTGACCTATTAAACTGTGATTCTAAAGGACTCGCATTGTTACAAAGGAATCTGTTTTTCGCCTCATCATTATTTTTATCTTACCTACATTGTTCGACTTTGCCTATAATACAATGTTATGTTGGCATCTAATATCGTTATTTAGTTTTTTTTAATGTACTGTCTAATGATCTCATCCGATAGAACTAAAGCTCCCTGATATTTTTTCTCTGCTTGATCCTTAACCGATATTAACAAAGATTTGATTTTCCCTATTTTATTTTCCTTTTTTAAGAATCCTGTTTTAATTTCAGTTTATGATTTGTTCTTAAGTAATTTTGTATTCTGTTGATATTTCATTCATGCTTTGTCAGTGTCTACTGTCTACTCCTTTCTCTTACTTTATTATGTGTATTACTGTATTATGTGTATTTATTGATTTCCCGGGTGTATTACAAGTCGGTGTGGCAGACCCTCTGGGTATCGGTGATTAAGTTTGCTTGCCTCATTCCTGGCAACTTGCAAATATACCCCCACTTTTCAAAGACCGAATGGTATTTTAATCAATCAGTTGCTTGATAAATCTGTCATAAACGACGGTAATAGTAGTAAAATTTCTACTAGTATTGAAATGCTATCAAAAACCCGCAGAGATGGAACTGCATAGTGAGTATGTGCTTGTGTGTACGCTGGTGGGTAAGGGTTGTGTTTGTGTACTCGTGTATGGGCTCGCGCTATAAAATTTAGGCAAAATATTTCGACCACCCCCACCCCTCTTTGAAATGGATTTGCGTCGGATTGTTTTTCTCATTAATATTCACAAACCATTACCATGATCATTCTGAGAGATGTACACAATGTCATGCACTAAATAGCTTCATACTACGTTTCGTGTTTAATTACCGATAGTTATATCAAAAATATGTGACCCCGCAGCAATTACTTCATGACATAGAGCCATATATGCATGCGCTATGCTGTTAGAGCATGCTTTTTTGTCGTAATGGTTCTTGTTTTTACCTAAAGTATAGTTCTCTCTATAGTAAAAGCATTCACCTTTTAAACATCATCCGCCTGATCAAGCGGGCTTTCGTACACATCCACTGTATTTATTAATTTCCCGTTTTACTTTCATTATACTTGTTATTTAAATGAGGTATGCGAAATCCCACATTTATGCCATGCTACAGTACATCAAGACTGACATACATGCATTAAGTAAATACCGTTTGACTATTAATCATCATTACACCACTGTCTATTTCAGAACAAATTCTGTTGTTAATAATGATGAAAACATAACATTGTTTCACTCAGTGAGTACATGACGTCATCGTGATATATTTCTGATTTGATTAGTTTGGTTTGTTTGTTGAACTTCACAGCCCTCTAGAAATGATTCTTGGGAGAGAGATTTTGCGTGCAGTTTTATTGAACCAAACTATCGAGGAGCGATAGAACATGTTGAAAGACGATATCAAAGATCACGTGTCAATGCCTAAATGTTTCCTTAAACCAAGAAGGGCTGAACAGAATTTATGTATCATCCTTTTTTTCAGCTCTAACAAATTTTATCTTGAAATTCGAGAAGCATGGGCGCGCCTAAAATAATTTTCCTTTTAAGCAACTTCATGGCTTGTAGTCGAAAAGTATAGTACCAAGAACACAAACTGTTATTACACTTTCCACAATTTTCCCACATGCTTTGCTAAGAGTATTAGCAATGTTATTTTAAATAAAGGGTTTTAATTTAGAATATAGAGACATACTACACGCTGTTTTCATAATTCGACCTGTTGCTTATGGACTTAGCCAAGGCTATAACAGAATGGTCTTTATTAAATTTAATGTTTTCTTTAGTTATCTTATCTCGCGAGAAGGAGGCTAGATGCGGCTAGATGCGTGTAAGGTTATCCACGGGTTTCCTTTCTGGAAAGGGGGTATGTAATATGAGTCTCTTTTAATGAGCATCAGACTGTTTCATCCGAAAAGATGACTCGCCTCTTTGCCCTCCGAAAGAAAGAAGGATTTCGGGCAAAATGCAATGAAAACACAGTCAGTAGCGCGAAATTACAAAAGCACCTGATATTTGAACCACTTTGAATGAACTCCCATTACTCCGCCACTTATTATGAGGCGAGATCTTAATGATGCGAAGATGATTCAATACGAACTTCAACATACTACGCAAAAAATATTTAGCACTAGGAGCCCATTATTCGATCTCTTGTATTATCATTAACATCATTTTTAGTTCTCAACCCAAAAGAGACTGTTTTGAATTCATAACCTTCGTGAAAGGTTAGAAAGCTACGTGGATGTACGATGATGTTCGGTTATCATGATGTGTTGATCCGTGAGAGATGAAACCTCGTCTTTTGTCTTGTTCGAGGAGGTATGACGCGGAATCATGAGCAGAAACATTAGATATGTTCAGTTTTTCGCTTAGTGAAAGACCGGAAAAAATGTTTTCATAATCCTCTCGGGAATTTTGTTTAGGAAACGCGTAGCAGTCATTAAAATAATATCATTAAGCATTAGGCAGAAAATCTCTCTTCCAGTACTTTTCCTTCCTATCTTATCATCTCTCCCCTACCCCATCCCCCCTCTCTCTCTCTCTTTCTCTCTCTCTCTCTCTCTCTCTCTCTCTCTCTCTCTTTCCATCCTCTCTCTTCTCCCTCCACCTTCTCCATTTGTTCCTCAAAATATTTTACTGCTCTTGTATTCACATTTTCTCCGCATTCCACTCTCTGTATGTGTGTCTCCTCTCCTGTCTCTCTTGCTTCTACTGAGCTTCTCCTCACCTTTTCCCTCCATCCTATCTCCTGTTCTCAACTTTTCTCCTTCACTGTTTCCCTTTCTCTTTTGTCATCCCCCTTCTTCCTTCCCTCTCATTCTCCTCTTCACCTCTCTTTTCCCCTATCTTTGTAAAAAAAGGCTCCTCAAAGTTATATCATTTTTTTTATCAATTTTATTATGATCTGTGCTGTATAGAGTACTGGGCCCCGTTGCATAAAACTTATTACATCCCTTCTATGAATATTCATGAGTATTCTAAATATAAGTATGATTGGTCAATTGGTGCCCACGTGATAAAGGATAATTTCACTAGGAAAAACAAATCTCTGCCAGAGCTCCGAATATCTTTAACTATTTTTTTTTCCTGGGCAGAACTGCGCATGCTCTATTTACTATTTTGATCCAACGCACTACTGCGCATGCTCACAGCTCACAGTTCAGTGACAAACTTTGTTTCGAACGCGCAGACTTGTACTTGCATGCAGAGTCCGGTCCTTATATACGGACTGCTCATAACCTTGACGCCTGCGGTATCGGCGCAAGTCACCGGTACTTTGGCACCGCGCTCTAGTGCCTGAACCGGATCAGCTGCGCTGGTTCGGATCGGATATGTAAACAAACATGGCAGCCTCCTTAGACCTTACCTAGTTGGGCCTTTTCTTCGAAGATTTCATAGAAACTGTGAGTCGTGCGCAGGGCATGATCTATATTAGAATGCAGCAAAAAGTTGTAGACTTTCACTGTTCACTAGGTCTATGCATGATTTCGTCCACTGAGCATGCTGAGGATCTTCGATCAAATAGCTAACGTTAGTTAACGTAACGTTAGTATGGAAAGTTAAGGTTAGTCAAGCATGTCAAATTTTGTCTTACGTTGTGTTTTTTTTTATTTATTAGTTGTAAAGAAGACATATAAAACAAATATACCAAGCTTTTTTAGTTCGAAAGTATAGTGGAAATTATGTATCTTCGGAGGGAAAGGCAATAGTTGCTATTTTTTCCTCGAGGCTTTGCCCCTCGGAAAAATAGTGCTATGCCAGTCCCTCCTCAGATAAATAATTTCCACTATACTTTCTCACAGCTTGGTACATTTGTATACTATAATAGTAACGTTGCTATTATAGTAACTCTTTATGGAATACTGGATTTTGATTGGCTGTTGAGCAACATGCCATGTTCAACAGCCAATCAAAATCCAGTGTTTCTTGAAGAGTTACTATAATTGCAAAGTTACTATTATAGTAAGTTGTATGCAACGGGCCCCCTGGACTGCGTTTCACGAAGCCGTCGTAAGTCTAAATTCATGTACATCCAACTGAAATGCCTATTAATAATAATCTATAACAAGCGTTTAAATAGGATGTCCAAGAAGTTAGACCATAATGACGGTCTCGAGAAACGGCCCCCTGATTTATAGAGTTAAGGGCAAGCGAATCCGTTCTATTCCACATTAGAGACAATAGATTTAGCAGTGTTTAGAGAAAAGAAGAGAAAGAAACATGACTGATTTTGAAAAATTAAGAGGGGAGTAAAACGGAATGAGCTCAAAAATACTTTTTTTTTAAACATGCATTGTTACCTATTTTTGTATTGTGTGACAACTATGATAAGTTACTGACAAGGATGAGAATGATAATGTTTTAATTATAGTTGTGGTAAAATTATTGGTTGGGTTGGCGATGTTCGTGGTGGTAGTAGAAGTATTGTTGGTGATGGTCGTAGTAGTATCGGTCGTTTTGTAGATGGCGGTGGTGGTGTATTGGGCATGTTGGGAGTATTGCTGGTAGTAGTGGTGGTGTGCTGATCGTGGAGGTGGTGATGTTGATGGTGGGACTGTTAATGAAGATTAATTATAGATTAGACATCAAAGTTCAAGTTTAAGGTCAAGCCGAAAAAATGCATCTGTAAATTTCCACTACCAATCAATACCCAGGTGAATGAAGCACTTGGCATTATGAGCGTAGGACGACTTCAATTTTCAGCTTTTCGAAGTGATATTTGTCATGGCTCGAGTTCGATATGGACAGGAAATCCCCGAATGCCGTTTTCAAAGCACCCAGCGGAAAGCCAGGTCTCACCCGGGGGACTTTGGGTAGGAAACAAGCTTCTCGTCCGATGCTGGTTTTGATTAATCCCATTTAAATGAGGTGAGGAAGGTACGTATCATTTTCATCACAGACTGGAGATGAAGTAGGCTTGGTCTCAGCTGATTCCAAAGTTCCTATAGCAGAGGGTGTTGACTCCTTTTCGGAAGGAGGGCATATTGGTAGAGGGCCCAGGTTATCTCCTATCAAATATAGAAACTATCAATGCCCTAGAATAAAAAAAGCCTCTATCCCCGTGTACTTCTGTTGCCCACACTAAGGTCAATATTCTCTATGCCGTGTAAAAAAAAAAAAAAAAAACATTCAAGGGGGTGTTTCATAAAGCTTTTCGTAAGTTACGCAAGACTTTACGCACGACTGGAACATGTTCTTGGGTGCTAATCAGATTCTCAATCATTTACATGTAGCACAAGAACATATCATCGGTCGTGCGTAAAGTCGTGCGTAACTTACGAAGAGCTTTATGAAACACCCCCCAGGTAACATGCCGCGTTTTGGTCAGTCGAGGCAGGGAATTTAGATTTGCAGCACTATATAAAATTTTCAATATGCAAAAAATGTACCATTCAAAAGAGACATTACACCCCAATTTATTAGAGAGGGTATTTATTGTGTAAGGGGCAACTCTTATCTACACGCGACCTCCATTTAACTTCCTGTGATAGGGACAGTGCCTTCTCTTTTTATTTCTTGAACTTCTCAATGAGCTGTACGATTTCGGCTTCATAAATTAAATTTCAGAAGCAGCACAGTACTTCTGAGTGACATAAAGATAAATTTGAATACGTGTTTCTGATCACAATGTCAGTGACTTTAATGAATCACTAGATATCATTATTGTTAGAATATTTCCGCTGGATTTCCATTCACATCATTCATCCAGCCATCACATTTTATTACACTGTACATTATCAGGAGAAAAAGATTTGAGTGAAAAAAATGGTGTATTTGGTGGGACAGTGAACCCAGTTACTTAATTCAGGTAATATTAATTTCATTATGTGCAAATCAGTCTTGAAAGCATTTGTGGCTAAACACATCTATGATTAACAAATGAGTAACATGAATGAAGCACAGAAAGAGCAGTGGCGTAACGAGCAAAAAAAAAAAAAAATGGGGGATGGGGGCAGTAAAAAAAATACACAAAAATATGAGTTATAAAAAAAGTGAGGACAAAACCCAGAAAATCATGTCATTTCAGCAACAATTGTAAATCACTGGTATCGAATTAGAAATAAACCACGTTTGAATTTTGTTGGGGGAGGGGGAACTGCCCCCAAGCCCATCCCCCCCCCCCCCTTCAGTACGCCACTGAGAAAGAGCATGATGCACTTTATTACAGACACATGCGTGTATTTATGCCCTCGTGATTTTTTTTTTCTGTCAAGTTCTTTGATAATATCCTAGCTCTTTATGGGCTGTGTTGTTCGTGTTGAAAACAGCATGCTTTAAATTTAATTCAGTACAAAATAGAAATTGCAAATATATCGTATGAAACTATTTTATGAATCTATCAGGAAATGCATAATCAGGATTTTCGGACGGTCGCAACGTCATGATACTTGTATTGTTCAAAAAACAAACAACGAGCAGTTATCAACACTCAACTCAAGGAGATATGTCTGACAGCACTTTACAGTTCGCTTATGATACTACATGTATAACGTAACGAAAATTATGGGTTGATTTTGAAAGGAATTTCTTCTTCTCCTGGTTTTCCTCCTCCTCCTCCTTCTTCTTTTCTTCTTCTGCTTCTTCTCCTTCTTCTTCTTCTTCTTCTTCTTCTTCTTCTTCTTCTTCTTCTTCTTCTTCTTCTTCTTCTTCTTTTTCTTCTTCTTTTTCTTCTCCTTCCTGTTCTTCTTCTGTTTTTTTCTTGATACCTTTCCATCGCCTCTTTCACCTTTCTTTTTCACTTCTCCGTCTATGCTTTTTATTCCCTTTTTGTTCTCCTTTTTCTTATCCTCCTCCTTTGCTTCGACCCCTTCTTCTTCTTCTGTATCTTATTTTTGTTTCATTGCTTCACTCTTACTCTCTCGTTAGAAACGTCAGCTCAATTCAATTCAATTCAATTCAGTTCTATATGATACGAAATACCATTTCATAATTTAATGATCCCCCTCAGTAATTATCATGATTATCCCCTGAAATAGGATCTAAATTGGAGGGGAAAATTACTGGAAAAAATGCTTTAACTGATTTTGATTATTACAAATCCATCATCATGATCATGAAACGTACCATTACAGAGTAACGCGCGTCTGAATTCTGTCTAAGCATACCCATTGTACAAATTTGCAAGATCTCAGTACTATCCTTAACGATTTGGCTACTGGAACTGGTGATTCATATATTAAGTCTATAGGAGTTTGAGAATTCACTATAGTCAACGGGTTACCCCTTGTCATTTTTGGAGAAGTTTTCTCCTCGTTCAAATAAGATGATAATAACAATATTCAACAAAACACAGCAGATGGGACTGACTTATCCCAATGTCATGATATTATCGGTCAAGGAATCAGGGGATCATATCGAGACCGAATATCCTTTTCCATTCTGCGAAGTCTGTCTGACGATGATGGATTCAAGCAGTCATCAGGTGATGAGAAACTGATTTTTTTTTAAAACATACTTTCTTAAACAATCTTGGTAGGCGTAATTCATTGGCATTTCGAAGAGATTGATACCCTTTTGGATATTGTACAAGGTCAGTGAAGGTGCTTGCCTTTCAAAGCAAAGCACCTTCATCATTATGTTTGATTTTTTCCCCTTTATTTCTGTCTCCAATCTCTCCGTAAAATATGATTTTTTTTTTTTTTTTGGGGGGGGGTTCTCAATTATGGTACTATAACTTTACCTTTCTCTGAAGTACACAATCATGACAATTCCCCCCCCCCCCCTCTCTCTCTCTCTCTCTCTCTCTCTCACCCACTCTCACTCTTGGTTTGCTGGGAAATCATATAATAAAAATATAAATAAAATGTAATTCATGAATGAAAATCTTACTCTCTCTTTTCATCTCTCTACACCCCCCCCCCATCTTCGTTTCCCTCGCCCTCTTTCTTCATCCTTTTCATTTAAGCCCCCCCCCCCCCCGCCCACCGGCCCTATGGCCTGCACTTTCTATATCTATCCTTCTATCTGAATCTCTCGCGCTCTCTTTCCCTTTTATTTTCTTTCTTTCTTTCTTTCTTTCTTTTAAATAATGTTGTTGTCCACTTCGTTCTATTTCACAATTCTCATTTCCTGCTTGTTTCCAGTGTTTCCCATAATTCAAGCAGTTTTTCCTCTCTTGATAGGGGGATCTTCGACCCACTGAAGCAAGCTTTAATATCGATTGAAAAAAAGGCGTCAGATCTGAATATCAAAGTAGGATCATTGCGTAAGCGGCAAACTAGCTTCCTGGCAGCAAATTGTGAAAATCCCTTGAAAAGACTGAATATGGTACGCAGAAGATTCATCTATTAAAGGGAGCTTAAATTGGCCCGTTTCACCTTTCGCGAACAAGGGAATGAGCAAATTAAAGTAATTGCTTATGTGCTCTATAAAGGGACTGCCTGGTAGAAATCGTGCATGAGAGAGTTTAAAGGGATATGACATAGGGCTCATGTAAAAAAGAAAATCAAGTTGCAAAATGAATAAGATATTGATGAAATTAGCCTGGAAAAGTAGAAGCCTGATAAAGCTTACATACTCTGTGAAACATGAGACCTCTAACTGTGTGCTTGAGTCATGGCTAGGATATAGACTTCATTAAAATGATTGTTCACATTTTGTTCAAATTTATAGCCATAACATTATTGTAAATAAGTTTCAGTCAATTTTTTAGCGTGGCTCCTCGGACAAAAGATTCCCTCAATCTATTCCAAAGGCGGATTTTCGTCTTTCTTCGCGGGGGCTGCGCCACGTCAAACCGTTATAAAATGTCTATGAACGGATATTAAAAAGGATGCACATTTCAATAAACAATCCAATACTCGACCAATTTCATCATGTTTCTTTCATATTCTTGCCTTCGTATCACTCTCAAGGATCATAAAGTAGTTCATTAAGAAATATTCCGTCTTTTTCTCTGAATCTGAAAGATGAGAGTCCTTCATTTCCTAAGCAGCGAATATACACTGCCTATCGCAAAGCAAAGCTCAACACTTAAGTCTTTTAGAGAGTCGCTCTTATCTATGGTGTCGTAAAAATATCGAAGACAAATGAGGAGGTGAATAATAAGCTGGGCATCACGGGAGGCGTAGAGTCTTATCCTCTCTACAGGAACGTCCGCACTGCATTAATCTTAAATCATATCCATACCTAAACGCATGCTTGGCTCTTCGGAATCTGCATTTGGATACCGTAAGGGAGGGAGGGAGGTGAGTGGGGGATTTTTGGTGCTTTATGCGCGTGTGCGTGATTTCGCGGGGAGTGCAAACACGCCTAAGCGTGAAAGATCTCAATTGAGCATTACAATAAAAAGACGCGGTTGTGATGAATAAGGGCTCAATACAAAGTGACAGGTGATCTTCATCTCTCACGGCGATTGTTATTACATCGACTCATTAAACGCTCAAATTTGTGCTTATTGAAAAATCGTGGTTTTGGTAATATAATTCAATTTGGGGAAAATCCAATGAATTTTCTCGGTCAATTTGCTCACGCCGTCTGAGTGAATCTTTTCTCTGTTATCTCTGTAGTACTTTAATGAAATCTCTCGCTTTCTGCAATGTACTGATATGCCCTTGAACGACTGCTTCCAGTCGCACTCTTGTTCCCTCTTCAACCATTTTTCTGACATCCTTACATTTCTTTTTCCAATCTATATGTTCTTCATCGTTCAAAACCTCGAAATAAAGTCTTTCAGATTTAATTTGAATAAATACTGGCAGTGACTGAACTAAATGTTATTGTAATTGGTATGAGATTAAATACCTATGGCCATGTACACAGATTCTTGGTAATATTTAAGAATTATGTCCTAGCACTTTAAGGTCAAGCTTAGTAGCTTACAATCCGACACTGAACTTTGGTCAAGGAATTCTGAAGAATTCTGTACTGCTGTGCTTTATATCTGCATCTTCTATACCAATTGTCATGATTGTGCAATCTCCCGTTGCACGTAAGCCATACGTAAGTACTTAAATTGAATTAATACCGATTAAATGGCCGTGATGGAATGAGAGTTTTTGTAAAGTGATATCGTCTGGTATGCTTTTTAAGTGTCATAAATAAATGTATAAATATTCTGTTCGATTCGGTTCCGGTTTTTTTTTTAATTATAAGTTCATTCAAAAAGTAAGAAATGAAGAAAGATTGCCAGAAAAAGAAAGAAGATCCCTACCAAAAAACTACTGTGTATAGAAAAAGTGTCAAATATTAAGTTTTTAGGACACACTGAAACTAAACAACGTGAGAATTATAGTAACTTGTGTTCTTTGCATAACCTGGCATCATTTTCTCCCGCCTCCTTTTCTTTAAATATCTAAAGCGATGCATAAGTCTACCAAATTGAATGATATACTTTGCTTATCCACTTCTTTTTTTAAAAAAAGACTTGAGCAGCTGCATTTAGGATTTCGACTGGAATTCGAGTAATCAATCCACATTTGAAATGGAGCTGTACCTTCTTAACCTATTAGAACCATCCATTGTGAAATTGTTTTATTTGTGAATTGACTAGCATGATGCATCATTATCTCTTCTGGAATGACGTTTAATGGCAAGGGAATAGATTGATACTCTCCATCACTGAGTTGAAACCGATGGGGGAGGCATTTTGGGATACGCTAACCTATAACTTCTTTCAATCATTTTAGTGAATGATCTTACCTTAAAAGCCCTGTGTATTCCACCCTGTGATAATGCACGATCAGAGAGACAAGTAGCCATGTGGATAACTTGCCTCGGGCAGAAAGAAATACGGTATAGTTCATGATTTTCCCTGACTGGAAAATTGTCAGTGATTTCGTCATTACTCTGTTCAAGCTTTTGAAGACTAAACGAAAAACCCCATTGCATCAGTGACAGAAACGGAATGTGCCATTTTATTAATTTTGGAATTAGGGCATTGTTTGCATGGTTTGACTTATCTGTACTGGGATTCTGAAGAAAAAGATTCAAACCAACAAATCAGACCTACGTGCATCCAAGACATACTTTTTTTTATTCATTCCCTTGGTGCTAGTGAAAGCGCAGCAGATTATATGATCATGATATTACAATAATTATTAAGTCTCCTTTAAACAGGGTAGCCTTTCAACAACGAATATTGATCTTGCACGGGGCCCTGTATACAATGCAAATACATACAAATGCATACGTAATACATAAACAATGCAAATATACACAAATGCATACATAATACATAAATACATTGAATGCATTATAAAATATTCATAATACACGTAGAAAATATACCATTTTTTTAAGTACACATAATACTATGCATGGTTGAGACAAAAAAATAACTTAAGAAGGAGAGAGAGAGAGAGAGAAGGAGAGAAAGAAAGAGAAGAATGAAGCCCAACAAACAAACAACCATGGCAATTTGGTGCATTTTTCTCTCTTTTTTGCCACTTGCATTTAAAATGTATCAAACATGATGAATGAAAATACATAAGATTTGTAAGGCGCCAAATGAACGTGATAACCAACTCCTCAAGGCACAACTGTGGACAGATGAAATCGCATATCACGTGACAAATAGACAAACGTGCAATAGGAGACAAGACTGGAGGATCTGACGTGAATGGTAATGGTAATCAGTGATAGGCCAAATTAAAAGAATATATCTTTGAGATTATTCTGGTACGCTTCAACCAAACTGCTATTTCTAATCACTTGAGGGAGAGAATTCCATATTGAAGGCCCAGCACGAAAAAAGGCTCGCCTCTCGCCCCCACTTTGTATTAAGTATTCCCAGATTGGGAATACAAAGTAAACCAGGGTTTTGTGAACGTAGCCTTCTAGAAGGAATTTTATGATTTATCATGACGAAAAGCATACTTTAATGAGTACAGCAAATGTATCAATTTGGTTTATTTTCTACTTATCAGTCACATGGATATCAAATAACCAAATAACCAGTCTCAAAAATATATTCCAAACATCGCATTATTTTATGTGTGAAACCTAAATGAAAATTACAAAGAATTTTGCGACATCACTGAATTTAGTCGATGATCAGCAAACATGGGGGAAAATGGATTCTTTCAAAAGGTGTAAGTCACTTGTCAGCTTGTTGCAGTTCTTTTTTAAAAAATTATTTATTTTTTATAGCGATTCATCTCAGCGCAAGATATTGTTTGGATCGATTTTCATTGTCCCCTTGGACCAGAAGCAGAATCTTCATGAATTGTCATTTTATTAAAAATCATTTCTTTGGACGTTTTAATTTTTTACTTGGGCAGATGTCCTTTAGGGCGACTTGTCTGTGCCCCTCCTACAGTAGAAACAAAATGATAGACAGATCTGGATCTGACTTCAAATCTGCCTCCAGGACGGAAGGATGGAGTAATGGAATAGATAAAAGAACTGCTCAGATCCCTGTGGCTCGGTGAAAATGGAATCACGGGTAAGTCAATCCACGTAAAAGCGCCTTTTTTTAAGAAATAAAATTCTGTGTTGCGAGAAAGTGACGCAGATTTATGCAACAGAAAGTTTGTTAAGAATGATAAATCATCGTTAGTGCTAAACGAGTAATTGATGGAAACTGCATGTTCATCTCATATTTCGCATCTATTTTTTTCCATTTTTTTCAAAAAACTAATCTTTAATCTTTATCTTTTAATCTGTTATCTCCTTATCTCTATTTTATTCTACAAGTTTTGCACGTTCATTTATATCAGTTTACTTTCCCTTGCCCTCAAATTATGATAACGGCTACCCACGAAGGCCTATACCTACTCGAGCACAAGTGTCCAACCAGACTTGGTGGTAAGAGTTCGTTTTTTAATAAGCGCTACCCTATAACATTCAACATTCTTTATCTAAATAGCACATAAAAGTAATGTCGTTTTGGAATGGAATTTATCATTTTTATGTCATCAATCGAATAAGCTACTTTGTTCAGTTTATACATTAGTTCTTTTTACTGTTTAAAAAGAGACTAAGTAATCTTTACAAAATAAAAAACAGATTTACACTAGTTACATCATTATTCGACGGAGTACTTATAGTTTATTGAGTCAATATTTTCGAACCCAGGCCAATGTGAACGTTTCCATGATGGATTGGTAAACTAATGACAACCTTTTATAAGACAAGATAGGTTTTTCGCTGATTGATGATATTTAGAAATAGGCCATGTTCGTCAGTTCTCAGTCCACTGTGACTTCTTCCCTGTAGCCTTTTAAAAGACTAACTCCTCATCTAGGTAAAAAAAAAGGATTTATGTAACTGAAACTCCTTGGTAATTATTCATCTACTTTCACCGTCTAATTGATTATCTAGGTAAACTTGGTTCAAACGCCAGGTGCAGGTACATAGCCTGCTTTGTTTATGCTATTCCAAGAAATTGCGCATCATCTTTGGTGTGATATTGGTATCCGCGTCACACCGGAGTGTTTCTTGATAAGGCGGGGACATCGCATCTTTGTTCAGATTTTCAGTATAGAGAGAGCCTTTTGAATTTCAGCGCCCTCTCGGGAAATATCATGTCAGCGTGTCGTGTATCTTGAATCTTTATCCCAGTTAATTATGCAGTATTCCATGTTATGCAATTTCATTTTCTGTTTTTTTTTTCTTTTTCTTTTTCTTTTCTTTTTTTTAAACGCTGATCAGTGCACTCTGTAGTTCAAGTTTCAAGTTTCCTTTATTTCATTTCAACTCAACATATTACAAAAACATGAAATAATAACCATACAAATCAATACAGGGAATATGTAAGCAATAATACTCTGTAAGCAATAAGACAATACAAGGAAATAGAGAATGTTTTCGGTAGGCAAATGATAATTATGATATATACAATGAGGGTAAAACAAAATATAGAACAATCTCGATTAAACATCTGCAAGGCTATTTCTATTTATCTTTTGATAAAATAAAAGTTGAGGAAATGGAGGGATCCACTGAAAAGCAGGGCTTGTTAAATGTGGACCCCTCAGAGAATTGTATAAAAGATAAATCAGTAGGTAGAAGTATAATAATCATACAAGAAAAAATGATGTGATGGTTGATGGAATATGGAGTTAATGGAATTAGAGTGAAAGAAAGAAAAGTGATCAAGAGGATAGGGTGGTGCTTAGGTGTGGGTGAAAGAGAAAGAGAGGAAAGGGAAAGAGAGAGAGAGAGAGAGAGAATACACAAATAAATACATAATTGACTCAAGTTTTGTTTATGGCGGACCTTTATTTCTATGTTTGACTTTCAAGTGTCCATGCACGTAAGAAGCGTGTGTATATATATTCATGTATTGAATAAAGAGTCAAAGAAATAGGAGGTAAATGACAGAAATAGATATTTGAACAAATGAGGCCGCCATCCATTTCAAGCCTATAACTGCTCACGATGGTGGTCTCCTGTGTTCTATTATTTATATATTTTGTTTACCGAAAAGTATATTCTGTATACTTGTTCGTGTCCTTTATATTACATTTACCGTATAGCATATATTGTACTTGACATTTTATTTATGTAATATTTATGTAATATTTATGTAAGCATGTACAATTTGTGTTATATTATCAGAACGCACAAATAAAAGCAAGGAAGCAAACAAACAAATGAGTAACATTTTGCGACGGCACAAAGGGATGCTTTTAGAACCTCTTATGACGATTCTGAAAATCCGAGGCCTCCATTCTTTCTTCTTTGATATATGAACGCAAAATTGTGGATAATAGTCTGGCGATTATTAGGAGGTTATCCGTCATTGTAAAGACTACTCGATTTATTAGGTTAACACATATACACTCGAGGCTATAGAGAATACATCGGGGTACATACTGATCTACGTAAATGGGCTTGGTCATCTTTCCCCCACAGGAATGATTGCAGTGTCATTCCTCAATAGGGATGATTAATAGTTTAATGACAGACAGCTTTCATAAGTCCTTCAAGAGTCTCCCTGCTCTATTTTCTCGGAAGCAGTAATGTATATTGTTGGGGAAAGCAATAATTCTTGCAGATCTAAATGAAAAAAAAAATGTTGTGAGGGTTTTTTTTTTTTTCAAACTGTTTCTAGACGAAGCATCAGAGTTTATGGAAGGAATATCTGAACAGGTTTTTGATACTGCAAAATCTTAAAAGGCATTGAACACAGACATACTTAAGCTTTTCGACATGCACTCATCAGAGTAAGATCAACAATATTTGTGAGAATACTATGAATATATAGCATATGCACCAAAATACTGTTAACTGAGGGTCATAACACAGCAGTTACCAAAAGATTAACAATTACAGGCATGTCGTTATCATCTTCAATGTTCGTTTGATTAGAATTTCAATCATGTCTCGATCTGATAATCCTCAGTTTCAAGGCATACTTAACCTTTCCTTTGCCAAGGATGCCGATTAGCACAGTCGATCACCTGCCATATGTGCCGACTAGTGTAAAGCAATAAATACAAAATTGATCAAAGGATTGCCCTGTTCAAGAAAGAAGCTTTTACTCTAGAAATTGAAATGTTGAAACACCATTTAAAAGAGTGGAGGAGTGGCTACATTTTCAAAATGCTAGACTAATACTTCCAACAGCTGGATTCCAACCTTTATAGTGTTGAATCAAGCATGTTTAAAGTGTTTATATAACATTTTGAAAATGTAGTTACTCCTCCACCCTTTTAAATGGTGATTCAACATTTCAGTTTTTAGAGGTAATTGCAAATTACCAATTTCAGGGTGTTATTTCTCGGCATGGCAAACCTTTTACACAGCCTGTATATATTCTCATTGCACCGAAATGTAAAAAAAACATGAATAATTTTGAAGACTTTGGTAAATTTCTTCCATTAATTCAGGCACATGGAAATCATTTCATGGCTCAAAAATAATTAAAAGTATTGATTTTTTTTTTAATCTATACAATCTGGTGCCAAGCTTAACAATCACCGAGTGATACTGAGCAATATCCATTTCATCATATTTGATAAACAATTTCGGGGATATTTCCATAGAAAAAAATGAATAGCAACAGGTGTAGTGCAGTAGTAGTAGTAGTGGTAGTGGTGGTAGTAGTAGTAGTAGTAGTAGTAGTGGTAGTAGGAGTAGTGGTAGTGGTGGTAGTAGTAGTAGTGGTAGTAGTGCTAGTAGTAGTGGTAGTATTAGTAGTGGTAGTAGTAGTGGTAGTAGTAGTAGTAGAAGTAGTATTAGTAGTGGTATAAGTAGTAGAAGTAGTAGTAGTAGTGGTAGTGGTAGTGGTAGTGGTGGTAGTAGTGGTAGTAGTAGTAGTGGTGATACTAGTAGTGGTGGTAGAAGTAGTAGTAATGGTAGTAGTAGTGGTGGTAGTAGTGGTAGTAGTAGTAGTAGTGGTAGTAGTAGTTAGTAGTGGTAGTAGTAGCAGTAGTAGTAGCAGTAGTAGTAGTAGTGGTAGTAGTAGTAGTAGTGGTAGTGGTAGTGGTGGTAGTAGTGGTAGTAGTAGTAGTGGTAATAGTAGTAGTGGTAGTAGCAGCAGTAGTAGTGGTGGTAGTAGTAGTAGTGGTAGTGGCGGTAGTAGTGGTAGTAGTAGTAGTGGTAGTCGTAGTAGTAGTGGTGGTGGTACTAATGGTAGTAGCAGTAGTAGTAGTCGCAGTGGTGGTAGTCGTAGTAGTAGTAGTAGTCGTCGTAGTGGTAGTCGTAGTAGTAGTGGTAGTGGCGGTAGTAGTGGTAGTAGTAGTAGTGGTAGTCGTATTAGTAGTGGTGGTGGTAGTAGTGGTAGTCGTAGTAGTAGTGGTAGTGGCGGTAGTAGTGGTAGTCGTAGTAGTAGTAGTAGTAGTGGTGGTGGTGAAGTACTGGTTGCAGCAGGAGCAATTTTAGTAGAAGTAGTCTTACTAGTGAGACTACTTCTACTACAATTGCTCCTGCTGCAACCAGTAGAAGTAGTCTTACTAGTAGCAGTCGACATTGCAGTTTATAGCCATATTTGTGTGTCTCGACGCAATCATAACGTCCCATTGGCTCTCTTCAATACCATTATCAAGCACCAAAACGCCTTAGATAAAGAAACAAGCAATATATATATATATATATATATATATATATGAGCAATATTTCACTGTTCGAAATAGTCCAACTACTTTCTTAGGGTTTTTTTTTCTTTCTCCCTTTCTTCTTCTTCTTCTTCTTCTTCTTCTTCTTCTTCTTCTGCTTCATCATCATCATCATCATCATCATCATCATCTGCTCTCCTTCTCCTCCTCCTTCCCCTCCTTGTTCTTGTTCTTGTTTTTGTTCTTCTACCTAGTCTACTTCTTCTTCTGATTCTTCTTCTCTGTCTTCTTCTCCTTCTTGCTCTCCTTCTCCTTCTTGCTCTCCTTCTTCGACTTTCTCTTACCTCTCTCCTTCCTTTTTCCTTTCCTGTTTCCCTTCCCACCTGCCGGTTAAGGTTGTGTGATAACACAGCGCGTTGAATCCATCACGTACAAATCGCTCAGCGCTGTTGCTATTTTATTGAGTGCTTCCCTATTATCTCATTTGATAAAACGCATCCATCTTGCAACGAACATACCCACAAGCATGTTCAGTGCAGGTGTACCTGACAGCTCTATTGTCATGGGAGATAACGTATACCGTCAATGTTACCCTTGCCACTTACAATCTTGTATTGCCATGGTTGTCACACTTCTGAGCGAATGGGGGGGGGGGGGTGCGGGGGGGGGGGGTGCGTTTATGGCTCAAATGCTAAACAAGAATCAGAGTTTGAAACGCAGATATGAAACCAAGAGCTGCAAAATTGTTTGTAGGAGTGCACGGTACCCTGCACATGGACCTTTTCTTGATTAAAAGTTGTAGTCTATACCTCTAATTTATTATAGTTAAATTTCTAGGTTACTGTGAAAAAGGGAGTCCCGGAAGATAGTTCTGTACACAACAGAGTTTTGCAATAAAGGTGAAACAAAACGGCGATGATGGTATGCGAAAAATGTAGATGTAGAACTACCCAGTGGTAGATCTGGAATTAATTTACAGCGTGTTTACAAAGTATTCTTTTCCTCTTCACCGCAGTCTCCAGTGGGCTTGGGCTGAGCTCAGAGAGCTGACCGAAAAGCCTTTCATCAATTTCAGAAACTGTGAGCATTGTGATGATTTTTACCCTAAGGATTGGCCGTATGTCTCAAGGCCGTATTCTTAATTCATTTTTCAAATGTCATGTAATGAGGGATCATTATGAGGACCTGTACGATGTGTGCCACATGGTGAACTTCAAAAGGTCTTCTGCTTCTACAGTGATAGCCTGGAAAAAAATATATTTGTATGTTTGATGTCTTCATGCAGGAGAATAAAATATGAATACTTATTCTTAAGATAGCCTATTGTTAATACGACAGCTGAGTTTCCGCTCTGAAGCAGAAATGTTTGCGATGGTATATTCTTGATTGCGGCAGAATAACATCGCTACATCGATACTCGCACCACTGCTCACCGAGGATTTTTTATAAAAATTCTATGAAAATGTCATTGTCAACCTACCAGAGTTTGAGAACTTAAAACTAAAATTTGTGCAATTGATTCTTAAGTTTTACAATTGCCTGTATTGTTTTTACTACTCTTTTAACACCTTGCAGGAGAAATATGTGAGTTATTCGCTCCGTTAGACCTGGGGGGGGGGGGGGGGGGGGGTGTAACATATAGAGATACAATCAATACAATCAATTGTATCTCTTTAGTACATGGTTTGCCATAGACTTACAATTGATATCAGGGGGTGTAACATATGTATTATGATCATGTCCACCATTCAAAACATCTACTCTTTTGGCAAAATAGTCAGTCTGAGGCTTCATTGATATAGCATTAGTTCTTTATAGTCAAATTTGACTATGCCTATTAAGATATCGCATAAATATACAATTAGTAATCAAATCTGTCAACAGAGATAAAGATTTATAGTTATAATTTAATTTTGAATTTCATAGAGAACTGTTGTTTCTGATAACGTCAAATCAATCTTCGAGTGCCCTGCACAATGGCGCATTTCCCTCAAATTCGGAATCGTTTGATTTTACTGTGAAGGAGCAGCTTTTATTGATTTGGATGTTTTACTAAGTGAGTTCCGTTCGTATACATAATCAAATAGATCAAAATTTTCAAATATTCTTGCCATAAAATCCAAATACCCCTTCCTTCCGCATTTTCCGGTAGGGTACAAGACTGTTATCTGACATAATCAAACTTCTCAAGAATGTAATACTTTTATCTTACCTCTGAGAGCTTCGATGATTTGTGCTAGTTCATTCATGTCTAGTGTCTCGTAGTCTCTCTTGCCAAAGAGCCCGATGCTGAAGGGTTGTGGGCGTGGAGATCTGATGCGCCATCGGCCCCTGTTCTCATCGGTCCTTTTCCCAAACATACCGGTGCCATACCAGGCATGCGGACCAGCGTCTCTTTTCGGCATACCAGCGTCATTCCTCTTGTCGTCCAGACTGTACATATCATCGGCGGTTTCTGGCGTTTTCTTGAAGGGACGAACTCGGTCGTTGAGCCCGAGCTCTCCATAGAGTCTGCTCAGACGTCGTAAGCCTCGGAGACGGTCGTTTTTCGTGCCTCGTTTTTCGTCTAAGTCCTTATTGATGCCGGCTTCATTGTAAAAAGGATTTTTTGGGTCTTGAAGGTTTTGAGGAGCGGGGTTGTCACCGACGCCCGGACCCCATGGCTCTGGTTCATATTTCTGTCCGAAATCTTCTCCAGTGAGTGGAGAGAATTCTTTAGCACTGGTCAGTAAAGCGAGGCATAGATAAACAAAAACCACGCAACAAGCCACCTTCAGTCGATTCAGCGCCATATTGCTTTTAACCTTTCTCTTTTTTAACAATTATTTCACAAAGATACCGTGAATGTGAATGAATAACGTGTTTAACGCTTCGTTCGGCGGTGATCACGGCTTAATGAATGGCAGTGTGCCTGTCGCGCTGTTTTATTACGCGAATCAGGAAGTCCTCAATCTCTCGCTTCGGCCAATCTCTTTCGGCACTTTTCGGCACCAGCCGAACGGAAGGGGGTTCAAAACAGAGCTGACAGCAAAACAGCGTCAAACCGTCAAATCGTCTCCGAGCAAAAATAACCAACGTAAGTACGGTCTAAAAGTGATAGTTTGTTACTATAACAACGCTATATGAACATACCTGTTTGTATAGATAATGATGTTATAAAAGTTGAAGAGCGCGGTAGGTCCAACGCATCGCTATTTAACAGCAAAGAGCATCGAACAAAAAAGTTTCGCCTTTTGCAATCAGCACTTAAAGCGCTCTCAGCTCGTCTCTTTATCATTATTCTCATCTCATGGAGGGTAATACGTCACAATGCATAACCGTCGGATTGACAGAAAAGGCCTAACGTGATTGGCTGCAAGCACTTCATCATTGGGCCAATTAGGTGACATGTGCGCACGCATGCCCGCTCTTCCAATTGATATCAGCTTGCTGAGTATACCAAGCCTCCCACGCAGAAGGAAAACTCTAATACCTCACAGTTCATAGCTATACGTCATTCCCTGCGTAATGTATATCAAGAAGAGTAAGTGAGTATTTCCCGAACGTATCCAGTAAAATATAAAATGGCCAAAATAGAAGTTCAGTCAGTAAAGTAACATTTATATGACCGTCAAGTTATTTTGTCAGAAAATGAAGTATCCTTTATAGCTGCAAAGGCAAACTTGATATCTCCTACTGTTCTTTCTTTTTTTCATATCAAAATATAAAAATTACCTTCTGTACCAACCATCATGATGGAGACTGTATTCTGGGAATTGTACTTAAAATGTTTCCATTGATCTTTACGCAGATAACCCCCTCATTTCTGTGGTTTATGACCTAAAAATGAATATAATGATTACTCATACAAAGGCAGACGCCCTGAAACAAACCACTCAAGACTTAGGTAGAAAGTATAGGTAGATTTCTATAAACGCACGTAATCATAGTCATAACCTTAATATAAACAGGCAACACTTTCTGTTCAAGAATTATATTATTCAGATTATATATTTTGAACAAAAAATGTAGTTAAGACATAAATATAGCTTTAGTGTGTGGGTAGTGTGAGAAAAAACGCCGGGCAGTAAAACCCCAAAAGAAAAATTGCTTTTCTCGCAAAAATATTAAGACCCATGAAAAAATAAATGCATCTCTTACCCAATCAGATTAGAAAAAAATGGCAACATGAGTACGACAAAAAACTTTGCATGACTCAAAATAGACCTGGGGAGTGTTTTCATGAAGAGTCTTGTCGGTGATTTTCACCGACTACTTTGCTCTCAGCCAATCAGATGCCAGGATTTTCAGTAGCTTATAACATTTGTCAGTGAAAAGAACCGACAAAACTCTTCATGAAACGCTCCCCTGAGCAAGAGATGGTGTGGCAGTAAGGTCCACAGTCAGCTCCTCGTTCTCGCCGACAAACTGATTCTGATCGGACCAAGGTTCGAGTCTGAGTCACGTCTTTCGGATGGTGACGTTAGAGGTCCTTCCCGGACGTAAATGATCTTATCTGATTGACACAAGTCTGTAAAAGCTCAATCACACACCCCAAAGATGGTGACGTTAGAGGTCCTTCCCGGACGTAAATGATCTTATCTGATTGACACAAGTCTGTAAAAGCTCAATCACACACCCCAAAGAACAGCCACACACCCACACACACACACACACACCTTGTAATTAAAAATCTAAACATGTGAAAGAGAAACGAGAAATCCAATTAGGTGCCAGTATAACGGTCCAACCTTTTGGTCAGTACAGTATAACTGACATCAGAATCATAAAGCAAAAGCATTTTTATCAAATTATTTTCATGTTTGAAATCGTGAATTTATGTGATTTTGTAGGTTCATACTCTCTTTTTAAAAAGGAATGAACGCTTTCACTCTGTTTTGGGTGAATTTCTGAAGAGAGTGAATTTAGAGTGAATTAATATTGAATTAAGATTAAGAATTTTGATATTCACTCTTTATTCGCTCTTTTAGGGATGACCTCATTCATCACTCAAAATTATTGAGTGATCACTGAGGTCACCTCTCAAAGGGTGAATATCACAATTTTTTACTCTTCATTCACTCTTAATTCACTCTAAATGCACTCTCTTCTGAAATTCACCCCTAACAGAGTGATCGTGTTCACTCTTCTTTTTTTTAAAGAGAGTATCTAAGTTAGATCTGAACGTTTTCTTCATATTGATAACAGAAAACTTGAAATGTGACTTTAAATGCCAGTAACATCAAAACCCCTTGTTGCTGATTTCGATCGTGGTGATAAGGATAATGCCAACGATTATGAGTACGGAGGTGTGATAACGACGATGGTGCAATGATTATTATTGAACAGTGTTGATGATGACGACGACGATGATGTTGATAACGATAATGACGGTGACGATGATGATGAAATGTTGATGATGACAATTGTGATGTGGATGAAATGATGATGACGACGATGGCGACGATGATGTTGATGGCTATGACTATGATGATAATGATAGAGCGTCCGCCTCATGAACAGGAGGTCGTGGGTTCGATCCCCGGCCGAGTCATACCAAAGGCTTACAAAAATGGGACCTTCTGCCTTCTTGCCAGGCTCTCTGCATTATGAATGGGGAAGGGTAATAATAACATATTATGTTATGCAGGGCCCGCTGGAAGATCAGCTGATAATAGCTTAAGTGGCTACCCTGGGTAAATAAGGATTATTAAGATGTTTATGTTGATGATGATAATAGTGATGGAAAATGACAACGCTGCTGCTAATAATTAAGATGGTGATGGATGACGATAATGATGTTAGTTTTGAGTACAGTGATGACAAAGTTGGCCTTATTTTTCCTAAGAAGCCATAAACAGCATAGTGTCATCAACATCAATAATTCTTTTTGCTTGAGTGTCAAATACCATGCTGCTGAGACTCGGCCCATTTTTCGACCGCGGTGCACGTTAAATGCAGTTTAACGCAAGTTATGCATCAATGTGGCAAACGGAGCTCGAATGGGTGGGAACTATCAGCTCTCACGGACTCTAGGGGATGTCAAAGAATCTCTCTAACCTAATTGTTTTTCTAGAATAATGTGTGTGCGTTTCAGCAGCCAAGCAAACTTCCATTCATTCATGTGACCAGAAATCCTTTCTAATGTGCCTCCGGAGGACAAGCAGAGAAATTCCATTTGTCAATTTGCGGTGTTTTTGTTTTGTTTTGTTTTGTTTTGTTTTGCTTTTTGTTTTGTTTGTTTGTTTCGTTTTGTTTGGTTTGTTGTTGTTTTTTTTCATTCTTTTGAGCGATTCCTAGTTTTGATCATTGCTTGCAATTTGTATTTGTTGATATAATTCGTATGTTAAAGTATTAGGGTACTTTCAACTAAATGTATATATGGGAGTTCGCTTTTCAGTTTGAAATGTATTAGCTACTACAAGCCATGGTGCTCCATCTGTGTACTTCTCCCTCACCCCCCCCCCTTTCTCTCTCTCTCTCTCTCTCTCTCTCTCTCTCTCTCTTTCTCTCTAGTAGTGATGTCCCACTTTATACTACGTACCTATTATGACATGTCCTTAAAATACTTTTATTTATGCTTTCTGTCTTTCTTTTGTTCTCTTTCTTTTTGTATCGCTCTCCTCTCGATCTATTCTCAACCATTCCTCCCCTCTACCTGCGTCCCTCCCATTCCTGTTATATATCCCCCGCGCCTCTTCTTCTTCCTATTCCTCTTCTCTCTCATCCACACCTCCTCTCTCACCCCCTCTCTTGTTCTCTCTCCTTCTCCCTCTCCCCTTTCTCTTAATCTCTCTCTCTCTTCCCCTCTTTCTTTAAATATTCTCCCCTCTCTCTCTCTGTCTCACACACACACACACTCTCTCTCTCTCTTTCTCATGCACGCTTTTTATATGTCAAATATTTCTAAACTTTAAACAATCTAATAATAAGCATCTAAAAAGCTTTAGAAAAGAAAGAGAAAGAAATTAAAAAAACTGGAACACCTCTCTCGGCCAAAGTTATTCATTTGGGCATTTTTAAAACGTCATTATAAGCTTTTACAAGGCTGACATAGCTTAAGCTGACATAATAATGGATTAATCCGAATTGGTGCTATTAGTCCACTGATCAAAAATAAGACTCCACCTCTACAGATGACGTGATTGTCACTGAAGATTTTGAAGGTTTGGATCAATAATTAAAAGCACGTATTGCCCACTAATAACCTAATATACTACTTAATGATCCCGTACACGTGGTTCAGGTGAAGCAGGCCGATGAGTGTATTATCACGCGGGCTGCATGCGCCAACGGAGGAAATTCATTCCCGGCGACAGATTATGGCTTCAAAGTCTGAATGATTTCTGACAGCTCATGGGATTGTTCGATTTAGATTGCAATTGGAAGGAAATTATTCTCCTACACTTAAAGGGATGATTAGTTCTGGAAAAATTAAAACAAAAAATAATTTGCATATTTTCATCATCCGTTTCATTCCGATATGGAGGGATGTTTTCGTAGACATTTAATCGAAAAAGTTTTGCTCTTGCATGAAATGACCTTCTTATGACAAAAAAAACTATGTTAAAGCAATTCAGTAACTTTAAAAAAAAATGAAATTAATGTATTATTGTTATATTTTGTTATGGTACGCATCTGTATAAATTTTTGATCTAATTCAAAAGATATTTCTAAGAACTAAAAAAAAAAAAAAGAACCCTGAGCTGCATTGCCCTACATCTCATGAGTGTATGTAAACAGCATCGTCATGTGTTTCACAAAAAGTGAAAATGTACAAGTGACCGGAAATTCCAGAGGTTTTTATCCAGCAGACTGCATTGTTAGACAAAAGCATACCTAGGTTGGTTTTGTTGGAATGGCGGAATTAAGTGATAGATATATTTTATAATTTCTGATATTTCAAAACTTTTATTTTCCTGACTTTTTATCTTTCTGAAAATCTTTATACAGCACACACGTCGCAATAAACAATATCAAGCCTACACAAAGTTACGGGGGGGGGGGTTGTTTCATAAAGCTGTTCGCAAAGTTACGAATGACTTTACGATCGACTTGAATATGGCAGGCTAAATGGGATTCTCATTCTTTATAAATCGCATCAGCTAAAGGTGAAATATACAGACATAGATTAGTGTTGTTTACAAACATTGTTATTGCGAAGTATATTTTTTGCCACAATTTAATCAAGATTATGGGAAATGAAGTCACACTTTGTTAAAGCATCAGGAAAAACTTTGGACATCCCATTTGGCTTGCTGTATTCTAGTCGTTCGTAAAGACATTTGTAACTTTACGAACACCTTTATGAAACACCCCCTGATCCCTTTAAACGTAGTATGATATTGTGTAAAGAGCCATTTGACCATGGACGTATTATGAGATGGACATTCATCGTTACATTAATTGATTCCTGCAATTGTGACTGTCAAAGCCATCTCAAGAACATTCTGTACGTATTTCTCCACTTTGATCTCAGGAGGTCCGCCGCCAATTAGCCGGGAGAGAAGCGAGACAGTGATTTGACAGTAGCTTTTGCTACATGCACAGAAGATAATAAATTGCTTAAATCATAGAAAATCAATGTGTAGTTCTGGTCTACAGTTGGAATTTACTATTCCAAGTGTTTCATCTTGAAAATTGTGTGAATATTACAAGATAAAACTTAAATTTTGATTGAATATTTGAGATGTATAATCCTGTTTTTCCACATTTTCCACATAATATTCCAGAAGTATAATGCATGGATCTTATGAAGATCATGTCCTTCCCATTGTTAAGTACGGTCATACGCGTGTGCGAAAGTGTGCGAATAAGTAATAATAAATTTCATATCACAAAAATTAACACATTCTCAAGTTTGCTGCTCCCTATCAGCAGTATTATGAATCAAAGAGATATTCTGAAAGAGCACACCAGCCGAACAAAGCCAAACTGAGGGGAACTGCTTCTTTGTCAACGATCGAACATGCTTACGTAATCGTTGTTGTCCAAACACCTGTTTCCATTAAGCTGCTCATGATCAGAAGGCGGTGACAATCATTGTACTTATGTAAATCAAATCCAGCGGCGGCACCGTTACTTCAAAGAGTTCGTGACCGTTGGTTGTCCATTCATAATACGTCCATGATTTGACCCACTGCTTACTGGAAATGAGTAGTTCTTGTACTAAGTTTATGGGAATAAAAGAATTCAGTAGTCACCGGGTTAATTTTTTTTTTTAAATGCAAGGATGAAAGAACTTCATGCTCTCTGCTGATTAAGATAGGCCTATAACAATGACATAATAATAGGCCTAATAACTCTTATTTACCCAGGGTGGTCACTTCTGCTATCAGCTGATCTTCCAGCGGGCCCTGCATAACAAAATATGTTATGATTACCCTTCTCCATTCTTATATGCCGATCGCCTGGCTAGAAGGCAGAAGGTCCCGTTTTTTGTAAGTCTTTGGTACGACTCGGCCGGAGATCGAACCCACAACCTCCCGTTCATGAGGCGGACGCTCTATCAATTGAGCCAACAGGCCCGGTTGTCAGCCTAGAACACGCCAAACTGATTTTCATCGCTTATGATATAATGAACCTTAGAAGACCAGCTATCCACATATAAGATATCAAGTTCAAACAAATGCAAAACACGCATACGCACACATCCGCGCACGCACACAAACACACGCACACACACAAAAAAACTCTGTTTAAAATGCTAATTTTGAAACGTTAGCTCTTTTAGGAAATCATTTAAAGTGTCTAAATTAAGGGACAACACATCCAGTAACAACACACAACCACAGCAAAACTAGTCACCGGAGAATGAATTCGGGTATTTACTAACCTATTTTATTTTCCGACGGATTAGTTGGTGACTTGAAAAGAAAAGAAAAAAGACAACGAAATATAAAATTTCATTTTGACCAGATTTCGGTTTTGTTTTCAGGGAATGTGGAAAGATGTGTATGCAATCTAAACACCTTTATTTTCAAGCCCCCATAATCGCTCAACATTACCTTTAACGGAGAGCGGCGTGTTTCTATTCCTGTTAATTCGATTTAGCGGGTCACTACCCATCACCACCCCGGCCGAGACGGCAGGACCTGACACCGTTTACCGATGAAATATGATCACACCACTAACAAGCCATTGTAACACGAGTCGCGTATGGTGTTATTTAATAATAATAATAACGATAATATCTAAAAATAGGGGGAAATGAAGGGTAACGTATGGTTAAAGAAAACGAAGGGATACTCTTCGATGCTACAATATCTTGGCTTTTTCACATGGGAGAATTTATCTTTGATAAAGATTTTTTCGGTATTTGAGCAAATCTTTAGTACTTATCAATGAACGGCCGCAGTAGTATCATATTAATTTCAGCTGATGTTTCATAGTCTACTGTGTATCATTCTGTGAATTTATGTGTGTATACATCTTCTACTTGTTTTCAGTATGCTAAAAGGCGGGGTGATAATGCAACTATGACGACAGGAATGGCGGAAGTGCCAGGCATACGAATGGCAAGGACGGTTTCGTGATGGCTCTTTGTTGTTTCAAATCAAATAGATTATGCAGGGAGATGGGAGTTTGACAAACTCCCATCTCCCTGGATTATGTTTTAAGGAGAAGTGTGAGCTCTGGGGAAGGTGAAAAATAATGTAATTTGTGAGCTTTCTCATTCTTTTCATGTCAGTTAAGTAATCACGACGATTGTATAGTATGTCATATTTTGTTATCAGTACCATGAATATCAATTTGTTGTTCCATTATTTTGCTATTTATTTGAATAATTGGAAATAAATGTGTTTGAACTGAAATGATCTGAAAAATATTCCCTAGAAACGATTGCTCTTCAAATGCCTTCCTATTGGACATAATTTATGACAAGAAAACACTGAAAAGTGTGGGGTAACATTCATGCCAGATTTGTGTGTGGTCCCATATACTCATTTCTTTGTGCAGTGCAAGTACCTTTTGGGGAAGTAAGTGAATATCTTGTCATTTTCATAATCTCCAAATATCCCACTAATATCTGTGTTTATCAGGCGCGGATCCAGGAGGGCCCCCCCCCGACCCAAAAGTTGTGTTTTTCAGCCCATTTTGGACCATTTTGGGTACCTCGCCCCTCCCCCCGAAAAAGAAGAACGCCGAAATGGGAAGTGTAATGCACAACCTTTTTTTTTTTTTTTTTTTTTTTTTTTACTTGTCGCGAATTTTTGGACCTGTAATAGGATACGCCTACTCCCCTAATACGTTTTTTTACGACCCACGAAAAAAAATAATGTACAACTTTTTTTTTTTTTTTTTTTTTTTTTTGTCGCTAGATTTGAAAAAAATATCCATGGCCATGCCCCCCCCCCCCCTCATCAAATCCTGGATCCGCGGCTGGTGTTTATATACAACTAATATAACTAATCTAACTTTCCCAGTTGGTTTGGAACAGTTTCTTTCACAGTTTATCTTTAAACATTTGATTTTAGATGCAAAGTTAGTTGATATCAATCTGTGTCATGGCATGAATGATAATGATGATAATTATGTTACATTCATATACTGCATTATGTTCACACTGTAAAGGTTATGCACAGTTTGGTAGGCCATCACAATCTCCTCTCTTTCTTTCTTCCCCCCCCCCCCCCCATCTCTCTGGTACACGTTATAATCTTATTTCTCTTCAACTGTTTATTTCTCTCTCTCTCTCTGTCTCCCTTTCTCTCCCTCTCTTTCTCTCTCTCCCTTTCTCTCCCTTTCTTTCTTTCTCTCTCAATCTCCTTTTCTCTCCCTCTCTCTCTCTCTCACTTTCTCTCCCTTTTTTCTCTCTCTCTCTGCCTCCCTTTCTCTCCCTCTCTTTCTCTCTCTCCCTTTCTCTCCCAATCTTTCTTTCTCTCTCTCTCTCTCTCTTGCTCTCTCCCATTTCCCCTTTCCCTCCTCTATCCTCTGTGATAGATATATCTACCTCTGAATAACTACGCTATATGGCTTCTCGGTTAAATCCTTTTATCATTGTAGTAGTACGATTAGCCACAAAGCGAGATGTTGTGGACGGAAATGCTATAGGGTTGATTTGCTTTTTGCATGAATGCTTAAAATTTGATCTGATACTTTTTAAATAACCTCTCATTTGGAGACCGTGTTTGCCCCTCTCCCGAATTCGAAACTTCCTCTTGAAAAGTAACGAAGTAAACTTTAACGAACTAATAAACATTCAAACATGTTACCTCATTACATAAAAAAATCAGGATACTAGAAGTTGAAGAGAGATTTCAATTTTTGAATGTATGATTTTGTCGAAAATCATAAAGCAAAAGCAATTGGTATGGTGCATTTTTGCTATGTGGGTTTGAAAAAAATAGGTTTGTTATACCGCCCTAAAAAAAAAAATAAATAAATAAATTGCCTGCTTGTCCCCACGGACTACATGGACTATGCATGCTGTAGCGATCGGTCAGCGGGGATGATGAAACGACTGGCATTTCTTACACAACGTCACAGCTAGCACAAAACCAGAATATCTCTCTTCGCAAGTTAAAGATGGGAAGATTAGTGAAGATGTTAGCTAGAGATAAGCAATTCTATTCCCCATAGGCCAAGACCCTCATGAAACTTTCATATCTTTTTCTTCCCTCTCTCCTCCGGAGCCAGGCTTATCTGATCATTGTTGTAACACCTAAACTTAAGCCTCAGCTGTGCAAATTATAGACAATTTCGACAGAAAATCCTGAATATCTTTGGGCAAAATGATATATCAATGCAAGTTATTCACTTCAAATAACACATTTGCTGAATAAAAAAATTATTCTAGTTATCAGAAAGAAGAATCTTTAATAAATATAGCGGATATGATCATGATATGTATAATTAAAAACAATAATGATCTTGATGATGATAAGAATGATGACTATAATAATACTAATACTACACTACCCCTACTATCACTACTACAATTACTATTACTACTTCTACTACTACTACTACTACTACTACTACTACTACTACTACTGCTACTACTACTACTACTACTACTACTACTACTGCTGCTGCTACTACTGCTACTACTACTACTACTACTACTAGTAGTAGTAGTAGTAGTAATAATAATAATAATAATAATAATAATAATAATAATGATAATAATAATAATGATAATAATAATAATAATAATAATAATAATAATAATAATAATAATAATAATGATAATGATAATAATAATAATAATAATAATAATATTTACCTATATAACACTTGAGTATCTTGATTAGTATGATATTACTATTTCAACCTACTATTACATTTTTTCATAATTATTATGATGGTTTTTTTTTTTTTTTTTTTTTTTGGTTCAATTTCCTTATTCACATTCTTGTTTGCTTTCATTGTCCTGTTACAACAATAATAAATAATAAATACAGCATTTGTAACGCACCATCGATCTAGTTAACTATTCTGAGGCGCAGACAACTTAACTTCAAGGCGCAAATCTCCCCCCCCCCCCCCCCCCCCGCCACTGTTTTTTTCCCATGTCTTGACGTTTGTGTCTCTTTTTTTTTTGCATTTCTTCCTGTTAGGATCAAACACTTGATACCACATTCAGACATTCCCGGAAAAAATGCATTTTTAAGTCACTTTTTAAACATGAAAAATACCTGTTTTTTCATGCAGTCCATAAGGAGAACTTCCATTTTGTCCGATGTGTCGTAAAGATTGGGTCTTAAACCAAAAAAAGGGGCAACTCACTGGAACTTGCAGTCTACCATATCTTCATAAAGTTCACGCGTATATATCGCGGGTCTAATTTTTGTTATTTACTGCGAAACGGTTGGTAGGTATTCCCTCCGGTATACCACTCATATCCTCATCTTCTGGTGACATACACCCATGTGACATCTTAGCGTCAACATGATACTTTCAAGTCAGGTGACTTATTCGTCTTCATCCATCATAAAACACCCCCCCCCCCTCTCTCTCTCTCTTTCTCTCTTTCTGTTTTCGTTAAAGCGCTCGGGTTGTAGCGGTATTATAAGCATTGACGAACATGACGAAAAAGCCACAGAAGTTTCATTGGTAGGGCTATCAAAGATTCACAGTTTCAGCTTCTACGGAGCTTACAAGCCAAGATTCATCGCTGAAATCGTTTAGGTTGGCAGAAGATGCAATTGTATTTTATGCATAGCCTGCAAAAGTATAGTGGTGTATAAGTATAGTCCATTCATTCAAGATATTGAGAATCATTATAATATGAGAAAGAGCAAGACAGACACAGAGGGAAAACGGAGACAAAGTAAACTTAGATAAAGATTATGAAAGAGAGAGAGAAATTTAGAAAGATGTAGAAATGTCAAGATAGATAGCTAGATAGATAAACTATACAGACAGAAGGGTGTCTACGAATTTTAAATCAAAGCTTTTAAAAAGTATCAATTTTCATGCAGTTAGGAAAAAAGCAATTCAGTTACAAAGAAAAATAAGGGAAGCAAATGAAATGTTTAATGATAAAGATATATAGATAAATATTTAAATGACAGATAGATAAATCACTTGAGCGATGGAAAGATAGATGCATTGATATATAGATATACCCACGAATAGATAAATAAACAAATGGGTATATAGCTAGATAGACACATGGATGGATAGGTAGATTAATAAAATAGATAGAAAGATAGATAGATACATGAATAGATAAAGAGATGAATGAAAATAAAGATAGATAGAGAGATAAGTGAATTGATATATCATGTATATTGGAAGATATACAGGGCGTATCAGAAAAAAAGGGTTACACTTTTGAAAAATTACAGAAATACATTTCAACGTATTTCATGTCGATGCCGAATGGAATCATCCATCAAGTGCCAGTATTCATGCTAACAAAACAATGTTTACTCACGTTTGGGCGAACAATGGCTGTTTTTGTTCAGAGTGTGAAAAAAGACTTGCGCCAAATTGAAAGGAGAGAAAGTGGGGAACTGGAAGTAAGACAGAAGATAATGATGAAAAATAAGCAGAGAGAGCATGGAGGGACAAAGATACACGCAAAAGTGCATGGTTTTAGGCGGTATGCATAGAAACCCTTGTTGAATACTTTAAAGCCAGAGCGAACTGGCACCCTTGTGTGGGATTTTGAAATAGCGCCCTCTCAGTCCTAAACTACTGATTTTGTCCCATCTTTGCTCCCAGCATGCTCTGTTCTGATCAATGAGAGCTTTATTTTTTGAGTAACATCTGTTAAAATGTATTTATATTCATACTAAGGAAATTCGCGAGAAGCCACAAAGGATATAATGTTTCTAAGAGTCTCTGGTTTTGAGTAGCCGTATGTTGGCAATGTTGTAAATACGTCATAATAACGGTCAGTTCACTGTTGCTTTAAAAGAAACGATTAAAACAAATGGGTATTTTTTTAATCTAAGAAACGATTAAAACAAATGAATATTTTTTTCAAATCTAAAGTTCTTTATAGGAAGAAAAAAAAATCCGATTTAATTTTTTAAAAACATTTTCCATAGACTTTGCTCACAGTACTTAATGGCAATTCTTATTTGTGATAGTAACATGAATGCACTGCTTGTCAAATGAAGAGTTCAAATGAAAAGAAATAGTATTTCCTTTCAAAATACTGCATACATTGAATCAGTCTTACTGGAAGTGGTATCATCATTGATCGCTGGTACACGACAAACGAAATGTCCATATGGAACTGATGATATTGATTAATGAAAAGAGGGAAGAATCATCCATTCATTCATGACTGGAGCCTGTTCCCTAGAATTTCGAACTGAATTAACCTGATTAATCTATACTGTGATACCATAGGTGTTCTCAAAATGAAATGGATCTGGAACTTGATGCCATTACCAAATTCTATTCGGAAACACATCATATCTGTGTCTTTAGGATTCAATATGGCCAATTTCAACCACTTCACCATTTTTGGCGGCATTTCTGTATTTTGGAAGACGCTTTTGGGCTCACCGATTATGGTAATACCTTACTCACTGGAGTGGGAAATTGCACGACGTGATATCTGTTGATTGCCATGACAACCCTTCTTAAAATAGTAGAGAACGGGTCGATAAGCTTGATAAAAAGCAATAACATTCACGTGTATTACCTGCAAACTCATTAGATTGGAGGGTATATAATTTTAGATAGATGTCATATCAATAAAGGTCCAGAATTCTTAATATTATTTTCTTAAAAAATACTGAATTGTATCGCAGTGTTTTGCTTTGTTTGTATGGATAGCAACATATTTTGGTTTTGATGCAATTTTCCTTCATTTTGTCGAGGTTTTGTTATCAGACGGTTACTACTGGTTTGGATTTTTTTGTTTTGGTTTGTTTTTGTTTTGTTTTTTGTTTTTTGCTTTGTTTTGTTTTTGTTTTGTTTTTGCTTCAGATTTTGTTTTTGATCTTTTCAGAGCAGGAATACAACTTTCTATAGATGTACAACTTGTGTATACGGTTTATATGCCTTTTCTCTGTTGAAGCATGGTCATATTTTCCATGCTCCTGTTTTGTTCCCTCGTTTTGATCCGAATCGATTTGAATGTGTAAGGATTATATTTCAGTTTGACTTGTTATTTAGCTCCACTAGCACATTTTTGGGGACGTGATGGTCCCTTTTCACAGTATTCATGGTATTATACTGTTAATATTTGCATTTATATGCTGATTGCAGAATGCGTTCTCGAAATGAAGAGAAAATAGCGTACCTTGTGCAAGGAAAAGATATAGAATTTCAGACCCCTCCCCTCCCCATCATAATTATTCGTACAACTTTTCGACAAGGAAAATAATTAAATTTACCTTGCTTACAGCTGACATAGAAGAATTTTATCAACTGTATACTGAGTTTTTAAATTTAAAAAAAAAGAAGAGAAATTCCTGTAAATAGATTATGTATTTACCGGCATTGAATTTCATATCGTAGGAAAGAATATAATTAATATGCTTTTAATGGTATACTTGTTTAGGTTTCTTGAGTCACGCATCACTGTACACCAATGTTTTCAGAATTGCATGAAATAATCATAGGTGGTTCACTTTCTTGCAAAAAATAATAGGCAGGGTTTGAGTTTAATGGCTATGTCAGCTGTCCTGGTGGCTGATTCAGTGGCGGCAACAAGGGGGGTCATGGGGGGGGGGGGGGGCATTTGCCCCCCCCCCCCCTCAGAATCTTTGACCCCCCCCCCCCCCCCAGTTGCCCCCCAGAAATTTTGAGGACTGAAAAGAAAAATTATACTGTGATTTTTAAATAAGTAGATGTTGTCATAAACATTATATTCAAGCTGTGAAGTGCTCTAAAATACCATTTTTCGCTCTTCAAAACTTCGATTGAAAACAAAAAAGTGGTTATTTTTGGCTCGCTCGCTTCGCTCGCTCATCATATTTTTAAATTTCTTTTCTAAAATGCAATTAAAACCAAGAAAAGTAGCCATTTTTGGCTCGCTCACTTCGCTCGCTCATCATATTTCAGAATATTTATTCGAAAATGCGATTAAAAACAAAAAAAAAAGTTATTTTTTGTTCGCTCGCTTTGCTCGCTCACAAAATTGATATTAAAATGTGTGTAAGAGGACGCAAAAAAAAAAATTGACTGCCCGGCCCTGCCCCCCCCCCCCCACCATTTTCTTTTGCCCTCCATTTGCCACCCCCCCCCCCCCCCCTTTAACAATCCTGGTGCCGCCACTGGGCTGATTGTACAGGTTGTAGCCATTTTTCGCAAAAAAATAAATAAATAAAAGCTCATGATTAGTGAATCTATACCTTTATTTACAGAATGTCATGAACTGTGTAAATTATGAACCAAGGTATCTGTTTAATGTGGTCTGTAATTGATTGCCATTACCTTTCATGTCCTTATTCTTTCATATTGCACCTTTGTCTATTTGGCATGTGATATGTGATTTCCTCTTTGCTAATCTTATATTATTATTATTACTATCATTATCATCATCATCGTCGTCATCATTAAGATGACAGTCATAAATCTTGATCAAGGAGAAGTGAGTTCTTCCAAGAGCACAGAGGGGCATCTTTGTTTATCTAGAGTTTTGCAAGCATCTTAAAAAAAAAACGAATTTTCAACAAAAAAGGACATTTAATTATCAGTTGATCAGTTGAAAGCATACCACATTTTAATATGTGAGTGTTGTACATGATTTTTTTTTCTCTTTAAGACGGTTGCTTTATCTACATTCATTGCGTAATTAAAGTTTTATGTTCTGTGTGATTATATGTCTGTTATTAAATGCAAAACAGTGTAAAGCAAAACAAAACAAAAAACAAATTATGAAAATCATCAAAGTCAAATCTCCACACATGTATTTTGCTTTTGGATTGTCCTCTTTTATGGCTTTTGTCATTATTTTGCATTGCTTTGGGATCTTGCCATACTCTAGGTGTGCACACAATTATTCTTTGGTGGGCAGACTTTAAAATTCAGCCAAACAGCATGGGTAGAAAACACCTCTTTTATACAAATCTTAAGAAAATCAGCTATGAAGGAAACTGGATCACCCAGACCGTGTGACAAAATGTTTCTCATGAATATGCATGCCTACTCTGTTATGCAAAAAGGTGAAATTTGAAAACAACGGTGTTCAGTGATGCGTACCCTAGAGACCTAAACAAGTTACCATTCGAAAGAAAATGGAATAGCCTTCCAAAATATATGAAATTCAATAGCTGTAAATACATAGTCCATATACATAGCTTTTTCAAAGTTGGGATTCCTTTTTATAAACACATAGTATATCACGTGACCTTGTAAAAGGGGATGAAAATAAGGTTGCATGAGCTAAACAGATTTTGCTAATTGTCCAGTAGAAGAAAATTTCACTAATCTAGGTACAAAAATTTACTTCTAAATGCTGTAGATTTGATTTTTTTTTATTATCAGGTGTTGTATATATATTTTCATTGTGCCATTCATCGTTTAGTATGATGATAATCATGTTTAAAGATGCTAAAATTTGACTGTTTTAGAGATTGTGGCACGACACTTTATCGTTTTGCTATTATTAATTTTTTATTTGTCTATTCATCTTTTTGTTATTATTATCAGTATCATTGTTATGATTATGATGATGATGTTGATTATTATTATTATTATTATTATTATTATTATTATTATTATTATGCAGTTGAAGGTTAAGTTGACTCATGTCAGCTTATTCAAAATGAAGAAAACAGGTCATAGAAAAAATCGAGTATGGAGATGTAAAAGCCCCTTTAAACACAGAGTTCGAGAAAGAGAAAGAAAAAAGGAAAGGGGAAAAGAGAAAGGGGCGAACAAAATAATGGAGATATATATAGGGGGAGGAGGAGGGATGCACAAAGAAAGATGAAATATCTTGTCATTTCATCTTCTTTTTCACTTATCTTAAAAGTCAAAGTACATTTACGAATTGTTGACGTCCACAAATATTGTTCCCAAGTGTGATATTTCGGTGCCGCGAGGAATGACAGCGGACGCAAACGTTTTATTCGCCCAGCGTAGCGGGCAGGTGCTCTCCCAGCGAGCCGATGGATAAACACTTAACCCTCCTACCAGATGCGAGGCGTCCATACAGCTTCGCACGATCGTTGCGATCAAGGAGCAGAGATGAAAACATGAAGCACTTTTCTCTCTTGCATGCACTCCCATTCTTTTCATTTTCGCTATGATATGATCGCTGACAAAATAGGAAGTATATAAAAGAGGGATAATGCCGCTTTGATCGGGATAAAACAGCCGGTTTCTTTCGCTTCGTTTAGTGAGCTCGGTGGTTCATTTCCGAATGGACTTAGAAGAATTTTTCACATGATATCAGAAGTATCACGCATTATACTATGCTTCATTGTACATTTATAATGGTTTTGGGGTGAAAATAGGGAGAATTATGATGTAAGTTGTGGCGGTTATACCGAAAATTGAAAAGCCATTTTGTTCGACAAGTTAAATCTACTGACATCAATGCAATGAATGGAATTTTTGTCACTGAAAAATAACATTAATTTACACATTAGCGGGGCATCAAAGGCCAAAGTGAGCGAGAATAATGTCATCATGTTCAAAGAAAGCAAAGGAAAATTGTAGGTCAGCAGTGTCTAACGTGATAATAAATGTTATTCATGAGTATTGAGGTCTAATATTTCTTACATGACCAAAATATTCATTGCCTCCCCTCCCCCGCTTCTCTTCTTCCTTTCTTTAATTTTTGGGGTCTTTACTTTCTCATCTTATACTCTCTCTTCTTCTTCTTCTTCTTCTTCTCCTCCTTCTTCTTTTCCTTCTCCTTTTTCTTCTTCTTTTTTCTTCTTCTCCTTCTTCTGTTCTTCTTCTTCTTCTTCTTCTTCTTCTACTACTATACTTCTTCTTCTTCTTCTTCTTCTTCTTCTTCTTCTTCTTCTTCTTCTTCTTCTTCTTCGTCTCCTCCTCCTCCTCCTTCTTCTCCTTCTCCTGTCCATCTCTTTCTCCTTCTTGTGCTTTCCCCTAGGCTCCTTCTCTCTATTCTCTCTGTAATTTTATCGCTCTTATTCTCACTGGCCTTGCTCACCCACCACCTCCGACACCCTCCCCCCGTCTCTTTCTCTCTCTCTCTCTCTTTCTCCCTCTTCCCTGCTTCCCCCTTTTTTTTCTTTTTTCTTTTTGTTGCTCGAATTTTTTTCTGTTTCTTTTCTGTTTTCGTGTTTGTTTTTCTTTAAAAAAAGGTTAATGAACTAAAATGATATTATTATACTGAAATAAAAGAGGTAACATAATTTCAGTATTATGTATACAATTTAAAGAAATTATACTGTTTAAACATAATTATTTACAATTATTTTGGTTGTTTTTAGTTATATATTTCGAAAACTGTTGTATTGTATTAAATTCTGAATTGGCCTGTAGTGGTGTTTTGTTTTGTTTTGTTTTGGTTTTTTTTTTTCTTTAGCTATTCTTTATGTGATATGCATGCTCATCATCTGGTTTTTCTTTGCGTTTATTCAATGTTTCATTTTGCTATTATGTTTTATATTATGTAAATTGAGAATGATCCTTAACAGGCAGATGTTTGGATTGAAATCAGTAATTTTTTAAATTCGAATTTGAATTTCTTTCTCTTTCTCCCCCTTCTCTCCCCTCTCTCTCCCCTTCTCTCCCCCTCTCTCTCTCCCTTCTCTCCCCTCTCTCTCCCCCTCTCCTCCCTCTCCCCATATATCTATCCGTCCCTATTAAAGGTGCCAAATAAACTCCTCCGAACTATAAAATGACAGGTGCCACGTTTTATTGCTTTCCACCGGAAGTAAGCGATATCGATCCTACTCTAATGAGAAATCAATACAAATCTCAAAAAGACTGCAAAAATCTTCCAAGGCTTTCACCATTTTTAGTCCGATTGATTTTAAATCAGGGAAGCCTGCTTTGGATGAGGGTAAGTAGAAATCAATTTCATTCTTTTTCCCCCTTCGGATTTAATTCAATGCTGTACGCATGACGGGCTTTGTCCTGGGTTTAATCGCTGAAAAATAATTTTCTCGTTTTAAATACATCCGGTTCTACTGCAATTTTACATTTTATATTGTTGTATCATTTTGTCAGTATAATAATAGAGATCTTCAAAACATCATCATGTTATCATGGTTATGGTTTCGAAATAATGTTCGGATCGTTTCATGATTTGAACATTTAGTGGTCGTATAAAAAAACGCAAAAACTAAAAAAAAAAAAAGAGACTCACTCTAGGTTTTATTCAGTCCTCAGTCTGTTCTTTCTTTTCAAATCTTCTGAAAATAAAAGAATACTACGTCAATTTTCTTCTTCCACCTGTCTAACAAGACTAAACGTTTAAGTTTTTTTGTTGTTGTTGTTGTTTACATTACATACTTTTTAGATGAATAATAAACAAGAAAAAGAACAATAACCATGATAACAAGAACAACAACAATAAAAAACCCATTAAATTTCAGTTTGGTTAAGACCTACTTTTCAGTACAAATATACATCTAGCAAAATCTAGCATAACATGAATGGTGAATAACATAATAGATATCTAATAAAATTAAAGCGTTTTTTTTTTTTAATGTCAGAAAAGTATACCATAAACAAACAATCAAAAAACAAAAATAAAAAAAAATGATATACTCAGATAAAGTTTAATGTAAATAAAATAGTTCTTGGAAATGAAAGGGATGGTTTTCTCGTGAACATTAAAAGAAACCAATAACCTCCAGTCAAGAAGCTTTCAATTAAAAGGTAAGACGGAATAAAACAGATCAGCAAAAATTTGAACGAAATCGGACAGAAAGTTATGCCTATATGAAATTTTCTACAAGACATTTTTGAGATCACCATGATGATGTTATTTCTAGACCACTCTCAACGTTTTGTACTCATATAATATTTTTTTTTTTTTCATTTTGCTTAAGATTTTCACATTTTCTTAAGCCAAACTCAAGATATATTATTGTCTGGGTGTTGTCTCCACAGTATATTTGAGATATGGACAATGAAAACATGTGTTCTTTAAGAAAATATAAAATATGTGAAATTCCGTGTACAAATATTGAGAGTTGTCCACAAGTAATATAACCAATAGCTATGGTACAGGACCATACGCAGAATTTTTTTCCGGGGGGGGGGGGGGCGCAGAACGAGGCGACCGAGCTTGTCATGAGGGCGCTTTTGCAAATTTTGAATTGAAATTGAAGGATATGGTTCACACTTTTGATGGAATTTGGGAACATTTTCAGTAAAAAAAAAAATTAAAGTTGCCCCCCCCCCCTGCTGCGTACGGCCATGTTATGATAGTGTAAAAAAACTGAAAATTTCACATAGGCATAACTTTCTTATTCTGTGTCCTATTTCGTTCAAATTTTCGCGGATCTGTTTTAATTCTGTCTTAGCCTTGATTTAAAAACTATTTGACTTGAGGGTTTTGATTTCCTTTAATTCCTTTTATTCAATGCACTGTTGTGCTTCTCATCGTAAGATGAAAATGATATCCAATGTTGCACATTATATTCAGCAA
Source organism: Echinometra lucunter (assembly GCA_029962745.1). NCBI lineage: Eukaryota > Metazoa > Echinodermata > Echinoidea > Camarodonta > Echinometridae > Echinometra > Echinometra lucunter. The sequence goes on from CM057163.1 coordinate 24,542,865, forward strand.
TATGCCTATCCTTGCCACTGCTTGCATAACGAAGGAGTACGATTCTGGCAACATGTTTCAGAATGGAGGCATTTTCTTTAAATAAAAGGGGAAATCATATATTTTGAAAATGTCATCCAACTCAGTTTTGCTCATATTTGAATTGGGCCATGTCTTCATTCATCTATAATGGCTGCGGCTGGTCTGTTATTATTGAGGGAAAGCTGACCAGGGGGTGTTTCATAAAGCTGTTCGTAAGTTACGCACGACTTTACGCACGACTGGAACATGTTCTTGAGTGCTAATCAGATTCTCAGTCATTTACATGTAGCACAAGAACATATCACCAGTCGTGCGTAAAGTCGTGCGTAACTTACGAACAGCTTTATGAAACACTCCCTGGTAGGCATACGGAATGCTTCAATTACGTATAACACTTCTATAGATCTTTGTGTTGTCTGTGCGAGGTAAGGAAAGCGATTGTGAGGCGCGTTTCGAGTGAAAGGAAAAGCCGTTATAGTCCTATAGATATGAAATACCATATGAGCAGGGGCGGTGCTACAGGGGGGCAAGGGGCCACCGCCCCTATGAATTTCAAGTGATCAAAAAAAAAAAAAAAAAAGGGAGAAAAAAGAAGGAAAGAGAAGAAGAAAGAAGAGTGGGGAAAGAGAGGGCTGGGTCATGCAACAACACAATACCCCTATTTGTTCATTTAACACTTAAAATGAACTCACCTATGGGTCATCATTCTTGCCTGAAGAAGAAGAAGAAGAAGGAAAGACAGACTTATCTAATTAAGACAAGAGAAGTTCATAAAGTTTAAAATATCAAGAAGGCGGCGGCATAGAAAGGGAGAAAACGATATTCAGTGTCTATCAAATAAAGGTATAGCAAATTTCGAGGATTAAGAAGGGGCGAGGAAACATAGAATTCTCTAATGTGTGAACTTTCTTGGATTACCTTTATTTTGATACACACTGTACACTATAGCTCTGGTGAGTCTCTCTCTCTCTCTCTCTCTTGCTCATTCTCTTGCTCAATCTCTTTCTTTCTTCCTGCACTTCCTTTTCTTATTCTCCTTCTCCCCATTTCTTCATCTTTTCGCCTGTCTTCTTCTTTCTCTTCAATATCTCCATTGCTTGATTCCCCAAGTCCACTTCTAACTTTCCCAACATATACGCAACCCTTTTCCTGAAAGGTGCTTTTTCTTCTTCCTCTTCTCTGCCTCCTTTATGTTTTCCCTCCTCCAAGTTATTCTCCCCCCCCCCCCCCCCATCTCGGCTGAATGCTACGAGACCAAACAAAAGACACCAAAAATAACAGTTACGTATTTAGAATTATGAATTTATCATTAACGTGATATTTCTTTATACATGTACATGTACACACAAATCTTTTTTTTTAATCACATCTATATGCACTGATACAGAAATTTAAAAAAAAATAATTGAAATTTGATTTCAATTTCAACTGATAAAAAGGCACAATTCCCGCAGCGATATACTTCACGTGGCAAAACACACAACAATCAAGAGGGATAAAATGCGATGATTAATTCTCACAACTTTCACCAAAATTACAAGTGAAATAAAAACAGCATCAGTTATTCATATTTTGTGGGCATGTAAAAAAATTTGATGTTCACAGCCTTCATGTTGAAAGCCGACTTTAATTAATGCATTAATATTAGTCCTTTTTTTTCAGTTTCACGTGTCTCCACTTCGAAAAGAAAAGTGAAAGTAAATTTGCAACAGAATTGAAATTTAAAAATTAAAAATTAGAATGGAGGGGCCAGAGATAAAAATGAATTTCATGACGACTTGATTTTTAACACACAGTACATGCTCCACATACAACAATAAAATTTTGTAAGTACATAATTTCGTGCGTACGTTTTAATGAATATTGATATTATAGAAATACATTTTTGAGGGCAACATACTGATATAAGCTCCAAATTCTGTGTACAATAGGAAAAGCTTTAAAATTAATCATGTTGTATTGTATTCTACTTCTGATTCTAACTTTATAAATGCAGTTTTCCAAACAAGCCCCAATTTGCAAGAATTACATAGGTTTAAAATAATTTTCAAATATACATGTACATGTGGGTGGATGTGTGTATGTATATACGTTGGAAATGGATCGTATGTCATAAATCAAAGCGATTTGAATACATGTATAATCAGTATTTGATACCCTGTAATTACGAATCGTAGACCACATTTCATGTGATAAAATTTTAACTTCACAATTATGGGCAAAATTCACTTTTGGATGAAAATGCGAGAATAGATGATGCTAGGATTCATTGACATCTTGATTCCCCCCCCCCCTCCCAAAAAAGGGGGAGGCAAAATAGGGTTCACCATCATTACATAATATATAACTGTACTGGTATATTACGTAACAGCCTAGATTTACCAATGGGTAATCGATTCCGAGATAGATACAACTCATGAAATATTTGGCACTAATCATAACCCTCTTCTTCCTCTCTTTTTATCTCTCTCTCTCTCGCACATGCTCCCACTATCTCTCTTCTTGTAGTCCTATATATATATTTTGCTATTCGTAATACATGATAGTATGATAATGAATATTCATGAGACAATACTACAATACTGCAAGTGAATGTTGAATATCATATAAACATGATAAAATGCAGCAGTCATGAAAATTATTTGTAGTTTTGTGCACTGTGTACCATCTAATTCAGGGCAGGATAAATCATTCATGGACAAATAAAAGTTAAATCAACTTAACACTACATACATGGACATAAACACTTCCACATACTAATTCAAATGCTTATAAAACTTAAAATATAATCGTTTTCCACACAAAATGCTTTTTTTCTATACACACTAACTCATATAAACAAAACTAGCATATTTTGTATACATGATATTTGGAAGTATTATAGAAATAATAAATTCTTCTATACATGACATCCGAAATAAAAGAAAATAAAACCTTTAGATAAAAATCTATAGAAAAATATCATGAATTTTTTATTTTTTATGGAAGATTTTGTATACAGAAAGAAATAACTTGCATAAACTAATTTTACACGTTAGCTGCAATAAAAAGTGAAAGTTTCATTCACTTTTAAAATTATTTAATGTTTCCCGCGTAAATAATCTATCATACACTGATTAGAAATTTTAAAAGGAGCACCATCAATTTCCAATCCATGTATTCCTAAATCTAAGGGTTTTCTTTTAAATTTATTTTTACAAGTCTCATGTAGAAAATTGTGGTCAATCATAAAAACACTGAATCAAATATTTAAAAAAAAAATTGTCAAGAATGAAATATTTAAGCACCGCCATGGAACAAATATCGCAGGCCTGGTATAGCTATCTTTTTTTTTTAATGGGAAGACTTTATTTCATCTAAGAAGGTCCTTCTGCACTTTACAGCATCCCACACACTTTCTATACAAAAAAGGATATTTGCCTGCAAGAAAGACATTAAATCTACATTCATAATGTATGTGCATGATTCGAATGGAAAGAAAAAAATTAGTCTACTGCAAAGCAAGACAGATGTTAATTACACAATATGAGTCGAATCAGTCAATGCCTCGAACCCAGAGAAAATGAAATGATTGGAAGATGGCAAACATTCTTGATGATCTTTGGCACAGGATTTGGGCAGGATCGCAGATTCACATTATTCTTTTTCTTTTCTTTTTTTTTAAACATTTCATTTTTATTTCATTTATTTTATTTTCATTTCCAAGAAATATAAAGGTTGATATACTGTACATATGGACGAATGATACAGTGGAAACTCGATATAAAGGGATCTTATATATAAAAAAAAATATATTCCTGATATAACAAGGTAATATTCTGGTCCCAGCTCTTTATATTCTGTTTTTTAACGCTGATATAACGAGATTCCTGCTATAACAAGGTAATTTTGTTGATCCCAAAGATCTTGTTATTCAGAGTTTCCACTATAAAGGAACAATAATTGCTGTTATATAGCATGATAACATTAAATTAATACTTATTTATATCATGAGAAGGCCTAAATCATCCAATGGCATCACCAGGAAAATAATCTATCATTTTTGGTTAATAAAGGAAATGTATTCAATCCCAATGCGTGATACTAGCCTACAAAGGAATGAGTTTGAAAGCAGCCTGCAAGCTTCATGCAATGCAATCCAATACATTCCATACATACATAAAGCACATGTACGTGTACCTTATTAGCACACAAACGAACATTCAACTTGCCTCGATTTGTCCCAACAAAATATAAGGTGCAAAAATACAGGGGGTAAAGAAAAGTAAAGTGCTCATCAACCCAATCAAATGTTCCATGATGATCATCTTTACTAGGACCTAAGTAATCGTCATCACTGTTATTATAAATTATACTTCACCACATGCAAACTTTTTTCGGAAATGAAAAAAAAAAGTTATTCTTTCCTTCCTCCTCCCTCTGCAATTCTCGTTTCAATTCCATCTTGATTACAATTTTGATTATGATCATCTTTCCAAGGCAATATGACTTTCATGACGACAAAAAGGCAATAATACCACAACAATAACAACAACAATAATAATAATAATAATAATCATAATAATAATAATAATAATAATACATCTACTACTACTAATAATAACACTAATAGTAATAACACTGATAGTAATAACAAAAATAATAACAATAATAATAATAATAATAATAATAATAATAATAATACATCTACTACTAATAATAATAATAACACTAATAGTAATAACACTGATAGTAATAACAAAAATAATAATAGCAGTAATAATAACAATAATGATATTTCCTTATATATGTTGCACTTATGCTCTCAAAAAAATGAAGCAATGGAAAAAAAAATTGTGCAATTTATGTCCCCTCCCGTGAGGCAATGCTTACAGACTTGTAAATGACTCCATACAAATCGTCATCTGACTGGTAAAAGGGTGTTAGCAAGTGCACGATTTTATACATCCCCCCAGCTGGCAGAAGGACGTTAGCTCGAGCGCACACTACGGGAAAGGTACAGTGTGCGCGCACGGTAACGCCCTTATGGCAGCCAGGGGATGTACAACATTGTGCCACGCACACAAGTTAACGCCCTTCTGCCAGCCAAGCGTCGAAATCTCTCAAGCTCACACACTATCTCTCAGCTGCAGTGACATCAGCCCTCTAATCCCACGGGCTGACTTTCAATTGGTCTATTCAGGTAACATCCCTGCTTTCACAAGGCCAGACCTCACAGCATCGTATGCAGTAGCATCTTCTATGGAAGGAGGAATCTTCAAGGGGGGGAAGGGGAGGGGGCAAAATAAAATGAAATGAAATACACCAAAATAAAATAAAACAAAAATAAAAGTAAAGTAGAATTAAACAAATAAACCAAAAACAAAATAAAATAGAATAAAATGAGAGGGAGCAAAATAAATGAAATGAAATACACCGAAATAAAATAAAACAAAATAAAAGTAAAGCAGAACTAAATAAACCAAATTAGAATAAACTGAACCAAAATGAAATCAAATCAAATAAACAAAAGTGAAATATTAACAAACCAAAACATAAAAAAGTAATAAATTTGCAAATCATGAAAAAATGAATAAATGTGGAAAACATGAAAAAATGAATGTGTAAATGAATAAAAAAAAAAAAATTAAATGAATAAATGTGTAAATGAATGAATGTGTACATATGTTATATGGACCTCTGCATATGCAGCTGCACCTGGAATAAAGTCTTTAATTGAATGAAATAAATCAATGTTAAAAATAATTCATAAAAATACAATAAAGAAAAATAGTATAGTGTGTAGTATAACACATTAAAAGCTTTGTTCTTTCAGCAATTAGCCCACTAGTTAATTTTCATAAAGTCTATTAAAATGACATCATATCACAGTCTTCACGGCATCGTAGGTAGACACCTCTTCTATAGGGGCAAAAATCTTATGTGGGTCAGGAAAATAAAAACAAAATCCATAAAAATAAAATGGAAGCACAAATAAATGGAGTCTGTGATGAACAAACTAACAGCTGCACTGTTCTCAAGCCAAACACTCATTGGGAGACTTTCATGTTGTCTGTTCATTGATTATTTCCGCTTCCATCTATGTCATCTACCCAGAAGCGTATCGGGTAGCATCGTCTTTAGGCAGTGCGATTTTCATGGGCCAAAGTAAATATGACCAAAAATAAAGTGGGATTGTAGATAGACTGCAGAATACAAAATGCAGATGATGTAGGACATGCTTGGTGAAGTCAGGTTGATATACTGTACATATGGATGAATGATACAGTGGAAACTCGATATAAAGGGATCTGATTAAAAAAATATTCCTGATATAACAAGGTAATATTCTGGTCCCAGAAGCGTATCAGGTAGCATTGTGTTTAGGCAGTGCTTGGTGAAGTCATCCAGAGTACAACACGTCAAAGAGCCTGAGATGAACATGATCAGATGGATGGATTCTCTAGTCGATAGAAAGAAGAAGGATGTATTCCTCCAGGACTCCTCTAGGAGTCACACAAATCTTACAGGAGATGAGGATAGGTGGACTGAAGCAGCAGAAACATGTGAGTAGGGGGAGAGAGAAAGTGAAGCCACCCACTGGTTCCTGCCATAGTAACACTGGCTTAACTTTTATGTTGTCTATTCTGTCATAATTCCTGCTTTCATCGTATTCCTATTCACGGTTTCGTATGAGATTGCAGAAAGAAAATTACAAGACATGACGATGGTAAACTGATACAGTGCAAAGATGTGGGTAGGGAAGAGAGAGTGAAGCTACTGGCTCCAGCCTTAGTACCATTAGCTAACATTCACACTGTCTATTCTGTCATGATTCCTGCTTTCACTGTAGGCCTCTTCATGGTTTCGTAGGCAGATTGCAGAAGGAAAATTACAGGAAATGATGATGGTAGACTGAGGCAGTGCAAGGATGTGGGTAGGGGAGAGAGAGTGAAGCCACAGGCTCCAGTCATAGTGCTACTGGCTAACTTTCGTATTGTCTATTCTGTCATAATTCCTGCTTTCACTGTAGGCCTCTTCTTGGTTTCGTATGCAAATTTACAGAAGGAAATTACAGGAGATGAGGATGGTAGGCTGAAACAGCAGAAACATGTGGGTAGGGGAGAGAGGGTTGAGCCAATGGTTCAAGCAATAGTGACACTGGCTAATTTTCATGTTGTCTATTCTGTCATAATTCCCGCTTTCACTGTAGGCCTCTTCATGGTTTGGTATGTAGATTGTAGAAGAAAAATTAGAGGAAATGATGATGGTAGACTGAGGAAGTGTAAAGATGTGGGTATGGGAGAAAGAGTGAAGCAACTGGCTCCAGTCATACATGTAGTGCCACTGGCTAACATTCATATTGTCTATTCTGTCATGATTCCTGCTTTCACCATAGACCTCTTGTTACGTACGCAGATTGTAGAAGAAGCATTACAGGAGATGATTGATGGTAGACAGAAGCAGTGGGAAGGGGAGAGAGAGAGTGAAGCCACTGGCCAACTTTCATGTTGTCTATTTAGTCATAATTCCTGCTTTCACCATAGGCCTCTTCGCAGTTTCCACGCAGACTGCAGAAGAATCTTCTAATCGTTGGAGCGACGAAAAATACTACAGGAGACGACGATGGTAGACTGAGACAGTACAAACATGTGGGTAGGAGAGACAGAGGAAAGCCACTGTCTCCAGCAAGCATTGAACATCCTGGTAGCTAGCTCAAGTCCTTAACGGTAGACCTCGCACAGCTTGGAAGGAGACAAGATCTGGGAATATATTCCAAAGTGGATGTTGAAGACCGCACAAGTTTGAGAAATGCCACCAAGGAAACGAACGAGAACAAAATCGATGCTAAACTAAGGTGATCATGATGATGTGATGACGATGAAAATGATGACAGCAGAATCACAGAGAAATCACACAGTGTGCAAAAGAAAAAAACTGGCAGCTGCAATCTTCCTTCAGCCAACGTGCCAGTGGCCAACTTTCATGTTGTCTATTCCATCATAATCCCTGCTTTAACCATGGCCCTCTTCACGGTTTCATATGCAGAAGGATCTTCTATAGTGGGTGGCATCTTCCAAGAGCAAGAAAGAAATAAAATGAAAGAGATCAATGAACAATGGTTCATAAAAGCGAATGACTGACATGTGTGACTTCAAGAATGGTTTACCTTCTCCTTTCATAGTGTGGTTTATGTGCAGTGTACAGATAATTTTTGCATACACTGTATATGAGTGTTTAGCAGGAAATTATTTTTCAAAGGATTTCAATGCCTGAGAATAGCTTGACTGAAGCCAGGCTGTGGATGATCTGAACATTGTCTGGGATAACTATATGCATGATATAATGAAACCGTCATTTTCATTACTAGGTCACAGACACAAATCAGATAATGGGTTTGAGAGTTGTTATCTGTTTGTTTCAGCATACATACCTTAAAGTCTTGTCCATTGACCATCTTGGCCAGAACTCCACGGGTAATCTTGCCGGACCTTGTCCTAGGTAGCTTGCTCACAATCACAGCTTTCTTGAAGAATGCGACTGGCCCAACGTTAGACCGTACAGTAGCAATCACTTCGTCAATGATCTGTTGCTCCGGCTTATTCACATCTGAAAGATACAAGTAAAGATATGACATACGATCAGTCCCGAGAACATCTAGCAAAGAGTTTCTAGGATGCATATAGTACAATTGCAGCCTTCTTGAAAAACGCTACAGGTGCAATGTTAGATCTTGTGATAGCAATCATTATCACTTCATCTATCATCTGCTGCTTGAGCTTATTCAAATCTAAAACAACAAAATATAGTATATAACAAAAGAGATAAGTTGATTCAGAATCTCATAAGTTCATGACAAATGATGTGGAAGCTGTAATTAAAAGTAAGACATTTGCATGGTGACGTGTATCTGATAAAAGTATTTCCAGAAGCATAAAAAGCAAATAGCAGTATCCATTAATGATTTTTTTTCTAAACTTCCGTTTTCTTGCTAGCAAACTTTTATATCGCATATCTTCATCTACAGTAACAATTCTGCCTCTGTCATAAACCATGCAAGACCTTCAAGTACTTTGACTTTTCATGCAAAGACTTAAAATCTTTAGATAAAAAAGGTTTACTGATTAACACTCGCTAATCATGGGGGATTTTGAAAAGATACGGGATAATGTATGACGCAAATGCCCCTCCCATCCTTGTAATTATTTCATCCGTCTTTCCTTTATATTTCTAACTTTTACTTCCCTTTTTACTTGTTAATCTCTTTTCACTAATACTGTTTTTTAATTATCTTCACATCTCTCTGTATGATAAGAAAACCCACTAAGATGTGGAGATGGTGCAAACTTGCATGGAGGCTAGAACTCCAGTGATCAGGGGAAATAACAGCAATGTTACAAGTGCACTGCAGTAATTAATTCTAATTGTTACTATTAATAATATTAACTTTGTAGAGCGCAGTAGAATATATGCATATAGTAGCTGCGCTATATAAATGGAAAATATTATTATTATCACTATTACTATTAGTAGTAGTATTATTATTATGAGTATTAATAGTAGTAGTAGAAGCAGTAGGAGTAGGGGTAGTAGTAGGAGTAGCAGTAGTAGTAGTAGTAGTAGTAGCAGCAGTAGCAGTAGCAGTAGTAGTAGTAGTAGTAGTAGCAGTAGCAGCAGCAGCAGTAGTAGTAGTAGTAGTAGTAGTAGTAGTAGTAGTAGGAGTAGTAGTAGGAGTAGTAGTAGGAGTAGCAGTAGTAGTAGTAGAAGTAGTAGTAGTAGCAGTAGCAGTAGCAGTAGTAGCAGTAGTAGTAGCAGTAGTAGTAGTAGCAGTAGTAGTAGTAGCAGTAGTAGGAGTAGCAGTAGGAGTAGCAGTAGTAGTAGAAGTAGTAGTAGTAGCAGTAGTAGTAGTAGCTGTAGTAGTAGCAGTAGTAGCAGTATCATCATCATTATTATTTTTATTATCATATTTTTAATCATTATCATTTTTATTATTATCATTATTTTTTCAGCATTTTTATTATCATTATTTTTTCATCATTATTATCACTATCATCATCACTGTCACCATCATCATCATCATTATTACTATTATTATCATTATCATCATTAGTATCATAAATTTCCGGTACGTTTTTCTCTTTCTGCTCATGTCTACTGTGTAACAACGAGATACTGCAAAGGTTTCACTCAAAGGAGGCAAAGTCCTGCAACTATCTAATTCCAGCAAGCCAAGAGGTCAGGGGTCAACTCTCCCCCTCTTTCCTCTATCCCTCTCTGTCTGTATATACCTCTCTCTCTCTCTCTCTCTCTCTCTCTCTTTCTCTGATTCACAATGCTATTACTGAGCAGAAGACAATAGATCTTCCCAAAAGACGAGACAAAGCAGAAAGTGCATCAAAGTGCAAAACACGGTAAAACTGAACTGTACAGTGCATATCAAAAACAACAAAAACAACGAAACGCCACACCCAACTTTGACAGCGAGTATTATCCACACTATCCTGGGCTCTTTGTCATAGTAAAGATTAACTCAATTATGTCTGCTGATTCCTTATTCATGATAAAGGGATAAATTTCATTACCCGAAAGTTTATATCTTTTTAATTGTCAAAGTTGGATATACTTTTTTATATGCACTGTACAACGGGAATCTCCTCCCCCCCCCCCCCCCCCCCTTCTTTCTCGCTCTCTAGCTCAGCACGGGGACTCAGATACTATCACCGGCAGCATGCGTACATTACATCTTCCCAGTGGGGCTCAGGGATGACAGTTTGCATATCAAGATCTTTATCTGGACTGTTTCCTATTCTACAGAGACTCCATGGAGATCACTTTCCAACCTAACAAATATCATTCTAGATTATATGGTATTTCCATCATTTCCAGGGCTAGATTTGCACTCTTTCATTTAAAAATGCTACCGGCCAGCTGTACTTATGCATATGTGGTAATCTTCATCCCGTCAAAGAATGTTTCAAACAAAAGGTTTTTCACTCATATTGCTTCCGTGACTACAGGCATTACTGAAAAGCAGTTCCAGAATTTCTACAAATAGATTTTGCACCATTTGGTAAAAGCACATAAGGCTGCACATGAACAAATCATGAAAGCAAGTATTAACAAAAGCTACAAATATTTGAGAAACTGTTCACTTGAACTGCACACCCTACAACCACACGTAACAAAGGAGACTACACAGTATCGTTTCTAAACCTTGTTTGGGCAAATTTTAATTCTACTTAATAGATTTCAGAACTGAACCATTTCCAACTGGACTGGAACCATGTTGCCTCTGTGTTTAACCTTCCACAATGAGATAATTAACCCATTTTCAGGATAGGAATTATTAAAAGCCTAACTTGATCAACTTTCTTCTAATTGCCAAAACCAGTATTTCCTGTTGTTGCTACAGTTTTCTATGGGAGGGCATGTACATAGTGTAATTGATGTAAAAGGATGGAAAGTTTGTTGAAAAATTACAGTACTAAATTTGCTTACATAAACAGTGATTTTTTGTCACGTTGCTTTTTCAGGATTTATTTCCTTTAAAATCTTTTCAATGTCAATTGACAAATATTGTTGCAAGCAAAAGGAGCAAAATATGTGTAGAATTTATTAGCTCTTTGAAATCATGTGGTATGTTTCCTTAGGGCCCTGCATCTAAAGATATTGGGCCAAACCATGAAATGTGAACTCCTGAATGGGTCCACAATAAAGATATTGGGCCAAACCACATAATATGGACTCACATGAATGGGTCCACAATAAAGATATTGGGCCAAACCACAAAATGTGGACTCATGAATGGGTCTACAATAAAGATATTGGGCCAAACCACAAAATGTGGACTCATGAATGGGTCCACAATAAAGATAATGGGCCAAACCACAAAAATGTGGACTCATGAATGGGTCCACAATAAAGATATTGGGCCAAACCACAAAATGTGGACTCATGAATGGGTCCACAATAAAGATAATGGGCCACACCACAAAAATGTGGACTCATGAATGGGTCCACAATAAAGATATTGGGCCAAACCACAAAATGTGGACTCATGAATGGGTCCACAATAAAGATATTGGGCCAAACCACAAAATAAGGAAGCATGAACGGGTTATCCCTTCATGAGCAATGCCAAGGATTTCTCTGTACAGTCTGTGCTACGATGTACAGTCAACTCTGCCTAAGTCGAATTTCTTGGGACTGAAGAAAATGCTTCGACTTTAATAGAGAAAATTCAACTTATGAGGGGTCAAAAACAATAGAAAATAAAGGAATGGGACCCAGTACAAACCTTCGACTTAGGCGATTATTCGACTTATGCGACTTCGACTTATACAGAGTTGACTGTATTTCTCATTGGATAGATTCACAATACATGTTAGGTATTAATATAACCAAATTATTTCATTATTTCAAATGCAAAATGAAGCTATACAGGGGGTATAAAGCGTTGTCATGTAGGCAACCAAGCCCAGAAATTGGTTATTTTCCCAAGCTTTCATGTAGAAATCAGTGATGTGTTATAGTTCATGAACATATGATGCGGTGTTTGGTACCCGGGGGTACGAACTAAAAATTCACTGTTTCGCTGAATTATTTAAATTTTGTCAGCGCTATACCCTGGGTACCAAAAGCATGTTAAAGTAATATTTTTAGTGTTTTTGTATTCATTATTTGATTTTAATGAATTTAAGAAGCTTATTGTCTTATGTCATTTCACAAGAAGGATCGCAACATGAAAGCTGCATAACATTGCATTCTGATGGATGCGAGATGGTGCTACACAACGCCATACCCCTGGGTTAGGGCGTGCCAAATCATACATCAAAGTTTACCAATTCCCCATAAAACATAAGAATGTAGGGTGAAGGGCTGTGAGGTTCTATTTTATAACCCAATCGTACACAGCTTATTTTGTGAGGTGATTGGCACAACATCAGAGCTTAACATACCTGATGTAATATTTTTGTGCACTGGATCAGAGTGAGAAAAAAAAAGAAAGAAAATTTAATGATTAAGTCACTGCTTTGAACTTTTAAATGTTGACTGAACACTTTACTTTTTGAAGTGGTATAGTAATATTATGGAGTAGACATGGTATAAATAAGAAGTACATGTCAATATTTATTTTGAATTTACTGTCATGTATTATGGATAGAATTTTTATGAGCATGTAAAAGCTTGAACCCATAAATGTAATTTTTCATGCCTTTGCTTGTATGGATAACAGCGAGGCATTGCCTGGCACTATAAAAGCACTTATGCATATATTGCAATTACTATATAACAAATAAATATTGAACCAAGTTTTAAGATGTTTGACCAAAATAGTGAAAACATTAATTACGTAAATATTTTCATGAGCTATGCAATTACTTTTATTGTATCCTGTTTTGGGTTTCTTCCAGATTTTGATATTTTTAATGTTTCTATATTATCTTAAAGTTTTATTTTACATGTATATCTCTTTCTCTGTTTCTCTCTGTGTCTCTCACTGCCTTGTTCTGTTTGTTCCTCTATCTCTGTCTTTGATATCATCTTAATATCTCCTGCATTTTCCCTTCCTTCTTCACCCTAGCAAGCTTTCTCCTGTTTCAAACTTTCCAAGATATTCCATTATTTAAAAGAAACTTGTCAAATTCATTAGAATAGTAATGTTGTACTTCTCTAAATCATTTATTGATGAAAGGTGTCTTGATAATAATACAGTTACCAGAGTGAATGTAACTACTAGAAGTGGCAGGGTGGTTAAACAACCAGTGCATTTTACAATCTAATTGTGCTAAACACAACAATATATTAGTTTATAGTGGGTTTTGTTGTTTTTATATCAGCCTTTTGCAACATGTAATAATGAATACAAACATTTGTATTCATTATTGTAAATATGTTCATTTTTATACACATATTCACAATGTTCATTGTTATGCACATATTTGATATTGTAAATATGTTCTTGTTGAGACTCTCATACTCCCGATCGGGGGTCGATAGAGTTTAATAAAACCTCATCTTATCTTATCTTACCTACCTTCTAGCCTCTTCTTGTACTCCATCCTAGGTCTCTCTCCCTCTCTCTCTCTCTCTCTCCCCCCTCTCTCTCTTGCTCTTAAATTTTTTCTCATACTTTCACTTATTTCCTCACCCCAGCATCCACTCCCTCTCCTCCACCCCCCCCCCCCCTCTCCTGGGCTTTTTTTTTTCCTCTGCATTCCATATCCTCCATTATTATCTATACAAGATGGTCTTTCATGGCAAAGGTTTTCCATATATTTTACGTTCTCTGATTTATATTATACAATATTTGTACAATATTTTCCTCTTCCAGGTTTTCCTATTGATTTTGTGTGTAAATTAAGCCTTGGTCAATATTCACAAAATTGGTTTTGAACTAGTTTTAGAAGGAATGCAATATTGTGCAATACATACAATATATATTAGGCAATACAATGCACAGATACGCATTACACGCAATGCGCGACTATACAAATGACGTCATAAAAAGGTCAGTCTAAACTGGTGGGTGGGATGATTTTTACATTGAATTTTACATCACTTTTCTGTGGGGTATAGATAATAAAAATAATATTTTATTGGCACTGAATGAGATACATGTACCAACCTATGCTCTCTTCTCTGAATCCATAATTGCCCGCACCTTTGGCTTGGGCAATACTGGATTCAGATTGGGCAATATACATGTATGTCGGTACATGTATCTCATGCAATGCATGTTAATATTCTACATACATTTTATTTCCTTTCCTTCCTCTTACCATGATCTGCACCATTCATCTCTTTCTCATTCTCTCTCTCTCTCTCTCTCTCTTTCTCTCTCTCTCTCTTCTTTATTCACAAAAGTGCTCCCTCCTCTTTTGTCTGCCTCTCTGTTCACATTGTTGTATCATAGTGTGTAAGCTGAAATGCATAGATGATATCATATATACATGTAGGTGAATTCAATTCACCTGTGACATGATATGATAGATCTATGTCTGTCATTTTACAAATCAATTGAATTTTTCAGTCATGTGACATGCTGCAGCTCATAAAGACGGATCAAAGTCTGCCTGCCATGAAAGGGCATTATCTCTAATACTAGAATGCATCAAATAAACATGAACAAATAACATGAATGATTTGAACGGAAAAAGCTCCACAAGGAAAATTTGATGTTGTGGTATTTTTTTTCTTCTTTCAAAAAAAAAAAAAGTGCTGGTGGGGCATTTAAACACATTGAGAACGAAGCCCTGTACATAAATGCGGCACTGGATGGAGTCTAAGGGAAATGTGTGTTACACCATCGGATCCAATGGGTTACAATGATAAATGATAATAATGGTGAAATCTTACAGAGCACTCACACCATCCAACGACGCTCATGGCGCTAGCCCGCCACCAGTTCTCTTTAATACAAGTATATGTATAACAATACTAATAACAGAGCACATTTATAGCATGCCTAATGTTTAATGTGGTGCTACAAATTTATTTTATATTGGAGTTATTACTACTAAAAACTTAAAACAGATTCATGGTTAAGCCACTATTTATCATTTCCTTATGAGCATGTGCACGTATAAATACCATACTGTGTACAAAGAAACTTTGGAGATAAACATGAAGAGTAAAGTATAAAACCAGATCATGAGCTTTCCAAAACAGAATCCTGTCGAGAAGGGTGAATGAAACACCTACTGCAAGCATGGACATGACTGGTTTTCTGCCATTTGGTGGAATCTCCTGTCATTTATGGGGGTTTTTTTTCTTGACTTGCTGACCTTTATCTAATCTTGTGGTCAGTCCCTTAATTCATTTTAAGTTGACCCGAATAAATGGGGGCCCAGCCACTGTCACGCTTCAATTTGGAAACCTGGGCATAATCTTCATTCAATTAATATTCCTAGTTCAATAAACGGTGTGAACATTCACACAACCTGCCATTCAAAATAAACCTGAAACATTATTGCAACGCAACACCTCTTTTAACTTTGGTTGGACCACTGTCAATGTGTATGAAAGACAGTAATTACAAATGAAAAATAAAAGAATAACTTGAATATTCTCTATAACGTTTACATCACACGGATTAGTGTAAATTTCCCACTCACTGATAAACACTTGCTACCTTATGGAAACTTGGAAAAATTACATAAAACTGCACATGCTGTGGGTTTTTTTTTTTTTGGGGGGGGGGGGGTTCAATATCAATAGCCTGTAAGTAACAGAATTAAAGTGAGAATTTTGCACATTTTCTGTTTCAGTCAGAAAAACAAGTTGATTGATTTATTTTTTCTTTCTTTTTAAAAAATTTCAATGTATGTTTTAGCTGCAAGACTTATCTTCCTTCACTTGCTCCAACTCAATCATCACTTGCTTCATGAAAACAATAATACATGTACATGTAATTAGCTATAGTGCACTGTGCTTGCCAATGGCAAGTGCAAATTCACAAAATAATTGTCATTCATCGTGCTGAGAATGACTTAGCCAAAAGAGGGAGACATTTAAGTCTTGGTTTCAGTGAAAGTCTTTTACACAAAAAAAAAAGGAATTTGAAAAAGAAAATCCTGAAGGTGTGCATACCATTGAGTTTTTCACATTAGTTTTCCAAGAGTTATTTATTTTGAATTCTCTTAGTTTAACTGATAACCACACACAAAAAAACCCCAAATGTATGAAGATCATTTAGAGAAAGTCTTGAAATACTATCATTTGCAAAAATTCTAAGATCACCCATACAAAATACCAGTTAGGTAGATGAAATGGAATGGGCAAAAAAGATGTTTCTCAAGCAGAAGCAATACAGATAACAGTCACTATGAACATGACGGACAAAGAAAGTGGACAAAATAAAGAACCTCTCATTCTACCCTTCACAATGGTTCTGGTAGTCAAAAGAACATCCCTTCACAGCTATTATGTTTAATCATGTAGTTCCAGGTGAATATGCATGTGGCACCTGTTCCACATATTTTAGATAATAACAGTGAAGGGATGGTCTTTTGACTACCAGAACCACTGTGAAGGGTAGAATGAGGGGTTGTTTATTTTGTCCGCTTTCTTTGTCTGTCATGTTCATAGTGAGTATACATTTTGAATTCTGGGCATGTCATTTTGTGCCACTACACGTACATAGGCCACTTGTCACTGCTCTATTGAAATCACTGTCATTTACTTTTAATTCTGATATATATCATAAATACCTGAAAAGGTGAAAGAAAAATAAAAAACCTACATGGATGGATCCTTCACAGGACCTATATGTATACTGTATGTATAAGGTCATCACAGGTATTTTGGGTGGGGGAGTAGTTTAAACTGGATGACCTTTTCTAGTTAAAATGAGCCCTTTTCTTGACATTTTGAAAGGGCAGCACATAGAGCAATCTCGCTGCAGCCTGTCTCCTTCCTCATTTGACATTCATACTTTCAAAGTAAGCCCTCTTGGTGGAGAGTCACTATGGGGCCCTTTGAAAATGTGTCTTTTCTTTTTAATCCTACTCCACTGAATTACAGATAAAACGTCATAGAAGACGTTGATGTTCTTGACTTTTGATTGCCTCGCCAAGTGATTAAAAGTATTTTTTCGCCCCTCATTTGCTTGATATTCAACTTCCGGAGAAAAATAAACTTCGCAGAATCGTGCTTGTCCTTTTACCTTGCTACTGAGCCACCAGAAGCCAATAAATCTGACGAACAGTTTTTAATGGCATATCAAAACTGCACATACATGTAACCTTTACAGTGTTAATGTAATGCAGTATATAAACTTAACGTATTATCATTATTATTCATGCCATGACACAGACTGAAATCAACAATCTTTGCATCTAAAATCAAGTGTTCAAAGTGCTCAAACTCTACTCTATTACTGCAAGGTTCCATGCATTCCATGAATATGTACCCAAAGAAAGAAAATCAGAATAATTTCACTTACTCTTCTTGAGAACACAGAGTCCGACAGGAACTTGTCCTTTGAGTGTATCATTGACTGGAATAGTAGCACATTCAACTATATCTCCTTGTTCTACTATAGCCTGAAAAGACAAATAAAAAAACAAAAAGTCAAACAGGAACCCATCCTACAAGTGTATCATTGATTGGAATAGTAGCACATTCTACTATATCTCCTTGTTCTACTATGGCCTGAAAAGACAAATAAAAAAACAAAAAGTCAAACAGGAACCCGCCCTACGAGTGTATCATTGACTGGAATAGTAGCACATTCTACTATATCACCCCGTTCTACTATAGCCTGAAAAGACAAATAAAAAAACAAAAAGTCAAACAGGAACCCGTCCTACAAGTGTATCATTGACTGGAATAGTAGCACATTCTACTATATCACCCCGTTCTACTATAGCCTGAAAAGACAAATAAAAAAACAAAAAGTCAAACAGGAACCCGTCCTACAAGTGTATCATTGACTGGAATAGTAGCACATTCTACTATATCACCCCGTTCTACTATAGCCTGAAAAGACAAATAAAAAAACAAAAAGTCAAACAGGAACCCGTCCTACAAGTGTATCATTGATTGGAATAGTAGCGCATTCTACTGTATCTCCTTGTTCTACTATAGCCTGAAAAGACAAACAAAAGAATCTTTCCTAATCCTGTCATCTGACTGTTTGAATGTGAAGTCACGTTTCGACCTATGCCTGCAAAGATCATGAACTACAGTGTATGCCCATGGGTATAGTCAAATTGTGTTTAATTCAGAAGTTCAACTAATGTTTGGATGTAGGTCATGTTTCAAGTGCCTCAGGGTCACAGCAGGATGTGAAGTCCCCTTAATTGCATGTATGCCTCTTATATCTATACTGTTCCACTATATACATGTAGCATGAAAACAAAATAATAGTACTTGTTGGATTTGAATAATTTTAAGCTACAAAGATGACAAACTTCCATCCATTCTATTCATATAAAGAATTGGTCAAAATTGTCTGAATCATTTAAGTTTGTGGGCTTTTGGTGAAAAATGCAAATACATGTAAATATATGAGAAAAAAATTCATGTAGGACCTCCATCACTCAATTACCCACACACTACCAGCTAATCAGACATCCACGTAGTATGTAACAAAAGGACTCTTTCCTCCCTTCCTAGCCGTCCACTCATCACCTGACAACTGGACACTGGCAAGCGCATAAAACGGAATGCTCTGGCGCCTTACTGCTCTTTACAAACTAGTTCATGCTTGTTGAACACCAAGCCCGAGATGTGTGTTTTATACTGAAATTAAATTATGCTCCACTGGCTACATGTACATGTAAGTCTGTCAGTTTGCTGTACTAGACTTACAGTAATATATCTTACCAGCCTAAAGATTCATTTCGATACCAAAATTGGGTGAGAATTCTACTAAAGCCAAAAACTGATTAAAATTCTTACAATTCTGACAAGGCCCATGAGTCTATTACCTCTTCAATGGCACTAGCAGCAATACGATGACCAGCCACGCTAATGACATCATCAACTCTTGCTTGAATTGCGATGTAGCCATCCTCAGAATGCACACCAGCATCCATTGTATCATAATAGCCCTAAAGAATCACAACATAAAGAGCGTGATTACAAAAAAACACGATTAAGGCAATTTTTAAAAGTAGTTTTAACATACATGTAGCATCATCATTATATGAAACAAAAAAACAAAAAATATCACTGAAGGCGATTAATACCCCTGCCCCAATATGTGTGCTAAATTTCCCGAGCATTGCTGGAAAAATGAGGAAGAGGTTCGATCTCAACAGTTCCCCGATTTATTGCCATATTGTGCTGTTACCATGGCAATGCAGCTTCTGACACAATCAAAGAATATGTCCTACACATCTTCAACACAAGACCAATGTTGTGTGCCAAATTTCTTGAGTATAGCTCAAAAAATGAAGAAATGGTTTGATCTGCAAGATTTGCCTCATTTCTCGTCATAATGTGCTGTTACCATGGCAAAGCAGTTTCCGAGACATTGAAAAATCATGTCTTGCACATCTTCATCCCATGACCAATGTGTGTGCCTAATTCCATGAGCAATGCTAAAAAAATGAGGAAGTAGTTCGAACCGCGCGATTTCCCACTGATTTATTGCCATATGTCGCTGCCATGGCATTACCATGGCAAAGCAGTTTCCGACCAAAAAATATATGTCTTGCACATCTTTAGCCTAAGACCACTGTGTATGCCAAATTTCATGAGCACTGCTCAAAAAATGAGGAAGTAGTTCGATCAGCTAGATTTGCAACCCACCAACCGCTGATTCCTTTATATATTTATATATACCCCCTTCGAACTATGTTTGGAGGGCTATATAAAATGCCTTCGTTTGGATACCTCACTCATTTTTTTTTTAATCAAGGAATTATGATCTTGTGAAAGTATTTTCTATTTCAATTTCAATTTCCATTGCAAAGTATGATATAACATTCTACATTGTTGCATTAATGCGACATGACTGTCTTTAGTAAAAATTTCTTGTACGTTACGAAGTTATGGCTCTTCCGGCCATTCATGCCGAGCCTTCAATACGGAATACTCTCCCTCAAGTGATTAGAAATAGCAGAAATGTTCAAAAATAATCACAAAAATTAACTGTTTAATTTGGCTATATATTTGATTAACATTACCTTCATGTCCTTACCTGTCCAATTGAACCTTTGTCTGTTCGTCGTATGATATGTGATTTCATCTTTCGCACAAGTTGTGCCCTTGAGCATTTAATTATCAAGTGGATTTGGTGCCTTTCAAATCTTATATATTATTACTAGGTATTATTGTTATTGTTAGAGACTTTAGAGAGCATATGACTTACTGGGTACTTTTTGAAGTATGTCTCCAGGTATCTCTCATGACTACCCCACAGTGAGGTGAAGGCAGCAGGGGGAAGAGGCAACCTGATAAAAAAAAAAAACACAGTGTACGGTAAAAAACCCTAAATAACAAGATTTCTAGGGGGTCTTTCATAAAGCTGTTTGTAAAGATACCGATGACTTTATGAATGATTTGAATACCGTAATGCAAGCCAATTAGGATTCTCCATCAATATAAATCACATCAGCTAAAAGGTATGATTATGCAGACGTGGATTGCTATTTACAATCGTTTTTATTGTGAAGTACATTTTTTGTCCCAATTTGAGATTATGGGAAATTCAGACACACTTTGTTAAAATGTCAGGAAGAACTATGGGCATCCCATTTGGCACTTCACATTGACGTCATTCGTAAAGTCATGCCTAACTTACTTTAAAAACAGCTTTATGAAACACCCCCATGATATATAAGAGGTAGGTTTACTGGTCCTAGGCACTCATGCTCTTTAATTTTGTTTTGTTTTGTTTCTTTAACCCTGATTTAAAGAGATTCCTGATATAACAAGGTAATTCTTATGGTCACAAGATCCTTGCTATAGTGAGTTTCCACTGTATGATGAACAAAAAAATATATGGGAAAAAAACAACAACAAAAGGTTTGTTTTTTTTTCATATGACTGTTTACTCTCCTCTGATTTGGCTATACTAATATTTCTTATTTTTTCTCAATGCCACTTCTTTCGCTTCATCAATTATTACCAATTTAAGGATTTGGCCAACATCTCCATCAGTGAAAGCTCGATCTTAAAATCTTTTGTGTCCATTTTTTTTTTTTTTGGGGGGGGGGGGGGGTGGGGGGTTAATCATTACATAATCATATACACACATGTACACATTTGGGAAAACAGCAAAGATTCAATCCTCACATATGAAGATATTCAGCTAAGAAAACATGAAAACAATGCTATGTACATGTAAAGCATCCTTATAGGTTACTGTTTACTTTGTGAGAAATGTGTTGGCAAAATTCAAAGCGACTGAATGTGCTGGCTTACTTGACACAAATGTTTCCCAGTTCTCCACGAGGTGCCTCATGGCCTGTTTCATCCAATACCCTCACTAAAATAAAAAAATCAAACATGCACTGAACTCATTAAGAAAACTATACAATAAAGCATTTGAATATTTCCCCTAACAACAGCCTTCCAAAACAAAGAGGATCTTAAGGCTTTAATATTCTATCAATTATTATCATTATTATAATTTCATTCAAAGACAACCAACAGGGCCCCGTTTCATAAAACTTGTTTTATCAGTAACAACTGCCACATTTCTATGACAAATTTGCTCTCAGTCAATCAGATGCAAGGATTTCAGTAGCTTGTAACAGTTGTTGCAACTTGTTTATTGACAACAAGTTTTATGAACAGGGCCCAGAGTATAAAACAATATTTAGTAAAATTCACAGCAGAGTCACCTGAAAGATGCCAGAGAAAGAAACACATTTGTAATATGGGACGTTGTCTGCTTAGGCAGGATTGGTGCCTTCGATGCCGTCATTAAAGCATCGTTATTTTTCTAGCTAATGGCTCGTATATCCCAGATGCTGGGAGGTGGTTTTATTTGTGTTATCTTTTCATCACCCAATACTGTGCGTAGTTGAGGTAAAACTTTAGATTGCCATCTGTTAGCTTACCAGTTTCTAGTACATGTAATACCCTATTGGCCATATTTGTGATTTTCTATGGAATATATTAACCCATTCATGACAGAGGTCCACATTTTGTGGTTTGGCCTAATATCTTTTGATGCAAAGCCCTAAAAATCATACCAAATACATGAGCAGAAAGAGCAAAAAATTCTACACAAACTGTGCCCATTTTGGTTGCGTCAATATTCGTTGTTCGATGCTGAAAATTTTTTAAAGGAAAATAAGCATTAAAATCCTTAAATTGGCAATGTGATAGAAAGTTTAAAATCACCGTTTCCCCTGCAAATTGGCAACTTTTCGACTTCTCATCGTAATTTCTGTCAATTTATATTCATTTCAGATACATGACGTTTTATAAGAAAAATGTAACAATAAAATAAAAATGATGGTGTTGCCAATTTGAAGAATAAAAGCTGATCAAATTAGGCTTTAAATAATTCCTGTCACAAATGGGTCTTCTTTTCCAACTCCACTTGTCAGACATTTCTAGACAAGTAGGAATGCTACATGCACTGATTTGTGACACATGCCACACAGAGGAAAGACATAGAGCATGCTGGTATCCTGTCTGATTTTGAATCGAGAAACATGAAGTAGGGCACAGGTCATGACTCACTCACTGTACCTCCCAAGAGGGATGAATGTTAATTCCCCTTCCCCCCCCCCCCCCCAAATCCTCCAGCATATCCTTCCCATGAAGCAAAACTCCCTTTCTTATTGTTTGCAGAATATTTAAGCAAATAGATTGCCAGCAAGAAGATCAAATGTAATGTACTGTAGCAAGCTTTTCCATGTCTGTTCTTGCCATGACAGCTGAATTATATTACCTATCAACATTATAAACACGTACTAGTAAACTGCATCTAATCTCTTCTACCTAATGATTAATAATCTTAGTCAAACTTTTTTACCTTTCCATTCAACTTTCCATCTATCCAGTCATTCGTCAATGTATTCATTTCCTATCCATAAATCTACATGTACCGATCTATTTATTCATCTATCTATCTATCCATTCATCGATTCATCCACCTCCCCATCTATCGCAAGCTTACCATTCTATCCAGAAGATTTTCCAGTAACCCAAAGTCTACATACAAGTTTTCTCCAAGTCCCACACCCATGTGCGGCATTTGCCACTCCAATCTGTCTCTCTTCCTATCAATCAATCAATCATCCAGCTGTCCACCCATCCATCCATCCACCCATCATCTATAGATTCATCTGTCTATCTGAATTTTACCATCCCAGCCAGGTTTCCCATAATGCCACGTCTTGGATACAAATCTTCAATTCCCAAGGCTGTACATGTAAGTGTCTATCCTATCTACTACGTGTTCATTTATCTATCTATCTATCCATCCATCTATCCATCCAACTATCTTTTTCTTACCATCCCAGCCAGGTACAGGCTTCCCGGTAACCCCAGTCTTGGATACAAGTCTTCTCCGAGTTCTAAGGCTGTACATGTTATCTATCTATCCTATCAACTATGCTTTCATCTATCTATCTATCTATCTATCTATCTATCTCTATCTATCTATCTATCTGTCCATCTATCTATCTTTTTTTCTTACCATCCCAGCCAGGTACAGGCTTCCCGGTAACCCCATGCCTGGGGTACAAATCTTCTCCGAGTCCCACTGCTGTGTGTGTCATTGCCCATCCAGTCTCTGCATGGTAATAAAACATCACAAAGGTTATCAAACTTTCAAAAGAAAATTATCTACAGACATCAATATTGACAGTATCAAATTCAAAACCATTTTAGAGCATCTCTGAAATTGCTCAACAGTGTTTGAATGCACATGTATACATTTCAAGTTACTGTACATATTAGACTCCTTGTGAAATACTGTCAAGTCTGCCTAAGTCGAATCTCTTGGGACTGAAGAAAAAGCTTCGACTTAGAGAAAATTCGACCTATGAGGGGTCAAAAACAAAAGAAAATAAAAGAACGAGACTCCGTATAGACCTTCCACTGAGGCGATTATTCGACTTATGGGACTTCAACTTAGGCAGAGTTGAGTACTGTGCCTAAATCATGGGGGGGGGGGGAGGGAGCAATATGGAGCTGGAGAGGGGAGGGCTTCAAGAAGGCTTTGGTCTACATGTAAAAAATGACCTTTAGCCTCATCGAAAGAGACAATTGCTGACAATTTGAAACTTTGGTATTGCTTATGATGCAAACTCACTTTGGTTCTAATGCTAAGATTCAATCTACTGTGCTTCTACCACTATAGCAAAAGTTCATGAAGTTTAACAATTTGACAGTACTTTGCATTTGAGATGCATCCTATAAATGCAAGACTACTCTCTTTAAAAAAAAAATGTGAACACATTTACTCTGTTAGGGGTGAATTTAAGGAAAGAGTGAATTTAGAGTGAATTAAAAGAAAATTATGAGTAAAAATTGTGATATTCACTTTTAGGGGTGACCTCAATAATCACTCAGAAATTCTGAATGATCATTGAAATCACGCCTTAAAGAGTGAATATCACAATTTTTACTCTTAAATCACTCTTCATTCACCCTAAATACACTCTTTTCTTAAATTCAACCTTAATAGAGTGAATGCATTCACTCTTATTTTAAAGAGAGTACCTTATACTTTGCTACCTAGAGAGGAAAGTCATTCCATTCTGCTTTCTAGACCTGTTTGCTACCAATGATCAATAATGGAACCAATACATGTATACATGTATGTACCTACCAGGCTAAAGTAAAACATTGCTAACGATGAAAGGAGTACACACTTTGGCATCGTTACTAACCTGTCTGCCAAGCGCAAGACTAATTTATACTTTGATACAATGCACCTACAGACCCAGTCAGCATTCATTGACTACACTCTAATACACCATTCAGCCCAGAATAATGGGATCACTGGACCATATCTATTGTCCTGGGCTGAAGCGTGTAAGACAGTATGTTCATGACACGATTTCCATGCTCATAACCATGTTGAATGATGACGTCGAAACTTTTTATGTGAAATCAACCAAGGGTTTAGTGAGCCGCAGCGACATTGAAAAGGACCATCCAGAATACCACATCTCTCCATAATTAGGGATAATTAGGGTTAAACCTGTCCGGCCAAAGCTTAATCTTTTCAGCACTTTCATTTTGACAAAAAATGCACTAAAAGGCAGGGATATTTCTTTGCGATGAAATTTCCACCATAATTGACAAGTAAACCTATACAAAATCTTCATTACTCATTGATACCCTGAATAAGAACTGATAAATAAGACACTTGCTCTCTGAGATGTGTCAAGTCATATTACACAACTTTGCACCGGATTGGATTGCTAAGCTATGAAATTTTGAAGAATTTCTGAAATTATGAATAATTTATTCATCAGTATTTTTCAAAGATCACAACATGTATTTTTTCGTCTGAATTAATTTTCCAAGCTTAATGTTAGCATGACATAGATACTGCAGTGTATGTACTAAGCATTGGAAAATAAATCGATCTGCTTCTATCGCTCAATATGATGCAAAATGCAGTGAAAAAATGGTGAAATTCTCATTATGAAGGTGAGGTTTAAAAATGCAGGCAATGGAGATTGGTGTCTGGGATCAGGTTCATTTCCATATCAATGGGCAAAATTATTCAAGATGACCACGCTCATGAACAGCCCATTCACTGTGTAGTGAGTTAACATACTTGAAGAGTGTAGTCAATGAATGCTGACTGCTTTTAATAGAGAGGAATGTCACTTAATCAAGGTTTCTAAAGGCTGTATCTCACCAACGGAGATGTCTCCGCGACGTCTCAGAGACTTATCAGTCACTGCAGTCACGGAGACGTCGCCAAAATAAGCTCTCACCAAAGAGACGTCTCTGCGACAAGTTTCAAAATAATTATGATGAAGCATTTGCAGGATCATGCACCTGACTTGGACCAGGAGGAATGTCAGCATGTGTTCAGTCACGTGGTTTCTAAAGTAGGTCAAACATCGTCAGGTAGAGTCACAGAGAAGTCTCCGCAACATCTCATCAGTTTTTCTGGTCTCCTCCTGGTCTCCACGACGTCTATGAGAAGTCTCGGAGATATCGCGGAGACGTCTCAGCAGTCGCGGATATAATTAGTCTCCGCAACTAATGGAGACGGTGTAGAGACTTCGCGGAGACTGCAAAAAGTCTCAAAAAAAATCGAGCATGTTCGAATTTCTTGCGACTCCTCGAGACTCCATAATTTTCAAGAGACGTCCCAGAGACATCGCAGAGACGTCTCTGCAACTAGCAAAATCTGGAGTTGCAAACTAGTCGCGAATTAGTTTCAAGCCCAGTGAGATACCCCCTTAAACCTGCTTGCTACCAATGATCAATGATAGAGCACAATTTACTCTGCCAGGCCAAGGCATCGGCAGTAAACGATGAACAATGCTAAACACGAGAGGAGTACACACTTTGGCATCGATACTAACCTGTCTGCCACCAGTGATCTAGGATCGGGACATTGAACACGTCTCGGCACCAGTGAAGCGATTCTTGATCAAAGATCTCACCAGCAACAAAGAGAATTCTAAATCTACAAACAAAAAGCAAATGACACTACATGGAAGGTCACCATCACATTTGACCAATAACAACAATAACAATAACAATAACAAGATTTTTCATTTTTAAACCATTCATGACAAAATTCTTGTGTGTGGATATGCCAAATAAGATTTGATAAAGGGACCTGAAAAAAAAAACCCAAAATAGCATATACTTGAGCAGAAAGAGCAAAAATTTCAACACATACGATTCCAATTTTGCTTGTATCAGAAGTTTGCTGTTTGATGCGGTTTTTTTTTAAAGGAAAATAAGCACTACAAGTGTTAAATTGGCAATGTGATGGAAAGTTCAAAATCACTGCTTTTCCATGCAAACTTCTAGGCATTCATTCTGTCAATTTATATTCACTTCAGATACATGATTTCTTATAAGAAATATGTAGCTACATGTATACAAGAAAAATACTTTTGTTGCCAATTTGAAGAGAGACGAATACTGATCTAAAAAGATTTCATATAAAGTCCTATCATAAATGGGTTAAAGGCACACACTCTACAGCTGCTCTACCATTAAAAGACAGCATTTCACAATTCACATACACAGCATGTACCCAGTACATTGTACCTGTCACTGAAATTCTCAATGTTTGCGTTACAGGTCAATTCTGACTGCGGTCTATTAACAGCAATGTTCAGTTCTATGCATGTCAGGCAATTCTGAAAACCTTTTTTTCTTTTTTTTTCTTTTTTTTTTTTTGCCAAATAACTGTAAGCACAATCATTTTTTTTATTGAAAAATAGCTGTGGGGTTATAAGACATACACATGTAACACCATAAATCAATTTTCTTATGAATCCAAATAGTATTGCTCAAAAGTTCACAAACTGTTGTACAATGTAGCTAGTTCTACAGAGCCATTTCATCAAAACTGACAACACAATCCATTTTTCTACATTGGCAAAAAAAAAAAAAAAAAGTTTGTTTTTTCTATGAAAATGGCAGACATTCAAAATTTTCTAAGTTTCAAGTAACAAACATTTCTAGTTTTACAGTCACCCATTATCAGAATGAGTGAATGTTACCATTCACAAAAAAGCTAAAATAAGGTTCATTAGAAAATGCTGTTCACTACATGCACATGTATTGTTATTGTGCGTATTGCTCTAACCTCTATACCGGTATTTATATACAGTTAAGCCCAAAAGAAAAGATTACAACCTACATGCAATATTGTAAGGCCCTACACAATCATATATAGGTCTATCAAAATTGCATGTAGGCTGTATGCTTTTCGTTGGGGCTTAACCTTACAGGTACATGTATAAAGCGCAAGAAACATATACAGTACACTGTATATAAAACATATTGCTCAAATCTGGAAAGAAAAAAAAAGAATCTTTACTGCACTGCAAATACGATTCGATTGCACTTGGGTAACAAAATTGGAAACAGAAATTGCAAAACACACAAAAATAAGAGCACAGTCAAACATGATACTCTATTCATTGATGTTTGGGGGCAAAAAGGGCAAGATATCTTTCAATTACAAACAAATAGTAAACAGGGTTTAATGACAATGCGTGTTCAACATGTACTTGAAATGTAAATTACATGCGCAGACAAAATAAATACTAAACTTGGTCTACAGTGTATTAATAAAACTGCGTTTCATGTGCACTTGCATCATATTACATGCATAACATGTATGTCAAATAAACTTATACTAAACAGGGTTTGCAGATACAAATATGTTCTACATGCACATGAACTTGCAATGTAAATCATATGCACCAAGTTTGACCTATGAAACCTTAGTTTACAAACTAAAAATACTGAAAAAAAAAGAAGGAGCAATATAAAAAAGACAGTGATAATTTGTCTGGAGGACTGGTGGTTTACATTCAACTCACTTCCCATAATTGCTTCTGCATATACTTTTCTACGCCATTGGCATGCTAACCCATATGAGCACGTGCCTAAAGCCACATTTGTGTGAAATGGTTTAATAATTAAAGATCATTTTCAGTTTGGGTTAAAAAAAAAGAATAGGCATGAAACGGATTAAACGTAGTCTCACATTATCCACCTTGCATAAAAAGATACATATGTGAGATCTATTCCATTCATGATGTCGGCTGAATTATAGTGTAAATATTTGAAATGAAGGCAAAGTACATGTGTAACTGTTACACTGTGTCCTACGCTAGAAACACCGACCACTCCCAGCACAATGATCACAATGCTTCGTTACACTTATCACATGATCAGAACACCCATGTGTTAAGCGAGTGTGGCACTGGTGACTTTGTGTCGCTGACCCAAGATCAAAAATATTTTTTGCTTTTCATTTAACCTGGTGAACTTAAAGATAAACTGGAGTTCTGTGGAGCGTTTCATGAAGAGTCTTGTCAGTGATTTTCACTGACTAATTTGCTCTCAGCCAATCAAATGTGAGGATTTTCAGTAGCTTATAACAGTTGTCGGTGAAAATCACTGACAAAACTCTTCATGAAACGCTCCCCTGGTCTTGCGATCATAATACGAAAGAATCTATTCCAAAGCAAATGGGAGATTTAGATTAGCTGTATATAAACCCAGGTGTCTGGTGTGAGATTTGGAGATTGGACTTTTGGACTTTCCCCAGAAGTTACTTGCACTGCACAAAGAAATGAGTATATGGGACCATACACAAACCTGGCAAGAATGTCATCCTCTAACTTTTCAGGTCTTCTTGTCATATTTCCAATATGAGGGCATTTGAATAGCAATCCTTTCTAGAGGACATTTTTACTCAGATATTCTTCCTAACTGACATGGAAAGAGTGAGAAAACTCACAAATTATTTTTTATATTTCCAATTACTCAAGCTTCTCTTTAAAGAACTTACTTATCTCTGGAGTATTTTTTGGCCATGACTGCTTCCGGATCATCTTTGATGATAGCTCTCAGAGCGGTGGGTGCGGTGAACATAGAGACGACGTCATGTTGGTTCAACACCCGAAAGAACGCTCCAGCATCAGGGGTTCCAACGGGCTTACCCTTAATGAGAAAGAGAAAAGAGAATATGAAGAGTTTTTATACAAACACAGGTAAACATCAATTTTGAAAATTTTAAAGTAAGGTCACCATCATATACATGCAGTACAAAATAATACTTTTCAAATGATACATGTAAATTGTTCAGTCCATATAAAGATATATAATATACTATATTGTTGAAGTTATTGTCAAAAGAAGCATATATACATATATATATTTTCTTTATCATTACCTTTGTTTTTCTTGATCTTTAATTGCAAATATCTCAAAATGAAAAAAAGGGATATATATTGGTTTTTGCATTCAAACTCTTGACACTGAGAGGATCAATTCAGTCCACACACAGATGCATTGGAGCTATGAGCTGGAGAAAACTCTTTGTGAGAGAGTTTGGGAGGAAAAAAAAACTTGCGAACTGCTCTGAGAGCAGTGGGAGCACTGGAAACACCTGTAATATACATGTGTAGCTACATCCCCGGAGCACAGCAAACAAGCTGCCCCACCAGAGACATTCTTCAGCCTGCTTTTGGGCACTGTCGGGCCAGGGAAAGTGAGATAATGACGTTACCATATGGAGCAATAACACCAACGACCTTGTAAGCCATCTACCATCCAGGTCAGGTTACAGATGGACTTATGGTTCGAAAGTTAAGTTACTCCAGTCGAAACTTGCAGGTCAATTTTACTATTTAACCTCATTCTACATTTGAGTTACATTTGTGACCATTGATCCCTAAATGACATTACGGTTGCTGTAAGGCATCCACCATCAAAGTTTGGATACAAGCAGGCTGGTGATTCAAAAGTTACTTACTCCAGTAGAAACTTGGAGGTAAACTTCAACATTTGACCTCATTTGACTTTGACCAACAAACATGACATTTGACCCATAAATAACATTGAGCATCCACCATTCAAGTTTGGTTACAGACGGGCAAATGGTTGCAAAGTTATTCAAGTTTCACGAGTGTCAGGAACGGACGGCGGACGGACAGACGGCAGACAGACGGCAGACAGACACCACCAAGGATCCCTTAGTCTCCTCGGTGGCTCAACAAAAATTGCTGTCCCCAAGATCCATCCCCTATCCCTCTTACTGTCTCTCCCATTCTCAGTCTCTGCTTCTTACCTCATAGATGACTGTTGGATTCCTATGAAGTAGAGGAGCGTAGCAGATGTAGGAATGTCCAACAATCCAACCAAGATCTGATGCTGCCCACCAGACTTCGCCAGGCTCCAAGCCATAGAGGTGCTTCATGGTCCAGTATAAGGTGACAACGTAGCCTCCCGTAGGCCGCACTGGGGCCTAAAACACAAGATTAAAAATAGATGACTGGTTATTAAAAATTTAGTGTTAGAACAAGTAAAACACAAGGGGTATGAAGTGATAAAAAAAGGACCTGAAAACCCTCTTTGGGCCACATACATGTAGGAGCCTACGTATTCACTGCAGCTTAAAGCGAGATTACGGATCTCTATTAGTCAAGGGGCAGGACATGCTTCATGGGACAATGTAGAAGTGTATGGTGTATATCATCTCGTCTGGTCTACAATATAAGTGAAATATTTTAGGCTATCAACTTGCAAAATCTTCAATATTAGATGAAAATGGGAACATATTACACAGGAGCCTAAAGCACATGTTCAAAAATACATTTGTACATGATTGGTTATTTGAAATTTAGTGTTGTAACAAATAAGACACAAGAGGTACAACATTATAGAAATGTATGGTGTATGTTATTTGGTCTGATCTACAGGAAATATTTAAGGCTATCAACTTGAAATATCCTCAGTTCTTTGAAGAAAATGGGAATATATGAAACAATGAATATCTGTCACCGCATAAAGAAATAGTGACTGCTTTGAGGGGCATAATTACGACTATACTGCCCTGCTTTGAAAAAAGGAAGCAAGTGACACATCGTATACTGATATTTTCATATTTTACCAAGTGTGCTCTTCTTCAAGGCCTAATTTTATGCATGAATGCTCATCCTGCTAAGATATGTAGGCAAGACATCATGGTATTGCACTGACGTAAATATAAATGATGTACATAACAGATACATCTTGTTCTTCTACAGGAAATGTCACTTTTGTCACTTGCTTCCTTTTGCCTTTTTAAAAGCAGGGCAGTATTTATAGCCCCAGGGCAGTCCAAGATTTTACTGTGCCCTGGACAGAAGTTGAGGGGGCATAGCACCATCTTGAGAAGACCGAAGAACAATAGTTTCAACCCTGACCTGAATCTGGCCTTGATCAGAATCTAGCCTAGAGTGGCACATTATCCCCCACTATCAACAATACAAACTGCGGTCATTTGGAAAAAAAAGAAACAAACATGAATTGTAACAATACAAGGAAATAAGGAATTCAGAGGGTTAAAAAGCAGCTTATATTTTTACCTTTGGTGTACCTGTTGTCCCTGATGTGTGTAATACATATAGGGCGTCTGTTGCCTTGACTGGAACGCAGTCATGACCACTGAGTGATGAGGTCAAGTCGGTCCAGGAGAAATCTCTACCTGAAGTGAAGTTGCCTGTTTCAAACTGTGGATGGAGTGGGGGGGGGGGGGAGAGAGAGAGGAGAATTCCAATCATGAATGCTAGAAAAAAAAATTAGAGCTAGTACCTCACACAAAAAGAACAAAGTACTGGGAGGTGTAAGAATTCACTTCTAAGAATTCACTTAACTGCCCCTCACCATCTGTTTTTAGTGCAAGCCAATATAATGTTCCATTCCATCTGTGTAATGTGAAAAGGCAAATCTCGCATGTGTACGGAACTTACTTAAATCAGTTTAGAGTCACTCACACAAGTTCATGTTCTTGAGGGAGCGTGGTGGAATCATGACGAGCATGACGAGCATGATAAATTTTTGATTGTTACAAATTCTGCCACGATTATTCCGATTTAATGCCAAATCTTGAGGGAACATGATAGAACATGGAATCGTAGTAGAGCGCAGTACATGCCACAACAGACCTTTACTGAGAATAAAAGTCCTTACTGCATAATTGTAGGGGATATTGGTTAGCAAGAAAAGGTCATAAAATAAATTGTGGAGCTCCATGCTTTCTTTTTATAATCTTGGGGATCGTGAACATCGTGGCCCATTGCAAACCTAGCATTACTGGCATAGGAAGGGTTACTCACATTTGGTCTGTTGTAAATGATGCAAGCCTTTGGTTTGGATTGACTCATCTCAATCGCATCATCCAGAAGGTTCTTGTAGTCTACGATGCGTCCTGGCTCGATCCCTACTGAAGCTGACACGATTACTTTGGGCTGCATAGGAAAGATAAGGAAAATAAAAGACCTGTACTTGAATGACAAGGAAGCTCTAGGCCAGCACGAAATTAGGACAGAAGCGCAAGGGCTAAATTCACAGCGCATTCTTGAATTCTATTGATTATCCAACCATCAAGTGCGTAAACTTCGCACAAACTTTGCCCCTCCAGTCATTGCCACTCGCGTTCATGATGTCATTCTGAGTGCAGGATGACGTCAGATTTAGTGCAAACAGTGAACGGTATATACATATTTTCTGCACTCCAATGCTTATGGATGCTACAGTGCAGTCCACTGAATGTCATGTTAACCCAATTTGAACCAATCAGATTACAGAACATTCTTGGAAGTTATATAAAAACAACTATGCCTATCATGGCAGTCAGTATATCTATAAATTGATAGAAGTAAAGGTTACACTTATAGTATAGTAACACTGAATCCCTAGCAAGGTCTTCTGGTGATTTTTCGAAAGAAAAAGGTAATTCAGTTCAATGTCTGAATATGACTGGTAGCAATCGCCACAGGATCATAGAAACCCTACCTTTACATGGTCTATCCTCACAGAGAGTTCCTTTGATGCGAATCCTCCAAAGACCAGTACATGGATGGCTCCAATCCTAGCACAAGCTAACATAGCCATCACAGCTTGGGGTATCATGGGCATGTAGATCAGGACCCGGTCTCCATACTTCACACCAGATTGGACCAAGGCTGCTGCAAACTTGGAGACCTGAATCAACAAAATAAGAAGATTTGTTTAGGTGCCAACAGAGATGAAGATTTATACAAGCTATTCATGTAGCCATCACAGCCTGGGGTATCGTGGGCATGTAGATCAGGACCCGGTCTCCATACTTCACGTCAGATTGGACCAAGGCCGCTGCAAACTTAGAGACCTGAATCGCACTATCAAAATAAGAGCTTATTGTGTATTTGATTTGGTGCCAAGTTGCCAACACAAATGAAGACGTGATTAAAAAGAGCTTTAACATAGCCATTACAGCCTGGAGTATCATTGGCATGTAGATAAGAACATGATCACCATACTGCACACCGGATTGGACTAAGGCTGCTGCAAGCTTGGAAGCCTGGACCAGTATTCAATTCCATACTTAAACAATAATTCAGTATCTTACTTAATTTTCCGCTAATACTTAACCAAGTTAGGTATTCAAGTGGATCTTTTGGGTAAGTATTTTACCCTAAATCTAAGACAAACTCTTGGAAAATAATTGCTTTTTACACCCTAGGATGATAAAATATTTTATTTCCATTTTGATCATGTGAAATTCTCATTTCGTTTCCTTTATTTCCTTTTTTTTTTTTGATCACCGCTCCTGCTCCTCTGTTTCATACGAGTTAGGGAGTCTACTTGCCTATCATATCGTCAGCAATTTTCCCTCAATAGGCCTGACATGGGTGCAACCGTGCAAGGTTATCTTGAATAACCTTGCATTCATATAAGTGATACAAACCTCTTCTTGGAGTTCTTTATATGTGATGTTTGTAATTGTTCCAGTGACTGGACTGTCATGGATGATTGCATCTTGGTTACCGTATCCCTCATCGACATGACGATCTACTGCATTGTAGCACATGTTCAGCTCACCCCCTACAAACCTGAACATAGAAAATGAAAATATTATACAAATAATGCACAGATGCGAGTGTGTTAGTGGCGATACAGCGCACTCAAGGGTATCTACAATGTGCGACTAACATGAGGCGCTTGCGCCGAGTGCTTTTGCATAATATTGTAAATACCCGAGGTGCCTGCATCGCCACTAACATCACAAATTTAAATCTGTGCATTATTTGTTTTATAAAATGGGTCGGCAGTATGACTTGTAGTGGAAAATTGGTTAAAATCGCTCCAAATTTCTTCAGATCGCACAAACTTAAGAGGCAACATCTGCTTTCTCTTATGACATCACAATCATAGCCAGTGTGATGCGCCCCTGAGTTTAGCGCATCAAAATCCTTGTGAAAAACTTCTATGAAAGAACGCTTATTTCATGGTGCGCGTCTCAGTTTTTACGCGCTAGAGGCGATGCATCCAAAATGCACAGTGCTGCACAAAAAATGCACGGCTGGAAGGTTGCGTAGAATTAAAGCATGAACATGTGACATGCATACGCACTCGGTATTGGCTACATCCTTGAACCCGTTTTTATAAAACATAATCATACCCCTCATTCAAGTTATTATTTTCAATAAGAAATATAATTATAAATAATAATGTCGCAGATCCATTTCTTTTTTCAATTAACAATAACAGTTATGACACTGGTCGCTGTCAAGAATCATGAGAATCGACACTTATTTAATTTGTTTTTTAAAGAATTTTAAAATGATTAAACCTTAATGCAACACTCTATTGTCTATTGAGGATACTTCACTCTATACTGTCATGATCGCATATAAACAAATGCATAGATCTAGATAATAAATGAGAAAGGAGTGCAAAAACTTTTGCTGACCGGTCATCCCAGGGGGGCACTCAGTATATAATGCGTAGTGGGTATGTGCCGCGGAGAAGACCGCCATTTTTACACTCAAATTTCCGTTCCAAAGCATAGCATTTTTATCTTATTGAGAAAAAGAACAAAGAAAGCCGTTCCAAAGCATAGCATTTTCTTCTTATCGAGAAAAAAGAAGAAAGAAATCCGTTCCAAAGCTTCGCATGTTTTTCGTTACGCCGTTCCGGCCGCATTGATCCGCTACGATGAGCCGCATTTCTGGTGAAAAGCGGCCCGCAGAGCGATGTCCGACCATCACCTCTGCACGAGCGCACCCGGCGGCCATGCCGCCGGGCTAGCTGCATGCACGTATGCCCGTTCCATGGGGATACATATGCACTCACACGCAGGCGAACCGTTCCAAAGACCCCCGTTTTCACAAACATTTGTAGTTCCGAAGCCCGTTCCGAAGACCCTCCTTTTCACAATAAGCCCGTTCCAAAGCCCCGTTTTTCGTCTCGCCCACGGCACATACCTACCACTTTTGGGGTCGAGTACCCCCCCCCCCCCCCCCCCCCCGGGCCGGTCATTCCATTTTGTAAGTCGCAAACTAGACTATAATGACAAAAAGAGAGTGCATGTCAATAATTTCTGTAAAATTTTCCAATATGTACATCAGTCAAGGAACTCCATTAATGATAATTCCATGAAAAGGAAATTGAACTAAGCATACCAATTGGAAACAGGTGCTTGGCTGAGATCCATCACGCGATCCCATTTCTTGAACCAGACGACCCGCTCCGCCTGTTCGGCCCAGAACTCCTCCGGTTGTGTAATGCTATCGGCAAACACCTGCGGGTAAGTCAAACCTGCTGTTGTGGGTTGCACTTTTGGATGATTTTCCGAGCTTGTGGAATATGACTGAGAAACAGGGAGGACCCGCCTGAAATTCCTGAGACCCGTGATGGTTTTGTGCGAAGCTGAGCCATAGTTCGTGGCAAAAAGCCGCAATTTTGATGATAATTTGGCTGCAGCCATTCTAGACCTCGTATAGTCGTACGATGTACACCACCAGCTGTCTGATCACTGAGCATAATAATTTCGAGAGAGCACACTTCACCTACCAGCCTTACAACACAGCATAGCCATAGGCCTACTAGTAACCCTTGATCTGACGACGCGGCGCTGCAAGGGGGGGGGGGGGGGCAATTACTTGCCCTGTGGAATTACAGGGAGAATCATCGAGATTTCTGACCCTCGTCTCATCGTAGCTTTATCCGATGACTTCAAAAGGAACTAAAGGAATCATTATTTCTGTGAAGCGCTTAGAGACTCTCTTGGAGATGTATTAGGCGCTATATAAATCCAGAATATTATTATTATTATTATCATCAAATAAGCAGTTTGCTCAAGGAGGGGAGGGGATGGGATGGGATGGGAGGGGAGGGGAGACGAGCCGGGGATACGAGACGCAGGACATATACAACTTCAGATCTTCAAGAGCCTCCAAATCTTACGAACCCCCTCCTCCATCAGAATGCAAAAATACACATTTCGATTTTTAAAAGAATATGATTTGTTCACTCGCTGGTAAAACAGATGAAAATACCCCCCCCCCCCACCATGCTCAACTACGTACCGTCCCCCCCCCCCCACCCCCAACAGCCCACATTCAGCCCCGGGATTCAGCCCATACCATAGGAAAAGAATTGCGCCCCTTCCCACTATTGTGGTTGATTGCAGATTTTCTTTAAAACGGGGGTACATTAGGTTTATGATGTGATCTTCATTGTTCAGCTGTATTGACTAACATTAATGCCGTACATGATATAAAGTACTTAGCACCAGTGGCGGCACCAGGATTGTAAAAGTGGGGGGGGGGGGCAAATGGAGGGCAAAAGAAATGTTGGGGGGGCAGGGGCAGTCAATTTTTTTTTTTTTTGCGTGTATGGAAAAATCGAGCGTAGAGCGCGAGTTTTAGTCGCCGGCGTAAATCCACTTTGAGGAGTGGTGGGGGGAATAATTGAACTTTTGGACTATTTTTTTCTCCTCTTACACACATTTTACTATCAAGTTTGTGAGCGAGCGAAGCGAGCGAACAAAAAAATAACTGCTTTTTTGTTTTTTAATCGCATTTTCGAATAAATATTCTGAAATATGACGAGCAAGCGAAGCGAGCGAGTCAAAAATGGCTACTTTTCTTGTTTTTAATTGAATTTTAGAAAATAAATCTAAAATATGACGAGCGAGCAGAGCGAGCGAGCCAAAAATAACAACTTTTTTGGTTTTCAATCGAAGTTTGAAGAGCGGAAAATGGTATTTTAGATCACTTCACAGCTTGAATATGATGCTTATGACAACATCTACTCATTTACAAATTACTGTATAATTTTTCTTTTCAGTCCTCAAAATTTCTGGGGGGGGGCAACTGGGGGGGTAAAGCTTCTGAGTGGGGGGCAAATGCCCCCTTGCCCCCCCCCCCCCCCCCCTTGGTGTCGCCACTGCTTAGCACCGTGAAAAAAATGGGTCACATGTATGTACGACTCACCGCCCACACTAGCGTTCTTACTACGAAAAAAACACACAGTTTCCTATCTTTGATGATAAAGCTTCCACCAGTCCCAGGGCACCGGAGGATTGTACTCACTGTGCACCCGTTTGCTGACGTCATCGTATTATTGTACCCATGCACAGATCTTCATTTGGCAAAATCTTTGATGATCGACCCGCGGCCGCCTCTGCGACAGCCTCAGTGGTTGCAGTACAACAGGTGCATGACCCCACCCTCTTTCAAAGCCGGAGGAGTAAATATCATCCCCCCCCCCCCTGGTTTGCTTGATTTTTTTTTTTCTTTTTCCTCACACACTATCGTGTATCAAATCGAATCAAATCAAATTTATTGATACGAGACGAAAATTATCGAAACAAAGTAAAACGAAACATGCATAGGCTAATAATGTAACGTAACATAACATCGCATAAAAGTATGGTCATATATGCTATCGTATACTTCGCGTATGACAGCAACAAAATATTCTGGAAATAGAAGCAATTTCAGTTGCGTATAGCCATATAAATTGGAATTAAACGCTGCCTTGATTCAATCGTTCATTGCTTATTCAAAATAAAATCAAACTTTGCTGCATTCATTTTCCTTCATGTTATAATCATTTTGCCTGATATTGTTGTATAATACACTTATATTTTATCACCATCAGATCTATGCTTAAAAATTCCAGGAACACGCTACCGCTCTTAGTTCTTTTACGCCCATCCTTTTTTTTTTTAACAACACATGCACACTTTGGTATCAATATGCATATAGCACATCACCTTATTTGATAGACGATAGACGATAGACATGGGACACATCCCCTCCCCCCCCCCCCAAAAAAAAATAATAAATAGGGTGAGGACGCAAGAACGTATCCCCCCCCCCTCCGAAAAAAAAACCCAGGTGCTGTTGTTTGCTTTTTTTTTTTTTTTTTAGCTTGTCAGAAAATTTCGGGTGTCGGGTGTGCAGCCCCCCCCCCCCCAAAAAAAATGAAATTAGGCTGGGGGCCCTTTTTTTCTTGTTAGAATTTTTTAATTTATGTTCCCCCCCCCAAAAAAAGAGATAAAACTGAGGAGGTTTTTAAAGGGTGTCCCCCCCCCCCAAATATAAAACAGATTGACGGGCCTGGCCCGATGCATAAGGTTCATATGGTTACAGGGGTGATGTCCGTAAGTTCAGAAAAAGAAAAATCCTTGTACTTAGTTGCCAGCAAAAAAAAAAAAAAGAAGAAGAAGAGAGAGAGAGAAAGTACAGAAAAGAAAGAAAAGAAAGAAACCGGGAGGAAAAGTCAAAACAACTTTGTGAACATTTTGTCGACAAAGTTAGCGTAAAACGTACTTTAAAGGGAATGTTGTGAATTATCGACCGTGAAAATATCAATGTTCCTAGCTATCATATGCACCGGACACTTTGAGGAGATATTATGTGCAGTGAAATGCATGTACATAATATCTTCTAAAATATCTATCTATCCACAATATCTAATTTGTGTGCTGCCATCTAGCTACTCGCATTTGTATTTTGTAAATATATCTATAACATGACAATAGAGGGCTCCTCTACCTCTTTCTTCTTCTTCTTCTTCTTCTTCTTCTTCTTCTTCTTCTCCTCCTCCTCCTTCTTCTACTTCTTCTTCTTCTTCTTCTTCTTCTTCTTCTTCTTCTTCTTCTTCTTCTTCTTCTTCTTCTTCTTCTTCTTCTTCTTCTTCTAGAGACCAGCAATTGATAGAGCGTCCACTTTGTGAAAGGGAGGTCGTGGGTTCGATCCCCGGCCGAGTCATACCAAAAACTTTTTTTAATGGGACCTTCTGCCTTCCATTAAGGCGCTAGGCTTATGGAGAAGGCTGGTAATAACACATATTATGCAGGGCTCCAGGAAGAGAGCTGATAAAAGTTGAAGTGGCTATAAACCATGGGTAAATGAAGGCGATATAAATAAGACCCTCTTCTTCTTCTTCTTCTTCCCTTATTCTTCTTTTCTTCTTTCCTCTTCCTCTTCTTTTACCTCCTCCTCCTCTTCTACTTCTCCTCTTCTTTTTCTTCTTCTTCTTCTTATTCATCATTCTCCTAGATCCTCCTCCTCCTCCTCTTTCTTGCATCGCTAATCAAAATTTTTAGAATTGAGAGAGCTTTTCGCTCCAAAGTACACTGTTTTCCAAGTATTTCCGGGGTGTTGTGCTCCAACTCGCCCCCTTATTTTTATATATTTTTACACTTTTTATTCATTTATTTGTTTGTTCATTTTCAAAAATATTACGCTTCTTTTATACGAAGATATTTAACGCACATCAGTCCATTATAATAGGCGTTATCTCATTCGTTTATGACGTATGACATTACTGCGCGTGGTATACGCAGCCGCGTTTCTACGTTGAGATGACATTCAAAATACAGGGCATGTACCCTGCATGTACATCATAAAACACTTTAAAACACTAAAACACTAAAAATCTTTAGAAACTTCAAAGGACGGGCTAAAAAATAGGGGGAAGTTGATTGAAATGAAAGGTAAGACAAATAATAATGAAATCCTTTAATTAAGAGGTGTTGGTAGAAACCTTTCGTTAAAATACATTATGGGTACAAAAAGGCGACGTTCTGTTTTCTCCAATTTTTTCAACAGGACTGTGCAAGGTGCATTTTGTAGCTGTATGGAAAAAAGTGAAATGTAATAGACTGGACTTTGATTTGATTTTGATTTATTTTCTTCTGTATTCATTTAAGTACAACAGTCATTGTTTCGATAACATCTAAAATAAAATACAGAAGTATTTTTGACAGTGAATCATAAATAAGCAAGTATATGCAATTTTAACCAAAACACGAAATGATCATTGTGAAATTTTTATTACACTTCATCAAACATAAAATCATTTGCGGCAGAAAGATTGCCATTGTAAGCAATTTGCTTGAAGACATGGCAATCCCAAACAAATATTATGAAAAAGATAAACACGATAATTAGCAATTAGATGGATGAATAACTGAAAAGCAAATTAAAAGGATAATGATGATGATGAGCTTGATGATAAAGTGATTATGGTGATGATGATGATGATGATGATGATGATGATGATGATGATGACAATGGTAAAACATATTGTAACTGAACTGATAGAAAGGATGAGATTATGAAAAAGACTGAAGAGGTGACGCAAAAATTTTACCTTGCACATTCTGATAATAACAGTGTTTTGACTTTGGCTTTAAATGAGTAGAAGTTACAGGAAGTTTCATGAATTCTGGGAGAGAATGACATCGGTCTGGACCATGGTGATTTATTGATCTCTGGGCAATAAGTAACTTTGGGTTGACTAGATAAAAAATAGAGTAATTACTAGTAGGGTGGGAGTGGATGGTGTTATAAAGTATAAATGTAGATACTTGAATATAGACAGTAATCTATGTAGTCAGTTCATGTCAAATACTGTTAGAGTTTTTAGTTGGTAAAATATTGGTCTGGTGTGAGATAAATGTGCATGTGAGCCGGTATACATATGCGAAAGGCTTTCTTTACAATAAAAAAAAAATTGAGTAGATTTATGTTTTGTTGCTGATGGCCCATATATTGCATCATAATACTGTAATATTATAAAGCATAATGAGCCTTTTGCAAGGGATAAATCTTATGTATCAAAATTCCTAGAAATAGAAATAGTTACACTGTAAAAAAAAATATTGGGTCACATTTTTACCAGCACGAGGGTAATTACAATTATGTCCAACAAACTTCGGGCAATATTTTAACCGATGAGGGAAGCATATTGCCAGTTAGGGTAAAAAATAAGCAGTAATTACTTTAGAATGGGCAAAATTTCCATCAAATTGGATAAAAAGAAATGCCCAAAGTTGGGTGGATACATAATTACCCTCATGGCACATTTTTATCGAATATTTTTAGAGTGTACATGACGTTTATGTTCGTCCTAATTTAAATTTTCATCGATACTGATCACCAAAAATTTTGTTTGCCTCTTTCTTACGAGAGGTATATTATTAATGAATATGTTGTAAGGAAAGTCATTGGCATGAGAAAGTATAAGGGCTGATCTGTTGCATTTCAACCACATAGATAATTCTGGTAACTCATTATTAAGAGTATAATATTGTCAAGGTATTTAAGTTATGGTGTGAAAAGAAGATGTTCGTGTCATCTGCAAATGATATGAATGATAAGAGAGGCGTTACATTTGTTAAATCATTATCATATTCCACAAAGTTCAATACTTTTCAGGCCCTCTCCTTTTCTGTTATAATAATAGAAAAGGAAGAGGGCCTAATATTGACCCTTGTGGAACCACACATTTGATTGGTAGGAAATTTGAAGAAAATTCATTATACACTGTATTGTTGTCTATTAGCATAGATAAAAAGCTCTCAAAATGTCAAACCAGGACGTTTATTGTTCTTTTTTGCTAATACAGAGGACATTTTTCTCGTAGGATATCTGTAATTTTTGATTAAAATTTCCGTATGCAATATTTGCGTCTGACTCACTAAAGATACCCAACCAATCTCCTGTTGCTAGATCACTTTTGAAGGATTCAAAATTTGGGGGTGTTTCCTTTCTGTACATGTTTGATTCAGCTGACTTTCATTCATTGAAATGCCATTGTTACATATTACAAAAATGGGCAAAACAATCAGATATATCGGAGTATAGTAATCCACTTAGGTCTTTGTCGAAGATATCGGAAAAATAATATCTATAAAAGGATGGAAGATTGACCATCAATCTTGGTTGGTTTTTGATAACAATATTATGTAATCGGATTAATTTACAGACCCCCCCCCCCCCCCCCATATTCCTATATATTTGTTTTGTGGAGATCTTTATAAATTCCTTCATACTCTTGCAGGAAGGTAAACAATTAATGGGTGACTTTAATTTTGACCTGTTATCTAATCTGCTCATAATAGCTATCATGATACACTTCTTCGTGTTACTTACTCTAACATTATATATTTTGTTTGATTCTATGATTTCTAAATATAATTACTCACTTTGTTTTTTGTATTCCTTTCAAATAATGTGTTACTAGAAACTGGTAAGCTAACAGATGGCAATCGTTTAAGTTTTACGTCAACTACGTATCGGGTGATTACAAAATAAAACAAATAAAACGACCTCCCAGCATCTGGGATATGCGAGCGATTCGTGCAGAAAAATGATGTTTTAATGACGTCATAGAATACACCAATCCTACCCAAGCAGACGACGTCCTGTAAAGAATTACCATAAAATGCAATGCAAGTATTTGTCAAATTATAATGAGTTTAGTGTATTTAAACGTGACCGTATTTCACACAATTCTAAAAGGGAAACGAAACCGATTCTGATAACTAAAATATTTCGTTTGTCAATATGCAGGAAATGGGTTAATGATCAAAACCACACTTTCAGGCTTGGACGGTATTCGTTCCCTCTTGACCTCGAGCATATACGTCGGTGTATGCAGCTGAAAATACAATGACGTCTTTATTTTGTAAACGTTTTTTTTTTTTTTCATCAAAATAATACCATGCATGGGGTTTAAAGTGAGACTACTAAAAGTAAGATAAATAACTGAAGAGAAGGTGACAAAACAGGCAGTGAAAATGTGTGAGATGTTGTGGGACATCGTCTGCTTGTGCAAATTATGTTCGACCTGTGACGTCGCGCATCTCAGCTGCGTTCGGAGAGAGGCCTCCAGGTGCTATGTCGGGGATGTACGTTACCGTTTTATGATTGATAATAATCATTACTTCGAATCTTTCCATGCATTGAATTTTGATAACCTTGTCCAATCTAATCTCCACCTAATAGTATATATATGTAATAGAGTCATTTTTTTTAAATCAATGACTATAAATAGTTTTTTACAAGATGAAAGTCAAACTCTCCCGTTTTTCCTTTAGGTACTCATGGTTCATCGTTCATTTTGTAATCATTTTCTGCTCCATCTGTTTCTGTCTCCCTCTTTTTCTTTCTTTCTCTCTCTCTCTTTCTCTGACACTTCCATACATTTTCTGTTATATATCTGTATGTCTTTCCCCATTTCCAACTCTCCCTCTTGCTTTCTGTCTGCTTTTCCTCTGTCATTGTCTGTCTCCCCC
The DNA here is from genome assembly GCA_029962745.1 of Echinometra lucunter. NCBI lineage: Eukaryota > Metazoa > Echinodermata > Echinoidea > Camarodonta > Echinometridae > Echinometra > Echinometra lucunter. The sequence goes on from CM057163.1 coordinate 24,587,356, forward strand.
CCCCCCCTCTCTCTCTCTATCTCTCTCTCCCATCCTCCCCTCTCCCTATCCCTATGTTTCTCTATACCTGGTCTTCTGAGAATACAAACAATTATAATTACTTTTCTCTCAGGCAACGTTCCGTCATTTTCTATCCTCCAAGCTCCAACCCGATTGTCGTTATACGGTCACGCCGACTTTCCAATAATAGCCATGAACTCATTTCGCTTAACCCCTCCCCCAAAACAAACACCAATGATTCAACCCTTTTCTACATGGACTGCAGCGAATTCGTCGTTTTATCGTTTCTGCATGCATCATTGCCTCCGATATCTCTTATCCATAGATTTATCGATTTGCTCGTCGACACCTTTTGTTCAGTGTCTTCCGAATTTTCGCATCTACTCGTATTCCGCTTGCACTATTTCGATAAAAACGCCCCACAATAATCTAGAGTACACGTATTGCATCGTCGGTATATTGCCATTCCGCGGCATTGGCAGTGAGCTAAAAGCTGCAGTGACGAACTCCCGTCTTATATTGGATATTTTCATAGCAGAATAAGGTAGAGTATAATGCATCTATAATATGCAGTTATATCATAATGCAGTGTGGTCCTGCGGAGTATGAAATAATCTTCCATCTCTTTGCCTTTAATCTTATTTAGCAATGATTTTATCCGAAACGCAATCTCATAGCAACGCTATGCTGCGCTGTAAAATTAAGTGCACGCGAATGATATAGCATAGTCAATGGCGTGTATACTATATAATTTGCATTTTTCACACATTCGGATGCATTCTCCGTGAGAGATTGTAGGGTCTGCCAACTCTCACGTAATTTTGCACTAGCAAAGGACAAAGTGCGATATATACTGTGAATTCAAAATATATTCTGTTTTTGCAGTACGCATGTGTGTATATAACCAGTAGCTTTCAACTGTGGAAGAAGAGTGTACTCTTAAATGAAGTAGATCTAGTATTCTAGTTTCATTGAATAAATCCGAAAAGAGTTAAGTAACGGCAAGTGATGGGGTGGCGTATGAGAATGCAGAACTAAGGGCCAGGGGGGCATGGGCATTTTGGGCGGAGGCAGAGGGATTGGTGGTGGCTTCGTACTTGATTCACTTTTTCTTATCTATTCATTTCATTTAGGGGTAAACGCCACAGAGTATCCATGTCTATACCACTAACAAATCATTATTGCGAATTTTTGTTAGACTAATATGAAAGAAATCTTTTATGACTTCTAGAAATTGTAAAATATGCTCTTTAAACTCACTGGAAGCTATAGAATATTAATCATAAATTAAATGTAATTTGTGATTGTAAAAACTGTGCTGCATGACCTTCTTTTTGACATCACATTGGCGTAATTATCAAATGGGTGTATTGCTCTTTTCAAACGTACATGTAGGTGACCATTGTTAGGGGCTTGTCAATGTTTGCATTAAAATCATGCGACTGAGCGGTTTTTTGTGTTTTTTTTAAATAATTTTTGATATCATTTTCTGTTTCAATTTGCGCAAGTTGCAGTTTCACTAATATGGAGTTATAATAATTGAATCCCATCGAGGACTATTATGAACAGAAACTATCATCCAGAAGTAATAACAATGACATTGTCAATAATTTATGGCTTGAAGTAAATACATTGTAAAGTTAAAAACGGAAGTTATATGTTAAACTCAAGTCGAGTCACTGCTCTAACAAAAACGTAGCCAGAGTCTGACATAATAACGTACCCGGATGTTGGCATGATTATCATATAAAAAAAATTGTGAATCAAAATTAACACTGGGCTTACCATCACCTCATTGCACCAGAAAGGAAAGTATACGTCACAATTGTAAATAATATATCATGATCTTGTATCGAAAATAGGTGTCACATTCGTAAGATTTAAATTTCATCATTTGAGGGTAGATGACAAGACACCCACAGTTCCAGAAAGAATGCCTACTCCGTATCATAGGCAGGACTTGTCCAAGGTATTCTGTCAATTTATAGGACATATCATGACATTGTGAACGATACTCTCTTTACAAAAACAAAAAGAGTGAAGAGAGTGTTAGGGGTAATTTAAGACAAGATTGAATTTAGAGTGAATTAAGAGTAATTAAGAGTAAAAATTGTGATATTCACTCTTTGTTCTCTCTTTTAGGGTGACCTCAGTGATCACTCAAAATCCTTGAGTGATCTCTGAGGTCACCCATAAAAGAGTGAATATCACAATTTTTACTCTCAATTCTCTCTTAATTCACTCGCACTCTTTTCTTGAATCCACCCCTAATCACTCTTTTTTTAAAAGAGAGTATATATCGACGTCAATCATGGAACTTGTCAGGGGTGTCAGTCCTTTTTTTTTGGCGGGGGGGGGCACTGTAAAAGAAATTTGAGTTGAAATACCCCATTTTGTCCCCACTATAAAAAGTTTGGGGAGACGTGTCTCCCTGCGCCCCCCCCCCCCCCATCGACGCCCATAATACTTGTATTGTCTGAGCTCTATACCAGGACTAGCACATTGGATTCAGTAATTAGATACGCCCAAATCGTACGTAAGATCGGTCACGTAGTGAAGATACATTTTTGCGGCTGTATTCATAATGCCAGAATGCTAAGTGCGAAAAGTACGAAAGGTACAATAATTTTATATTGGCCTTCGCAAGCGGATGTCCTCAAAACCATTCCAGGACAAGGGTGTGTCGATACATAACGCTAACAAAAGAAAAATTGTATATCATATCAGTGATATTATGAAGGGCATACGTAAAGGTAACTTACATCCTGATAATTTTAGGGGTCAAAAACATCAACCACAGCAATCCCGCTTTCACGGAATCATGACGCAGTATTCCATTATAAACGCACAGTCATAACGCACATAATTCCAGTACAAAAGTACACATTTGCAAGAAGTCGCCCTTAGAAATTAATATTCCAGGCTACGAATGCCGTCACTACTCATAAATCTAACATAAACACTGTTCAAATAATTACTTTTCTAAAGTACACGTTATGCGCTGTCGCCTCCCAGATCGGAAAGACTTCTAACTCTTAATTTGCCAACAAAAGAATCCCCAGAATATCATAGATTAACGTCGAAGCATACCATACCTGCACGATGTATGCACGCAATCAGGAATTGATTGTGGCTGTTCCCTTCAAGTTCAAGATCAGGTTTTATTTCCAACATAACACGAGACATAAAATTTCTTTTTTCTTTTTTTTTTCAAACCAAAATATCGTAATTTAACATACATCATTTTTTTTTCTCTCTTTTTTTTAAACATCAAAACAAAATAGATGTCTGCTTGACACAATGTATTAAAAGAAGGAAATTAATATTGGAAAATAGAAATCCACAAAAAAAGCAATGCTTGTAATTACGTGGATTCCTCAAGAAAGGAAAAATGAAAGTAAGGAAAAGGAAACAAAAGAAAACAGAAAACAGAAATTCCCTTTTAAATTCCATTTGGACAATTCCACATGGGAAGCACAAAATCAGCTAATTTCAGATTTATACTAAAAACAATCACCATGATCACTTCGATAGTCCTGAATAGCCAAATCCTTATATTAATGAACCTAAAAGAATTGAATTCCACCATCTTAATCAATATTTTGTATAGTGCATGTTTGATTTAACATGACATTTTTTGCTACTTGAAAGTGACACCATTTTCTGGTAATTTTGTTACCGAGGTAGATATATACCACAATAAATTTACCATGAATGGAAGTAGAAAATCGTTGGAATGAAAGAGTTGTGGTGAAAGAATGAGTATATTTGCAGGGTATCAAATGGTGAGAAGGGGGCATGTAAAAAAAAATAGCACACAGACTCTAAAAATGTGAGCTACAAATCAGAGATTTGTAGTTCCATTACTGGGGAATCGCCCATTTGTACTTGTCAACCAAAACTATTTTTTAAAAAAACATAAAAAAAACGTTAACTTCCTCTTTTTCATTGAGTCTTCGTCATTTTCCTAGAAAGTTGTGAACCCCCTCACGGGCACCTCAATTCCACTGTCTAACGTAGTATCTCTTCTTGCTTTGTCAGGCAAGCATATGACAAGGAATTATATTATGTGTCACCGGGGAGATGGAACAGAGAGTGTCACATTGCAGCTTTTCCATGAATCCAGTTTGGGCAAACTCTACAGAGTTTATCTTCACGGCGTTTTTTTTTTTTTTTTTTTTCAAGGTTTACCCTTTCTTCGCCGGGCGTTCTATAGAAAATTGTGATCCCTTCCTCGCGAACCTCAATTTCATTTGCGAGCAGTGCGTCGGTTGTTGCCTTGTCGGGCAAGCATACATTATTTTGTGCTTTGGTAATACAACTTCCTTCTGACAAAGTCTAGTACTAGATGGGGTTAAACTAACCCGATTTGGGGGCCCTCTGTGGAAACTCTGGGGCTATACCCTCAGAGGCTACGTTAAGGCTGGCAAGCTTAACTGGGGATGAAGTAGAAGTAGCTGCAGTCACAGTAAAATATCAAGGTGCTGTTCATAAATTCTTACTGTTTGATGACGTAACATTGTAATTGTATCTTTGATTATCAGAAAAATAAGGCTGGCCCTTCACAGCATGGAAATATTCGCACACCAGAATAGAGGAGAGAGCGAGAGAGAGAGAGGAGGAGGAAGGGGGGGGGGTAGTGTACTTGATCGTCAGATGATATTACAACAAGGAGAGACAAATAATTCTCTTTGAAAGAAAACAATATTCGCTCATTTATTTGCATTGGTTATTTGCATGATTTCGGGCTGTTCATGCAGTTCTTTACAAAATCACCTTTGACAAAAGCTGTATACAATTTCTTTTTTCTCCCCGTGGTTTGTTCTGCACTTGACGATCACTTGACATGGTATGTAGTGAGATATATCATTGCTATCGATCATTTCAAGGATCAAATGACAGCTCTGTGCCTTGTGGCGGTAGAATACCGTGCCGAAGTCGTGAACATTTGCCCGCCTGCTTTATTGCAATGTTGGGATCTGTAAACGTTTTATTTCGATATGTTCACATTTATTAATGTAAGAGAATTTTTCCATTTGCAGGTCTGTTCACTCATTCAAACAGGCATCAACAAAACAACCAAATGCAAACATACATCTATTAACATAAGAAAACCTGACACAGAATTCAGCACACAACTTATTTTCAATCCACCCTGTATTTTCAGTAAACGGTAAGAACAGAAACACGTCTCTGAGAAGACGGTAGTTATGTGTCAACATTTTCTCCGTAACCAGGGGGCATTAATCGCTGTTGTCATCCGCAGGTACAAGGCGAAGCCATCTACGGAAAATTCTTGGTTACGTAATCACCGCTTTCGCTCAACCGGAGCATGCATGCGACGCCAATGTGTATAGTTACATCAAGGACCCCACCCACGTAAAGAAGCGAATTGATTTTATGCATAGTCACGTGGGTGGTAGAGATAAAAAGCGTAGAAATCACTTTAACAATCTCAATTTATTTTGGGGCAAAAGTAATAACAGTGTGTTTCATGAAGGAGGAAACCCAACGATCCCTAGCATTATCTGATCGAATAGAAATTATTATGTACAATAATGCATCCTGAAAGACGATTTCCTTCTCTTTATTCGTGTTGAATGATGGCGTACAATCGAACAGTAGCAATTTAAATCAGCGATACCGGAAGTGATTTGCACACATCCTTGCTAATAATCGACTACCAACTATTGGACGGTAATTCATTGATCCTCTCTATAAGCTTTTCTTCTTCTTCTTCTTCTTCTTCTTCTTCTTCTTCTTCTTCTTCTTCTTCTTCTTCTTCTTTCATCTGTTCATTCGATTTCTAGTTTGGTTGCAATTTTGTGTGGATCATTCAACAACTACATATGTAGAGCGGTTGGTCTTGGGTATACGTCCGCCCTCAGTTCCGATCGGACCAAGGTTCGAACCCGAGTTACGTCTCTCGGATGGCGACTGTATAAAGGTTGGTCCCAGACGTAGAATAATCATATCTAATGACACGATGATACACGTCTGCTTAACTCTTTGAGCATTCCCTCTGCGCCAGTGCACATTCGTACAATTAAATTGAATTTTACATTTGTACAATTAAATTGAACAGTCGTAATAATTAGCTTGCTCCTTCACCATTGTACCAGTGAAACTAAAAACAATAGCTTGTGTGCTTAGGGGATATCTATAGAATAATTACCAGTATCAATACTGCAATGAAGGAAGTAGGATTTAAAAAATATATTAAAGGAACATTTGTCATTATTTCCTCATCAAAATTAATGCGGCGTATAATACAAAGACCACACGATTATAATTATAAACAGTACAAAAAGAGGAGTGTTTTTAGAAATGCAATTGCAAAACTTCAATTCAGCAATATAGTTTACACATTCTTAGACTAAGGTGGTCTGTTTTCCATTATATTTCTTCTTTTTAAGTTCAGGCAGAGAAAAGCTAGAGATTCGGGGGGGGGGGGGTGGAATCTATTACACTCAAATAATCCAACGCCAACGACGCCCCTGAATACCACTGTACTGCAATTATGCGTCATTTCTTTACTGCTCTTTAGCGCGTCCGCATGTATGCAGCGTATGCAGCACATGCCATTTTTTTTTTTCTGTTCAATTCAATTTAATTTGTTCCATCTTCACAGGCGATGGATTCTAAAGGGTCCGCTTAGATAGCAGAACCTGAAAAGCTTTTAATCAGCCACGGTGCACGCACTGATCCGAAACTGCATGAATTGATGATAATGTACTTTTCATCAATATAATATGAAGAGGCTAATTCAGTTCCCCATAATAATGATGACATAAATGGTACTCCGGGGTACCAAATAGAATTTCACGATTTTAGTCAATTAATACTTTTTTTTTTTTTCAAAGAGCCGTTCCCAGCAGGGTTACCAAAATGTGTGCGATTATTTTTTGTGTGTGCCTTGATAAACAAAAGTCTAACATGAATGTCATAGAAAATAATATCAAATATATTTGCTGTCTGTCAGTTTTGACTTTATCTTATCAGTCTCAAAATCATATTAACCCGTCAGTAGTTTCATTAATGGAATGAACAGGTTATCAGTAGTGTATACATCAGTGGTGAATATTGAATTTGCATGGTTATGTTCAAGTGAAAAACGCGGGGTTTGGCGCAAAAAAACACAGGGGGGGGGGACATTTTGGGGGTTATACCACATTTGGGCCGTTCGATGGGACACAGGGTTGAGTTTTTTTTTGCCCCGGCCACCCTCTCCTCACCTTCACCACTCCTAGCACCTCCCCCCCCCCTCCCTCCCCCTCCCTACCCCTTCTGCCACTGGTTGAACAGTACAGTGAAGGCCATTTTTCATGTACAACCATTATGCCGCCATTCATCAGTTCATAGAATTTTACCGGTACCATACAAAAGTAAAGTGATTGTCTTCTTTGTATACGGAGGAGGCGGCAAGGCTCATTGTACACTGGTATGTGTGTTTGTGTGTTGTGTTTGTGTGTTTTGTTCGTTACTAGCAATCGACGCTATGAGCATGGCGGACAAAGAAAGTGGACAAAATAAACAACCTCTCATTCTACCCTTCACAATGGTTCTGGTAGTCAAAAGAATGTCCCTTCACAGCTATTATGTTTAATCATGTATAGTTCCAGGTGAATATGCATGTGACACCTGTTCCACATATTTTAGACAATAGCAGTGAAGGGATGTTCTTTTGACTATCAGAACCATTGTGAAGGGTAGAATGAGAGTTGTTTATTTTGTCCGCTTTCTTTGTCCGTCGTGTTCATAGTGACAGTAAAGGCCATATTTCATGTACAACCATTATGACGCCATTCATCAGTTCATAGAATTTTACCGGTACCGTACCATACAAAAGTATACGGAGGATGCGGCAAAGCTCATTGTACACTGGTATGTGTGTTTGTGTGTTGTGTTTGTGTGTTTTGTTCGTTACTAGCAATCGACGCTATGAGCATGGCGGACAAAGAAAGTGGACAAAATAAACAACCTCTCATTCTACCCTTCACAATGGTTCTGGTAGTCAAAAGAATGTCCCTTCACAGCTATTATGTTTAATCATGTATAGTTCCAGGTGAATATGCATGTGACACCTGTTCCACATATTTTAGACAATAGCAGTGAAGGGATGTTCTTTTGACTACCAGAACCATTGTGAAGGGTAGAATGAGAGTTGTTTATTTTGTCCGCTTTCTTTGTCCGTCGTGTTCATAGTGACAGTAAAGGCCATATTTCATGTACAACCATTATGACGCCATTCATCAGTTCATAGAATTTTACCGGTACCGTACCATACAAAAGTATACGGAGGATGCGGCAAAGCTCATTGTACACTGGTATGTGTGTTTGTGTGTTGTGTTTGTGTGTTTTGTTCGTTACTAGCAATCGAAGTACCTACCATATAGTTGGTACAAAATAAACTCGTGATGTTGTGTATACAGCGTAGTATAATCTCATCTGCCTTTCTTTTAGTTGTTGTTGTTGTATTTGTTTGTTTTGTTTTGTTTTAAAGATGATCATGATTTTAGCCTTGTTATTAAATGACGTGTAGGCTGCGGAGCTGAGGCTACACATCTCGCGGTGTCACGTCTGTAACCTTTTATTTCTTCAAGCCCATATCGATAATACCAGCTGTACTGCTATTCACGGAATTGTATAATCTCCTATACCGACTCCAGAACCTCATTTTATTTTTTAGTGAGAACTACCCCTTTTTGACAACTTAATGAACCCCGGCATATTTTAATATTATTTCATGAATTGCTCCTTCCATCACTCGTTTATCTATTCATCACACTTGTAATAATTCTCTTATTTTTATTGTCACCTATGAAGTCATCGGACTGCAAATAACTGGTTTTGCTCACTGTCCTCGCTCCCGGGTCCTCGCTGTGTGATTGAACTCACTTCTGTAATATGTAGTGACGTTTTACCTATAGCTCTAAATCATTTAAAGTCATTTTTTGTTTCTTTTACTTTGTTTTCCCTTTCCCTTCTTGGGGAAGTCACGTAATTACAAGCTGTGCTTTCTTGTGGATTTCTCTTGTCCAATGTTAATTTTCTTTTCTAAATATATTGTGTCAAGCAGGCATTTATTCTTTTGCTTTTCACTGATGTCAAAAAGAGAAAATAATGTATATTATTTTATGAATAACTGTTAAAGAATATATTCTATGTTTCATAATACTTTGGAAATACAATTTGAACTTGAACATGCATGTATATCATATAAGTCGCCTTTCAAAAGTATGCAATATGCGGGGTCAGCTTTCTTTGAAAAGTGAAAAGTTTCACTTCAGTGTTCCGGTTATGGCTTCAACTTCCTCAAGTTCCCTCAGCTTTCCACATTTTCCTAATATGGATTCTGTTTTAAGTCAGGAGTTAATGCATAGTCTTTGTCCTAGTTACATGTACGATATCATCAGTAAATTAATGAAACATTTTGTTACTTGTAATGTACATACACTCTAAAAGAGGTTGAGTGAAAATTTACTCAACATTTGGTAAAAAGGGAACATGCATGTTTGTTGGGTCAAATTTTGTCCCAGATTAGGTAGAATGCATGACATTTTTTATGGGTAAATTCTAACGCAACTTGGGTAAAATTTACACAGCATTTGGTACCATTTTACCCAACAAACATGCATGTTCCCTGTTTACCCGACATTGGGTAAACCTTTTTTCATCAATGTGTATCAGTCGTATTTATGGGCTGCTTTCCATCTCATCTTGATAGTACCACCAGGCCTAGACTTGGCTACTATACAAGAAATGTTGTCGACCCTCCCCCTCTCCAAAGTCATGAAAGATAAAAACCGCCGCCCATTATCTTTTTTTACAGATTCTCGCTACCCCTGCACTGTGTAGATTTTAAAACAGGTTGGACTATTTCTAATTCATATCCCAGAACGATGTTAAGTCATTCATGTAAAAATGATTTTACTAAGAAAAAATTATATTTATATTTCATGTGTTTTAAACATTACGATTAACAAACACAGTAAAAAAAAAATGCATTATTTCACATTTCTTTACAGCATTTCACAGCTTGAACGTTCGAATTTGTTTTACTTTATGCGTCATTTAATTTCACTGTGTTATGTGACTGAAATTTTGAGTACCATTTACTGGTTAAACGGAATACATATCATATCCGTAAAACACAAGCGGAATAAATCATGAAGGGATCAATGAACTTCCCTGCTATTTACCAAGAACAGTTCGGGATTTGCTTAGCTTTTGGAAGCGATAGCTAATAATGTAATGACACACTCTCATCGAGGACCCTGTGCATTTGTATGCATTATCTGCACGATGTTTTCAAATAACCGTACGTTTTAACAGCAGTGACACTGCTGCAATGGGCACTTAAGAACGTGTCGCCGCCCTCCCCGTTTAATGACCCTGCACCCCTAAAATATGGAAATACACATGTAGCATAATGGTTAATAAATTTAAAGAAGCATAACAGTAATATTATTATTATTATCATAAAATCATAATGGTAATGAATAATGATGGTGATGGTAATGATGATGATGATAATAGTAATGATAATAATTATAATGATAATAATGATAATAATGATAACAATAATCTCTCTTCTCTCTCTCTCTCTCTCTCTCTCTCCATTTCTCTCCTCCTCTCCCCCTTCCTTCCATATGTTTCCTCTTCACCTCCTCTTCTTTCTCTTCCATTAATGCCTCCTCTTCGCTCAAGTCCGACGACAGATTCTCCCTTCGATCTATTTACCTACCAAACATTATGTTGGAAATCTAACTTCGGATATGATATCATTCATTATAGGTGCATGAATAGCTCCTTTGTACAATCTTCATCGGTTGTACAGCATACTATATGCAGAAAAAGCGAGTTTCAATAGTTACAATATTATCAGGCGTTATCTGGTATACAATGGTACATTTTACAATAAAACATACATTTCATCCTATTCGCTATCATGACGTCAACGCACTTCAATCGAGGCTGTAGTCGACGTTGAGAACATGAAGGACGATATACCTTCCAAAATTCATTTTCCCATTTATCATGTTTATTGTTGATGTTTCTTTTGTACTCACAGTAATCAGAATATAGATTTTCATCAGAACAGGCAATGAACTTAAATTGTTTATTCATTTATCAACATGGTTTTTCCAAACAAAGATATTTCCATGTCCCGTTTGTTTCTCTCTTATCAATTACTGACAGCAAGATATTATTTCTTCTTTTTTTTAAAAAAAGATGAATAAAAAAATACCTTTTCTCTGGAAACCAGTGCTTTGAAATATTACCGTGTGATAACAACGAAGTAGTTTAAATTGGCACAGACATAAACTGAAAGCACGTCAAACGTGACATAACATCTAATTTTCATTCTTCATTGTATATACTTAAATATTCCAATTTTATTCTGACATGTGCTGCGTAATTGACATAGATGAACTAATGGAAACTATATACACCTGTACCCGTTGCTTTCCTGGGTTACTCTGTTTCTTGCATTTAGTTTTAAGATAATGTAGGTAAAGGTGCTGTAACAAATTTTTGGGGTTTCAATGCATTCGTTTTCATTGTCGGATAAGTGGAATTGAGTAGAGTTTCTGGTGTAATATTGACCCATATGGCATCAATCTGTTCCGTTCTTTGTTGGTTAACAAGTGGACTGATTCAAGGCATGAATAGAAAGAAATTCCTAGGTTTTGATAAGAATAGATCTATTTGTGTAAATGCCTGGTATGCATGACGTAGACCATGGCACGGGTGCAAAAATAACTATTCGTAATCTCGAAGAGTTTTTGTAATATCTTTACAAGAGAGAGAGGGGGTGGAGAAGAAGAAGACGAAGAAGATGAAGAAGAAGAAGAAGAAGAAGAAGAAGAAGAAGAAGAAGAAGAAGAAGAAGAAGAAGAAGAAGAAACATATACTGAACGCAGGGAGCATGACTGTGTGAAGACAACAAACACTGCAATACAATAATGGGTTCAGAATACGTGAAAAGTTTGTCCCACAAATCCAGGTGATTTATGCTAACATTTTCTTTAATGATTAACTTGTTAGAAAAAATGAACGAATGAAAGAGATAGAGATGGAGAGAGATAGAGAGAGCAGGTTGAGAGATAGTTAGTTGAAATAGAATAGATAATACAATTATCTCATTGTTTTAAATTGTATTTTAATTGTATAATGTCATACAGGGCTCTCTTGCAAAGCGGTTTTTATGTACTGAAGAGACTACTCTGCGTTAAGAAAACAGAATAAATAAATAAACAGATAGATATGAAATATGCAGGTCGTTGAAAATACGTTTTTGAGTAGGATGGATCGAATTTATTTAATCTTATTGGCAAAAAGGCATGAAGGCAAAGATGTGCAGACAAGCTAACAGCAAATATCGTGCCCGTGCCCCTGGCAAGATCTTTTCCTGCTATTGATTTCTTGCCCAACTTAGAAATTCATAACACTGTAATTAGAAAGATTGTCCAGTCCGTGTAGACCATATTGTACGACTTCCAATGATAGTTTTGTGCACGAAAACTACTGAGCTACTAAATGAGGTTTCCGATTTTTCTCAAAATCATTTCCTCCAGTGTCAAATTTGTGGCGAACAACTAAATACAAGCTTTAAAATGGGACACTTTGCTGACTGTATGTAATACCAGTAGGATGTACCTACGTCATAAATACCCTTTGTGAATGCTAGGCTTGGGCGAATCCTTTATATTGTCGTTCTCTCTCAGTAGAACTACTATAGTATATCCACGGACCTATTATCCAGGTTCATTGAGAAATAGTTGTGCTCCACTGCCCAAAACCCCGACCTAAACTTTTTTCTTTAGATGGATAGTACTCAAAAAAGGTAACGCCCTTGTCAGCGTGTATATTGTATGGTTTCGCATCCATCATACGCAAAGCGGGGCGGTGTGCGTAGTAGTGTATTAATGCGTTTGGTTGCTGTGGCGTTTACTTACAACTCGTGTAGTAAGTATACAGAAATGTCTGTTTCATGTATTTTACAGTATGAAATGTGGTGATTATTTTTTTTTTTCTGTTACAGATGCATGAGTTTTATCATGAAAATTGTAAACATCAAGCTTAGATTGTATGATAATATAATGTAGTAACCTCATATGAGATTTCAAGCCCGTCGTAATGTCGCTCGTGCTTGTACAAGGCCTCTTGCATTGGCAACTGCGGAACTTTTGTCATCATATAACGATAATTACATTACTTTATTGATAACACTTAAGCTTTCATATTCGCTTACATTCCATGTTATGGACATTTTGATATATTGATGTTGATATATAAACAGATTATAAATGTAGGTACAATCTGTACGAAAATGATGTCGCCTTTCTCTCTCTCTCTCTCTCTCTCTCTCTCTCTCTCTCTCTCTCTCTCTCTTCTCACGGTAGCCTCTGTTCGTCCATAGGCAGCCCTATGATAGCTTTCTTGTTTTGTTTCTTTCCATTTTTATTTCTTTTTTCTTTTTTCACATGATCACATACAAATCACATTCCCATTAAACAAATAGTTCGCTGTTTATTATAATGATGTTCTGTAATAAGGACTGATAATAGGTCATAAATTCTTATTTCCTAAATATGGTTGATATGCCTGTCACCAATCGTTTGGCAACTCAGAATATGGTATATTTTTACCCTTTACTAAGTTTCTTCTCCTTTCACCTCTTTTTTTCTGTAGAACATGTAACATTGTTATTTTGATGGAGAAGGGTTGGGACTTTGATCCCTGATGTAGCAAACTTGTAAAGGATAGAAGATGATTTAGACCGGTATTTTTCATTGTAAAAAGACCTAAAAATAGCACTATGAACATGACGGACAAAATAACAACTCCTAATTCTACCCTTCACAATGGTTCTGGTAGTCAAAAGATCATCCCTTCACTGCTATTGTCTGAAATATGTGGAACAGGTGCCATATGAATATTCACCTGGAACTACATGATTAAACATAATAGCTGTGAAGGGATGTTCTTTTGACTACCAGAACCATTGTGAAGGGTAGAATGAGAGGTTGTTTATTTTGTCCACTTTCTTTGTCCGCCATGTTCATAGTGTAGGCTTTTGGCGTTGGCACATTAACTTAGCCGATAAAGGCAGGGATGACAAAACTTTTCATTGAAGGTACAACGTAAAGCGTTCTCTATAACAAGACATATATATACGCGAACCTACACTGACGCCTGACGCACTCCCCGTATACGTGAATGCACTTTGATTTAAAATCCCTTGATCGTAACCTTTCATGATAAATGTGACCCACCCCTAAAACTACATTAACCATTATGAGGCTGACCTCAAATGCATATTGACATCATTGATGCCAAGGCCGCGCAGGTGATTTCACCATGTATTTGAATCCAACATACAATGCGGCTACATTTTTCTAATCCGTTTTTTTTTTCAAATCCAGTCAACCATACAATCACAATTGGAAAATGAAATGTGATTTGTATTCACAAGGTCTTTATTTAATAATAAAGAATTTTTTATATGAAAAATAAGCAAATATTAGTATAAAAATGTCTTCTTTTTTTTTTTTTAATTTACCGCCGGGTTTAACCCCATGTCACTTTCAGATTTTCTGACGCTTTTGCCCCCCCCCCCCCCCTCCCAAACCCCATTGAGAGTAAGGTTGTGAAATCAGTCCAGCGCAGTAACGGTTAACGCTTAAAATTTCACGAGATCCGGGGGTTCGAATCCCACCACGGCACTAATGCCCTTTGGCAAGACATTAATCGACATTTGCCACTCTCCACCCAGGTGTAAATGGGTACCGGCAGGAAGGATTTCCTTGAAAGCTGTGAGCACTAAAATTGGTAGCCTAGCTGAGCCGGGGTAATATTGTGAGCGCCTTGAGCACCTTGTTTGGTGGATATGTATTCTATATAAATATACATAATATTATATATAATATGTAATATATATAATATATATATATATATAATATAATATTCTATATATTATTATTATTATGATGCTAAATGTCTACTTTATTCTCTCCTTTCAAATGTAGATCAAGAACAATAATTCAAAATGGGTGTGGAACTAGGAGGTTGCGCCAAGTGCTCCAAGTACCTTCTTATTATCTTCAATGTCATCTTCTTCGTAAGTATCCTTTATTAACCCCTAGCAGTTAATGTGTTTAAATTTGTATAATTGGGTTTTTTACAGACGTGTGTCAATCAGATATATTAATTTCGTCTGGGACCGTCCGAAAAACGTGACTAAGACTCGAACCTGGGTCCGATCAGAATCAAATTTGTACGCTAAGACAAAGAGACGTTACCGCTAGACCAACTCCTGGGCTCCGTTTCATAAAACTTAGTTATCCACTAACAACTGTCACATTTTTATGAAAAAATTGCCCTCGTCCAGTCAGATGTAAGGATTTAAGTAGCTTATAACACTTATTGTGAACTTGTTATTGATAAGAGTTTCATGAAACGGGGCCCTGCTCATTACAATGTCTCCTTCAGGGGAGCGTTTCATGAAGAGTTTTGTCGGTGAAAATCACTGATAAATGTTATAAGCTACTGAAAATCCTCGCATCTGATTGGCTGAAAACATATTAGTCAGTGAAAATCACCGACAAAACTATTCATAAAACATTCCCCTGGTGACACTTCCGGCGTCTCTTGATTCAAACTGCTAAAAATATTGAGGTCATCTGATTCCCCCACTTACTCCCACTCCTGCTAAGAGAAATTTACCCCTTCGTGACAGGAATTATTTAAAGCCTAATTTGATCAGCTGTTGTTCTTCAAATTGGCAACACCAACATTTTTGCTTTTATTGCTACATTTTTCATAAAAAACGTCATGTATCTGAAATAAATATAAATTGAGAGAATGCATGATGAGAAGTCATAAAGTTGCCAGTTTGCAGAGAAAAAAATGGTAATTTTAACATTTTCATCGCATTGCCAGTTTAAGAATTTTAATGCTTATTTTCCTTTGAAAAAATTTCAGCATCAAACAACAAATATTGATGCAACGAAAATGTGCACAATGTGTGTAGATTTTTTTCGCTCTTTCCGCTCATGTAGTTGGTATAATATTTAGGGCTCTGCATCAAAAGTTATTAAACCAAACCACGAAATGTGGACCCTCTGTCACGAATGGGTTAATAGAATCCAAACTGATCTCAATTCGTATCCCCTCATCATAATCGTACACTTTTAGTGTAGACTACTAGAAACATGTAAAAATAAAAGACGCCTCTGATCTGTAACTTATTAGGTCAGCCGAAGTCATTCTACTTCTCCTAACAAAGCGAAGGAAATTTATATTTCATTTAGTCGGTATTTGAGTAATCTTTCAATAACACGAGAATAAGAACCTTGACATTTCTTGGCAACCCTCTGATGTTGATGATCATCATTACACTCCACAAATAGATCTAGTCAAATTTGACCGACTAGTACTGTTTTAGTCAAAACTGACACATCTCTAGTAGAATGACTAGTTTCCGGTAAAATAATTTTGGTTAGGTCACTGGATTCTACAGGCGGGAACACTAATTTGACTCAATTCTAGTTAAATTGACTGAAATTCTGGTAAAAATATTGTTCATTTTTTACTAGAGTTCTAGTCATTTTGACTAGAATCTATGGTCAAACTTTGTTAGAATCGAATAAGTGCCCTCTGGGATCCGGTGATCTATAGTCAAACAACTGGCAATTTTGACTACGAGAATCTAGCTCGTGCCCGTCTTATCCGGTAATCGAGTCAAATATGATTAGAATGTTTTTTAGAGAGTATAATATCTCTGTCTCATACTTATGTCGCTATTCCTCTGACTATATTTATCTGATTATTTCATCTGGGCCTTGCATTCTTGGCGGTTGGGGTCGAAGTGATCGTCCAACCATCGGTTGTACCAGATGGAGGTTCCTGTAACATTAGACTAAGGAAAAAAGGTTCAAATTTGCACCCTAAATGCAACACTGGCAGCAACTTTTTTGCACCCTACATGAATAAGGTGCAAAGATTCACCCTTTTGCAGTTGTTTGCACCCGGAAATGCCCGTCTGCACCCCCTTAAAGGTGCGGAAATGTTTGCATTCCAAAGGGTGCAAATTTGCACCTTCCATAAAGGGTACAACGCTAAACCCATAAGGGTGAAAAATATACATGTAGCTCACTACACCTTCAAAGGTGCAAAATGCTTCTTAGGGTGTCAAGTTGTACCCATAAAGGAGCTCTCAGTGTTGCATTTGAAGGGTGCAAAACTGAACCCTTTTAGTGTACTTCCGCTGTTCCTGCTCTCAGTATTACTCTTACCACTTCCCGGTGGACATCGTTGTCCTTTCCATCAGTGCATTGGTTATTGTCAGACCATGCGGATCAGATGAAGATCTTTGAAATTCCATACAAACTTTATGCTGGCAACATTACTATCATTACTATATTTACTTTATCGTATTCAGCTCTGCTAGCTGCGGGCTAGTGGGTGATTGTTCAGCCGTTCAAGGTAGACTGATATTCTTGAGGCACTGGAGAACCTTCTTATTACCGTTTTAACTATTACTCTCGCTATTTCTATTACATCGTCTTATTATTATTTTGACTATTACTTCTACTATTTCTTTTTACTATTTTCAGCTGGTTGGTATTGCTCTGCTGGCTGTTGGTATCTGGGTCATCGTCCAGCCATACCAGATTGAGATTTTGGAGATTCTGGACAACCCTCTGATTCAAAACAGTGCGTATCTCATCATCGCTCTGGGTTGCTTCATCATAGTCGTGTCTGGTTTAGGATGCTGTGGAGCTTGCATGGACTCAAAGTGCCTCCTGGTCATTGTAAGTACTAAGTAGTTTCAAAAACAGGTCATTGTGAGACAAGTGCTCCAGTGATGCTTGCTTCACGTTCACTGTTCTTCACGCACGAATCCAATGCCAGTCTTCAATTCTCAGTCCAACGCTAAACCTCACTGTACATACTTGCACAGAAATAAACGAAGCCTAGTCTTCAACCCAATCACAACCATATACATATTTTAGCCGTTAAATCACAGTGGAAATATTGCCGGAGCGCAGTACTAGTATGTTCAGTGAGAGTCAAGCAGACGCCTGCACCTCCTCCCCAGATTTGTTCTGAAAGATAGAAAACAATAATAATGATAGTCTATGAAAGAAATAAAAAATTCATTCTTCAGTAAAACTACTTGAAGTGAAACTCGTTTCATCGTTTTTTTTTGAAACTTTATTTCCTCAGTATTTCATCATCATCCTCATCATCTTCGTCGCTCAACTGGTGGGATGTGCCCTGGTCATTGCCTACAGAAGCACGGTATGTTTGTGTCGCACGTAAAACAAGTAGGACCTAAAACCTTTCCTTGCGGAACGCCGCATTTCATTCTCAAGGATTCTGATACGACATTCTGCAACCAAATGTTTGTTGTTTTTTTCTATCGACGATATTCAGAGGTGCAGTTTGAAAAATTAAACCCAGAAAATAACTTCAACATTCCTTCATTGACGATATTTTTGTCAATTCATGAGGATCGGTGCAATTGACTTTGTGCCAACACCCTCAAGAGGAAAAAAGAAAGAGCGAGAGGGAGAGAGAGTGGTTCTTAATTATTGTATGAGGAATGGAAGAATAGACCCTAAAATATGAATAATAACATAGATTAAGAAATGTTTTTATTATTTGATTTGACATGTAATGACATGGCATGGGATGTCAACGGGTTATGCTGTCGGCCCCAAGCCTTGAGAGAGTTAAAAGATATACATTTGTACTTTTGATGATTATTTCTCCAGGTCGATGATTTCGTCTCCAACCAGCTGTCTGACACCATGGGCTCTTACAAGGGAGAGAATGGAACCGATACGACCAGCACAGCATGGAACGCCATACAGATCCTGGTGAGTAGTCCCTAGATCCATAGTCGCATAGACCATTCATCCTTTCTCTTATTGGTCCTATATTCATTAAATTTTGCCCCATGTCATCTGGGGAGCGTTTCATCAAGAGTTTTGTCGGTGAAAATCACCGACAAATGTTATAAGCTACTGAAAATACTCGTATCTGATTGGCTGAAAGCAAATTAGTCGGTGAAAACCACCGACTAATTGTTTCATGAAACGCCCCCCTGGTCTGTATTCGCACAACGTGTTTGTTTCATGTTCACTGGCATGATTATGTGACATATGTCCTACACTCTTAGAAAAATGTGGCGGTTACAGTGTAGAAGATTCTGGACAACCCTCTGATCCAATTTTTTTTTCCAATTTTTTTTCCTCTGTATTTAGAACACCAGAAAAGAGGTTCCAGAAAGGGTTCTCTATATTTTCAAGAACCCCCAAAGGGTTCCTTGTACAACCCATAATGGTTCTAAAGACTCATTTAGAACCCGAGAACCTTTTTAGGGTATTAATGGTTCTTTAAAGAACCTCTAAAGGTTCAAAATGTGGGACAAGAAAAGGTTCTAATCAGCACCATTTTTGCTAAGAGTGCAGTCCACTGAACACACTAAAAAAAAAAGGTTCAATTTTGCACCCTTCAAATGCAACACTGGGAGCTCCTTTTGGGGTGCAACTTTGCATCCTAA
This sequence comes from Echinometra lucunter, assembly GCA_029962745.1. NCBI lineage: Eukaryota > Metazoa > Echinodermata > Echinoidea > Camarodonta > Echinometridae > Echinometra > Echinometra lucunter. The sequence goes on from CM057163.1 coordinate 24,606,935, forward strand.
GAAGCTTTTTGCACCTTCAAGGGTGCAGTAAGTTACATTTTGCACCCTAAAGAGTGCAGATTTGTACCCTTTGGGGAAGGTGCGAATTTGCACCCTTTTGAATGCAAAAATGTCTGCACCCTTAAAGGTGCAAAGTTGCACCCTCTTAGGGTGCAAACGGGCATTCCCGGGTGCAAACAAGAACAAAAAGGTGCGTTTTTGCACCTTTTTCATGTAGGGTGCAAGATTGCACCCAAAAAGGTGCTGCCAGTATTGCATTTAGGGTGCAAACTTGAATTTTTTTTTTTTCTGTGAACCATTATGAATACTTCTTTAGGCTTTAGGCACGAACCAAGCATCCATTCTTCAATTTGTCCTATGTTGCTGAGGTCCTAGGCTTTATATCCTAATTGAACCAGCATGTTATGACTCGGGTGACAATGATCATACATCCCACTGAGCCTTATGAGTAGGCCTACTTCGGGGCCTCGTTTCATAAACTTGAGATCAAACAAGTAGCAATAACTATTATAAGCTACTTAAGTTCTTGCATCTGATTGGCTGAGAGTAAATTTGTGGCGATTGTTACTTATAACAAGGTTTATGAACGGAACCAAGATATTCCTATCTAGTATCACTGACCATTTGTTATTTTTTATCATCATTAACATTGTTGATATCATATTATTATTATTAGTAGTAGTAGTATCATTATTTTTATAACTGTTATTATCATTTTTATTATTTTTATTTTTGCTATTATTATAATCATAATCACCATTATTATCATTAATACTGTATATTATCACTGTAAGGTACACATTATTTCAGACACCCTTATTTTCTAATTATTTATTCATTTCTTACCAAAGCTTGAATGCTGCGGCACTAACGGCTACGAGGATTGGGCAGATTCTACATGGGTGAACGACACTGCTCCTATGATCACCATCGATGGATCGTCCTACCCACAGTCCTATCCTGCAACGTGCTGTGTGGTAAGAATGCTCTCGTATCTACACTCTTGATTGACCCGGAATAGGGTCATGAAGACTTGTCTCTGGGTCACATCTGACCCTTTCCTGGGGCATTTTACTTTATGCTGGGTCTTTTTTTTTTTTACCCAGAACGGAGTGTGGTCCCAACGGACTTTTTACCGGGTCAGTCTGACTCACAATAATTTTTAAGTGTGTATGACCAATCAGGTTGAGCCTGTGAAACTCACTGAATGATGATTGACCAAAGAGGTTACGATTTCATATGCTGCTTTTCTTGTGATAGTCATTCAGTATTAGAAACGCCACTTGTGTGTCGTCATATGCACAGAACTACCCTTCAACTAGTTCCATAGTTACAATAGGCTGAATGCAAGTCAGCAATCTTCGGAGAATACGCCTGTTGTTTAACCTGTGGTAATGGTAATGGTAATGGTTTTATTCAAAATATATTTGCAGCTAAGACGGCTGAATGGCAGAACGTTGTACATTGTACAAACAATAAAGAATAATACAAACATACATCAGCTTTCAGATAAACCACTTCATTCTTATTCAGGGGCGGCGCCAGGGTATTTTGATAATGGGCAAGATGACCCACAGGGGAGTTTATCTACGTTTTAAATGAAAGAAAAATAGGGGTTTTATATAGTTGGATGACCCAGCCCTCTCTTTCCCCATACTCTTCTTTCCTCCTACTATTTTTTCTCTTTTTCTCTTCTTTTTTCTTTTTTGATCACTTGAAAAATCATAGGAGATGGTCGCCCCCTGCCCCCTGTAGCGCCACCCCTGATCTTAATAATGTAATTTTTCCCATTCTCTCTTCTGCAGTTCGAAGATAAGTACACCATCATTTCCGGAGGATATTGGCCAACCCCAGTCAACATCTCAAACTGCATGGGCATCCAAGGACCACTTTCAAACGACACCCTTAATACAGGGGTAAGAACTTGACCCCCCTCTTACCCCTATTTTCAGGAATTTATTTTGCTGAATTTCATTTGTCAGTCATACACTCATGAGTAATGAAGAAATTAGAAGGAGGGGGTCACAAGGAATTATACTAAACGATAGTCTTTATGCAGCTATTCACTCGTGGAAAAAATTTGCACCCCAAATAATTACAGCAACATCTTTTAGGGTACAATCCTGCGCCCTACATAAAAAAAGGTGCAAAGATGCACCCTTTTGTTCTTGTTTGCACCTGGAAATGCCCGTCTGCAGCCTTAAAGGTGCAATTATAAAGGTGCAGTTATCATGCACCTTAAAGGGTGAAGAATTTTTTTGCATCCAAAAGGGTGCAAATTATAAAAAGGGTGTAACTCTACACCCTTAGGGGTGTGAAATGTAGCTCACTAACCCCTGAATGGTGCATAATGCTTCTTTGGTTGCAAAGTTGTACCCATAAAGGAGCTCCGGGTGTTGCATATGAAAGGTGCAAAATTTAACCTTTTTTTTGTGTGTGTTAAGTTCCATTTACATCTGTCATATCGGATTCTACCGGACCAATTTTAACAACGCTCTCAATATAGGGGTATGATATTTTAACTCCTCGTACACTCGTACACTCATTGAATCTGTAGGACCATCACAACTACCTCCCTTGTTAGAAGTGTGCGAAATCTACCCCCCCCCCCCCCCCGCAGGCATTTTGGAGGATTCTATAGGACCGGTTCCAAAACAACAGTCCTAGGTTCCCTCTTACACCCATCCTGTAGGATTCCATAGAACCGGTCATAACTACCACCCTCTACACAAGTGCAAGAACTTTACCCATCCCTGTCTTTTACACTCATACTGTTAGATTATGGAAGAGTTCTGTAGGACCAGTCACAAAACTCCACTTCTCACACCCATGTAAATGATTCCGTAGAACCAGTCATGACTGCCACCCTAATAAAGGTGCAAGAACTTTCCCTCCACACCCTGTTTTAAAGGCATTGGTTAACATCGTTATGATTTTTTTTTTAAACTCAATCTGCTACTTGAAAATGGGATAAACATAAGGGTTATATGGGGTAAAAATATCAGTCAGAAAGTTTCAAAGTATAATATCTACAGGAAGTATTTTTAAATATTAGAAATGTGGACCCAATTTTTGAAAAGTATATCGGGTCGGTTGCACAGACTAGACGTTAGGAGTGTGCATGCGCACACGGATCACCGGGCTGTACTCTGTGTGTTGGCGTATCACGCTGAGGGAGGCAGATAACGGTATTTTTGAACTCGAGCAATACGGTCCTCTTATTTATTTATTGTCTCTGAGACCAAAAATGATAAAATCGCGGATTGCGTCTTATCAACAGTTTTTCATACAAATTATGGTTGGTTTCAGGGGTTTTGAGTACAAATAAAGTACTTATATACATTATTCATCTTAGTTTGAAATTTTTTTTTTAATCGGCTGCTCACAAAGTTAGCCAATGCCTTTAATGATTAACGTTATCTTGTTGTTGTTAGATTTAAAAAAATCATTAATTTTCTGTATCGTCTCACAGGGTTGCTACAATGCCTTCCAAGATTTTGTCAGCAGTCAGATCTATTACGTCGGTGGAGTAGGCCTTGGACTTATCATATTTGAAGTAAGTTGAAACTTTAAAGGAAACCAACATCCTCACATCGAGTAGTTTTTAAATCAAAGCCAAGACAGAATAAAACAGATCAGCGAAAACATGAACGAAATCGGACACGGAAGAAGAAAGTTATGGATATATGAAATTATGACATTAATTGACACAACCAAATTAAGTGATGACGTACTGCATCAGATGTAGGCTCAAATCTTTCTTTGTTTCACTGTTTTCCCCGCATTATAACCTATTATTCCTGGCATTTTTTTAATCAAAAGATAATGCATATATTTCACTTGAAAGGGAACGAGGCTTGTGCACATGCACTCGTGTGGTGACTAGAAATCCAGTGATCAGGGGTGGTAATAGTAGCAATAGTAATAGTAATAGTAAATCGCAGTGAAGTATCCAAGTGATGCGCTATATAAAAGTAACATGCGTTTGTATGATCAGATTATTGTTATTAAAAAGCAGATAATGTATAATGCTGCGGGCAAATAAAAATAATACGTCGCACTCTCAGAAAAGTTGGTTGAAATCATAAGGTTGGTTAATTAATGAACCGACTGTTGGTTAAAGAAAATCCCCATATGTTTTGCATGCAAAGTCTTTTTAACAAACAGTTGATCGGTTCATATTTCAACCAACGTAATATTTTTCTTAGAGGCACAAGGGTGTTTCTTTTTAGTGCTATTGTAAATTTTGAATATATGTTTTTTAAAAGTCTCTCTTTCTCTCTCTCTCTCTCTCTCTCTCCAGCTCCTGTCCATGGTATTCGCTATCATCCTGTGTCGTGGCATTTCGAAGGGAGAAGATGTTGTCTAGGCAACGCATCATCATACCACCACCTCACTCAAACTAAGCACAACCTCCAGAACTTTACACCCAAGTCCAATCATGTACATAACATTGTAAATGGCGAATTCCATCGTTTCATCAAGATCTCCATAGATCGATCAGGGAAATATTCATAATTCATTCAGAATAGATATTTCAGTGGCTCCAACTGTATATTTTACGAGCAGATATTCATGCAGCCTATTTTCCTTAATCTCTTTAAAGAAAGGGATTGTCATTAAAAAAATAATAATAATAATTTCTTTAACAATAAATTAATCGATTGCTTGTCTTCGTCCATCATATTTCAGATGGAACACCTGGAACAAAATATATGTAAATATGAAAGTGCTTTTGCTAACTCTTTTTAAGTCATATCTTTGTCACCAAAGATAGGATTTTATCATTGGAAGTACTAAGACATGAAACAACTTCGTGGGTTTCCTTTTTTTGTTTTTTTTTGTCCTTTTCTTTTTTCTTCAAGATTTCGCTTACTCTGTTATGATGAATATGTACAGTGTGCGTATGTAAGTGCAAATATTTTGTCTTCAGAGGCTGTTTTATTCATGGCAACCTCTGAGGGAATTTTTCTGGAGACTACAACCTTTGTGAACCGACTTGTACGTGAGGGAAAAGGTCTTCGAGGTGGTTTTGTACATAATTGTTTCAAATAAAACTTTTTTTAATGTTACATAAATTTCTATATATTTTTCTGAAGAAGGATCTAATAAGGGGCTGAACGTAAGAGGCTTGTAATTTAATAATTTACTCTTGAAATAGGGAAAATCCATCTTTACAGTTTGCACAATATTTAGAAAGTGAAAAATGTTGATGTTGTATGATGTATCTGGAAGGTTTTAAAGTCCAATGCCATGCTGAAACTGTACATTTATGATGACTGTCTTGAAATTTCAGACTTGAATTTGGCTGATGTTTAAGTGCAAATTATATTAGACGTGTGAAGCTATAGTAAGTCTTTCAGTATGCAAGATGTTTTTATGACATCTATATCGTTGTTTCGGATAGTTATTCACTTGTATTTTTGAAAATATCTATAAGAATATATTTATTTGAATATTACATTTCTGCAACAGTTATCTATCAGGATTATCGGGACCTTGTATTTACCACTCTATTTTCTTTATCTCTTAAAAACCTTTTTTGTCTGTATTGTTGATTTTTAATCTTGCTGAAACAAACTAATAAAATAGTATCTATATCCTTTCTTTTTCTAGAACGTGGATAATTTTACCGTTCTGTGTCGTTGTAAACAATACGCTAAATATTCACTGGCTACATCATTTGTGTGAGATATGTGTGTGTGTGCTTATCCCTTTAATATCTAAGCTTTTGATTTCATTACCTTTACTCAATGGGGGGGGGGGGGGGGAATCTTGTGAATAGTCATAAGTATGGTTATTCCCTTTGCACTTGAAAACGCAGGGAATCAAGTATGCTTGCGTAAAATGTCTCTCCATTTTTAGGAGGACAACCAGCTATGGTCAGATTTTAACCTGTGGCTTGTTCTTATTTTGATAAGATATAACATATGCTATACTTTCATCAATATAAAAGACATGGCAGCATTCAGAATAGCAGTTCTACATTTCAGATGTTGATTTGATGCAGGTAGTCTTGGATACAACTTTGCTCCTGTCCATTTATCTCATACAGTAGTTCTGTATTTCAGACCTGGATGGTGCATGATGACTGGGGCCGTTAGCTTGTTCGTGTAGTATTTGTGGAGTGAGAGAGGGGGATTGTAGTAAATAAGGCCTGCCTTCTCAGACTATTGCCTTCAACTAGCAGTACAAAGATCCAAAGACTACACAGTGACCCGATAACAGTTCCCCAAAGAAACGACTTTGAAAAAGAAGGGACCCTGAATATTTTCATGCATGATTATAAGCGACATGCAAACTTTTCATATAAATAATTCATGATTGTAATGATTTCATTGATATCCTTTTCTTGTTGTTAACATTGTAAAGTCCAAAAAAATTCATTATAACTGGCTGAAACAACTTGAAACATGATTATATAGTTGCTTCCCGATGTACTATGCATAAACATGAAAAGAGCTTCTGTAGCTTAATTGTGCTGTTAAAAGCTGATAATGTAAAAATTATCAAAGAGTTTCGATTAAATTATTAATTAACTATTGTTTTTTTTTCCAGTCGATCAAAAGGACTTGAGGACATCTTACATCTGAAAAAAATGCATTGTTTTTACCAGCTATTTCACCGGATTATTTTTATCTATATTGCCACAGAAACGCTTCGTGGTCAAATGGAGCGGTTTAAAAATGTGTAGATCGTGATTGTATCCAGTGATAGGGATAACTACCAGTTACCTAAGTTGTCATTATTATGTAACAAAACTGTTCCGCTAAATGAATAAATGAATAAATAAATAAATAAATAAATAAATAAATAAATAAATAAATATTCTCAAAAATAGATTACATTGAATTTGAATTTAGCACCATCTTACGGTCATTCGTAATAATAAAATTTTATAATTAGGGATTAATTGCATTCTGTTTGAACTTTAATCCAACTCGCTTAGTAAGCAATAATTTTCTTTTGATTGCAAGCCATTACCTTTCATTTTCAAATATTAAAGAAAGTGGAAAAAGGCTTCCAAGTACATCCTGTCCTTGGCTTCTATAAAGGGGTGAATGGTGCATGATGGGAAAATTGAAAACACAGACACTTCCAAAGTCCTGCTATAATTTGCGCTATACATTAAATTGAGTTTGTGAAGAAAAAGAAATTGTACCTTGTGATACTCGGATAATGTAAAACAGTTTCAATGATCCTCGCTTCCTAAATAAATGTGTTTAAATAAATGAATAAATTAATGAATAAATGAATAAATAATATACGGCACTATTAGTATTAAGGTAACGTGAACAGTCGTGTGGTATTGCTGATTATTCATACCCCCCAGTCATCCCCCCCCCCCCCCATTTTTTTTTTTTTTCATTTTATGTCTGAGGATAAATACATACACAAATAAAACTAGTTAATATTTTATCACCTGTTGCAAAATTTTCGCGTACTTTTTGTTGTTGTTTTTTGTGATCAGTGGGAAATGTTTGTAAGGCCAGGGAGCGTTTCATGAAGAGTTTTGTCGGTGGAAATCACCGACAAATGTTATAAGCTACTGAAAATCCTCGCATCTGATTGGCTGAAAGCAAATTAGTCGGTGAAAATCACCGACAAAACTCTTCATGAAACGCTACCCAGAATACATTTACAAAGCGACTGCACAGTGTGCACAGTGAAAGGAGGGGGGGGGGGGGGGGGGGATATCGGTAACATTCTTGCAGTGTGAGTAATCACGTAACAATGATGCCTCATGTTAGCTAGGCTTTATGAAGCGTGATATCTCATCCATTCAAAGGTCAGTCACCTTCCTCCCAGAACTGAGTAAACACTGTCAGTTGGGTAGGCCTACTCGCCCTGCTCCAACTGTGAAATAGTGTTCACTGTTTTGAAAAGTGGATTCCTGAGTAGAATTTCATACTGAAAACGATACTGCCAACTGATCTGTGAAAATCGGTGCCCAAATAGTGCCCAGATTGGGCCTTTTGGCACCCCCTATATGATTCATTTTATTTCATACAGAGAAGCTGAAAAGTGAGAATCATACTTTTGTATATTATTTCTTCTGTATCAACTTAATTATGAACTCTTAAAACCGGTCCTTCTGCCCACTTTTCACATTAATTTCCATTATAGCAGCCAATTTTTGTGAAATACATGTATCTTTCACCCTCTCCCGAAAAGAAGTCCTATTAGGAAAAGATGGATACGACAGAGAACGGAAAGGAGAGAGGATGTCGAGTGAAAGAGAGGGAAGGGGGAGGAGATGAGAAAGAGAAATGGGAGGGAGAGATAGAATAATTGAGAAAATTCAAGCTGGTTTGGGAGGCGAACATTGATAATAATAACAACAACAACAATGATAAAAATAATAATAATAATAATAATAATAATAATAATAATAATGATAATAATTATGATTATGATTATTATTATTATTATTATTATTATTATTATTATTATTATTATTATTATTATTATTATTATTATTATTATAATGATAATAATGATAATAATAATGTCTTGTTTACCCAGGGTAGCCTCTTCAGTACTATGTACTGTTCTCCCAGAGGGCCCTGCAAGAATATTGTTACCCTGGCTTTAGTCGAGCAACCGTAGCGCTTCATGCATTCAGGGAACGAATTGTACCAGGTACCCATTTACTACACCTGGGTCGAGTGTAGCAAACGTAGATAAATGTCTTGCCAAAGACAGTGCTGGGGAGGGATTCGAACCCCGTACCTTGTGGTTCAAAGCCCGGAGACTTCTCCAGTGGACCACAACACCTCTACGTTCGTGGTTAAAAATGTAACCAACATTGGAAAAAATATGTTGATGTCTGTTCACCCTCAGAAAAAATGGTGCTGATTAAAGCCTTTTCTTGTTCCATATTCAATGATATTTGGAACCTTTAAAGGCTCTTCAAATAAAATAGCCTATAGAGGTTATCTTGAGGGTTCTGAACAAGTCTTTAAAACCATTTTTGGTTGCACAAGGAACCTTTTGATGTTCTTAAAGATAAAAAAAAAACCCTTTATAAAATCTTTTTTCTTAAGGTTCTAAATAAGGGACAAAAGGGTTCAAACTGGTACAAAATAGTGTTATTGTTTTTCAAGAATTAACCAATCATCAGTAAGTATAATATATCTGTCTTCGTTGTTACCAGCATGATTACAGAAAAGTACACACCGATGACCCTAATCTTTGCTATGAAGCCTACATCCGGTCGCGATACGCTGCACATCTGTTTAAAAGCTCCATGCACTCTCAGAAAAAAAAAAGGGGGGGGGGGAATGGTTCGTTAAGATATGAACCCATCAACTCCGTAAAGAGATTCATCAGATTGGTGATGTTCTAACAAACAGAGATTTTCACCTTAATTGTTAGCTTTCTTCTACTGGTTTCTCCTACTATGAACAGAGACGCTGGACAATACAAATTATCTCCTACGTACATTCACATTCCATCGGACTGTCGCACTGCCGATACCCCATCTACGGCGAGTCAGCGTTAGTCGGAAGAAGCCTGCACAGAAACCACAGAAATAGAAGACGTCTTCTATTTCTGTGGCAGAAACCATCGGCAGAAACCAGTAGGCGAAAGCTAACAATTAAGGTAACAACAAATTGATTGTGAAAAGATGAAAATCCCTGTTTGTATGAACCTACCAACTGCTGGTTAAAAGAATATCCCATACATGGATGTTTCACATAGAAATTTATTTTAACCAACGGTTGGTAGGTTCATACTTTAACCAACCTAAAGATTTTTAACCAACTTTTCTGAGAGACTTGTGGTTTTATGTTGCTGCGGGAAAAAAGAGACACTTTATTTATTTTTTTTTTTTTTGGTCGTATTCTTTGTTTGTTTGGTCTGTTTGCATGGTTCTGTTTTGTTGTTGTTGTATGTTTTGTTACATGTAGGTTTTCCCCCAAAGGACCTACATCTTTCTTAGTCTCTGCCGTTTCCTCGTGAAGGATAATATCAGTGGAACAACTGTTACGAATAAGTTGTTAGATAAGCGTGATAAGGGTGCTTCCTGCAAAATGTATAATCTGACATTATTCAAATGATTTTTTTGTTAGATATACTTTCACAATAAATCTATCATCATTGTTATCACCCACAGAAAATGCATTTGAAAACATTTCCTCTTCTCTCTCACCTCTCTCATTTTATTATTCTTCCTCTCTTTTTGCCTTTTCTTCTTCTTTCTTCTTTTTCTAAAAGGACTATTATGGTATAAGCAGCTGCTTTTGCTTGTGCTGTCCGAAAAGATTCAGTTATGCACCCTTCAAATGCAAAAGGGTGCAGACGGGCATTATTTTAGGGTACAAAAATGAACCTTTTTTCTTAGTGCCTTTAAACTCCTCCTTCTCCTCCTCCTTGATTTCTTTCTCTTTCTTCTTCTTCTTCTTCTTCTTCTTCTTCCTCCTCCTCCTCTTCTTCTTCTTCTTCTTCTTCTTCTTCTCCTTCGTCTTCTTCTTCTCTTTCTTCTTCTTCTTCTTCTTCTTCTTCTTCTTCTTCTTCATCGTCTTCTTCTTCTTCTTCTTCTTCTCCTTCTTCTTCTTCTTCTTCTTCTTCTTCTTCTTCTTCTTCTTCTTCTTGACTTCTTCTTCTTCTCCTCCTCCTTCTCCTTCTTCTTCTTTATCTTTTATTTGTATTATTTATTAAATGTAAATGTAAATAAAGTGAAAAAGTCTTCTTCTTTTCCATCTCTTTCTGGCCCCTTTTCTTCCTCGTTAAGTTGGTCACTGCACCATCGAGACCCCTATCGCGTTTATAAAGTGAAATGATAAGCATGATAAAATGAGATGTAATAAGAGATGCGGAATTGAACTAGTATTTAGTAATAATATACTCGACCAATTAAAGCAAGGGTCAAATCCCTCATTCATTGGATACTGTAACAGTAATCGGCAGCATGTTATATCTTACTACAGTAACCCTGCCACATGTATAGAATGACACAAGGGGTCTGTTTCTCAAAAGCGTCGTTAAGTTCATGAAAAAACCCATAAAGAGTCCATGTAATAATGCCCTTCGTAGGCATAGGCGGTAGCGTAGCTACAGGGCATGGGGCAGCCCCCCCCCCTCCTTCTCCTGGATCATCGCATAGGAGAAGATAAGTATACAATAAGGCGAAAGAGAGATAGAAAGAGAGGAAGAGGCAAAAGAATAGGACAGTTCCTACCTCTGTTTGATGTGGTTTTTTGTACCACTTGATACATTCTGATATCCACCTCGAAAGACAGGAGCCATCATCCTTTTCAGCCAGTCTGCACACACTGACTCTACTGACACTTGATTGGAATGTATTGTGTCTGGAAAGAAGCCTAACCCAGGAGCAGCTATTGTAGGGACAATTTTGTTGTTCATTAGTCTATAGATCAGACGCTCCAATAACCGTTTCGACTGACCAAGGATCATGTCGGCAAGGCATTTACAACTCGCGGGGGAGCTACCGAGCAATAATAATTGTAAAGTTTGATTCCAAAAGGTTCTTTATCCATTTTTTTTAAATCAAAGTTGAGTTATTATCGTAATAATGTTATTCAGCTGGAGTAATTTGCTCTGAATATAAGAAAATAAGTAAAGTTATCAAGAAATACAGAAGAGACAGTGCTTTCTAATAACGTTTCCATTGACACGTCGTGTATATACACACTCACGGCAAAAGCAATACATCTTTCTCTTTAGTTACCAAAATGGATTTAGAGCCTTTTGGAAGAAAGCTCTTCAATTATTGTTCACATTATTTTTATTATAATCGTATATCAGCATTACAGCGGCTTTTCCCTGGCATACCTGTAAGCGTTTTACATTTGTTTATGGTTTTTTTCATATGAATGCCTTCAGTAAGATATTAAAATACTAGTTTATATAGGAATAGATGTTATCAGAAAGTGTCGAATAAACAATCTCGGAAAGGAAATACCTCAGTCTAATGGTTTCTCGTTTTGGGGAAGTTCCTTATACCGTGAGTCGGTGGAGCTTACTTCCTCCGAGGGGATGCGGGATTTTGTATTTAAAGGGGGCAATTTTCTGAAGAGGGGTATCAAACTTGTAGGGAAAGTCTAAGGGCAGATAAATTTGCTGAGCCTGCAAGGAATTTCGAATAATTTCTTTAATGGGGACATTGGCCATTTGGCCCCATTCCAGTCCACCACCACTCTCCCCTCCCCTCCGCGTCTCCTCCCCCCCCCCCCCTCTGTGAAATGTCACTGTCTCTTCACTCCACTCCCCTGTCACCCCCCCCCCCCCCCCCCCCCCCACCTAATTCAGAACTATGATCAACTGTACATCGAGAAGAGATAAGCAGAGCCATGTGAATACTGTTAGGCCGCGTTTATCATGTTTATAGCCATGGTAGCAGCACAATCACGAGGCTAGGATCCGGGGCAAGGATCAGCGTTATGAAGTCGGGCTTGAAAAATTCTTACGGTTGTGATACATTGTTGAGGTGTTAACCCTGCTGGAAAGATCACAGTGTCACACACTATGTTCACAGTGTGTTCACAGTGTGTTTACAGTGTGTTCACATAATGGACTATGTGAAGATGTGATTCACAACGTTAAAACGCTCAAATTTAACAGTGTGAAGATAATTTCACACTGTGGACACGTCCACAATGTGAATGTTCACAGTGTGTTCATATAGTGGACTCTAGTGAATATGAGATTCACAGTGTTAAAACGCTCAAATTTAACTGTGTGAACACAATGTGGGACACTGTGTTCTTTCCAGCAGGGTATTGCCCTTTCTCCGAATAGGAGAAAATTTTCCCTACTTCACCTTTATTTCACATATAGTGATTTTTTGTGGCTGTCTTTCCTATAAACGTTTGTTTTCTGCAAAACATGACACAACCGTTTTAATCTTTTTTAAATCTTACTGTGTATCAAAATTAATATAACCGATTATACAAAAATACAAAGGGGACTACAAACGCACCATTGAGGCAACCCCTGCGGTTTTGAACTTCATTCAGTCAAAAAATCTACTCTCCCGGTAACCTGGTGGGCGAAGTTATAATGGTATATCAAATCAGGCCAATAGGGTCATGAGTATTATCAACAGCCGCGTCGCTGAATAATTATAGCAAACCATATGAAAAAAAAGATATTGTAAAGGGAGTACAGCGCTATTCAAAGGTATTTGTGTAGGCGTAGCAGGATGTCATTTCAGAGATATGAATGAGGCCAACTGTACACACTGTACAACTGCAGTGTGTTGGCGGTAGCTGCACTGACATATACTTAGCAGTATTGATTCCATATGAATTCATATTAATTTGTGAAGGACGCACTGGAGCTTTCTACCAAAGGGGCGTGGGACTCCAGATGACGCGAAGTGCTGTGTACTGTGACATAGCATATAACTAGCTCAGGCAGGGTGAGACGAAAATAGGTCAGCTACTATACTACTACTATTAGCACCAAGAAGTATACAAACCGTACGGAGGATATATATACTCAGTTCAGAAGTCTACCACCAAAGGACCATCTAATTTTATATCCTATCCGAGGTTGCATTAAAACAGCCATGATGAGAAGGCAGGCTAAGCGTACTGTGGAGACACGAACGAAAAAGTTTGTGTCCTCTACTCCTCGCGTGGTCTCCACAAGCTCGTTCTCAAGAGCGGGATCGTCTCAACTAGATGAAGATTCTTCGTCGTTGCCAAGCCCACTGACCTCGTCAACCATGTCTACCTCGATGTCAACAACCACTAGAGGTTCCACATCGTCCTCGAGATCATCGTCGAAGTCGTTCGTCAGACAGGAGAACGAACGCAAGGAGATGATCTCCTTGAACGACCGCCTGGCCAAGTACATCGACCTGGTCAACAAGATAGACCTCGACAGCAGTAGGGCTCAGTTCACCGATGTCTCGTTCATGGAATCGAGGCAGAGAGCGATGACAGAGATTCGGGAGATCTTCGAGAAGGAGCTAGATGACGCTAGACGACTTCATGCGGAGGATCGGGAAATGCTGGAAAGAGAGTGTGCAAAATATAAAAGTGAATTGTCCAGCCTGAATCCAAGGTATGAGTCAGTATCATCATCTTCTTGTTTTCTTCTTCTTTTCTTCTTCTTATTTCTTCTTCTTCTTTTTCTCCTCCTCCTCCTCCTTCTTCTTTTTCTTCTTCTTTTATATTGTTTTAATTATCAGTGGCACAATGAGCCAAATATTTTTTTTTTTTTTTTGGGGGGGGGGGCTGCTCAATAAAAAAAAGAAAAAGGGAAAATATCAAGATCGGGGATTTCTTATATCAATTTGATGATTTTAAAACTTCAAAGTACTAGTTTCTTTCACAGTGTAATCACGTGACCAGAACTCATATTTACCTGTAATAATTATGGTGGAATACCTTCTTCACCATCCTAAAATGTATTCATACCCGCCCCCCCCCCCTCCACCTTTCCTATCCCGACAAGGGACCCGTGAATAAATAGACACAGTGCCTGACAAACAATCTGTTGGAATTAGTCAATGAAATACGTGATCAAGAATCAAGGCTTGGGCGACAAATCTGTAAAAGGTTCAATTTCATCTTTTGCCCTCTTTTCATTTTCTTTTGAATAAAATAAGGATAGGCTTAATACTTGACTACTCTAGTGGAGATTCGTCTCTGGAATTTTGGAACGGGGGCGGGGCCCGAGGGAGGCTGGTGGCGGGAACAGAAATATGCAGAAATTCAATTTCGGTTTCAGTTTGGTTTAGCCTTTCACACTTGACCTACCAGTGTCAGTTATATTTACTATGAATATGCAGATATTTTATGTAGATTACAATGGAATAATCATATTCGTATCATGTATATCATGTATATAGCGCTCTTACGAACTATATGCAGATATTTTATGTAGATTACAATGGAATAATCATATTCGTATCATGTATATCATGTATATAGCGCTCTTACGAACTATATGCAGATATTTTATGTAGATTACAATGGAATAATCATATTCGTATCATGTATACAGCGCTCTTACGAACTATCTGTCTTTTCACAGCGATATACATAAGGACATAATCTAACATGTCTAATGTGAAATTAACTTGTGTCTTGTGGTTCAGATTCAGATTTCAGATTTTATTTCCAATATAACACAAGACATAATAATTTTTTTTTCTTCTTTTAAGCAGAAATATCGTAAATAAACAAACATACAACATTTTTTCCTCTAATTAACATAAAAAAAACAAATTAAATGTCTGCTTGACATAGTGTATTAAAAGAAAAAAAAAATGATATTGGAAAAGAGAAATCCACAAAAAAAGCAATGCTTGTAGTGACGTGGATTCCTCAAGAAAGAAAAAGGAAAGTAAAGAAAAGAAAACAGAAGAATGTGTGATACAGGGGTAGGTGAAACGGCAGTATATAGTTGCAGATTCAGTCACACAGTGAGGACTCCGCCAGATGAACGATGCGTTGCGCATTTGAGACAAAGAAGAGAAAGGACAATAGGAAAAGAGAGAAATACAAGATAACATAAGACAAGACAAGACGAAAGAGGGACAAGACAAGAAAAGACAAGACAAACAGACAGGAAACACAAGGGGGAAAGAGGAGAAAATAGCAAGAAATTAAAAAGAGCAAATGGGAGATGGGCTGCCACAGACCAACATGACATAACATGACCGACAACCAGACTGAAATAAAAAAAGAATAGACAGGTGGGAATTTCGTATGTATAGGATAGTGCGATGACCTAGATTAGACGTAACCAAAATGGAAATCTCAGTTCCAATGTTAACTGTTGTAAGAATGGAGCAGGAAAAGTTTGAGCTTATGTTTAAATGCATTCAAAGAGACACTATCTTTAATATCATTGCTAAGAGAGTTCCAGAATTTGGGACCGTTGTATATGAATGTGTTTTTGGCTAGTAAAGTTCTGCAGAAAGGTAAATGAAATTCGTAAGAGCGTCTCGTGGGATAGTTATGGTAAGATTGATTTTTAAGGAACATGGCATCAAAAATATGGGGAAGAGCATTATTATTATAGTTGTACATAAATTGCCCTAACTGGAATAAATACAGGTCTCTGACTTTCAATATTTTACTCTCAAAGAACAACGGATCCGTGTGTGGTTACTAGCAAATCAGTTTGTAAATGGGTTGGAATTCAGGATATCAATACTATTCTGTGGTCATAGTGGTTATTGTCGTTGTAGGTTTTAGATCAGAGTGATAAAACAGTATTGTAGAATTTCTCTGCTCCATCTCCCCCCCCCCCTCCCCCCAAGGCATCCGCATTGTGCGTGTAAGCAAGGAACCAGTTCACCGATGGCTATAAGTCATCTCCGAAGAACTAGGGCCTAATGAGGATTAATTATTGATACCTTAGCAGAGGGTACGAGTGCATCAACTTGGTTTTGAACCTGGGTACTTCCAGTTACGAGATTACTGATCTATATCACTGCGCCATCGCGACTCCTAACGTCGACTGATACAAATGAGAAGGACAAGTATATAGATTATTAAATAGAATGAGAGAGATAAAAATTAAGGCGTTTTAAATAAGAAGGGGGGAAAGCGTGGGAGGTTTTCAGAGGGGGTATTAAACACATTTTATAACACACAAGTGAATGAGTGCATGCGAGACATTAATAACACTATGAACATGCTGGACAAAGAAAGCGGACAAAATAAACAACCTCTCATTCTACCCTTCACAATGGTTCTGGTAGTCAAAAGAACATCCCTTCACAGCTATTATGTTTAATCATGTAGTTCCAGGTGAATTATGCATGCGACACCTGTTCCACATATTTCAGACAATAGCAGTGAAGGGATGTTCTTTTGACTGCCAGAACCATTGTGAAGGGTAGAATGAGGGGTTGTTTATTTCGTCCGCTTTCTTTGTCCGCCATGTTCATAGTGTAAGCTGATAAGCACGGTCCTTTGTGACGTCATTGCCATTCATTTTGTACAGACACACACACAAAAATAAGTTTTTTTTTTTCAAATCCGCGTCCCCACCCCCATCTGAATGAGCATTTAAGAGAAAGAGTCAGCAAAGGGGGGGGGGGGGGGCGAGGAGAGTGGGGAAAAGAGTTACATTCAAGGAACAATAAAAGAAATAGATGAAAATGAGATGAATACGAGTACAACTGCTATAATCAACAATTTATTAGGCCTATATTGACCAATATAGTGTTTGAATTAATGATTAGAAATTCTTACGTGATAATTATATTCTATCACAGCCGGAACCACCCCCCTCCCCGGCCGCGAATTTTTTTTTCCTACGACATTTTCGCTCCTTGCGCGTGCGCACATCGTCATTCCCCGCGACTTCATAAATATTCATATATACGTCATTGTGCCATTGATCAACGCATGCGCACATGGTCATTCTCTGAGACGACCTCACAAAATATTCATAGGTAGGCTACGTCATAATGCCATAATGTCTGTGATGAGATTTACAATGCGCGTGCAAATATTAACTCAAAGTTGATTTTTTTTTTAAGTATCACTTTGATACTTTTAATCTTAAGAATTTAGGGCCTATTTTAGCTTTTAGAATAATTAGAAATATATGTACAATATAAGATAGTTTCGCACTAACCATCATACTTTACAAGTATGATGGTTGGTTTACTCACCCTAAGATTGTTAAAAAAGTAGAATTACGAACACCAACCTCAAATAGGATTAATCTTGTTTTCAAATTTCTGTCACATTCCTTTCCACTCGTCATGTCTTCCCACTCCCCTGGCTGTCCCCCCCCCCTCTCTCTCTTTTTCTCTCGCCCTCTTTTTATTTTTTATTTAATCAAACCACTCAGTTATTGATGAAATGATTGAAACATTCATTTTCATTGAATTCGTAATCTAAATTTTTTAAAACCACCTTTTATGAATCAGTAAAGGGAATACAGTAAAACCCAGGTTACATGTTCTTATCGTGGTCAACATAAAATATGGTTGATCTTGTGACAACAAAATCTGACATGTAGATCGTCATATGAGCTAAAACCACTTTCACCCGAATAACAATTATGATATACAGTTAATATATAAATATACAAATGTTTTATGGAACTAGATAGATTCTCGACTGGAGCAGTCAGAATTAATGCCTCTGCCCTGTTACGAGATAAGAATGATATGTGACCTTTAACCTATGACCTCTTGACTCGTTTCTGGTTCTTTATTCCGTTCCACAGAATCATCAATGACGGTTCTCTGTAATCAACAATGAAACAATGTTATAATAAACACATTATAACAATTAATTTGCATAACCATGAACACTTGCACTATATAAGTAATGAGGATGGCAGTAACCGCATTGAATATACAAATTGTATGCATCAATTTACTACAGTCCAACATGTATGATATATTTCAGAAATATATGGTAGGCCTTAAACTGATCCTTAATGAAGCTTTTAGCCAATACATTAATATTGACGTAAAATGATTAAAATAATCATATCCAGTCAACGTACACCAAAGCCTAATTTACATAACCATATAACGTTACTCAGTCTGCTTTATCAATAATCCTTGGACAGCCTAACTAAATAGCTTTATGGGAGCTTGGTGCATAATCACATAGGAATATTGTATGTTTACCCATAAATTATGCCCTTGTGCCCCTATCACATTTAATGCTTTATTGCAATACAATATCTATAAAAAAAAAAAAAAGAAGCACATTATACACACTATATCACTGGTATTGGTCCTAATCAATACACCTTTCTGAAAGGAACTATAAATGGCAACAGCTAACTATCTACAACAACCAATAACTCAATCACTGTATCAGTTTAGGGATGTTTCCTAGTTCCTAGTCCATTATTACTTCAACAAACATACCCTTATTTATTGTGCAAGTAGGCCTAAATGCACTATATGACACCATTCAGCCAGTGTACACTCGAGCTGATCATTCAAAAAGGGCTTCATTTACACAAACTCCAATATTATTCATAACATTTCCTACATGACTTAAGCTATATGGCTTCCAACACATCATTTAATTTGTGCACAAAACCCGCGCCAGCGCGCGATCCTGATTTATGAAGTCGCGCCCGGAGAATGACCTAATTAATGGTCTCAGGACGTACATATGAATATTTATGAGCTCTCGGAAAATAACCATGTGCGCACGCGTAAGGAGCGAAAATGTCGTAGGAAAAAAAATTCGCTCCCCGGCCTCTTAACAAAATAATTGCTCTGACCTCTTTAGCAATGTTGAATAGTATTTTGAATAATTGTGCGTTTCAAATTTGCTATGGGCCTACACTAAAGTTTCGTTGATTCAATAACTGCAAAGCCAGATAAGGCGTTTGGAACACATTTATGGAAAGTACATTAGTGTTGACACGCACACCATTTCAATTTACCCTGTTAAAAGCTCTTGCTATCATGCAGGCAAATGTAGGTTTTCCAATAATTTTGTGCATCGCTATCTTTTGTAAGTTTTATAATTGTGTTTTAAGACCAGGTTTCCGGCGGGAAAAAAGAGAGCTTCACCCCTGCTGTTTTCCCGGTGTTGTCACTCTGCATTCAAAGGTGTAACCATGATCGTTCGGCAACCCAGAATTTGATATTTCGCGGTGTTTCAAGTACATTTTCAGCCATTGTTAGCCCTATTTGGCACAAAAGAGTTACAAGCTCATGAAAACAACCTGTTTTTTTTTTCGAAATCACCAACATTTCATGTGCGCGAACATGCTCAAAAAAGACCCCTTTTTTCGAACGATCATGCGTACATGAAGTCAATACAGAGTGACAACACCGGGGCTGTTTTGAACGAAACCCTTACAAAACACAGATGCTGGCGGGAAAAGGGAGCTATAATGAACCATATTAGGATAAGGATTCCTTTTTCTTCTTCTTCTTCTTCTTCTTCTTCTTCATTTTCCCACCTCTGCTTTATTCCCAATTTTTCTTTAGACTGAAGTCCGCAGAAAAGGGAGAGAATGAGGCCAAGAAGCGGTTATCCCACCTCGAATCTCAGATAGCCGAAAAAGATAACCGGATCCGACACCTGGAAGAGGAGCTAAGCCGGATCAAACCGGATCTGGTTAACAAGGAAAAGCAACTAAAAGCCGCTAATCATGAGGTGATGTAGACAAGTGAAAATTTGGACAACTGTCTTTTCATATTTTTTGCTGCGAGTGGTAACTTAGTCCTTTCTATAAATTATGTTGAGGCTTTTTGTGGTAAAGCACTTCGTCACCATGAAAATATATCTCTTTGCTCCCACACACTGATCGCCTGCGAAAGAATTAAAACATACACCAAAAATTCACATATTCAAATTCAGATTCAAATTCAAATTCAGTTAGGTTTTATTCAAATTCATCTTGTCCAAAAGACTCACAATGCGAGTTTTCTGTTTTTTAAACCTACATTCAAATACATACTGTACAAAGAAAAATATATTATACATGTTATTTCAAAATAAATAAAATCATATATAAAATCAGATTAAAAGCATCAACAAAAAAAGACAAACAAAACATATATTACTCTCAATTCAGGTGAATGCACTGAAAAAAGGAACCTAAAATTCTTATTGAGGCATTGAAAAAAGAATCTACTGTTGTTATTATTCAAGGCATTACAAAAATTATCATAAACAGATAAAAAGCATATATAGAAAAAATATCAAATGGCCTGTTATCTTGGCTAAAATCATGGAACGAAGATAAGTAAAGTTATCAACAAAATATACAATGTACACTGCTATTCAGAATTGTTTATCATGATATGATTATATCTCCACTTGGTTTTCAAGATATATTAGGCAGGTGTAACATGAAAACTGTGGGGTGTTTCATAAAGCTGTTCGTAAAGTTACGCATGACTTTCTTTGTTCATAATTTAATGTACATACTGCTTTAACCATGTCATTCGCAAATCATTTTCTGCTCATTGCCTCGTGTCACGTAGCCATCAATGGACTCAGTTTACCATGAAAGTTTTATGATACACGCACCTCATAGTGGGAGAGTTGTCGCATCTGTGTCTTATTGAAATCAAATACCCATCAGAAAGAATAAATTTGAACAAGAGACAATTTTTAGGTACAGTGCAGTGAACACAGTTACAAAAGATGCTCTGTTATTTTGGTTCACTGTGAATGGGAGGATGAAAACGACATGGATTGCATGAGTTGGGGACCGTGTCGTTGAAACAAAACGAAACAAACAAAAAAAAAAAAAAAATACCCCCCAAAATGGCGATGCGTGACTAGATCTTACTATCTTTTTTTCTTTTGCTCTGCACAATTGTATATCTTGTAGTCATAAGCAATCTGAGTAAATGTGAATAAAAGAAACGATATTTTTTTTCGGGGGGGGGGGCAGAAGGAGAGAAGAGAAGCAAAGTTCTAGGGTTGCACTACAGGTTACTATTGACAGGAAGATGAAAAGCTTCACAAATGTATTCATGATTATAGGGCCGTGTCATTATCATTGTTAAAATATCAAAAGCAAAACTTGAGCACTGCTGCATATATCAATCCATTGGCGTAGACAGATCCTCATTACTGGGGGGGGGGATGATTTCCCCAAATATATATGCATACCCCTCCCCCCCCCCCCCCAGCTATCTAGGTTCGGTGTAAAAATGTCAGAGGTAAAAATGTCAGAGGAAAAAATGTCAGAGGTAAAAATGTCAGAGGTAAAAATGTCAGAGGTAAAAATGTCAGAGGTAAAAATGTCAGAGGTAAAAATGTCAGAGGTAAAAATGTCAGAGATAAAAATGTCAGCTCTGAAAATGCCGAAGTGAACGTGTTACACGTAAGAATATTGAATTTGAAATTAGGAAGAGCACGAGATATTAAAAAAAGAATTCATACTGTATAAATGGATACTCTGTAAAAGTGTGTATGTTCAGTCATTCGACTGGCCTTCCTGTCTTACTCATTTGATGTGAAAGTGATAATGCTGCCCCATTCAACCACCTAATGAGACCAATCTTGTTTTGGCCGGGAGAACATCCTGGTATGTGCGCATTGCCCAACAGTGTTTTGATCTTCCGAGCACTTGTTTAGCTGACTCCAAATATAGCAGCAAACGAATGCCCAGTTACCTCTCTGTGTTTAAGATTCGGCCGCTTGACACGATTGCACTGTGAAACATATTTATGACAATTTCAACAAGCGATGAATAAATCGCGCCTTTTGGGTAAGAAATGTAGCATGGGATGATGTTCATTATTTTCTTTGTGAGATTAATTAAGTTACAAGATAATATCTAAATGATTTAAGATCTTAAGTGGAATGACAGAATGGTAGATGAACATAAGAAGGGATATCCACGTTTGATGTTTTGCTTATGCTAACACAATTATCTAATTGAATAATTCTCTTAAAAGTTGTAAATTCCGAAACGTATTGGATGAAATAATACAAAAGGTCGAGATATAGATCGAATTAAGGATTCAATTTCGCTTACTTTTATTCTTCCTTACGTTTGAGGACAGTAATATTGAAGCATTCGTTCACGTATTGGAGTAGGGCGGGGGGGGGGGGGGGAGCTTATGAAGAGGAGTGTGCATATTTAAATCGCACACTTGTGTGGAATGTATGTGGTCAGCTACTCATGCATTGACATGCATTGCATTGTGAAACATATTTGTGACAATTTCAACAAGCGATAAATAAATCGCGCCTTTTGGGTAAGAAATGTAGCATGGGATGATGTTCATTATTTTCTTTGTGAGATTAATTAAGTTACAGGATTATATCTAAATTATTTATGATCTTAAGTGGAATGACAGAATGGTAGATGTATTTAAGAAGGGATATCCACGTTTGATGTTTTGCATATGCTAACACAATTATCTAATTGAATAATTCTCTTTAAAAGTTGTAAATTCCGCAGCGTATCGGATGAAATAATACAAAAGGTCGAGAAATAGATCGAATTAACGATTCAATTTCGCTTACTTCCTATTCTTCCTTACATATAAGGACAATAATATTGAAGCATTCGTTCACGTATACCACGCTTTATTGGAGTAGGGGGGGGGGAGGGAGCTTATGAAGAGGAATGTACATATTAAAATCGCGCAGTCGTGTGGAATTTGTGTGGTCAGCTACTCGTGTTATACCAACCCATTTTTTTCCCACCATCGTTTTTACAATGCCCGTCCCCGCGGTGAAAACGAGGGCAATGCGCGCATACTAAAACGTTCACCCCGCCAACATCATAACAGTTATTTCCAAATGGCCAAGACAAGGGCATTCAAGTATAGACACAGTATGTTTACAGAAAATATTTGAATATTTGAATATATCCCACGCCCCATAATTTCTATAATTCAGTATTCGTACCTGAAACATGTCACTTAAACATTTCCAAATCTGGCATACCTCTGAAATTAATTTTTACCTCTGACATTTTTACCTCTGACATTTTCAACCTCTGACATTTTCACCTCTGACATTTTTACCTCTGACATTTTTACCTCTGACATTTTTACCTCTGACATTTTTACCTCTGACATTTTTACCTCTGACATTTTTACCTCTGACATTTTTTCCTCTGACATTTTTACCTCTGACATTTTTACCTCTGACATTTTTTCCTCTGACATTTTTACCTCTGACATTTTTACCTCTGACATTTTTACCTCTGACATTTTTACTTCTGACATTTTTACCTCTGACATTTTTACCTGGCACCGCTATCTACGCCCCTGTATCAATCCATGATGTCACTGGCCCACTTGAGGAGACCCGGCTGACCCACATTTCCGCGACAAAGAAAGAAAAAAAATGATAATAATAATAATAATAAAATAATAATGATCATAATAATAATTATGATAATAATAATAATGATGATGATGATGATGATGATAATAATAATAAATTACATTTCTAGAGCGCTTAATACTTACGTTTCTAAGCGCATTACAAGAGTGATAAGGAAGTAATTAAAAGCAACTAACGAGAATTATTACATCATGTAAACTACAGATGAAAAAATTACTGGAAAAAATGAAAATTTAGAAAAAAAAGTAATAGCAAAAATAAAAATGATTTAACAGAGAAAACAGACCAGAAAATGTAAGAGAAATGATGGAATACATACAAAAGGTAATAGAAAAATTAACATCCCGGGTGCACAATCTGCTCCCCTGAGGGTGCAGGATCGAGTTCAGGGTGCAGATTTGCACCCTGTAGGGTGCTGCTATTGTACCAGCGGTCTGCACCCCTAAGGGTGCAGAATTGCACCCTAATTTCTTAGTGTGTATTGCTGAAATAAAAAGTATTACTTTCTTTCCAGATCGAGAATGGCAAGATCGTCCGCAATCAACTCGAAAAGAAGATAAAAGATCTTGAAAAAGATCTTGAACTGCAAGAAGATTATTACAAGAAGGTAGGAGACCAAGTTTGTTTTTAGCCCTAATAGAATTTTTGTTCTGGAGTTATAATTGAATATTGAAATTACCACGCAAATCATCATATACATTGGGTTGGGTTGATTTTTATGGGCAATTTTAAAACTTTTCTTTCCACTTATATAAATATTTCTGTCTTTTTAAAAATGCGGGGATTTCTTTATCAAGCTATCAAGTGACTGAGTTTATGACCTCAAGAGAGGTAATCATTGTCCTTAACCAGATTTTCTTCTTTTCGAGGATTTTAAATTGGATTTAGCTAAGATGTTTGCCAACATCACCATTCATTTTGGAACTACGTTCGAGTGATTGTACGTACCATTGGCTCAAACGTTCATCCTCCATTGAATGTAGCCCCTCCGATAGGGCTTCTAGTCATATGTGTGCCCTAAATTTCAGCTCATCAATCAAATGAACTATCAATAGGAGGATTTATAGAGGTTTTTAAATTATATTTCCAAATTGCGATATGCAGGTATATACAAAAAGAGAAACAATATAACAAAGTAGTAGATACTGCAGCTGGAAATAATATTATTTTACAAAATCAGTATTTTTTAGATGATTGGCAATTGAACCAATATAACACTTCGAACATTATTGGAAGCAAAAAGTCTTTGCCATGTGAAAACGTGGGGCTTATTGAAAAGCGAGGCTTGTAGGATAAACCCCTCTTGAAAACATAAGCATGATAAGTTGATAGGGTAGTTATAATAATCATTAAGTAAGACACTGTCTGGGATTTTATGTAGGTTTAGAAATAAAGAAGGCAGAATTTGAAGTCAATAATAAATCAAGCGAACAGAAATTCATGCTAATGTGATATTTATCTCCATGCAGGAGCTCGAGAAGGTTCAAGGAGCTTGGGATGAAAAACTCCTCGAATCCTGGGAGCAGTACATGGACAATTTAAATGTCTCCCTCGCCGCTGACTTACAGAAAGTTCGGGAGCAGGAACTAGAACAAGAAACCGAGGTCAGGCGATCAAAAATTTATGGGTTTTTTTTTTCAGTTTTATTTCTCCTTCTCAATAAAACAATCAGATATGCCATTGTTCAAAACATGCAATGTCCGTTTCAACATGACATCATTAATGTCATTAATTATCAATGCCACTTTTTCATGATTATAGTTTTCTTTATATTACCCTAAGTATAAAACACTGGTTTTTCTCAGATATAAAAATTCCAGTAATCAAGAGTCGTAATAATTAATATGATCACGTTTTATTTCAACTCTTCTACTTTTCTTTCAAATTAAGGCATTGCATGTATTTTTCATATTGATCTTTGTTTATTTCTAAGGTACTATTTTGTATAGATCTTCCACACATTTTTATTATGATAATTGTAGCTTTGGATTTGAATTTTGTTGGAAATGTAAGAAAAAAAAAAAATTAAAAATCAAAGCTCAAATTCAGTCAAAATGTCTATTGGCTCTACAGTATTATACAGTTATCTACACCGTTTAAACGTAATAGATATGGTAAGTGTTTGGATGACATCAACTCGATTCAAAATAAAATCTTCTTTTAGGTGACCGAGCTGACGAGATTATTGAATCGTATCAAGGGATTCGGTGTGAGTGAGTTCGCTTCAGAGCTAAGGAAACTCAAGGCAGACATCGGGGTCAAAGATCAGGTATAGGAATTCAAGTTCAGCTTTATGATTTTATAGTGACCCGCCCATTATGAGGGACGTACAAAAAGTTTGTAGCCCGACTTTGAAGGAGTAGGCACTCGGTTACGTAATGATATCGTATGATATTTCATCTGTCCATGACAGGTGATCAGATTTCAGTTCAGCAGCCGCTGCCCAACCACGTATTGCAGGAGACGTTCTAAGTGGAGTACCAGGAATTTCATTTTCTTTGTAAGCGTTTGGTTCAGCAGCATCAAGTGGTCGCCCACTGAACCACCCAACACCCCCACCCCCCCCCCACCCCCAAAAAAGAGAGAAAATAATAAGTAAATAATACATAATTTTTTATAAACAAATAATAAATTGGGCACAGAGAAGTCCCTGGTAAAATATGAAAGACTTCTTTAATAATTAGGGAGAGTTCGGCTGAACTGAAATACTCGTATTGTCTCTTGTAATCGGAAAGATGAAATGTTGCATAAGACATCATTACATCGGAATAATTGTGGTTCATGTTCTACAAGTATTTGGTAGATTTGTATGCTTACCGATTAAAGAAAAAAGTTCTGCAAATTGTGAGCGATTTTGCTGCTTCTTTTGGAATCATGTCATCGTTTTCCTTAATCAAAAAATATTAACAATATATTGCCACCCAATTTTGGAAGAGATGATATTTCATCAAAACTATTCACTTTGTCTGCATCTATTGCTCTTTTGTTTTATCATTTCTATTCATTCGCAGAGAGATACCTGTCACTAATTCTCATCTTTCATCTTGTCACTTTACCTCTTTCATGTCGAACACCAGAACGACACCCTCGTCGCTCGTATCCTCGACCTCGAGGCCCAGCTCCGCAAGGAACGCGAAGCCCATATCAACGCTCTGAGTCTCCGGGACAAGGAGATCGAGGAGGTGAGAGAAACCGTGGCCGTACGCGTCAAGGAGTACAACGATCTGCTCAAGATCAAACTCAGTCTCGATCAGGAGATCGCAACCTACAGGGCTTTACTCGAAGGCGCCGAGGCGAGGTTCGTATGAGAAGGAAGTGTCGTAATGCAGTCCCATGCAGTACACATGCTCCTCGTCAATTTCGTACGCTAACAGAATACTAAATTTTAACCCTGGACTAAAAGCTACTAGTTTGCCGAACCCTAACCCTAACCTGACCTATAGCCTTATCATACCTATCGGCACCATGCCCCTTCCAGTTAGCTTTAAGAAAACAAAGCACGAAGCAATAATTTCGGGTCATTACCAACAAATGCATCATATAAAGATCTATCTTAAATCATAAACTGTTTGTTTTATAAGGTGATCAGCTCAGCCGTTCAATTCAGTTCAGTTCAAACACATTCATTTCCAATTATTCAAATAAACAACAGAATAATGAAACAACAAGTTGGCATGCATGGTATTGATAACAAAATATGACATAATATACAATCATCGTAACAGGATCTAAAATACAGATGCAGAGAAAGTTAGAGATAAAGAGGAACCAGATGCAAGTGGCGGGTAGAGGTAAACCAAGTGGTTATAAGTCAATGTCAGAGAGATAGAAAGAGAGAGAGAGAGAGAGAGAGAGAGAGAGAGAGGGGGGTCACTTGGCAGACTTCTAAATACTTTCATGGTCATGAATGAATACATACATGAATAAATAAATAAATAAACAGATGAATAAATGAATAAATAAACAGATAAATAAATGAATAAATGAATAAATGAATAAATAATAAATAATGAATAATAAATAATAAATAAATAATTAATAAATAATAAATAATTAATAATTAATAATAAATAAATAAATAAATGAATAAATAAATAAAAGATAAATAAATAAATAATTAAATTATAAATTAATAAATAATAAATAATAAATAATAAATAAATAGATAAATAAATAAATAAATAAATAATAAATATTCTAACAAACGAATAAATTATTTTAAGCGGTTTGCCACTTCATATCTGAACAAGCTGTTACTCCTGTATTGCAGTCTGAGACACCTAAAAATTCATGAATTGCGTTGTCAAATGAGCTCAGCTTTCTAATT
The DNA here is from genome assembly GCA_029962745.1 of Echinometra lucunter. Taxonomy (NCBI): domain Eukaryota; kingdom Metazoa; phylum Echinodermata; class Echinoidea; order Camarodonta; family Echinometridae; genus Echinometra; species Echinometra lucunter. Next base: position 24,635,012 of record CM057163.1, read on the forward strand.
ATCTCCACCCATCAGATTGAGGAAGAGAACTGACTTCAGCGAGTCCTTTGAGGTCATATCAACACCACGTGATGAACAACCACAGGCTAAACGACGTCGTGTTAATGATGAAACACAGGTGACGAGGTCATCGACTACCAGCGGACTCGTGTCCATCGTCGAGACCGACAGTGAAGGAGGCTACATCAAACTTCAAAACAAAACTGACTTGGTGAGTATAGGTGTGGCGGTAGTAGTTCCTTTCGACGTCAATACGTTTTGCATTAAACTGCGGATTGCTTACATACTCGAGATTATATTCAAATCTTTAGAGGCCTTTATGGTTGCCTGACATGTCGACCAAGGTTTTGTTTTTTTTATAATAATGGTTTGTATCTCTTCGTCTCTTCCACATGGGACCAAATGCTGTATTTTCATGGGACTGATCTGAACAAATCATAATCACTCTCTATGCTCTATGACTCTCTATATGAAAAAAGATGTTCAAATATAGATCATTGATTTTATATGAATATTTTTCCAACAATGACATCATCTTTGGTACGGGTTGGAGTAATCTCTGAAAATAACTGGAGCTATTTACAGGCGTGCGACCTAAATTGTTTTGTGCACTCCTACCATCGGCAACATCATCTTAATATCACATTTTTATTTCCTGTACGTAGGACCAATCCATTGGAGGCTGGGAACTCCAACGCATCGTCAACGGAGGGACGGTAGCAACCTATAAATTCAACAACCGGTTCAAGCTCAATTCTGATCAAGAGGTCACGGTCTGGGCCTCGGGCAGTGGGGACAAAGTTCAAAACCCTCCCTCAGATGTGGTCTCCAGGGAGACGGATAGCTGGGGGAGCGGTGACAGCACCGAGACCCTGTTGATACACACGAATGGAGAGGTAGGTGTACACGTACATGGAGAAGTACATGTGGTTTGTTCTTACATTTGACATGGATCTGTTATTAAAATTGTGGCATGGTCGTCACGTATATAAACATGTAATTAAATATTGTTCGCCCTTGTTTGCTAAGATCAAGGAGCAGTGAAAGCGGTTTCTCTCTCTCTCTCTTCTTTTTTTTTTCAAATCACCAAGTTCTGAATTGAAATGGAATGTATGATAGTATTTGTTTTCGAAATTAAATAATCACTCTGTAAGGGAAGATGTTTAAGAATCATTAGGTTGTTTAAAATATGAACCTACCAACAGTTGCTTTTAAAGGTCCCCATATGTTTTACATACAAAACTTTTTAAACAACAGTTGGTAGGCTCGTATTTTTAAACAGCTGTTCTAACAGTGCACAGTCTTGACAACAATACTTTGATTTTATTTGCTTTGATTTGCTTTGATTTGATCATTTATTACCAAAAAACAAGCATATAAATACACACATAAATTAGATATCAATACCTCTCCGCCTTCTCGGTTCTGTCATAAAAGCATTCAACAAAGAGTTATTTGGAGGGTTTAGCGTTTATTTGTTTGATTCTTTGTTTGTTTGTTTGTTTACTGTGGCATGTTAGAGCAAGGTTACTCCTGAAGAGCGTTCCATTTTTTTTTCATTTTCTTCTTCCTCATTATTTTGTGAAGGCGATATTTTATATATATAATTTTTCCTTCATTTCACTTGCATGCTTCCCTCAACTGCTCAATGCGAACTGCATGGACATCAGGGGTGTCAGTGCGTTCTCTAATTTGGGGGAACACTCTAAGAGAAAGGTCCCTGGCTTAATTTTTTTTTTTGAGGGGGGCATTAAATTGGGGGCATAGCCTCAAAATTTACTAACAAGCAAAAAAGAGGGGTCTTCAGTTTAAGATTTTGTTGGGGAATATAAAATTTTCGGGGCGGGGGGACACTCACACACGAAAAATTTACTGACAAACCAAAAAAGAAAGAAAAAAAATGCTATCAGCTTATTTATTCATTTTTTTTTTTTTTGGGGGGGGGGGACATACTCTATTGTTTCCCCCACCAAAAAAAGAGAAGCTTTTTGGGGGGACGTGTCCCCTTGTTTCCCCCCTGATTGACTCCCGTGATAGACATTAATGGTTATGTCTCATCAGTCTGATTTATATCAACTTATAAAATTTATTTCTATATTTGTAGGTGATGGCTAAGTGCACCGAAGTACGAGAACATGTCAACCATGAATATGTCGACATGATCGAGGTAAGACTTTAGATTTTGTCGTTTGGTGTAGCAGCTCCCTCAAAATGATTTAGATCATCCCGTACATGAATACTGTGTTTTCTAAAAGACGCTAAACGTAGGGATATGGCATTTGCTTGCTCGAATTTCAAAGAAAAAAAAATGATTTTTTAATGTTCTAAAGAAATCTTCCCACTAAAATTGTACGATGTCACTGTGACTTTGTATTGCATCAGCTGTGTGGGAAGAGCATGATAGCAAAAACCATACACCACTATTCTGTGGAAACCAAAAAAATACCTATACCGTTTGATACCTCACGCTTAATCATGAAAAAAGTTTAAAAGTATTAGTCTTATATATTTTGTTTCCTAGAATTCAGCAACTTCAATTACAAAATCAATTACATATATTTTGCAAAAAAGGAATATTGTTTTTAATGAAAATTATTCATTTACATGTACTGATGTATAACATGTGATAGAATGTGGTATTAATATCACTGAAACCGAAACATATAGTTACCACGTTAAGAGCAGATTTTCTTCTTTTTTTGGTATTAATAACGGCTTATTCCTCCTCCTCTCTCTCTCTCTCTCTCTCTCGCGCGCGCTCTCTCTTTCTCTTTGTTTTTATACCTCTCATTTTCCTTCTTTTCTTCTATCTCTTTTTCTTCTTCTTCTTCCTCTTCTTCTTCTTCTTCTTCTTCTTCTTCTTCTTCTTCTTCTTCACTTCTTTTTCTTCTTCTTCTTCTTCTTCTTCTTCTTCTTCTTCTTCTTCTTCTTCTTCTTCTTCTTCATTTTCTCTCACAGAACGATTCGGAAGCGAGGGAGTTCCGCCCCTGTGTAGTCATGTGAGCAGAAATACCATCCCCATGGCAACCGGCAGTCATCAGTCGACAGTTCAGTACGATTAGTATTCACTGAAATATTTTTTACTTTTAACAGTCCGGGGTTTGGAAATTGCAGGGAGGGGAAGGGGGGGGGGGTGTCCGACGTTTCCAACTACAACACAATCCGAAAAACTTTCGAGGCCTTTCCGTTACACTAAAGTAAATCTTCCCATAGACGCCATGTTCTGATAACGCGATACACAAGCATGACAAGTGTGATGGCCGCAAAAGTCATTGACTAGGGATGGTCATGGCTATATTGCAAAATGCCTTCCGCTGATTTGATTTTAAGAAAATCTTTGCGATCGTATCCTGCTTTAACATTCTTGTGGGAGTGCAACAGAGTTATTGACTCTAGTATGTGCCTCCTGCAACCCTCCCCCCCCCCACGTGTGCGCGCATTCACGCACACACTCCCACACCCTCACACGCCTTTCGCCTTTGTTTTCTCCATGGAAGTTATGAAAAGGGCATGAAAAGGGAGACTATACACGAATTCTGCCGTCCAATGACAAAAAGAACCAACTCTTATTTTTTTTTTTTTTTCAAAATTGACTTTTAATTTTGGGGTATATTTTTGTATGCTTTACATGATGAAGAAGAACCTGGGGTCATTTGACCCCGATTTAAAAAATATATACATATCAAAAGGAAGCAACTCCAGAGATTTCCACATAAAAAGAGTGCCAAATTTTCTTCATTTACTCGGAAACTCATTCTACAGAGTTGCTTCCGTTTTGCATTGGACGGCAGAAAAGTCTGACATTATAAAATGATGGTGGGTAAGTGTTGCAAATGGGAAGGCTGTCCATAATATCTGGCGATCCACGCTGTGTAATCCGAACGAGTGTGCCAACTGATCATTCCGTATTTCTAAATGTTGCTTTCACATGAAATGTCAATATTTCTCATCCAAAATTACACAGTCGCCTTTAGTATACAAAGAAAACTCTACTTACATCAGATTGATGGTGTATTGTGTTTATGTATTCTACATATATTTTAAACATAAAAAGGGACTGCTAAAAGTACTCTGTTTTATATGTGTACTTAGTTTTTTTTCTGCTAGTTTTAGCCTATTATGTAGCGTCAGTACTAATTTATCTGAATGGAATTCACTCTTGATGGCCTTATTTGATGGCCTTATTTGTTTTGCTGTGTGTCTCCCTAATACAAAAATAAAATAAAATGTGATATTTGTTTAATTCTTTTTTTCTCATACTGAAATTATAAGATGTGAAGTACTTTTAGAATTGTTAATAACATTGTGTCTGAAATATACATTTCTGGTTGAGATTCGTTCTACTTTTAGTGATATAAACCTGAAGTCATTTTATAGCCTTAGAATTTTATAGGCTTTTAATCAAAGCAAACATTATAACATTAAGAAAAAAAATGAATTTGCATTGGTGAACTGACAGGCTAAGGCAGGAAATTAACTTTCATATTAAACTGTATTCAAGAAATATTCAGTGTTATCTTGCTTACGTAAAATTTCTTATTTTTGCAATTGTGGATTTTAAATGAAAGATTTCAAATGGAATATGGGGGCTTGGGGGTTGTATCTTAGATTTAAGAAGTGATATCCCCCCCCCCCCTCTCTCTCTCTCTCTCTGTTTCTTTGACAATTATATTGCTTTCATATTTTTAGATAGCGGTGTTTTGTATTATTTCCATGCGTAGTTAACTTACAATATTCTTCATAATAGTTATGATGGTTTGATTTCGATTTCCATGGGTTTATCTCATGTTTTTCTACTGCATTGAAATAAAAACGGACCGAAAAAAGCAATTTGTTATTGTCTTACTTTTGACAAGCCTTGTTTTTGTCTACCTTTTTTTTAATCATGAGTATTCATCATTCACGGAATATGAAAAATACTCAATTCAAAATTGTTTCAAGTTCAGTGAAAGAATTACCCAGACTTTCTAAAGAATGGCAGATAAATTTGGTTCCGGTAATTCTATTTAAAAAACAACAACAAACAAATAAAATGACGTACACAGCAAACATAATTCTAAAAAGCAAAATGACGGGAGTAAAAGAGATGAAGAAACGTGCAAGGGGAAAGGGATTATGGAGTACACGAAATAAGTTATAAAATGTTTCGCAGAAGAGCTGTATCGTCCAAGATTAATCTAACTGGATGTTGAAATGAGAGAATATTGATAACCAGAAAGTTATTAAAAACGTCCGATGCAGCTTAATGTGACGAGAGTAACTGAGAGTTGAATATTTCGTTTCGACATTCTATCATAATCATAAATTAACAACATAATTTATTGTAATATTTTATTGTATATAGCATATCAACAGCCACGAAATGCACTTAAAGAAAGAATCTACAACAAAATGAAAAGACAGGCGAAGTTAATATTTCCTTCTCGAATAGGACGCGATCGTCTTATTTTATTCATAAATAAACAAGTTAATGAATACAATTATATTTTCCTTCTTTAAAAAAAAATAATATGACGGTCAATATGTAGGCATATACTAATAATCAGGTACAGTTTCAAATCATCAAATTTCAAAAGCATATGTCACTAATCACTCGTAATGTATAGACTGGCAAAGCATTAGTGTTGGATCTATCAAAATCAACTTGAAAGTTTATGGGCACGACGTGTGATTAACTTGAAATTACTCTGGCAAGGAAATGGTAAAGACATTGAATAGCTACAGGATTTTGAAGCATGAACACTGACTCTTTTAATAGTTACTTCAAAGGAAAAAAATCAAACAAAATTTTGGAAAATGCATACCACTCGTTAATTCAAATTAATCCAAGTCGTTACCATATTACGTTCTGAAATTTTAAAGATAAAGGGAAATTCTGGTCGTGAGACTGAACTGTGAAAGAAATTGTCTCAGAGTAATTGAGAAAGGTTGATTACAAAGCACTTAAGAATTGCCGTATGCCGTAACGTTTGGAATCACCAAAATGATAAGAAATTAACTCAATTCTACCGAGAGTCACATGCACTGCACACAGAAATGCGTGTATGGGACTATTAATGTTCGGCCCGAACATTTCGGCTATTTTTTTTAAATTTTTTTTTGTTTGTTTTGTTTTGGTTTGGTTTTTGGTCTTTGGGGTCATATTTTGAATGTCATGGCATTTGAAGAACAATCGTTTTCAGAGGACATTTCTACTATAATAATATTCTTCCTAAATAACATGACAAGAATTGGAATGCTCACAATAATTGTTTTCACCTTTCCGACAACTATATAGCCTACTCTCTCTCTTTGAATACCTTCTCGACAGCGCATGATCATTGGGTATTGAAATGACAACGGTTAAATGTTCAAGCGGGCTACATGACCTGATACGAAACGCTTTCACCAGCCATGCTAGCTGACTTCATTCACTATTTCTGGAGAAATAAACACTCACGGAACATTATGACAGGAGAGCTGCGTTTTTATGGTGTTGTGGTTTATTCACCTGACTCTCGAGGGATTGAGGTTTTTGAATATCAACCCGACAACTAAGATCTTAACCCGCATTTGCCACTCTTGCCATGAATACCAACCAGACACCAACATCTTCTGGCAAGATATTAATCCGCATTTGCCACTCTTCCGCCCAGGTGTCGTGGGCACCTACCCTGCCATTGTTGTTATCATAACTATCATTAGTAGTAGTAGTAGTAGTAGTAGTAGTAGTAGTAGTAGTAGTAGTAGTAGTAGTAGTAGTAGTAATAGTAGTAGTAGTAAGTAGTAGTAGCAAGATATTAATCCGCATTTGCCACTCTTCCGCCCAGGTGTCGTGGGCACCTACCCAGTAGTAGTAGTAGTAGTAGTAGTAGTAGTAGTAGTAGTAGTAGTAGTAGTAGTAGCAGTAGTCGTAGTAGCAGTAGTGGTAGTAGTAGTAGTAGTAGTAGTAGTAGTAGTAGTAGTAGTAGTAGCAGTAGTGGTAGTAGCAGTAGTGGTAGTAGTAGTAGTAGTAGTAGTAGTAGTAGTAGTAGTAGTAGTAGTAGTAGTAGTAGTACCCTGATAGCAGAGACTGGTAAGAATAACATCATATTTACGTCTTTTTAAAGTCGTGTCATACGTCTTATTTACGTATTATATATCCGTCTTTAAGACGATAGTTTGCACCAGCACACGACGTAAAATAAGACGTCATATTTTTACGTCAATTTTACATCATATTGGTCGGAAAAAACCGTCTTTATGACGTCTTTACGACCCAAAGGAAGCTCACAGACTGTTTAAAAATTACATCATATAATGACGTCAAGTCAAAGCTCCAAAGCTGGCTTATAAAATATTTTAGAATGTATTCAACATTATGATGTTTTTCTTTGTTAATGTTCTAGCCTATAGATCTTCCTATACTAGCCCTATATCCTAACATCCTACATCCTATACCTAACTACTGATGCTTTGTATCGACATTACTATATATATATGGGTTGTAGTGTAGTACTTGAAAAAAAAAACAGTTAGAAATTACAATTTCTTGATACATTCTGAAATACCCTGCCCATGACATTAACTGAATGGTGTTCAACATGGAAGTACATTGTTCATTAAATCAGCAGTGCAATCATTGAATAAAATGTTAAAATTCAAATGTCATCTCCCTTATTTTCACGAAGTTTAGTCATTTCTGGTCATTCATGAATATTCATGAATCATGATCAATTATCACGACGTAAAACTGACGTAAACACGTCGTGTTATGGTCTTGAAAAAATCTGTTATAAAGTGGGAGATAATTGACGTAAAAATACGTCTTATTCCGGTCTTTAAAAAAGACGTTAAAAAGTGGTAACTGTTTGACGTAAAATATGTGTCATCTTATGCTCAAACAAAATTTGAGAAAATTTTTATATAAAGACGTCATAAGGTTGTCGTAAAATAGTCGGATATACGACATATGACGTGTGGATCAGTTTATGACCAGTTCTTGACGTCTTAAAGACGTCCGTTCTGCTATCAGGGTTAAAGCACTTTCTATGCAACTGTTTCACAGTCTGATCTAAGCATCCACTTATTTTTTCTCTGTTTTGTTTTAATGGGGTCAGTAGTGCTCATTTTTCTTTTCTTTTCTTTTCATAGGGAGGAGGGATCCCCTGAATATTTCCTTAATTGACCTCACATTTCGTTGTATAGTTCCAATTAGCAGGATTAGAAATTTGCATTCTCTAACTCTTATATTCACAAAATAGAATTATGCCTATGCAGAATGCATTTATGTCATTTGACAATTAATCTGCATTTGCCACTCTCCACCCAGGTGAAGATGGGTACGGGCAGGAAGAAATTCCTAAAATGCTTTGAGCACTGAAATTGGTAGTCTAGCTGACCCGGGGTATAATATTGAGAGCGCCTTGAGCACCTTTGTTTAGTGAATACGTGCGGTGTATAAATATCCAATACTAATTTAATACCTGAAAATTAACTGATTACCTTCTTCATTGTATGCAAGGGAGCGTAGCGACGGAGCGGAAGATTTTATATTTTTTGAACAGTCAAACATATTTTAGAGCACATTAGGAAAGTCTTCAATCTGTTGTCCCGATCCGTTGTAGCCTTAACTCATTATTTTCAACATGCACTTTTGTTCGAAATTTGCGTCTGGACAATCCTCTGCAAAATCTCCCGGGGAGCAGCCTTTCAGAACGAGACATTATTTCTAATATTCAACTATTTTCTGGCACTATTTCCTTTAAAAAATGATTATGTATATCAATTCCATAAATAGTTTTGGATATTGATTACTGAAGCACTGAAACTAAAAGGTACCATTTCCTCAGCTCCCTTTTCACCTTTGAAATCTTGAAAGGTGATGTACTTTACTCTTCCCATTTTTTCCAAGAAAAAATTAGTTTACAAAGGCATTTATTCCTCCGTATCGATATTTGGAAACTAATAGTGGGCGTCATGATATACATTAAACTCTTGCTTTTGAAATGTAATTAAAATGACACCACTCTCGCTTTTCAACTTCGAAATCTTGAAAGGTAGTGTGACTATTCTCACTTTTCTAAGAAAAATGAAAATAAAGTTTCCAAAGGCATTTATTTCTCCCTTCCGTCTTTGAAAGCTTTCGATAGTTGGAAGCTAAATATAATGGGCGTTATCATGATCATGCACGTTAAATTCTTACTTTCGAAATTGGATGACACTGCTCGCGCTTTCCAGTTTTGAAATCTTAAAAGGCATTGTAAATGAATACTCTCGATTTTCCAAGAAACTGAAAACAAAGCTTCCAAACATGCGAAAGTATTTTCTCTCCCTTCTGCCTTAAGAAAATTTCGATATTTTGAATCGTAATGATGCATATAAGATGTTTGCTTTGGGAAGGTGACTGATATGACACTGCTTCTATACTTAGACTAAGATAGTTTGGAAAAAAAAAATGTTATGAATTTTTGAAATTTGAAGTTAGATGACTTCATATACGTGAAAATAATAATTAAAAAAAGAATCCTTCAAAGTGTGATAAATAGTGGGTGATGGAGCCAGTAATAAACGATAAGGCATGAAAATAAACTTTTGGTCCATTAAATGATTAAATTAGGTAGTTTGTACTTAAAATAGAATTCAAAGTCGGTAGGTACTTAAATTCCATGAAAAGTGGTAGTCTACCGCCTAAATCGGTAGAGTTGGCAAGTACTTGATTTTCACCCACTAGTTTGCTCTCAGCCAATCAAATGAAAGGATTTTCAGTAGCTTATAACAGTTGTCAGTAAAAGTCACTGACGAAACTCTTCATGGAACGTTCCCTTATTAATTTCAGGGTAGGAAATGAAAATGTCTTCTTTGAATAAATCGTATGTCTTGGAAAAAGCAAGAAGTCGTTTATGATGATTGTTGTAATCTCATGGGAAAAGCCATAAAAAATGGTAACAATATATGGATGTAAAAAATAACGTAACAATCACGTCATATTGTGGTCTTTAAAAAGTTGTTAAAACGTTGGAAATAATTGAAGTAAAAACCCCGTCTTATTCTTGTCTTAGAGAAGACGTAATAAAGTGGTAAATAGTTTGACGTAAAATTTACATCATATTATGGTCAAACAAAAAGTGGGGAAATATTGGTCATAAAAAAGACGTTGTATTGCCGTCGCAAAATAGTCATCTATACGACGTATGACGTGTGGACTAGCTTGAGAACATTTATGACGTCTTAAAGACGTACGTCTGCTATCAGGGTAGTAGAGGTAGTACGATGATGATGATTATTATCATTAGTAGTAGTAGTAGTAGTCGTAGTAGTAGTAGTAGTAGTAGTCGTAGTAGTAGTAGTCGTCGTAGTAGTAGTAGTAGTCGTAGTAGTCGTAGTAGTAGTAGTCGTAGTAGTAGTAGTAGTCGTAGTAGTAGTAGTAGTCGTAGTAGTAGTAGTCGTAGTAGTAGTAGTAGTAGTAGCAGAATTAGTAGTAGTCGTAGTAGTCGTAGTAGTATTAGTAGTCGTAGTAGTAGTAGTAGTAGTAGTGGTGGTGGTGGTAGTAGCGGTAGTAGTAGTAATAGTATTGTGCACGGTTTTGGTGCTGTATTTGTTATTATTATTATTATTAGGGCCTATTACGATTATTATTATTATTATCATTATTATTCTTATCATCATTACCATTATCATCATTATCGTGATCATCACCATTTCTGGTAATATTGATATGAGAGTAAAGTTCACATTAGGGATCCCTGTGTATATGTCCACAATTTCATCATATGTTTCGCAGGTAAACCTTTGGCGACTAGGTATTGATCCTTAAACCTTTCACATTGACTATCATTGATCAGCCTCCCGTTTGATACGGTGTATCTTCCCCAGGCAAAGTGCCTCGTCCGAGTAAGGGGAATTCCCAGTTCTCGCATGCAGTACGACACGAAAATATCCTCCCATGGAAAGAGTGGGAGACGCTGCGCGGTGTCAAAAATCCTGGCCGCCACGTCTAGCGAGAGGAAATACCCCGCACCTCCCATGTAGTAAGGGTCGTAGTGTGAGGAGTTGTAGACTTGTGTCGGGGTGTAATATTTCGATTCTTTGGTCCGCATTACGCGTACACGTTTGCTTTTCATACCAGCCGTGAATTCCTCTGGTGGGGACAGGAGAAGAAAGGTCGTGACCTTTTCCACATTTAGAATGATATCATCATCAGCTTTCATCATGTAAACAGCATTCCCGCAGAATTTCGTCGCCCACTTAAGCGCCATGACCGTTTTCCGCGTAAGATTCAGATACGAGTCCACAAAGTTTTCTTGGACGATGTCACCGTAGAGGGCAGACTCGGCTTCTAATTTTTCTTGCAAGGCAATTTCTTTTGTCGCGCCAATCATGAAGACGATACGAACCATTGAAGCGCCCTCATCCGACGTTGGCCATACAGATTCATTGCCGTAGGTATTCCTAATGACGTCACGTCGCTCTCGGTTTTGTGGAGCGGATAAGACGCATATTACAAGGAGTATGGCCTTCGGAAGGTGTGGAGAAACGTCGCATTTCTGTTGAGGGTTCATGAGATATTCATAATCATGGGCATCGACTTCGGACACCCAATCATCCATCGTAAACTCGGAGTCGGTGTGCCTTTCAGTATTCTCAATGACGTCATACTCAACCGCTTTTCTCGATGTCATACTCATGTCAAGCTGAGCAAGTACTTTTCGAAACGATGTTGTATTCGCTGTGGAGTCCATGCCGACAAGCCTAAATTCGTTCGAGAGCGCAGCTTCTGTCGTATTAACCGCACGAAGCGCATGCGCATGGAGTTGAACTCTCTCCTCGTACTCCTTCATGAGTTGCTTCAGGCGAACCACGTGTTCGTCCACCGTCTTTGAATCTTGCTGCGTGAAGCCTTCACGTGTGTGCCAGAGAAGGATCGACGCCACAGTGGAGATAACAATTACACGCATGAACTGACGCACTATTTCCTTGATGCGTGCCATTTTTCTGTCGCAGAGGGCGCTTGGTCTCATTTCTCACAAGCCTGTGAAGGGTGAAAAATAGCTTTGTTTAGTACTGGCGATGTAATCCTTGCTGATGAAATAAGCAAAAAGAAACAAACAAATTTCTTCATGTAATTATGTAATACCAGAATCAATTCGAACAAACTGGGGGATAAAATAAATCATGCAATTAAGTGGCGATGGGGGGTTAAGAGGGAGGGGTCCCATTTCACGTAAACTAGTCCTTATTAAAAGAAAGAGGACAGGCCTATACTGATTTGATGGCAGGGCAGTGGACTGAGTAGACCTAAGATATGCACAATGAATTTTCACAACTTTAATATATCATCTTTTAAGGAAGAAGATAGTCTTCTAAATGCCAGAGCGTCTCCCAATCCCGAGAACAGGTGGCGTCCGAAGAATTTATTGGAAGGGTAAAGCTTCACTGTACAAGTTCACAAATCCTCCCCCTCCCCCTTTTCTCCCTCATCTTTCATATTTCCGGAAGTACAGTGACACAGTCATGGGTTCACATACGGATTCTGGCACATTCTTATGGTGGCCCTGAAGTACGCTCGACAACAGGTCATGTGCGACGTGAATTTCGCATCCTAGGCCCTGAACTTTGCATCCCAAGTCTTGAAATTCACGACCCGCGGTGCGAAATTCAGGACTGGGATGCAAAGTTCGCGCCATGGGTCCTGAATTTCGCACCGCGGGTCGTGAATTTCAGGGCCACCATTCAATCTGGAACTTGGGAAGTTACAAGACATCGTGTTTTGAATGTGAGTGGTATAGGACCTCAAGTCTATGACGGTCATCGCCCTATAAATCATAGTGTCATTCTAAATTTTCGGGTAGGCCTGCTCTGAGGTTCACTGCCTTAGAGACGTATTCACATGTTGCATGTATCAACTGGTGATTTTAACAAAATCGGGGGTTGCCGGACTATGACACAATGTTGGAGACTGACATGCGTTATTTTTAACTGCAAGTAAAAAAGTTCGTTTATCAGGAAGGAGACAATTATGAATGGTGTATCCAGGATTATTTAAAGGTGGGGGTGGTGCAGGTTTCTTGGTGGTAAGTTTCTTTGGTGGGTCCATAGGGGTAATTCCTAAAGGAGTGGTTGTCGGGAGAGGGGTTGTCCGGATACGAAAAAAAAAAGAATGATTATGTTACACGCCGTCTTACCTGCGAGGAGCTATTAATCCACTTCGCCAAGTTGGACAAACTTGAAGAGTTCAATGGTTTCAAGATATGCCTCCAACATCTTGGTGATTCGATATGACGATAAACAGGTAAAACTCCATTTAAAATATCCATAACTTATCACTAGATCATTTCCAAAGCAAAACTGAACTCCCCAAACTATGAAACCATTTGAATGACTGAATCGCCAGTTGCATCACACGGTTGGAAAAAATGTGATTTATTTTTCTCTTTGACAGGTGACGTGTCATTGACAACTAAATTGACAATTTTAATTGGCAAGGTGAATAAGTGATTATACACCTTTGTTTACAATATTTTGATAATGATCACAACATGAGAATCTTCATTCACTAAGTGTACATGGCACCGGATTCGTCAAGTTCAAAAGCATGCGCATCATGCCAACATTGTTTGTGAATTAATTATTGGCAAATTTAAGAGGGAAAGGACCTCACGCGGAGCTAGCCTACAATGTGCCGCGCGAACCTGTCCACAAAGCATGCCAAAATGTCAAAATAAGTAAAACGCTTATGGAGGACAAGGCTCAAAATATGAAAGAACTAACAAATATCTTACACGCTGTCAAAACTCTTGCCAAGCATCAAAATATTGCGACTGCAAAATGTCGAGAGAAACTATATTATTCAACTTTATACGTATATTGTAAACAGTATCTAAGTATATGTCTATGTACATAAAGGCCTATATTACTCGAGTTGATTCGAAACAGGGCGATTAAATGTATACACATGTACTTGATCAATTATTTTTTGATAATCGACGAAGATAATGGGATTCAAGGGTGTATGTTGTTTTGTTTTACACTTCCGCGAAGGTGAATGAAACTTCCGCTTCTGAACTTGATGAGTGATAATATTAGGAATAAAACACAACAAAGTTACAACGACAGATGAGGCTTGCGGCAAAGCAGACACAGATTAAGGGTATATCATAACTACGATGATCTATAACTGAAGAACTTTCTTCCAAAAGACGCTAAATCTATTTTGGTAACCTGAGAGAAAAATGCATTTCTTCGTCCCGAGTTTGTGCCCGTGTCAGTGGAAACTCAAAATTACAAAGCACTATCTCTTCTATATTTCTTGATAACTTTCCTTCAAAATTTATTTCATAGTAAGATAGCTCCAGCTGAATAATATCAGACACTGACATCATTTACTCAATTTTGATAAAAGCTGGATATAAAGCTTTTTGCAAGCGAGCTCTACAATAGTAATCGCTTACGTTATCACAGTTCGAATCTATCTCTTTCCTTTCATATCTCAGTTATTGCTCGATAGTGCTTTAAGAAGCGGAAGTATAATTTCCCTTCACGAATTCTTAAACAAAGAAAGCGTGGCCTTCCAAGTCTCTTCCTTCCTCGTCGATTAGGGAAAGATATAATTCATTAAACTAAGGTCATTCTGTAACTCACTTGTGACTAGGAAGGTCTATTCAAAAATTAGTATTGATAAACAGGATGAAGTATGTAAGATGGTAAATAATGTTTCTTTAAGGAACATTGTAGGCTATGAGCGCCGAAAGTAAGCCCGCCTTGCCCGTTCTGAGAATATGAACTTCAACATTTTAAAATCCATAATGAGGCAACGCTATTACACTGACCAGTGCTGACTTTTTTGGTTTTCTCTGTTTGATTCCTAGAAAACTCTGATATAGTTGTAAGAGAGTTAAGAAATTAAGACAAAAGATGTGGAGGGAAGATCTGTAAAGACATCATCTTTGCTAGTTCAAAAGATTTGCGACTGGTCAAAATATCCAAAGAAAAGAAAAAAAGTATAAATGAAGACTCCGTTAACAAAATTTGATATCGATATTTTGGTATTATCATCTTTGCTATACCGAAATGTAAAGAAAGCTCGAAGGATATCTCTGCTTATATACTGAATTTCCTGGAAAGCCCGACTTCCTGGCTATGAGACCTCTCCATGATATTCAATACAATCCACAAGTTTACTTTTTTATCTTTAAGTATTTAGCCAGGAATTTTCACCGGGGGTTGGGGGGGGGGGGGGGGGTCGGGGACCAAGGTGAGGTCGCGAAGTGACCAAGCGGGGGTAGGATGTGGGAGGGGGTATCCCACCTCCTACCATAGGGAGATTTTTGAAAATTCGTGCTTGAAAATGGTATTTTCTGCACACTAAAATTCAGTATTAGGTGACTTATATGAGAAATGGCATATTTACGTTTTACTTTCATTACGCAGGGTAGGGGTAGGGTAAGTTATGTGAAGTGGACGAATAGTTCTGATTTGATTTGATTTGATTTTATTGATTTATTTATTTATCAACAACAATAAAAATACATTGCATTCAGACAATGACATTAACATAAAGGAAAAAGAAAGGCATTGGTTGATAAAAAGGGATCAGATAATAGCACACGTGCTAGTCGAGCCTGACCCCCCCAAAACAACAAATATTTCAATAATAAGCTTAAACAAACAGTAATTGAATTATCCTGATATTTGCTGGTAAAATGATGATAGCTAATTAAGAATTACAGACAAAACAAAGCAAAGTTAGTACATCCATTATGCATAAACGTATATGTACATGTATATATACAGACTCTCAGTTATGATTTGCTCAATGAGCGTGTCGTTACTGAACTACGAAAGTGACTTCTAGACCTGATTAATCTGATATTTTTAGGTAATCTATTCCAAGTTCAGTGCCCATGAAAGACACTGAAAATTGACCTTGTGTTGTTCTAAATTTGGGAAGACATAATTGTCCACCTTCCTTCTGTCTTGTAGAGTAACTGTGCTGTATAGGATCACAGTAATCTATTAAATTATGAGGCAAGTTGTTCTTGAATAAATCAAACATAAAGGTAGAAACTGATAAATCATGTAGTCCATACACATTTAGAATTCTCAAAGTTTGAAATAGTGGGTTTGTATGAGTTCTCCACTAACTAAATGTTATAGCACGTACTGCCATTTTTTGTGAATAAAATATGCTTCTTAGGTTAGTCTTATAGGTACTTCCCCACACCTCTATTCCATAAGTAATATGTGGCTGTATAAATGCTTTATATAAAAGTATTAAAGTGTGCCTGGGTACAAAATGTCTCAACCTGAATAGCACTCCAACCTTCTTCCTTATAGACTGATTTACAAAGCGAATATGATTATTCCAAGACAGATGTTTATCAATGTTGATCCCAACAAAGTGGCATTATCAACCTCCTTGATATTTTCTCCAGCTATATTTAGTTCACCATTCATAGCTATTTTCTTCCTCCTACTACTTACTAACATGAAATTAGTTTTCGCTAGGTTAATTGTAAGTTTATTGGCGATACACCACTTTTGTATCTTTTGCATTTTTTCATTTATTTCATTCACATCAATTTCTACCTGCTGAGCTGGAAAAGTATGGAATAAGTTCGAATCATCAGCAAATAAGCGAAAATTAAAGAAATCAGTAACAGAAGGCAAGTCATTTATATATATCAAAAATAAGTATGTCCGAGCACTGACCCTTGCGGAACACCACATTTTATCTCTTTCTTTCCGGATAATGCTTGACCACACTGGACAAACTGAAATCTGCGACTAAGATAGTTGCGAAACCAGTCAAGAGTTAACCCTCGAATGCCGTAATGAGAGAGCTTACCTAGCAGTATATCATGATTAATAGTGTCAAAAGCTTTTTTAAAGTCAATGAAAACACCAAGTGTCACTTTTCCTTCATCTATAGATTTCAAAGTTGCATTCATCAAGTTGATTAGCGACAATTTGGTACTATATTTCTTCCGAAACCCATACTGATGGTTATAGAAGACATCATTTGATTCCAGAAATTGTATCAATCTGATATTTATTAATTTTTCAAAGACTTTACCTAGGACTGGTAGAACCGATATTGGTCTATAATTACCCGGTTCTTCTCTTGACACCTTTTATGCAGGGGAGTAACCTTCGCAATTTTCATTTCACCTGGAAAACTGCCAGTTTCTAAAGACAAGTTAAAGATATATGCCAATGGGTGTGATATTAAAGGAGCGCCATCTTTAATCAAGTGTGCTGGAATGTTATCGTGACCACAAGCCCTCTTTGTGTCTAGTTGCAAAAATTGACCTCTGACTTCAGCCGGGGTTATTGGTTTCCAAAATAAAGATTTCTCCATACGGTGCTGCAAGTATCATTTGCTTTACTATGTATTTTTACTTTTGTTTTAATGGAAAATAAATAAATAAAAATAAATAAATAAAGTAATCCATATACGCAGTATCTTCTTTTGGCAATACATTAGCCAAATCTGGTCCAATATTTACAAAGAAATCATTAAATTCATTAACAATGTCAGATACAGATGTAAGTTGTTTGCTAATTCCACATACATTCTTTACCAGTTGTCCACTTCAACATTTCGATTTTTTCCCGCTAATAATTCATTGATAATAGCCCATGTCTTATTTGTGTCCTTCCTATTATTATGTAACAATTCAGAGTAGTAATTCCTCTTTGCATTTTTTAGGATAGTGGTCAGTACATTTCTATACTTCTTGTATTTATCTGCAAGATCTTGACGATAATTCGATTTAATAACTTTCGAATACATTGCATGTTTCATATTAATAGATTTCATTATACCTCGAGATATCCATGGCTTTTTAGCAGTTTTTCTTTTCCCTGACTGCATAGTAACCATTGGTGCATGTCTATTGCAAATCTTTAAGAAAATACTGCAAAAATTAGAATAAGCTGTGTTAACGTCTTTTGATTTATATACCGTTTCCCAGTTCACAGAAGCAAGATCTTCTTTAAATATACTGATATCATATCCCTTGTAGCATCGATAGTGAATTTTCTTTTTATTGGAATGTGCTTTATTTGCTAGGTTTTGAAGATTGAAAAACTGTGAAATGATCAGATACATTGGACTGTATTATACCTGAATGAATATCAGACATGCCGATATTTGAATATATGTGATCTATTAAAGTAGAAGAATCTTTAGTTACCCTTGTTGGTGATTGAATCAGTTGATCCAATCCTATACACTGCAGTGATGTCAAAAACTCTTCGACTGGACAGTCACCTACGCTCAAACTATTGATATTGAAGTCTCCCAAAAGCACACACCTATTTCTGTCTACTCTGAAATTTTCTAACACACTCAACAATCCATCTTGGAATCCCTTCACATTTGTGTTAGGTTTCCTATAGATTATCCCTACTGTAACTTTTGTGTCACCAGCAGTATTAATTCGTAGCCAAAGTGATTCTGCATGAATTACATAATATTCCAAACATGTATACTTCAATGATGTATTGATATATGCTCCAACACCCCCTCCTCTTGAGTCGTCCTGGCGACATTCTACCTCAAGAGAATATCCTTCCATACTAAATATGGACTTGTTGGGCACATTCCAAATCTCAGACATACCAAAGATATCAAACCTTGTATGAATACAATCTTCAAACAACAATTTAAATGATTCAACATTTTTTGACAAAGAGCGGACATTTATATGAGGCAACTTTAACGAATTTGTATTTTCACATTTAAGAGTACTATCAAATTAATGAGGTGTCAGCTTATAAGTATAATGTTTACAATCCATTTAAAGAGTTCATTAGAGTACTTACAAAATGGAAAGCGGAATAATGAATTATTCCATGAAATGAAGTTTGAAATCCTTGTAATTGATCTCGCTGAGGCCAACTTCAAAGAGGTGGTCTGGCGAGGAGATTGTGACGAAATTGTCATCAGTTGTTTTGCAAACACTTAGAGCACAACCAAATCTACAAGACTCTGCAAATTGTGGGTGGTGATCATGGGAATTCATAACCTTCATGGCAATAAGCTTTTGCTTATAATCGTGTGGTGAATCTTGCGAAAGATTCCTACACCTCAATTTTCGATGTAGATATGCAGATCGATATAATTATCAGGTAATGTTCATTGCATGTATATTTATGTAATCTATTGATCGGATTTTATTGATCAAGGTTTCAGGTCAAAGAAAGCATAATTCCATTAGCTTACAATATAGAACTCTCGTACTAAATCCGTGCACCATTTCCAAAAATTTTTTAGGTTATTTCAAGTGGGTTTTCCTTTTTTACTGCCTCGCTGTGCATAATTCTAATGAATCTTGATGGAGACTGAATTTTATGGCTATCATTCAACAAGTGTGTATATAATAAGACCTTCATATCACTTTCGGCTCCGTGACGATTGTAAACCATCGAACTGTAGAAGAAGAAGATTGACTGACTGACTGATTGATTGATTGATCGATTGATTGATTGGTTGATTGATTGATTTTTGTGGATTTCTCTTTTTCCAATATCATTTTTTTTCTTTTAATACAACATGTCAAGCAGACATTGAATTTGTTTTGATGTTAAATAAGAGGAAAAAATGATGTATGTTAATTTACGATATTTCTGTTTAAAAGAAGAAGAAAAAAATACTTCATGTCTTGCATTTATTGGAAATAAAACCTGAACTTGATTGGTTGAATGATTGATTGATTGATTGATTGATTGATTGGTTGGTTGGTTGGTTAATTGATTGATTAATTGGTTGACTGATTAAGTGATTGATTGATTGATTGATTAATTGATTGATTGATTGATTGATTGATTGAGCGAATTTAATGAACCACTATGAAAACTCAGGAAATCAGCAAGTCCGTGAACAAGAGACAGAACATAAAAAAACAAAATTAAAAACACAATAAAACAATAAATGCAAAGAAAAACTAATGAAAACAGGAAACAAAGGGAGAAAGGGGTAGAGTGAGAGAGAGAGAGGGGGGTGGAGTGAAGGAGAGACAATAAGAGAGGAGAAGCAGTGAGATAGAGAGAGACGGAAGGAGAGGGAAGGGATATGAGGAGAAAAGAGAAAAGGGAGAGAGATGAGGAGTGTAGGAAAGAAAGATTACGGAGATGAGGAATAACGATGAGAATATAGACATGGAAGGAGAGATTGAGAGAAAGAAAACGGTAGCAAATAAAAGTATACGTGTATAAGCGATATCGAAAGAAAGATACATGCATGATGAAAGAGAGAGAGAGGGGGGGGGGGGGGGTGGGGGAGATCTGGAAGCGAAAGTACAATCTGTGTATATTCCAAGAATATGAAGTAATTTTTAAAGTATGACGATATATTGCCTTTTTATTCCAGCTATACAGAAATATGGAGTTGTACTAATTGGTGCGTATCATTTAACCGCCAGTACTAAAACAAATATACATGTACTGTATATTATATGCGAAATTCAATGGGGAAATAAATAATGATTTTGGTAGATATTTGTAAGGGAATATGAGATATATACAG
Source organism: Echinometra lucunter (assembly GCA_029962745.1). NCBI lineage: Eukaryota > Metazoa > Echinodermata > Echinoidea > Camarodonta > Echinometridae > Echinometra > Echinometra lucunter. Next base: position 24,655,500 of record CM057163.1, read on the forward strand.
CAGCTCTGGCAACTCTCATGTAAATAAATAGATGTAAAAAAAAAAAAAAAAAAAAGAAGAAGAATGATAGGGTAGCTTGAGTGAGGTGCACCCACTTGACCGAAGGCCCGTGAGACCGAAGACCCGCGAGGCCGACTTTTCTCGTATTGCATTTTCCTTCATCACAAATAATGCGCTATCGGTATATTAAATGATTATGTCTCCTTTAGCATGTTTAGTTCCTCGTTTCCGGAGGTCCCGCTGCTCTTTAATTCTTCTTAAACTTCCTTCTGGCACAGGAATTGGTTAGAGTGGTGTGATTATTATAGATTACAATTTGTTATTTTCTGCCTCGCGGGCCTTCGGTCTCGCGGGTCTTCGGTGAAGTGGGCTGTCACCACTTTAGTTCCCCATTCTCATTTCCTTTCACATGCATTTATTTCACTGAGAGTTGCCAAAGACCTTCTACAGCTTACATTTGCTTACAAAATGTTCATTATTCTATCCCAAATAGCACATTCGCTTGGATCCAGCTGAGGCATCCTTTCCCTAGCTCTCTCTCCCTACCTCTCTCCCCCTCCTTTAGGAAGAACAGAGCCATTTGAATATAGCTTCCAGCCATATTTGTTCATTTTTTTTCCATATGATTATTCACTTGTACGGTAATATTGATTTGAATGTTCTTTTGTTTGTATTGCTTTTTAAGTGGAAAATAAACCAACCAACCAACCAACCAACCAACTCTATCCCTTCTTTCTTCACTTTCTTCCTCTATTTCTTTCTTCCAATTCTCTCTTTCCGCCTGTTCTTCCCCTAGCTTCTTCTCTTTCTTCTTCTTCTCTCGCTCCCTCCTATTCCTATACCTTGTTGTTCCTCATCCCCATTTCTTTTTTTTTTTTAATTATTTCTCCTCTCCCCCTTTCTCCCTATTCCTATAACTTGCTCTCCACATCCCTTACTTCCTTTTTCCTCTCTCTCACGCTCTCTCTCTCTCTCTCTCTCTCTCTCTCCCTTTTCCTATACCTTCCTCTCTCCATCTCTCTGTCTCCCCCCTCCCCCCACTTTGCTCTTAATGAGATAAGGAATGAGCTGTTATCGTCTGAATGAACCTGTGGGGAAATGATATCAGCAGCTGTCATCGCATCTGTCCTCACCGTCACATATATGGAATACACTGTGGCTTCCCACTGGATGGCAAGCGCTTGACGAGCCAATTTTCTGTCATATTTTAATATCATTGTGGCCTTCATAGCGAGTCTTAAGACACAGACCCTATATTTTGACACCATTCCAGAAAGCCTCGATTACAGACTCAGTCTCACTCTCAGGCTGTATAGTTTCCAGGCACAAACCCCGGTCTGTCGAAACACGTTATAGAGGTCTGGGTAGGAGACTAAAGGAAGTCAGTGGGGATCGTGTAGTGTAGCTGTTCATGCACCCAGTCTTCCTGGGCTTCTTTCAAGACGTTATGCATTTAAATAAAGTGTCAATATGGACCTGTGCCTGCAGACTAATCTCAGACTGCGTCAAAAACTACAGCTACATTACTGTGGCCTGTATCAGCAAATGTTAGTCTCACAGTTCGTTTAAACTAAGTAATTGCTTTATTAATTATGCATTTATCAATGTATGCATTTATTTATTCATTTACTTACCTATATTAATTTATTCATCTATTTATTTACTTTTTGTTTATCTAATTATTTAGTCATTTATTTGTTTATTTATCTATTCATTATTTAAGGCCGTGTTTGGCAACTACGCTTAACAATCATCCTTAAAAGCAGAATACAGCAACAGAACAAGAGAAAAATGGATACACATAAATATATAGCCTACAAGTATGAATAATAAATTGTTATCCTCATAAACAGCGGATTCAAGAAATTCCGTTACCATGGTTACATGTTTGTATTATATGTGCAAACAATGATTAGTTTTTAATTCAGATGATTGATATTTCGTGAAATTTTCAAGTATTCCTTTAAAAAATCAACAACGGAAGAGATCCTCGTATCGTTTTAAAAGATTATAAACAACTACCAAAATATAATATAATACGCTAATACAAGGGATAACAGAGTTGCGATAGACAAATATATTTCGGATACATTTAAAGATATTGTTGCTTTTCAAGCAATTATTGTTATCATTATTATTATTATTATTATTATTATTATTATTATTATTATTATTATCATCATCATTATTATTATCATTATCATTATTATTATTATTATTATTATTATTATTATTATTATTATTATCATCACCATCATCATAATCATTATTATTATTTCTTCGGCATTTTCAAGAAAAAATATAACAATATAAAAGGACATCAAATAAATATGCATATTCTTATCGCAGTCCTCAGAGTGCAACAGTTGGCTGCCAGGGAGGAGGAGAGCAAATTTAATCACTGTAACCATGGTGACCGTAATGGTCCCTCCTCCCTACCGACTGATGCACTCAGAAGACTGGTAAGCATAGAGGCAAACCAAAATACAACAAATAAACGACAAATAAGAAGAAAATCGGGGAAACAGGTCATAAGAAAACATAAGCTGTAACAAATATGCGGAGATGAAATGAAATGTAAAAACATTCCTGGTTCCCTTTGTATAAAAGGCTGATTGGCAAACTGTCCCATAAAATCGGGAAGAGATGTATGGCTGTACTTAGCCCGGGGTACTTAGCTAATCGCTGCGAGCACGAAGATGTTTAAAACGTAGATCATCCATTCACCTTGCAACCACGTGTACGTTAGCCAGAACGTCTTCGCAAGAGATGAGATGCAATACACTTTAAATGTTTATAAGATGGCTGAATAATGTAATACATGTGCATGCTTCAGTACAAAGGAAACGACGAAAAGGTGACTTGCATTGATGCATTTCATTTTTGGACTGACCAGGGTCTGTGTCTGAAAAGTACTCTGTACTCTTGTAGTAATATGGTCACATCGCGAAAGTTCGCCCCCCCCCCCCCCCTCCCCTCCCGAGAGCAGGTTAAAGAGGCTCTGTCGTGGGTTTTCATGGGAAGTGAATCTTAATTTGCTGACACCAGACTTTGTTACAAGCACTGGTAATACCTGTAACAGAGCTACATTTCTGGAGCACAGCAAAACACGGTATCCCACCATAAACATTCTTCGGCCTGCCTCGGGCATTATCGGGCCAGGGAAAGTGAGATAATGACTTTGCCATATGGGACAAAGGGTGGAATATACAAAGTATTACATAAGGTCTGTTGGTCATTGTCACTGCAGCAGTATCGCAGTGAAGATCTCGCATGATTTTAAGCATAGATGTATTAAATCTGTTTTCTTATTTTAGTATGTATATTAGTATGTATTAGTGCTATGTTTTCTTCCCTGTACATAGCATTACATGTAGTATACAGTATATAGGCCTACAGTGTACATTATACCTGTACATGTTTCTGTGTTAGACAGCTTAATTAGAAAGACCCATGTTCTCATTGTCAAGCTTCTATTCACTCATCAAGAAGCAATTGTCTGTACTCTGGCCAGTAGACTTTTAATCTTAGATATAAACTTGGCCGTAGTAAGAACATAACAAAGACTCCTTTCAGAATGTGCAGTCCCCCATTTGTTAGTAGTTAACTTCTACAGGTAGCCTTGGCTTGGGTATACCAAGTTTTTGCAAGAAAGCCTAATCAGTATATGTTTGATCGCCGTTAAGAAAGCATCTTATATTAAAACGCCTCGTACTAGTATATCTTCGAAGTTTGTTCTTTCGATCCAAACCAGTTTCGACAGTTCAAAGCCTCCAATTGGTAAGAACAGCTTAATATCTCAGTTTCATTAGTGATTTCTGTGTAGTGATCTCTAATTATAGTCATTAATATGTATTTCTAAATTTATATTTTCAGAAGTTCTATTGCTTTCAATTAGCCAATGTGAACAAAGAGAATCTGTATCAAATGATGAATAACTATGATATGCTACACATTGCAATCTAACTTTATCTTCAGTACAAAAGGTTTTAACATGTAAATTGTTGACAATGACTTTTGAAATAGTGTCTCCATAAATTTTTGTGATGTTTAAATTGTTCAGAAGATGCATTCTTCAATGATATCTGCATGGCTGCATGTATTCGAAAACAGTTGATATGAACTGGCATATTGATATTGTAGAATTAAAAACGATTAATTCTTCTTTTATCATTTTGATATACGTATATCTGTGATTTGATTGATTGTTTTATATGTTAGATGTTATCGTTGTATTCAGTGCTTGCACGTTGACTGTAGTTCAGTATTGGAATAGTTATTTTGAACACTTTTCTAGTAATCACCGTAACGTTCTATATGAATTTGCTTCCTTTGTGATATCGTTCGTAAATTAGTATACTAAATGTTCGTTTTATTTGTTCTGTTTTTCTTGCAGTATCTACTCCACTTTACACGGGAGATTTGGAATTGAATAAATCGCTTTCGCAAATTCATATCTCTCTGTTCAGAATAGATTCTGTTGGAGTGTATCTTGTTCTTCGAACTCAACCAAAACTCCTCGCTTAGCAACTCGTGTTAAGTGAGGCAGTCACAATAGAATACAAAGGGGTTGATGAATTAAACTCCGAATTGACGGCATCAAAAACTGTGGAAACTGGATTTTCACTATGGATACACAAATCGCTGTAAAAGATGATGCAAATGTGAGCGTTGTTAGTCGCAAGTCACATCGTAGCAGAGCAAGCAGATCGTCGAGGGCAAGCTCCAATGGAAGCGAGCAACTGAAACTACGTCGACAAGAAGCCGCTGTTCGAGCATGTTCTGCATTCGACGAAGAGGAAGCCAAACTCGAGTTGATGCTGAAAAATTTAAAGACGAAACGAAAGCTCGCACGTATACAAGCAGAGCAAGCTGTGTTGGAGGAGTGTACTAATGAGTCTGAAGACAACCAAGTCCTGACAAATCTCGGTGAGGAAGACAAAGGTGAATGTATGGCACGTTTTCTAAATCGTCAGGGAGAGGAAGAGACACCTCCCCCCAATTTGGAAGCAGGTCAACCTCCAGTGACTTTGTCTAATGCGTCTCAAGGTGATTTACACAAGACAATCGCATCCCTTGAAAAATGTATGGTGCAGCTAGCTCAGTCATCTCTCCAGCGAAGCATTCCAAACCAACAAATGCTCGTTCAAGCCAAACTGTCCAAGGTTGATGTCCCTACATTTTCCGGTGACCCGCTGAGCTACCCACTGTGGAAAAATTCATTCGACTCCACAGTGCACTGCAAGCCTCTCGATAATGGGACAAAGCTCAACCTACTGCTTAACTGTGTATCCGGGAAGCCAAAGGAAATCGTGCGACATTTCGTTCTGATTGCATCCCCGGATGCATATCAACAAGCTCGAGAAACCCTGACCAGACGGTATGGTGACCCAACAATCGTTAGCTCGGCCTTCACCTCGAAGCTGAATTCTTGGGGAAAGATACATGGTCGTGATGCCTCAGGTCTCCAAGATTTTGCAGATTGTCTATCAAAAGTCATCGCTGCCAAGGAATCCGTAAAGAGCCTGGGGATCTTAGACTTCCCTCAAGAAAATGTCAAACTCGTTGAAAAACTCCCTCCATATCTCGAAAATAAATGGAGGGATGAAATCGAACTATTCAAGGACAGACATGGACGACAGGAGTACCCACCTTTCTCGGTCTTTGCTGAATTTGTGAGTAGAGCGGCGGACAGAGCCAACATCCCCGAGCTAAGCAATTCGGTCCGGGAGCAGACACGGCCAGCCAACATGAAGCAAAGCGGAAAACATGCTCGCACCTTTGCAACTGAAGGGAGATGTGCAACTGAAGGAAAATCTCCCAAACCTCCTGGTGAAGGATCCAAGGAAACCGTGAAGGACAGTAATTGCCCATATTGCAGTGAGAACCACTTAATCGAAGACTGCTCAGGTTTCCAAAACATCACCCTGGAAGAGCGCCGGTCCTTCTTTTTCGAGAAAAAGTTATGCTTTGGATGCGGGCTACGTAGCAACCATAGGAGCAAACATTGCAAGGCTAGGCGAACATGTGCAGTCTGCCAGGGAAGGCATCTTACCTGCTTTCATTCATGGCAGAAGCAGCCGAAAACCCAACAGGAAGAAGCATCGTCAAAGTGCACTTCGGTCTGTCATCTGCAGGATGTCGATGGAAAGGACCACTCGATGATCGTTCCAGTGTGGCTGAGGCATGCTGGTGACCCTACAAAGCAATTCCTGGAGTACGCGATTTTGGATGATCAATCAAACGTGAGCTTCATTTCACACAGTCTGTACCAGAAACTCGACCTCCAAGGCCAGAAGAAAAATCTCATGCTCACAACATTGCATGATACTTCGAAAATAGAAACTTTCAAAGTACATGACTTGGAGTTTCCCGACCACAAAAGAGAAAATGTGGTACGCCTGCCATCTGCCTTCACCTTCAGGAGTGACATTCCTGCCACCAGGTCTCAAATCCCGAAAGCACAAATCCCCGAAATTCCCTGGCATTCTAGAGATAAGAATTTAGAAGAAAATAAGCATTTTAATGACAACACAAATAGGGTGTATACCATTAATGCAAAATGAAGTGGCTGCTCAATTCCGTAAATGTACCAATCCATCCCTGCGCATGCGCGTACGTAGTCTACTTCGCTTGTCGCTTTCTTGTGAATTCAGAGTATATTTGAACTCTCAAGATCTGTTTAAAGTACACATTCAAAGATAATCACAAATATGGCAAATGATGTATCACTAGAAACTGGAAAGCTAACAGATAGTAGTCGTATCAGTTTTACGTCAACTACGCATCAGGTAATTTAAAAATGATACAAATAAAACCACCTCCCAGCATCTGTGATACAGGAGCGATTCGCCCCAAAAAAAATAACGATGTTTTACTGACGTCACGAACGGGTTCAACCCTGTCCAAGTAGACGACTTCCAATATAGAATGAACACAACTGCAGTGCCATTATTTCTCAAATAATAAAGAATTTAGTGTATTTTAACGTGCTCATTTTTACACCATTCTAAAAGGGAAATGAAACAACTTCTAACACTGAAATCTCATTTTCGTAAATATGCAGGATAAGAGTTAATGAACAATCAAACAAACCACACTTTCAAATTGAAAAGCCCGCCGAATGATTGCATGGACGGTAGTCGCTCCCTCTTGAAACGCCGAACATAGCGCAGTGTGTGCAGCTGAAAATGCAATTGCGTCTATTTTGTTGATTCCTTTATCACTGTAACGCCTCATTTTCCATCTAAATGATACCATGCACGGGGTTTAGGGAAAGAATAGATTAAACATGAAGTGAAAGAAATAACTGAATAGAGGACGACAAAAGAGGCACTGAGAATGTGTGAGATGTTATGGGACATCGTCTGCTTGTGTAATTAACATTCCACCCGTGACGTCACACATCTCAGCGGTGTTTGGAGAGCTTTCCAGGTACTATGTCGGGGCTGTATTTTAGCGCCTGGTAATTGGTAATAATAAATACTTCGAATATTTCTAAGCGATGTATTTTGACAAACTTGTTCAATCTCAGCTTCACCCACGCAATTATGAAAATTAAGTCAGTTTTAAATCAATAAATGTATTTTAAAACTTTAAAGACGCTAGGTCGTGGGCTTTCATGGGGAATTTAACACCATGGGTGCTTACCCAGTAACAGGTGTTGTCCATCACTGTGATTTTTATGACCAACAGACCTTATGTAATGCTCTGTATACTTCACTCTTTCCCCATATGGCGAAGTCATTATCTCACTTTCCCTGGCACGAGAATGCCCGAAGCAGGCCGAAGAATGTTTGTGGAGGGACAGCTTGTTTTGCTGTGCTCCAGAAATGTAGCTCTATTACAGGTATTTTTCACAAAGTCTGGTGTCAGCAAATTATGATCCATTCCCCGTTGAAGCCCACGACCTAGCGTCTTTAAAAGAGTAAAGTTTTACCCTATTATCTTCAATGAAGCATTGTTATATGGGACCCCTAAAATAGAGAGGCAAATCTGTTGCGGTGATTAGTAAACCTAACACTCACACATACACACAAATTAAGCTTTTTACATGTTTATGATCGGATTTTTTTCCAAATAATGCATACTTCCTTTCCAGTTCTTTTGAAATCTTTTTATCCCGAAATCTACCTTTCTCTTTCTCCCCGGTTTTTAATCTCTCTCATCTTTCTTTCTTTCTACTCTCTCTCTCTCTCTCTCTTTCCCTCTTCTTTCATATTTCCCCATTTTGTACATCTCGATAAGTTGTGACTTTTTTCTTTGATTCTCATTTTAGAATGACTCGGTATTTCCCAGTGTATTTTGCACATAATTATAAATGAAACTCGAATAATTTGAAAAAAAAGGATGAATATTTTGTTATCTTTCTCTTCTTAAAATAACATACCAGAAACAAATTTAGTGTTGATGTAAAAAAGTTTAATTTTCAGCCTTAGAATATACAACTGCAAACAGATGATGAAAATGTTCGTTTTTCAAAGAATTACTTACAGAATTGCTCTCTTCTGGCAATTATCTGATAGTCTCTAAGAATAAGATGAAAATGAAAATTAACAACAAAGTGTACAGTGCAATATTGAGGGGCCAATGTCGCATGTCTATAGACATAGTCATAAAATGAATTGATGGCAAAAAGATCGCAATTTAAAAAAAAACATAACTACAAGACATTTTCATTCCCGACGAGGTGTGATAGTCTTCAAAAGGAAAAAAAAAACACAGGATACAAGAAGTTATATAATGTAGTGCATTTGCGAGTATTTTTGGGGCCTCTTTTGTTCGCTTTCATCATGAACGAAAAATCATGTTTTTAAAAAAAAAAAGAGAGAATGATGAGGTGTGGTAATCTGTGAAAAGGAAACGTGATGATGGACTATAATATCGCGGCGGAATAGCTGCGTGTGTATTCCTGTCTACAGCTACACTAGGGCCTTGTCTCAAATTCAAACCGACATGGCACTTACCACCACTCGGTTATAACTAATCTTTTGCAGTATTGGAGGAAAGTAAAGCGAATTCAGTGGAAAACCAGATACAAGATATATATTACATGTACACTAAATAAAGACATCTTCTAAAATCAAAACTGCCTCTATCATAATTATATTCATATACACAAGATAAGTGCAAAACTCGGTTGTAATTACATACGGAGTGCAAAACTGAAAGTGGAGCACTTCTGAAAGAAGCTTGTAGACATCAGTTAAATAATTTTCATGTTTACATGTATCCTGTAAGTGCAAGAAGAATTCTGTATTGATTCCTTGGCTACTAGTACGGTAAATGCTTCAATCCAATGATAACATGCATGCCCTCACCATTTCACTAATCAAATATGTACACACAAAAAACGGCAAACTCTCGGAACGGTAGTTCGTCATTTTTACATACTTCTTAGAAACATCATTACAACCCTTTATATGATAAAACTCTCACAACATGTTAAAATTGATACGTAGACATACATTTACAACTAAATCATTATCGCACTTTTTCAATCATTTTCAAATCGCCCATGAATATGAAAGAACGTAAAAAAGAGTGTATTTAAACATACGTGTTAAATGATTTTGTACGTGCATATATACTTCTCTTCAAACATGTACAATGAACATATAAAGTGAAACACGAAATAAGCAAAAAACAATCACTGCCGTATAATACAAATTTCAGTCATAAAAGAATAGAGTATACTCTAAGAAAAAATCTGTGGAAGCCTCGTAACCCATCGAAAAATACAAAAGAGTTTTGAATTCGAATGCTTATTACGCAAAATGTGATAAAATATCGAAAATTATTTTTACAATCCAAACTCAATACTAACCTCGTCCTAGATCCTTTCTCCATGAGACATTATATCACCCCCCCCCCCCCCCAACTGGCAACGCTATGGAAACCTATTACACCTTTCACATACATGTAATTTGTTACAACTGCGAAATTTGCTGACAAGTCATGTTAGGAGCATCATAGTATTACAGGCGGCACCACAGTAACTTGTAACGAGGTATTCAATTAAAAAAATAATAGTAGTAGTACAATGGATTGATGGTATGTAAGTCTCGTGTTTGTGTTTCTTCATAGTATGACTATAACTCTATTACGGTGTATACCTTTGATTAAAAAAATTTAGTTTTTTTTTTTTTTTTTAATCTCGTTGTTACCGTTATTTTAATGACGGTAACAACATTAAAATGTTGCTAAAATAGGATGAGGCTCTCAAAGCAATCAATATAATATTGACGGTAACCTGCAATCATTCTTTCTTTCGATCGGAAGTCGCTATGCATGATGTCTGTGGTGTGACTGCGGCGCTAATATATACCAGTTGAGTGGAGGGGGTACATAGTAATAGACCTGTTCACTAATGGTATTCAAATTTTATGCACGTTTCTCTCCAGACCCCTTGGTTACCCACTATTCAGTTCACCTGTTATGCTTAATGACTTCTGAATAGCAAGAATCCAGTTAGCATACATTAGCTGTTGCTATGTCGGGCAAGCTTCTGGCAAGCTTCTTAGTTGTCAAGGGAAACTTTTCTTCAACAACTATGCATAAAATTAGTAAACGGGTCTATCTGAAAGGGAAAACCCCTTCGGATGGACTTCTTGGAGAAGAAATGGTCCCTTGCTTGGCAATACACTGACAATTATTATGGACTAACAAAATGACTCTCTACTCTATGAAATAGTGCTTTTTCTTTGGTCGGATATATGTCACGAGTGGCAAATTGCCCCCTTTATCCCTCCGTCTCTCAACTATAATCAAGGCAGCAATTTATTTTAAATCTTTTTTTTTTTCCCAATAACACAGGTAACACATAAGCCGATGTAAGCATAAAAAGAGCACCTTGCGTGATCAGAGCATGCGCAGTATAGCGAAAACTGTCGACAAGACCAGCGTTGCCATGGAAACGGAGAGGAAAGAGGCGGAGTTACAGTCGGGTTTATCGCAGCATGTATAGCATCCCACGTCATTATCTTGGCATCTGTTGATATTCTCCTTGGCTATACACTCAGTTTTCGTCAGACATCCTCGGTTGATGGCTGCAATTAGAGAGAGAGAGATAATGGCCATAATACGACAAAAAATGATCATAAAAAATAATTGACAGCTCATATTTACACTGCGCACATGCCAGGACGCATGCACGGGAAAATCTAGGCGCCGTTATTTAAAGTACCATCATAATTTTGTGTAACAGCATTAAGGCGCTGAAAGTATAGAGAACTTTTTTTTAAAAAAGATCGACATCCGGTACTATTTTGGTATTCTAGGATAGAGAGGGGTTAATGCAGATTGATGTCGCGCCATTCTGTATAAAAATTATGGGCTTCGGGTATTATTACTATAAAGAGATACTAGTATTGAAAAAGGCCAATTGTAAGGTGATCGATTTTGAGTGTGGGGCCTACTGCAATAGTCCAGTCATGTCAAGTGGAGTCAAGTCAAGAAGGGGTCGAGTCTCTCGGCGAGTCGAGTGGTAGAAGGTGGCTCAAGTCGAGTCGAGTCGAGTCGTGTCATAACAACATTGCTTGCACAGCAAAGAAGTGAGCACATGGGACCACAAACAAATCTGGCACGAATGTTACCCCCGAACTTTCCAGCTTTTTCTTGTCATATTTCCAATATGGGGGCATTTGAAAAACAATTCTTTTTCGGGGACATTTTGTATTATGACATTCTTCCTAACTGGCATGGAAAGAATGAGAAAAATCAGAAATCCTTTTTCACCTTTCTCAGAACTCAAGATTCCATTACGTGAATGCTATTCTTCTTTTTAAAGCATATTCTAAAGCAAACTTTTTTTTCTTTTTTTTTTTTTTTTTGGGGGGGGGAGGTCTTCTATTTTCGTAATTGGTATACACTTAAAAGAAAAAAAAAGTTCTGTTTCTCTGATTACAAGTTGAAAGAAACTGCAGCAAGATTTAAGCGCATAACCTGAGGGTTTGGAATAATAGATTTATTCAAAAATCAACTAAAACTTTTCATTTTATATTTGTATGAAAAATCAACTAAAACTTGCTTACTTACACATTTACTGAGCATAGAAACTGGGTATATATTATAAGGGCTAAGTCTTAAACTGTTTCTTGTTGTATTTCAAATACAATCAAAAAGAAATTATTTTTATGAGATTCCCACCAAATATGTGTATTTTAGGGAGAAGAAAATTGAACCACGTGGGTTTCATATATATATATATATATATATATATATATATATATATATATATATCAAGCTAAGTAATATATTTGTAACTACTGATAGTTATATTTCTTTTTCACAGCAGGACAGATGGCTGGAAGTCAAAGCAGACTGATGTTTTTTATGTAAAAAAATTTTCTCTTCTAAAAAAATCCTTAAGGAGGGGGTGAATTGTCACAAGGTTGCCAATATTTATTTCCCTCTTGTTAATTAATTTTGAATTCCTTTTATTTTCTCGAGAAGTCTAGGTTTCTGACTGTAATGAGCCATCTTTAGAATTAGCTCGAAGAGAGGCCAAAATGCGAGTGTTTGAAATGTTTTCTTTTTTCTTTTACACGAATCATTGAAAATACACCTGCAAGCAATCAATGCGTGAGTTGCACGAGGACTGCGTGCCGCTGCAAGCACCAGAGTGTGGTCAAGCATTGAGTGAGTGTCGCTAGGAAACAATAATAAGTTAAGGGATTGTGAAAGCGTGATTGGTTAGGAAATTGGGTGTGGTGTGGAACTGAATTTTCCTTCGTAAGGAAGCGAAAGAGAGGAGGGCAGAGCATTTCAGGATACGTTTGAGGAAGGTTGTCCGTAAGTGTCCGAGGCGAGAGTGCACGTCACGAGAGGTGTTAGGACAGGGATCCCCGATGCTATGTCAGGCGATCACTGTTGGGTTCGCAAGTTGAGATTTTGGGGGGATTTGAATTCAGGCCGTGACACAGAACGCCGAGGCGGCATCACAGTCGAGACCGGACCAGGTACCAGAGTAGATTAGAGATAGACTCGCATCCTATGCTTGGTGCATCCTGTCCTTGATCTTGTCCTTGATTCACCCTTGAATCATCCTTGAGGCCTCCTTGAGGCATCCTAGTGCCATCAAGTGTATCGTAGAGGTACCTCGCTCTCAGTTGCTCCATGCTCCATCTTATCTTCAGACTCCAGCAAGATATCCGACTCATCGGAGTTACCCGACATCCGACTCATCTGATTTACCCGACATCATTGAACCAGGCCTACGAATCGGTGACGGCCGATAATACCGCTTCCACGAACACTGAACTACCTCCCCTGTGTAGAACTCTCAGACTGTTAAACGTCATAATAACTGAAACCCGGATGTATTAGATTCATTTGTCATATACAGTACATAATTCTTGCTTTAAATACAAAGTTAGTTTTTTTTTGTGGCCAAACTTGTTGTAAACAAATAACCCAATAAATAATTGTTAAATTTTTCTGTTAATTTGAAACCAAGAATTGTTGTATTGTAGCAGTTTTATTTCGATCGTCTGTTTATCTTATTCAGAGCAATTTTCTAGTGACAATATATATATATATATATATATATATATATATATATATATTTGGTGGGAATCTCATAAAAATAATTTCTTTTTGATTGCTACAAGGGGAGAGAAAATCCCGTCCAAGTACTTGCTGATCATTCCAGTCGGGCATCCAATGGTCGAAACGATGGATCTACCCGGGTACCCTTCTTTGTGTATTTTAGGGAGAAGATAGAAAGTCATATATATATATATATATATGACTTTCTATCTTCTCCCTGCGTGGTTCGTCTTTCTATCTTCTCCCTAAAATACACAAAGAAGGGAACCCGGGTAGATCCATCGTTTCGACCATTTGATGCCCGACTGAAATGATCAACAAGTACTTGGACGGGATATTCTCTCCCCTTGTAGCTAAATTGAACACGTATGTGAAGGATTCATCAGATGCCCTCAAGATCTTTGAAGCTACGCAACTGCCCTCACAAGGGCCACGATTCCTCTTTACGATGGATGTCTCTTCTCTCTGTACTACTATTCCCATGGATGAAGGTCTTCGAGCTATCAAGTACTTTCTACACAAGTTTCCTTCACCCGACCGCCCAGACGACACTACCGTTCTTCGACTCACTGATTTGGTACTTAGATTTGCTGCTTTTCCGTTCAATTGAGAATTCTATCTCCAGAAGAAAGGAGTTGCCATGGGAACTAAAATGGGACCATTGTACGCGTGCCTCTTTGTCGGTTTCATCGAACAGGATATCTTGAAGACCTTCCAAGGCCCTCAGCCACTTCTTTTGAAGAGATACATCGACGACTACGTGGGAGTTGCATCTTGTCCTTTGGAGAACGTGAAGGAGCTTGTTGCCCATTTCAACAATTTTCATCCGTCCCTCAAATTTACACATAACATCTCTGAGGATTCCATCCCGTTCCTGGACATTCAACTCCGAATAGATGGCCAGCAGATCAGAACGAGTGTCCACTACAAGCCTACTGATGCCCACTGCTACCTGAATTATTCGTCTCCTCATCCACCCAGCTGCAAGCAGTCCATCCCATTCTCCCAATTTACCCGGCTCCGACGTCTTTGTAGTGACGACCAGGACTTTAGACAGCGATCGGAAGAAATGATAGAGTTCTTTCGAGACAGAGGCTATCCAGAGCAAGTCACCCGGAAAGCCTCTTGGAAAGCATCAAATCTTAGTCGTCGAGCTACTATGGATCCAAGTCGCAAAGAAAACAAGGACAGGGTACCCTTGGTTCTCACATACCATCCGTCGACCGAAATGATAGTTTCCACAGTCATGAAGAACACGAACATTCTCCATGAAGATGAGGCAAACAGGCAGATATTCAGGAATCCACCCATTGTTGCTTACAAGAAGGATCGTAGTCTACCCAATTTGCTGGTACACTCAAGGTTATTATCTACACCCAACAACGAAGAGAATCACGGGACCGTCAGATGTAGGAGAAGCAGATGTAACACCTGCAACTTTGTATCACACGCAACCAGCATCAAGGGCCCTAAGTCAACCTGGCATATCAGGGACAATTTCACATGCACGACCACCAACTTGATATATGCTATTGTGTGCACCACATGTGAAATGCTGTACATCGATGAGACTAAACGGAGGATGGCCGATCGCACCAATGAACATCTACGCTCAATCCGACTGCACACGACAGGGCTTCCAGTTGCACAACATTTCAATCTCCCGGGGCACTCCATCACCAACTTCAAAATCTGCGGCGTGATGGGATGTTCTGGAGCGAGTGATGAGGAACGCAAGATCCGAGAAGAACGCATGATCCACCGCCTAGGATGTCTCCAACCTAACGGTATCAACGCTGCTTTCCACCGCTCCTTTCCGATGAACTCTTAGTTTAGTTGTCATTGTCCTTGCTTTTCATTTTTCCGGATTTCTTTCTTTCTTTCTTTCTCTCTCTCTCTCTCTCTCTATCTCTCTTCTCTCTTCTCTCCCTTTTCTCCTCTTCTCCCGGTTTGTTCACTTTTTTCTTTTTTCTTTGTTCTTTTTTTTTCTCTCTCTTTTCTCTTTTCTCTCCTTTTCCTCTGTTTTTTCTTTTCTTTCTTTCCCTTTTTTCTTCTTTTTTCATTTTTCTTTCTTCTCTTCTCTCTCTCTCTCTCTCTCTCTCTCTTTCTCTCTCTCTCTCTTTTCTTCTTCCAGTTTCTTTCTTGCAGGCTTCAGCTTTCCTACTTCTTCTTTCTGCCTCCCTCTTTTCTTTCTTTCTCTCTCCCCCTTTTTTCCGTCTCTTTGACTTTATTTGAGCTCATGTACTTCTTTGTTACGTAATGTGCGCCACTCTGTCTGGTGCGCTAACGCCTAGGACTTCAGCAGAGTGTGCGCGCTGTTTACTTATCATGATAAACGCCCTAAGGGCGAAAATTCGTGAATTTTCTTAGGTTTACGGAGTTTTTTATTCGTTTTTTAGTTATATATATATATATATATATATACAGGGTTCTCACTAGAAAAAATCCACACACGGTTCCCACTCTGCGTAAAGCGTGGAAGTTTCGGAATTTTTATGGAATAACACCTAAAAATGTGTGGCGGCAGTGTATGCTACAGTAAAAGGATGAAAAATACTTCTTGGTAAGCAGGAGTTGTCTACTAATGGCATAAAAGTAAAAGTACATTGCCAAAAAGCAAAACAATCTGTGACATTTATCATTATTGTTAGGAATATATACTCCAATATTTTTTACCCTTGTTGCCACGCATGGTGCAGCAATTTCACACATGGTTCTTCCTTGTCTGAAACCCTTTACGCATGGTACTGGAACCATGGATGTTATGTACTGGCGAGAACCATGTATATATATATATATATATATATATGTATAATGTAGACAGTAATAACTTCAAAAAGAGTCGAAGGTACGCCATGTGTAGATCCAACATCTAATGTTGGGTATTATTCTCAATATATATATATATATATATTGAGAACAATACCTTGAGTATAATACCCAACATTAGATGTTGGATCTACACATGGCGTACCTTCGACTCTTTTTGAAGTACATATATAATATTCTCGCAAACTGACATTTAAGATAGCTCAAAAATCATTTTTTACTTATTTACAACTTCTTTTTAAGGTCATAGTTTTCTTGAATGAGTTTTAGATTGAATTTCGACTTACTTCCATCACTTTCCACTTGTTTGAAGCATTGCTGTTCAGTAAAAGCTCCAAGGCTAACGAAAGCCTCGGTACATTTCTCACTTCGAGATGAATAAGAGAAGAAACTCTTGCAATCATTACATTGGTAGCAATCCAACGCCGAAGCTAAATGTGAAAAACAGAAAAGGAATAAAAAGTTATTATTACTTCTACTGTTTCTGCTACTGCTACCATGTTTACTACTATATCACCACCACTACCACTTACACAACTAGCATCACCACTACTCGTCTACTAAATACTTCTACTACGACTTCTGCTCTACTACTACTACTACTACTACTACTACTACTACTACTACTACTACTACTACTACTACTACTTCTAATACTACTACTACTACTACTACTACTACTACTACTACTACTACTACTACTACTACTACTACTACTACTTCTAATACTACTACTACTACTACTACTACTACTACTACTACTACTACTACTACTACTACTACTACTTCTAATACTACTACTACTACTACTACTACTACTACTACTACTACTACTACTACTACTTCTAATACTACTACTACTACTACTACTACTACTACTACTACTACTACTACTACTTCTAATACTACTACTACTACTACTACTACTACTACTACTACTACTACTACTACTTCTAATACTACTACTACTACTACTACTACTACTACTACTACTACTACTACTACTTCTAATACTACTACTACTACTACTACTACTACTACTACTACTACTACTACTTCTACTACTTCTACTACTACTTCTACTACTACTGCTGCTGCTGCTGCTGCTGTTACTACTACTACTACTACTACTACCACTTCTACTATTCTTCCTCCCTCCCCCCTCTCTCTCTCTCTATCTCTCTCTTAATCGCTCTAACATTATATTCACTCTCCGTAACAAAGTGACCTTACACATTACATTTAACTCTTCGTAAAGTTTAACACCCTCTCCCCCCCACCCCCCCCCCCCCCCCCCCCCCCCCCTTTCGCCCTACAGCAGGCCTTCGGGCGAAATTATACTGCCGCGTGTTATTGCAATACTGCGACTTCACTACTATTTCCATAACACATGCGTCGATAAATTATGCACAATGTTCATACTCAATATGAATCACGTAATCGCATTACAACCCTCCCCCCCCCCTCTCTCACTATTTATTTTCCCCCCTTTTTCTAGTATACCTTTATTCCATTCTCAGAAAAGATGGTTAAATATCTTTGGGTTGATTAAAATATGAACCTACCAAGCGTTGGTTAAAACAAATTTGTATGAAAAACATCCATGCATGGGATATTCTTTGAACCAAAAGTTGGTAGGTTCATGTTTTAACCAACAATCTTTTTTTTTTTCTGAGAGTGTATAAATCTCTCTCTCCCTCCCTTTCAGGGGCGTAGATAGCGGGGGGGGGGGGGACCCCCACATTTTGAAGTGGACTCATATACGTGTGTACAAAAAATATGTACCAATGGGTCAATCATCCCCCTCCCCCCTCCCCCCAGTTGTGAGGACCTGTCTACGCTGATGCTCCCTTTCATGACCACCCCCTTTCTTTTCCACTCTCTCTCTCTCTCTCTCTCTCCAGATCGCTTCTACCTGATAACCACCGGCGTAAATCTACTTTGAGGAGTGGGGGGGGGGGGGAAATGATCAACTTATTGACGATTTTTTTTTCTGTCGATCTCACACTTAAGTATAAGCACACACCCTCACCGACCCGCACAGAACATTTTAATATTTATTTTACGAGCGAGAAAGCGAAGCGAGCGAGCGAACCACTTTTCTGGTTTTTAACCGCATTTTCAAATAGAAATTCTAAAAATATGATGAGTGAGCGAAGCGAGTGAGCCAAAAATAACCACTTTTTTGTTTTCAATTGCATTTTCAAATAGAAATTCTAAAATATGATGATTGTTTATGACAGATATTCAAAGTTTTTACTAAGTGATTAATTGAAATATATTTTCTTCCCTTAAAAGTGGGGGGGGGGGATATTTGTACACGCCATTCTCCCCCCCCCCCCTCCAAAAAGTGAGGGGGATATATCCCCATCCCCCCCCCCCCCCGGGATTTACGCCAATGCTGATAACCTTCATCTCCCATCATGCATCATATCACAAACAAACATGCATTACTCAGTCATGACTCATTCTATTTCATTCTAGAGATGTTGCTTGGCTTTCCTCCAGGTCGCAGCGTTATAGCATTCTCTATGCACGGAAGAAATGAACGCCTAAAAGTCAGATGAGCTTAGTATGTGTGCCGCCCATATTAGCATGTATCTCAGAACCATCTTATCAGTTATAGGCGGCAATAACAACTATAAGGCTTATAGTAATAGGGGAAAGGCATGCATCTACCTACTGGAGAACTGGTAGGCGGGAGGGAGGGGGGGGGGGGGTACCCAGCAGGGCAAAGCATCTCAGCTTTACCCTTAATTCTTACTGATTTATTGAATATCTCATCTACTTTGTTATTTCCATGGATAGTCAGAATAGATGTATATGTCTTTGTATATAGTGTAAATACACATAAATGTTACATTGGTGTTTTGGGTTTTTTTTTTTTTTTTTGCTTTTTTGTTTTGTTTTTTTGTTGTTTTGTTTTGTTTTGTTTTTCTTTTTAAATTTCATTCATGAATTTTGATGATTTGCTTGCTTTAATCATATTATGTTAATATCGTATTCAAATAATCCAGCATAAGGGGTCTACATCTTACAAGCTATGCTTACCAGTATACCCCTCCACCTTGTTTTATTGCTAAATATGATGATCTGTATATATACATGTATTAGAATATGTATTTTTCCCCATTTGGAATGTTATATATTGTGACATGTACTTGCATGATTTGTGGCATATGAATATGAATAAACTAAACTAAACTAAACTAAACTAGCTTGCGATAATCCATGACAAGGATACAATTCTTTCACGGTCCTTAATTTGTCTGATAGTCTCTAGTATCACCCGAGTTCCAAAGAGCAATCCAATAACTACATAATACACTAATGATGATTTTTTTTTTCCACGGTCCGGAATTTGGAAGGTGGGGTAGATTGCCAAAATATATTTTTTTAATCTCTCCATAAAAGGTCATTGGTGCTATCGGTGACACCACATTTGTTCCTATGACAATTGCTCCAGTCTTAATTTGTCCGAAGACATAGGGTTAGGGTTAGGGTTGTGTTAGGGGCTTTGGTTCAGCATAACGGGAGGATATTAGGATTAAGGTTAGTGTTAGGTTTGGCGTTAACTTCCCTCGACATTTTAATGTACTTCCTACTTCCAAAAAATGAAACAGAGTTTTATTTCACTTTCAGGAGTTCACGCACATTCGGGATAACGATTATTAAGATATAATAATTGTTATATTTAATTTTTCATAACTCTATTTGTACTAAAAGTTTTTTGTTCAAAATGAAACGTTCTGACTCAGATAAATGTCTTTTTTTTGGGAAAACGAAACAGAAACTCTTATTCACTTGTTTTATGACTGCATAAAGGTCCGCCCCCCTTTGGCTTAAATTATTTGATCTTATCAATAAGCATGTGAAACCAGCTAGGCAATTTTTCAAAATTTAACTTTATTTTTGGAATTGATAACAAATCGTCTAGAGGTGCTTGTATAAACCACTTATTTTTGTGTTTGAAGTTCTATATTCATAGGTCCAAGTTTCAAGATTTCTCACTTGACTTCAATGCATTTATACAGTTGGTTAAAGTGAAACGTAGTGTATAATACAAAATTGCTGAAGGGAAGGGGTAAGCTTCACACTCATTTAAAGAAATGGCAGATTGATCTGTGAATGAGTTCTATTTTTATGTGGTGTGATTCTAATATGTTTTTATATATTTAATACTTGTTCTTAGAGTGGTAACTTGATTGTAGACTTAGTTACCTTTTATAACACATCTTTGTTATCCTTAATAAAGAACCTTCGGATAGTGTATTCAGTAACTGATTCAGAGTGTGGCTAAATCTCACAAGCTTATTTTCAGTTCGGTATGCAGACTTCCTTAACAAGTAAACAAGAACATCTTTGAGGACAAAACATACTATTTCTAGGTATGACTACATTTCATATCTCCAGATTCGAAAGGTGCTTTGCATTCCCGCCTCCCCGGAGGAACGCGGTAAAGAGAATTAGGCATTTTCGCCGCCCAGAGGTATGACATATCACTTTTACTGTCATTTCAAATTAAGGTCAATCGCTTTAACATCTAATCCACATGACCAACAAAAAAGACAACCAGTAAGCTGAGTCACTACCAGCCCCCCTAACGAAATGGACTAGGGTAGCGAGGAATGACGGATAAGCCTATCCATAACCCCCCCAAAAGGTGATTTTTTTTCCTCCAAAACATTTACACGAGGTTTATTCCGCATTACTTAGCACTTCAAAACAAGCGTTACCGAACCAATGTATAAACTCACAGCTATTACCTTCTACCTACAGTTTTTGACCCCCGGGTCTACATACAGTCTAATACATGTAAATGAACCTTGCAAAAACTCGTACATTATATTTACTATATTTTTTCTCACTTTCAGTCATTTTAATAGGAGATATTCAGAGTGAATACACTTTTCTTTAGAAATGAAATAAGCATAATAAAAAAGAATATACTAGGCGTATGCATTACATATTAAGGAGACCCCCCCCCCCCCTTGTTTATCTCTTGAGGACGAAAGTTTGCAGAAATGAATGAAATTGTGAATGTCCCCTCCCCTCCCTCCTGATGTATGTAGATTTTTGGTCCAACTTCAGGCATTACATGTCTTATAAATACTCACAATCACTTTTTAAAAAGCAGTTTGTGACGTAGGCCTATGAAGAAAATATAAAGGGAACCATATAGCCCTTTATAGCGCGGAATCGCATTTTCGAGTCGGGTGCCGCGCGAGCCCCTGCTGTGTACGAGCGCGTACGGGTGCTGCGACTAGTCTAGTCCACTCACTAGTACCTATAAGGTCTCTTTATAGTAGAGGGTATTTAAAACTTGCAATAACTCGTCCAAATTAATTAAAGACATTCAGTCGTGGGCTTGCATGTGGAGTGGATCATAATTTGTTGACACCAGACTTTGTGAAAAGCACTGGAAATACCTGTAATAGAGCTACATTTCTGGAGCACAGCAAAACAAGCTGTCCCACCATAAACATTCTTCGGCCTGCTTCGGGCATTCTCGGGCCAGGGAAAGTGAGACAGTGACTTTGCCATATGGGGCAAAGGTGGAATATACAGAGTTGGTCATAAAACTCATAGTGATGGACAACACCTGTTACTGGGTAAGCACCCATGGTGTCAAATTCCCCATAAAAGCCCACGACTGAGCGTCTTTAACATGTGAAGCTCATACTTTCCATGTAATGAATCCCCTGCAGTAACGCATTGTTATTATTCGTTAATTTATTTAATTCTTTATTTATCTATATATTTATTTATGTTTTTGTTTAGAGGGTCGGGGTTTTTTCGGAAGTGTACCGTCCCCCTCCCAATCAACAAACGTCCTTGAGCCGAACCTAGTTTCATGACCTATCCAAGGAAATTCTCAATTCAATTAGGGAGCTGCCATGCTAGGATAACCAAAAAAAAAATGTCTTAGTAATGCCAGTGTGCCCCGCATTCATTTCGTTACCAGGGACACGGCAACAACAAACAAAATTGAGTCATTATTGCGTAATGTTTACACTTTATACTGAGAGCGTGTAACGCGGGAAGGCGGGCGGATGTATCTCAATTACTTGTCTGAGTTTTCGAAACTTTCTGACAGCTCCAAAATAATAACAACTCTTACTCAAAGCCCGAGTACTCTTGCACGCTCTTAAGTTAGTGTACACAAATCTTAAAGGCATTGGTTAACATTGTTATGATTTTAAAAAATCTTGTTTTGTTACTTGAAAATGGGATAAACATAAGGGTTATAGTGTAAAAATACCAGTCTGAAAGTTTCAAAGTATAATATCCACAGGAAGTAATTTTAAATATCAAAAATATGAACCAATGTTTGAAAAATATACGAGGGTCGGTTGCACAGAATAGACATAAGGAGTGCGCATGCGCGTATGACTCACCTTACCGTACTGTGTGTATTGGCGAATCACGCGGCAGGAGGCACATCACGGCATTTTCAAATTCAAGTAAAGTGGTCCTTTTAGTGATTGTCTCGTGAGACGAAGGATGATAAAATCGCCGTTTGCGTCTAACTTACACTTTTTCATTCCAAATTATGGTTGGTTTCAGGGTTTTTGAGTACAAATACAAGTACTCATACACATGTTTCATCTTAGTTTGAGAATTTTTTAAATCAGCTACTCACAAAGTTAGCCAATACCTTTAAAGTGGGAAAGTGCTTTACTCCCACTTTCATTACTGGTTTAGAAGAACTTGATTGGTGTAGCTACGATGGCACGTGCCTCCGCACCTCCATCAAACACTCTTAGATTAGTCCCGTATTAAGAACCTCCCAAAAGGGGTTCAATAAGGAGTTCTTCATAATTTCAAGAACCCCAAAAGGTTCCTTGTACAAACAATAATAGGTCAAAAGACACATTTAGAACCCTTTAGAGAACCTGTATAGCCTTGTGATGGTTCTTTGAGGAAACTTTGAAGGTTCCAAATGTCGAACAAGAAGGGCTCTAATCAGCATTCAGCACCATTTTAAAAGAGTGAATGACAATGATAATAGAAGAGAAAGAGAAAAACAGTGTTTGTGGGGGGGGGGCCAGGTGTGTGCGTGTAACATGTGTTTTTTTTTTTCTATCAAAATTATGAATAATATTGCACATGTATTAATTTTACTGGAAAGAGAATTGCATTTTGTTTTCAGTTTATGGGAAAAGAATTGTCTAGAATATTTCCTTTCGAAGAACAATTTGGATTTGACGAAATCAGAGTAAAAAATAACGAAAACGAAAAGAATATTCATGGGGGTGTTTGGGTTTGGGCTTATGTATACAAAGCTGTCTTTTTTAAGGGGATTCATTCAATTTGTTTTCTCTGCTCATTAGTTTTTGAATACATATTTCATTTATAAGAATAATGTTATAAAAACAAAGTGAGGATTTGTAGTTATACTGATTTATTCATTGTGATGTACTGCTGTATTTTTCATGAAACCTATGATAAAGAAAATTGTGGAAAAAAGGGTAAGCCTACATAATATATTTCAGAAATAAAGTGGGCCCACATCTGTCGAAGTGGTTCTTTGACAAAGAAGTACAAGAAAGAACAATATGCCCCAAACAAAAATAGAAATTACAATACAAATATCTTCCAAGGGAAATCATGACCCTGTTCAGGTAACTTTTCTCCTCCACCCCCTCCCCCCCCCCCCCCCCCCCCCCCTCGCCGCGACGCTTCGCGACACAACAGATTGTAAAGAAGTAATACGCGTTCGATTCCTTTATCAATATGCGGTTTCACAAAAGTAATTTCCATGCATGCATTGACGTCAAAATGATCACAATCTATCATACCATTCACCTACAATCTTTGTGACGATCTGCCTTTCACTATCTTTCATCTGTATTCAGCAAACACAACTGAAGAGCTTGTTTCCATAAGGCGTCATATCCAGTTTTTATCAAAGATGAGTTATTAGCGTCATTGTGTTATTCAGCTGGAGTATTTTGCTATGAAAATAGAATTTTGAAGCAAAGTTATCAAGATTACAAAGCAATTACAGTGCTTTGTAATCTTAATTTTCCAGTGCCCCGTGTACAAACTAGGGTCAAAGAAGTGCATTTTCTCTTAAAATCCTGAAATGGATTTAGCGCCTTCTGGAAGAAAGCTCTTCAAGTTCAACCGCCTCGTCAGTATTCACCACATGGCGTTTCGCAATGAAGGTTCAGTATTAAGAAGAGAGGTGGAGAAGAGGTGAAAAGAAATCTATATTTTGCAAATTTTCAGGACGGTGAAACGTTCTTTCATCAGTTATGTACATTATTTCAACATCTTCTAGGAGCTGCTATCTTGATAGCAACAAAGGAAAATATGATTCAAACATGCCTCTTAGCTGTAGAACTTCCATGAAACTTGTACGTGATCATGTGTGTATTTCCGTGCTACTCAGCGAAAAAGGTTTAGCACACTTTGTTGATTTTGTTCCATGAAACATGCTGTCAGTGTACGTAATGCTGCGTAATATTATATCTGAAAAATACAATTCAAAAGCATTATCATGTGCTTCACAAAAAGTGACAATATACAAGTGCCCATAAATGGCAGACCTTTTTTTTTACCCCAAAGGCTACAGTGTTAGACAAAAGCATACTAAGGTTTGTTTTGCAAATGGCGGAATTTCAGTGATATATATCTTATATTTCAAAACCTTTATACATCTGCCTTTTTATTCATCCTTTAAACATGTTTATACAACACAGACATCAAAATTAAAAGATTTATCATTATAAAGCCTCCACAAAGTTGCCGGATCCCTTTAACAGCGAGGGACTTGGAAAAAAAGTTGATTAACTTTGCATAGTAAATCAAAGTGTCACAATTGGGTCTGTGCCTCCAGAATACGTCGAAGCAAAGGTGATGGGTGGGGGGGGGGGTCTGGCAAGGTGCAAAGTCCAGTTGTTACCATGGTTGTTACCTTATTTCAACTTTCATTACGCCCCTTTTACTGAAAAAGAATTATTCGGGGTTTTACAAGTCCCTGAATCTGAACGCTTGAGGGCAACAGTTATTGAATTTTACGACATCATGTGCTAGACGAATCAAAAAAATAACTTACAATGATTCATAAAATGTTAGTTTAAGACACCAGAATTGATTATTCTAGGCCTATATTTTTAAAGTGTTTTTTGAATGAATGTCATATTTGTTAAATTATGTATTACATGTATATTGTTTGCATTAAATATTTAATTTGCAGGAATGTAACCCATGCAAAATTCAACCATAGTTACGAAGCATGATTTTTAATAACGACCGTCTAACTATTAATCATTTACTTTTTCAGCATTTTCAGTTCCGGTGAAACTTTGCATTTTCTGTTGATGTGTTTTGATTAGAAAATGAAATAAGAACTTATTTAACCGGACGAGTCAGCAAAGAGAGCAAACTTGATTCACCCTCACCCACATACATCGACACAGGCAATGCTGACAAAAGTTTTCTGCTTCATTCAACACATCCACAAAGAGTTCT
Organism: Echinometra lucunter; assembly: GCA_029962745.1. NCBI lineage: Eukaryota > Metazoa > Echinodermata > Echinoidea > Camarodonta > Echinometridae > Echinometra > Echinometra lucunter. The sequence continues at coordinate 24,681,357 of CM057163.1, forward strand.
TTTTTCCATTTTTTTCAGAGGCCATTTCTTCACTCTTTATTAAAAGGAGGCCTACGTGGGAATTCACAAAACGACTGAGGTACCATTAATACAAAAATTCATGTTGAATTGAGAAAAAAAAAATCGATTTTTAGTGCAATATCTAATGGTTGTCCTGAATTGTAAAAAGAACAACAAATAGAAAAAGACACGGTATCTATCATAATGAGAAAAAATGTTTTTGCAACACCAGTAGCTCCTTTACGGCAAAACTTTGCACCCAAAGAAGCAATATGCACCATTTAGAGTGCAGTGAGCTACATTTTGAACCGTTAAGGGTGCAGAGTTATATACCCTGTAGGGAAGGTGCAAACTTGTACTCTTTGGGATGCAAAAATTTCTGCACCCTGTAAGGTTCATAATTGCACCTTTAAGGGCGCAGATGGGCATTTCTGGGTGCAAACAAGTGCAAAAGGGTGCACCTTTGCACCTTTTTCATGTAGGGTGCGAGATTGCATCACAAAAGGTGCTGCTGTTGTTGCATTTGGGGTGCAAACTTGCACCCATTTTTCTGAGTGATGGTACATACACGCCATGATCGTACAGTGGTATCATGGTATCATAGTACATGTACTGTTTTACAAGGGTGGTGATTGCTGCCTTCCTTTCAAATTCCTTTATACATCTATCTGTATTATTAGAGGTTGGTTTCTATACAGTCACCATTTTTTTTAAAGAAGAGGAAAAACTTTTAACATTCCAGTTGAATATTCATAATTAAGTCGTTCTTAATCTATTGCCTATATGGGAACCGGATGGTTCCTGTATAAAGTCTATGGGAATGACGGAATTCAGTAGTCAACGGGCTAACTTTACACACGGCTTTGTGACCCCAAGTCGATTTGATACGAAGTCAGTTAACCGTCACCCACCGCTTTTCAAGAAGTACATACAATAAACAATAGAAGAATAGCAATGATTTTGCCAAAACGTGGACCTTACCACTCGCGTGTATGAAATATAGGCTCGGCCCTGCCTCACTCAACAATTTCTCTGCTGGAACCGAGCCAGTATAAATACTATCACAGTAATGCAGGTTCAAGCCCACACCACACTACGACACACACAAGCAATTATACAGAGAAAGGAGTGTGAGTCAATAAAAGAAAATGTATAACCATTCAACAGCCCTCATCAATATATTATGCATATTTTATGAGCAAATGTTTCTCTTTACAACTAAAAAAACTTGTCGAAGGCTTGCCAGATATAGCAACAACTAATGTTGCTATGTCATTATGCATAACAGGCGACGTGATAAGATGGTGTTCTGGAGAGAAACAAGCATGAATTGTAATATATTAGTCACCGAGTCTTTCTTCAAGTTATTCATTTTTCTCATCAATGAGAGTGCTATGTGTGATGATTTGGAAGAGAAGCTCCTGCTGATTATTTTTATACTATTCTGGAATAATAGTCCGCTATTTATTTCATGGTTCAATAATAACGGAACAAGAAAGAGTACAAGTTGAAGGTACTCCAACTCCGTCACAGACAATGGGACGTCCCAATTTCCGCTGCTATACCCTTTTTCGTGAAAATAGTCTCTAATTTACTTTTGTCCCATGCTCGTATCATAACCATGATAACCATGAATATTACAAATATTTTACAAATACTATTGTAAAATTTCGGGAAAGGGTAGCCTAACTCCTTACCAAACCATTAAAATACACATATATGTCGCACCTATTATATTTAGACCTAAATACACCTAAAATGGGTTACACCTAAATACACCCAAAATATCTAATACCAATATGTTAAACCGAAATACACCTATAATGTATGAACACCTATAACAATTATGTGACACCCGAATACAGCTGGAATACTAGTATGTTACAACTATAATTATGGTGCACCTAAGTACACCTATATGTTATACCTATCATTATGTTACACATTAAAGGCATTGGCTAACTTTGTGAGCAGCTCATTTAAAAAATTCTCAAACTAAGATGTAACATGTGTAGTAGTACTTGTATTTGTACTCAGAAACCCTGAAACCAACTATAATTTGAAATGAAAAGCAGTCAGTAAGATGCAAATGCTGATTTTATTAGTGTTGGTCTCACAAGACACTACTAGAGGAGCATTTTCAACCAATTCAAAAGAAAAACCGTTGGCTGCAGCTCTCTCCCTGTACTATACATGATATGCATACACACACATACACACACCACTGTACTATACATGTACATGATATACATACACATACACTGTGCAGGTGAACTCTGTGCACATGTCCTGTCTGTGCAACCGACCACTATATTTTCTTCAAACATTGGTTTACATTTTTGATATTTAAAAATACTTTCCGTCGACATTATACTTTGAAACTTTCAGACAGGTATTTTAAAACTATAACTCTTGTGTTTATACCATTTTCAAGTAGCAAAGTGAGATTTTTTAAAATTCTCACAATGTTACCCCATTACCTTAACACTCCTGTATTCTACATGTACATGTGCTTTAGCAAAATCAAGAACACCAGCATGTATGACATTCAAGAAGTGAGTGAACAAATGGAAGCAGACTAAACGGAATGTCATAGCCCGCCATTGACACTTAAAGAGATCAGGTAACTTTGTGGAGGCTTGATGCATTGTTGAATATGGCGACAACCCACTTCACCGAAGGCCCGCGAGGCCGAAAATAGCAATTTGTAATCTATAATATCACACCGCTCTGGCCAATTCCTGTGCCAGAAGGAAGTTTAATAATTATTAAGGGGCAACGAGTACTAAACATGCTAGAGGAGACATAATTATTTCATATACTGATAGCGCATTATTTGTGATGAAGAAAAATACGATACGAGAAAAGTCGGCCTCGCGGGCCTTCGGTCTCTCGGGCCTTCGGTCAAGTGGGCGGACCCCTTGAATATTAAAGGCATTGGCTAACTTTGTGAGCAGCTGATTTAAAAATTCTCAAACTAAGATGAAACATGTGTATGAGTACTTGTATTTATACTAAAAAAACCCTGAAACCAATCATAATTTGGAAGGAAAAGCTGTAAATTAGACGCAAACCGCGATTTCATTAGCTTTCGTCTCGAGAGACACTGAACTAAGAGGACCGTATGGACGAATTCAAAAATACCGTTACTTGCCTTCCGCCGCGTGATACGTCAATACACACAGTGCGGTCCGTTGAGTCATGTGCGCATGCGCACTCCTTACGTTGGGTCTATGCAACCGACCCTGGTATATTTTTCAAACATTGGTTCACATTCCTAATATTTAAAAATAGTTCCCGTGGATATTATGCTCTGAAACTTTCACACTGGTATTTTTACACTATAGCCCTAATGTTCATTCCATTTTAAAGTAACAAAATGAGATTTTTTTAAAATCATAACAATGTTAGCCAATGCCTTTAATGTCTGAGTTGTATAAAGATATTCAAAAGGGTAAATAGCCAGGAATTTATCGGTTTCAATATTCAAGACGTTATTATCAAGATATCTCAATTAATTTTGCCATTTGCAAAACTAACCTGGGTATGCTTTTCTCTGTCACCGCAGTTGATGGGGTGAAAACGGTATGGCATTTTGTGAAGCACAAGATGATGTTTTTTGAAATGCATTTTTCAGGGCTTCATATTCACACAGTATACAAACACTAATGGCATGTTTTTGTAATTTAGGTATTCTGATGATGATGTAATTATTTTTATATATAATTAAGTATATTATCCTAGGTTGAAAATGGGTAAAAAATGAAATGAAATTAAATGAAACATTTCCGATCACTACCTTCACAAAAAAGTGGGTAAACCATCTTGTCTTCACTCAGAGCATGCCATCAGTCCATGCCCGCGATAAATTTGCCATACTGTGGATTTTCAATCAGTACACAAATTTAATTTAATTCAATCCCATTTGGGCTATCGATTCGGAATTTTTTATTAGTACGCGTCCGTCTATCGGCCTTACGGTAAACAAATTTCATTAGGCTTAAAGGCCCATATTCTGTTAAATTCTAAAACCCATTCTTGGGGTCTAAATTAAAGTCCACTGTTCACTAAGGAAGGTAGACTAAGGTAGGACTAAGATTTCCCTATTTTATAGACAAAGTGTCCGGTTCAGTTGAAATCTGTATTAGTAGAATGCAAATTCAATTCAGTTCAATTCAATTCAATTCAATTCAATTCAATTCAATTCAGTTCAATTTCAATTTCAATTCACTTTCGGTTTATAATGCAGTGCATTAATCCAAGAACTGATGGTATCATGTTTACATAAAATTGGCATTAAAACCAGCCTTCTGTATAAAAAAAAAAATAATGACGATGCCGGTGATAAATAAAGCCTCGGCCAGGGAGCAAAAAGGAATTAATAAGGCAGCGAATATTGTGTCAAATTGTCTAGTACCACTTTCATACTGGAGGCGAAGTGGAGTAACTCCGGAGTAACTCCGGGGTGAGTTGATACGCTTGTACTGAGGACCGACTTTACACCCCCTTTCATACTGGCAAGCACCGCAGCGGTGTATCCGCAGTCGTTTCCATGGTTTCCAAGCGAGTTCGCGCCATGTGCATGCATGCAGCGCGCGCGCTACTAGCTATATCACAGCGATTATGATCGATAAGCTGATACCGCACTTCCGGTCCGGAGTAACTCCGTTTGTAACCCTCTTCTCGAAGTGAATTGAGTACTCCGCTTTGAATCCGGATCGAAAAAAAAAAACTCAAAATTTTCATACTGCCCTCCAAAGTGGAGTAACTTCTTCTGGACTCCGGAGTAACTTCACTTCGGCTGTCAGTATGAAAGTGGTATACGTCGGATCCATTATTGCATGAAAGAGGGGTATGTGATGATGAAACGACGATGATTATGTGATGATGAGGAGGAGAAGGAGGAGGATGAGGATGATGATAATGATGGTGATGATGTTGATGAAAATGATAATGATGGTGATGAAAATGATCATGATGGAGATGATGATAATGATGATGATGATGAAAATGGTCATGATGGTGTTGATGATAATGATGATGAAAATGATCAGATAATGATGATGGTGATGATGTTGATGATGATGGTGATGATGCTCATGATCATGATCATGATGATGATGCTGATGCTGACAGTATTTATATGGCACTGTTATAAATTCTGTAAACGGAAATTGAAATAGATGAATACTACACGAATTTATTGAGACATATTCCCTCTGTAAAAGCTCAATAGGCCTTTCTTGAAGTAGCAAGGCCTATATCATTGTAACGTTTTCTGCAATCCTTCACCGTCTATTTGCTGTTTGCATTTCGTTAATCCATTCGCTACTGGTACCGAATGACCCCTATTAAACCTACGAGGATCAGAGAACTTAAAGGCATTGGCTAACTTTGTGAGTAGCTGATTTTAAAAATTCTCAAACTAAGAAGAAACATGTGTATGAGTACTTGTATTTGTACTCAAAAAACCTGAAACCAACCATAATTTGGAATGAAAAAGTGTAAGTTAGACGCAAACGGCGATTTTATTATCCTTCGTCTCACGAGACAATCACTAAGAGGACCACTTTGCTTGAATTTGAAAATGCCGTTATGTTCCTCCCGCAGCGTGATACGCCAATACACACAGTACGGTAAGGTGAGTCATACGCGCATGCGCACTCCTTATGTCTATTCTGTGCAACCAACCCTCGTATATTTTTCAAACATTGGTTCACATTTTTGATATTTAAAAGTACTTCCTGTGGATATTATACTTTGAAACTTTCAGACTGGTATTTTTACACTATAACCCTTATGTTTATCCCATTTTCAAGTAACAAAACAAGATTTTTTAAAAATCATAACAATGTTAACCAATGTCTTTAAATAGATACAACTGGTTAATAACAATTTTTCCATATACGGATACTGAATTTAATACCATAAGCCACCATCTACTTTAAGGGATCATATATGCCTTTCCCAGAGTAATATCAATGCAACGTTATCCGCGCGATCTTTCACTATTTCCTGTGTTATATCATGGAGCTATATCGTGTGCGGTTTAGTTGTGTTTTTTTTTTTTTTTTTTTTTTTTTTTTTTTAAATCTCGTTTTGCATAGACTTGTTCGTGGTATATAGGCCCTTATCTGTTACAGCAGAAAGCCTATACACTTCGAAGACAAACGCTGGAATATACATTGTCTGATATAACACGCTTCTCACATTAGGAGACCGACTACTGCTCCCTAACTATGTACATCGCAAACTGCAATAGGCTCGGTCTGTTCAGCGTCGTGAGCATAATGTGAGCATATCGTATATAAAATGGCGGCCCCCTGGTAAAAAAGTGAAGAGTGTGCATGCATGGGGGGGGGGGGGTACCCCGGGGAAGGCCTGAATATGATGACCAAATAATATAACCATACAACGGGAGAAACTGTCGATGTAAAACGCTTGGAAATAGAGAGTTGTGTTTGCATTGTTATCTTCATTATCTAGCAAATAATCATCGTCATAATTGTAATGATAATAATAATGATGATAATAATAATAATGATAATGAGATTCTGCTCCTTCTTCTTCTTCTAGTCCTCCTTCTAATATCAT
>CM057163.1:24688450-24708015 GCA_029962745.1 Echinometra lucunter
ACAAAGTTGCCGCGATTCCTTTAACAGCGAGGACTTGAAAAAAAAAAGTTGAGTAACTTTGCATGGTAAATCAAAGTGTCAGAATTGGGTTCTGTGCCTTCAGAATACGTCGAACGCAAAGGTGATGGGGGGGGGGGGGTGCTCTCTGGCAGGTGCAAAGTCCAGTTGTTACCATGGTTGTTACCTTATTTCAACTTTCATTACGCCCCATTTACTGAGAAGAATTATTCGGGGTTTTACAAGTCCCTGAATCTGAACGCTTGAGGGCAACAGTGGATTGAATTTTACGACATCATGTGCTGGACGAATCAAAGAATAACTTACAATGAATTCATAAAATGTTAGTTTAAGACACCAGAATTGATTATTCCTAGGAATATATTTTTAAAGTGTTCTTTGAAAGAATTGTCATATTTGTTAATTATGTATTACATGTATATTGTTTGCATAGTAAATGTTTAATTTGCAGGAATGTAACCCATGCAAAATTCAACCATAGTTACGAAGCATGATTTTTAATAAAGACCATCTAACTATTAATCATTTACTTTTTCAGCATTTTCAGTTCGGTGAAAACTTTGCATTTTCTGTTGATGTGTTTTTGATTAGAAAATGAAATAAGAACTTATTTAAACCGGACGAGTCAGCAAAGAGAGCAAACTTGATTCACCCCTCACCCACATACATCGACACAGGCAATGCTGACAAAAGGTTTTCTGCCTTCATTCAACACATCCACAAAGAGTTCTTTTTTCCATTTTTTTCAGAGGCCATTTCTTCCACTCTTTATTAAAAGGAGGCCTACGTGGGAATTCACAAAACGACTGAGGTACCATTAATACAGAAATTCATGTTGAAATTGAGAAAAGAAAAATCGATTTTTAGTGCAATATCTAAATGGTTGTCCTGAATTGTAAAAAGAACAACAAATAGAATAAAGACACGGTATCTATCATAATGAGAAAAAATGTTTTTGCAACACCAGTAGCTCCTTTACGGCAAAACTTTGCACCCAAAGAAGCAATATGCACCATTTAGAGTGCCAGTGAGCTACATTTTGAACCGTTAAGGGTGCAGAGTTATATACCCTGTAGGGAAGGTGCAAATTTGTACTCTTTGGGATGCAAAAATTTCTGCACCCTGTAAGGTTCATAATTGCACCTTTAAGGGCGCAGATGGGCATTTCTGGGATGCAAACAAGTGCAAAAGGGTGCACCTTTGCACCTTTTTCATGTAGGGTGCGAGATTGCATCACAAAAGGTGCTGCTGTTGTTGCATTTGGGGTGCAAACATTGCACCCATTTTTCTGAGTGATGGTACATACACGCCATGATCGTACAGTGGTATCATGGTATCATAGTACATGTACTGTTTTACCAAGGGTGGTGATTGCTGCCTTCCTTTCAAATTCCTTTATACATCTATCTGTATTATTAGAGGTTGGTTTCTATACAGTCACCATTTTTTTAAAGAAGAGGAAAACTTTTAACATTCCAGTTGAATATTCATAATTAAGTCGTTCTTAATCTATTGCCTATATGGAACCGGATGGTTCCTGTATAAAGTCTATGGGAATGACGGAATTCATTAGTCAACGGGCTAACTTTACACACGGCTTTGTGACCCCAAGTCGATTTGATACGAAGTCAGTTAACCGTCACCCACCGCTTTTCAAGAAGTACATACAATAAACAATAGAAGAATAGCATGATTTTGCCAAAACGTGGACCTTACCACTCGCGTGTATGAAATATAGGCTCGGCCCTGCCTCACTCAACAATTTCTCTGCTGGAACCGAGCCAGTACAAATACTATCACAGTAATGCAGGTTCAAGCCCACACACACTATGACACACACAAGCAATATACAGAGAAAGGAGTGTGAGTCAATAAAAGAAAATGTATAACCATTCAACAGCCCTCATCAATATATTATGCATATTTATGAGCAAATGTTTCTCTTTACAACTAAAAAAACTTGTCGAAGGCTTGCCAGATATAGCAACAACTAATGTTGCTATGTCATTATGCATAACAGGCGAGTGATAAGATGGTAGCGAGGTGTTCTGGAGAGAAACAAGCTTGAATTGTAATATATTAGTCACCGAGTCTTTCTTCAAGTTATTCATTTTTCTCATCAATGAGAGTGCTATGTGTGATGATTTGGAAGAGAAGCTCCTGCTGATTATTTTTATACTATTCTGGAATAATATCCGCTATTTATTTCATGGTTCAATATAACGGAACAAGAAAGAGTACAAGTTGAAGGTACTCCAACTCCGTCACAGACAATGGGACGTCCCCAATTTCCGCTGCTATACCCTTTTTCGTGAAAATAGTCTCTAATTTACTTTTGTCCCATGCTCGTATCATAACCATGATAACCATGAATATTACAAATATTTTACAATACTATTGTAAAATTTCGGGAAAGGGTAGCCTAACTCCTTACCAACCATTAAAATACACATTATATGTCGCACCTATTATATTTAGACCTAAATACACCTATAATGGGTTACACCTAAATACACCCAAATATCTAATACCAATATGTTAAACCGAAATACACCTAATAATATGAACACCTATAACAATTAATGTGACACCCGAATACAGCTGGAATACTAGTATGTTTACAACTATTAATTATGGTGCAACCTAAGTACAACCTATATGTTATACATAAGGCCATGGCTAACTTTGTGAGCAGCTCATTTAAAAAATTCTCAAACTAAGATGTAACATGTGTAGTAATACTGGTATTTGTACTCAGAAACCCTGAAACCAACTATAATTTGAAATGAAAAGCAGTCAGTAAGATGCAAATGCTGATTTTATTAGTGTTGGTCTCACAAGACACTACTAGAGGAGCATTTTCAACCAATTCAAAAGAAAAACCGTTAGCTGCAGCTCTCTCCCTGTACTATACATGATATGCATACACCACATACACACACCACTGTACTATACATGTACATGATATACATACACTGTGCAGGTGAACTCTGTGCACATGTCCTGTCCTGTGCAACCGACCACTATATTTTCTTCAAACATGGTTTACATTTTTGATATTTAAAAATACTTTCCGTCGACATTATACTTTGAAACTTTCAGACAGGTATTTTAAAACTATAACTCTTGTGTTTATACCATTTTCAAGTAGCAAAGTGAGATTTTTTTAAAATTCTCACAATGTTACCCCATTACCTTAACACTCCTGTATTCTACATGTACATGTGCTTTAGCAAAATCAAGAACACCAGCATGTATGACATTCAAGAAGTGAGTGAACAAATGGAAGCAGACTAAACGGAATGTCATAGCCCGCCATTGACACTTAAAGAGATCAGGTAACTTTGTGGAGGCTTGATGCATTGTTGAATATGGCGACAACCCACTTCACCGAAGGCCCGCGAGGCCGAAAGAAGCAATTTGTAATCTATAATATCACACCGCTCTGGCCAATTCCTGTGCCAGAAGGAAGTTTATAATTATTAAGGGGCAACGAGTACTAAACATGCTAGAGGAGACATAATTATTTCATATACTGATAGCGCATTATTTGTGATGAAGAAAAATAGGATACGAGAAAAGTCGGCCTCGCGGGCCTTCGGTCTCTCGGGCCTTCGGTCAAGTGGGCGGACCCCTTGAATATTAAAGGCATTGGCTAACTTTGTGAGCAGCTGATTTAAAAATTCTCAAACTAAGATGAAACATGTGTATGAGTACTTGTATTTATACTAAAAAAACCCTGAAACCAATCATAATTTGGAAGGAAAAAGCTGTAAATTAGACGCAAACCGCGATTTCATTAGCTTTCGTCTCGAGAGACACTGAACTAAGAGGACCGTATGGACGAATTCAAAATACCGTTACTTGCCTTCCGCCGCGTGATACGTCAATACACACAGTGCGGTCCGTTGAGTCATGTGCGCATGCGCACTCCTTACGTTGGGTCTATGCAACCGACCCTGGTATATTTTTCAAACATTGGTTCACATTCCTAATATTTAAAAATAGTTCCCGTGGATATTATGCTCTGAAACTTTCACACTGGTATTTTTACACTATAGCCCTAATGTTCATTCCATTTTAAAGTAACAAATGAGATTTTTTTAAAATCATAACAATGTTAGCCAATGCCTTTAATGTCTGAGTTGTATAAAGATATTCAAAAGGGTAAATAGCCAGGAATTATCGGTTTCATATTCAAGACGTTATTATCAAGATATCTCAATTAATTTTGCCATTTGCAAAACTAACCTGGGTAGCTTTTCTCTGTCACCGCAGTTGATGGGGTGTGGAAAACGGTTCTGGCATTTTTGTGAAGCACAAGATGATGTTTTTTGAAATGCAATTTTTCAGGGCTTCATATTCACACAGTATACAAACACTAATGGCATGTTTTTGTAATTTAGGTATTCTGATGATGATTGTAATTATTTTTATATATAATTAAGTATATTATCCTAGGTTGAAAATGGGTAAAATGAAATGAAATTAAATGAAACATTTCCGATCACTACCTTCACACAAAAAAGTGGGTAAACCATCTTGTCTTCACTCAGAGCATGCCATCAGTCCATGCCCGCGATAATTTGCCATACTGTGGATTTTCAATCAGTACACAAATTTAATTTAATTCAATCCCATTTGGCTATCGATTCGGAATTTTATTAGTACGCGTCCGTCTATCGGCCTACGGTAACAAATTTCATTAGGCTTAAAGGCCCATATTCTGTTAAATTCTAAAACCCATTCTTGGGGTCTAAATTAAAGTCCACTGTTCACTAAGGAAGGTAGACTAAGGTAGGACTAAGATTCCTCCTATTTTATAGACAAAGTGTCCGGTTCAGTTGAAATCTGTATTAGTAGAAGCAAATTCAATTCAGTTCAATTCAATTCAATTCAATTCAATTCAATTCAATTCAATTCCGTTCAATTTCAATTTCAATTCACTTTCGGTTTATAATGCAGTTGCATTAATCCAAGAACTGATGGTATCATGTTTACATAAAATTGGCATTAAAACCAGCCTTCTGTATAAAAAAAAAAAAATAATGACGATGCCGGTGATAAATAAAGCCTCGGCCAGGGAGCAAAAAGGAATTAATAAGGCAGCGAATATTGTGTCAAATTGTCTAGTACCACTTTCATACTGGAGGCGAAGTGGAGTAACTCCGGAGTAACTCCGGGGTGAGTTGATACGCTTGTACTGAGGACCGACTTTACACCCCCTTTCATACTGGCAAGCACCGCAGCGGTGTATCCGCAGTCGTTTCCCATGGTTTCCAAGCGAGTTTCGCGCCATGTGCATGCATGCAGCGCGCGCGCTACTAGCTATATCACAGCGATTATGATCGATAAGCTGATTACCGCACTTCCGGTCCGGAGTAACTCCGTTTGTAACCCTCTTCTCGAAGTGAATTGAGTACTCCGCTTTGAATCCGGATCGAAAAAAAAAAACTCAAAAATTTCATACTGCCCTCCAAAGTGGAGTAACTTCTTCTGGACTCCGGAGTAACTTCACTTCGGCTGTCAGTATGAAAGTGGTATACTGTCGGATCCATTATTGCATGAAAGGTGGGTATGTGATGATGAAACGACGATGATTATGTGATGATGAGGAGGAGAAGGAGGAGGATGAGGATGATGATAATGATGGTGATGATGTTGATGAAAATGATAATGATGGTGATGAAAATGATCATGATGGAGATGATGATAATGGTGGTGATGATGAAAATGGTCATGATGGTGATGATGATAATGATGATGAAAATGATCAGATAATGATGATGGTGATGATGTTGATGATGATGATGATCATCAATTTCGTTTACAGAATTTATAACAGTGCCATATAAATACTGTCAGCATCAGCATCATCATCATGATCATGATCATGATCATGATGATGATGCTGATGCTGACAGTATTTATATGGCACTGTTATAAATTCTGTAAACGAAATTGAAATAGATGAACACTACACGAATTTATTGAGACATATTCCCTCTGTAAAAGCTCAATAGGCCTTTCTTGAAGTAGCAAGGCCTATATCATTGTAACGTTTTCTGCAATCCTTCACCGTCTATTTGCTGTTTGCATTTCGTTAATCCATTCGCTACTGGTACCGAATGACCCCTATTAAACCTACGAGGATCAGAGAACTTAAAGGCATTGGCTAACTTTGTGAGTAGCTGATTTTAAAAATTCTCAGACTAAGAAGAAACATGTGTATGAGTACTTTTATTTGTACTCAAAAACCCTGAAACCAACCATAATTTGGAATGAAAAAATGTAAGTTAGACGCAAACGGCGATTTTATTATCCTTCGTCTCACGAGACAATCACTAAGAGGACCACTTTGCTTGAATTTGAAAATGCCGTTATGTTCCTCCCGCAGCGTGATACGCCAATACACACAGTACGGTAAGGTGAGTCATACGCGCATGCGCACTCCTTATGTCTATTCTGTGCAACCAACCCTCGTATATTTTTCAAACATTGGTTCACATTTTTGATATTTAAAAGTACTTCCTGTGGATATTATACTTTGAAACTTTCAGACTGCTATTTTTACACTATAACCCTTATGTTTATCCCATTTTCAAGTAACAAAACAAGATTTTTAAAAAATCATAACAATGTTAACCAATGTCTTTAAATAGATACAACTGGTTAATAACAATTTTTCCATATACGGATACTGAATTTAATACCATGAGCCACCATCTACTTTAAGGGATCATATATGCCTTTCCCGGAGTAATATCAATGCAACGTTATCCGCGTGATCTTTCACTATTTCCTGGGTTATATCATGGAGCTATATCGTGTGTGGTTTATTTTTGTTTTTTGTTTGCTTGGTTTTTTTTTTTTATCTCGTTTTGCATAGACTTGTTCGTGGTATATAGGCCCTTATCTGTTACAGCAGAAAGCCTATACACTTCGAAGACAAACGCTGCAATATACATTGTCTGATATAACACGCTTCTCACATTAGGAGACCAACTACTGCTCCATAACTATGTACATTGCAAATTGCAATAGGCTGTTCAGCGTCGTGAGCATAATGTGAGCATATCGTATATAAATTGGCGGCCCCCTGGTATAAAAAGTGAAGAGTGTGCATGCATGGGGGGGGGGGGGGGGTACCCGGGGAAGGCCTGAATATGATGACCAAATAATATAACCATACAACCGGAGACATTGTCGACGTAAAACGCTTGGAAATAGAGAGTTGTGTTTGCATTGTTATCTTCATTATCTAGCAAATAATCATCGTCATAATTATAATGATAATAATAATGATGATAATAATAATAATGATAATGAGATTCTGTTTCTTCTTCTTCTTCTAGTCCTCCTTCTAATATTATCATTATTATCATTACTACGATCATCATCATCATCATCATCATCATTATTATTCTTTTCTTTCTGGGAAGCGTTAGACCCCCTTTCCGAAGGAGATGTTGGACAGCTTATATATTTTTGGCATGTATAGCAATAGCTCTTCCTTCTGACAAAATTTGGTACTCGGGCCTTATGTGGAAAAATTTTCACCACTTTTAGGTGCCTTCTGACAACCTCTCCTGACGGAAAATTTTGTCAGTTTTTGTGTTTTGGTAATGTATAGTCATACTACATCACTACAGTAGTAGTAGTAGTAGTAGTAGTAGTAGTAGTAGTAGTAGTAGTAGTAGTAGTAGCAGCAGTAGTGGTAGTAGTAGCAGAAGCAGTAGTAGTGGTAGTAGTAATAGTAGTAGCAGTAGTGGTAGTAGTAGTAGTAGTAGTAGTAGCAGCAGTAGTGGTGGTAGTAGTAGCAGTAGCAGTGGTAGTAGTAGCAGCAGCAGTAGTGGCAGTAGTAGCGGTAGCAGTGGTAGTAGTAACATCAGCAGTAGTGGCAGTAGTAGCAGCAGTAGTGGTAGTAGTAGTAGTGGTGGTAGTAGTAGTAGTAGTAGTAGTAGTGGTAGTAGTAGTGGTGGCAGTAGTGGTAGTAGTGGTAGTAGTGGTAGTAGTAGTAGTAGTAGTAGTAGTGGTAGTAGTAGTGGTAGTGGTAGTAGTGGTAGTTGTAGTGGTGGTAGTAGTGGTAGTAGTGGTAGTAGTGGTAGTAGTGGTAGTAGTGGTAGCAGTGGTAGTAGTAGTAGTAGTGGTAGTGGTAGTAGTGGTAGTGGTAGTAGTGGTAGTGGTAGTAGTGGTAGTGGTAGTAGTGGCAGTAGTAGTAGTACTAGTAGTAGTGGTAGTGGTAGTAGTAGTGGTAGTGGTAGTGGTAGTAGTAGTAATAGTAGTAGTAGTGGTAGTGGAAGTAGTGGTGGTGGTGGTGGTAGTGGTGGTGGTAGTAGTAGTAGTAGTAGTAGTAGTAGTAGTAGTAGTAGTAGTAGTAGTAGTAGTACTAACAGTAGTATTGTGGAAGTATTGTTAACCTAAGCTAATATGTATCATGCACTCCTAAATGTCGTTCTAAAATATGTCTAGCACTTGGCAGACAGCTTATCAACGTACATTTGAACACTAAAGAACTATAGAATTCAGAATACCTAATGTCAATTTAAAATAAATCCCATGCAGTTTCTCGTCCCTTCCTCCTCCCTTTTTCGCCTGCCTCAACATTTTTGTTATTCTTCATTTTTGTTCTTAATTGCTCAAATGAAATAATTATCAATCTGATTATCTAAGCAGGTCCCACTTCTGGACAATGAGGAAATAGTGAATCATCAATATCTTTAATACATTCTCCATTGTTCTAGCTTCTTACGTTGTTAAGTGCTTATATATACATTACACTGAAAAAATATTAAGTTTAAAAATATGAAAATATCTGGACTAAAAATTCTATATAGGAATCGACTTTACATGGCCTAATGTTATTAAAGGATGCTTTAACTTACTTCCGCGTAGATTTGCTGTGCCATTTCATTTTCGTAGAAAAAAAGAAACTACCAGCAGAGCGTCATGGTGGACATACTCCTCAATTTTCTTTTTCCATTCATCATTATACATTACCGTTCATGCAGCAAACAAACGCACACCCATCCGCGCACCTGTAAGCTTTCACACGCACGGTGACACATCCGGTACCACTCAAAATAAATAAAATAAAAAATAAAAAACAAAATGAGGCCCGTGGAAATTGATTTCTAGTTTCTCGTCCGCATAATTTCAGATTTAGTTCTACAAATCTGTCAATTTTTCACTCAGTCTTTGGTTTGTTACCCCTTTGCCTATACTGGAACCGCGTGGTCCTGTGATAGGCGGCGTGGGGGGGGGGGGACGGGGGATGTGTCTCTCCCCCCCCCCCGCCTCCTCGATATTTAAAGCTTCATTTTTTTCTATTTCGTTAGCATTTTTTGAATAGATTTTGTATCTGCGAACCTGTTTAAAAGGTAAATGTGAAGTAATAGTTTCTGCAAAATTTGTGCGAAGTAGGTCAGTCTATTTGGAATTAGTGCTATGCATATACATAGTTTCTTCCGGCCTCTTCTTTCCGGCGCGAGGGTATAATTATTTCGCCTTCCGTGTTTCCCCCCCCCCCCCCTCCCTCTCACTCGTTACATGAAATCCCCGCCACTGGCCCCTGTATTTCTATGGGCATTTCAGAATTTAGTAGTCAACGAGTTATCACTTTTATTTAAACCAACGATGTTAATATACATGATATCAATGATTCTTTTTTTTTAACGTTATTGTTCAGATTTTAGAAAAAACAATAAGTAATTTTGAAAAACAATGTAAACAATTTTGTACCATGCTCTGAAAAAAAAGCAGTAACACCTATCTGGCTACCTTGGATTTTTAATGTATTTGATGTATTTATGTTTAAAGTTTTGTTTATATAACATTAATATGTGGGGGAGGGGGGCTACGTTGGAAAACGGTTGAAAAACTTAACAGGACTTTACCCCACTATTCTATATTGTCTTAAATAAAACGTGAATAAATAAACTAAAAACGACAACAAAAATGGGGAACGGGAATTTTAGGCTAGAACCTGCAACCCCCATGAGCGATCAAAACGAAATCACAAACATCATGACAGTCAGACGTGCATGCTCCTTCGCTTGCATAATTTATAAAGCTACATCAATGAGGCCCCACTTTGCAGCATCTCGAAAACGAATTGTAATTTGTCTGCAGCGGTGAGTATTCCTTCTCCAGATGGGCGCCTGCAGCTATATATACATCACACTCGCCAATCTTAATTCCACAGGATAATAAAAAAAAAGAAGTAGAAATATCTTGACGCAAAAAAAGCAACATGGAATTTTTTCATGTTCCTACACAGCATTATCAGAATAGAATAGAGGTACATGTATAGTGTTCCGGACACTTTGGTAAGACTACAAGCTCCCCAACTGTAGGAATCATCCATCCGGAGTAGGACTAGGAGTGGTCACGGTGACTGGTAAAATCTCACAGCCGTCTCACAGCGCTTAATCCCTGCACACATGTGCTCAAACGAGTGTATATGTATTCTTCAGAGATCTTCTTTAATACAGGGTTTCATAACAAACACGACCAAATATACAAATCACCTCTGAGTGGTATTAAGAATACGAAGACATATCTACTTACCAATGACGAATATACTCGAGAAAAGGGTAGCGATATACAGAAGCGTGGCCATTTTGCAAGGGTTATCGAAGGATATAGTCGAGAGAGTGATATCAATCTAATATACGTTGGCTTTAACTATGCAGCTACTACTTACAAAAGACGCTGACAGAATTGGCGTGTACTATTCTCCGTAGTATAGGTGTTCTCCGTTTTCGTGCGCTGCACTGGAGGTCAGTTTGCTAGTCTGCGTGCAGTGTTGTTATTTCAGTTATGGGAGACGGCCGTAAAGATGAGATGGAAAAACATGGTGTATTAAATATTTAAACACTGCATTTAAATAAAAATTATGTTTGGGTTGTCTAGATCTATGTTTGTCTATTTTTGTTGTTAATACAACTTTGATTATTTCCATTTCCCTTGCCCCTTGGCATGGGGAATTCTTTAAAATCCACTTTCCATCCTGTTTGTATCTGATTGTGGAGTTTAAGGTCTCATGATTTTGCTATGCAAAGCTAAAACAGGAGGGACACGTTGGTTTATTTCAGTGCACGCGCTAATAACCATGGGGCTAGTATTACCAGGGAGATGGGAGTTGACAAACTCCCATCTCCCTGGTATTACCAAACCTGGGTGCCGTTGCATAAAACCTTGCTATTGTAGTAACCTTGCCATCACTCGTAACTACCTGAAGGTAACATCGCTCAATAGTCAATCAAATTCCAGGTTTCCATGGAAGTTATTGCAAAGGGGCCTAAAAATGTCCTCTTAAAACTGCTGTGATCGGATTTTCAAGCAGATTTAGGCCTACATTTTCATTTTCATCTCCCTCCATATTTCTTCCTCCTATTTCAAACTATCTTCAGATTAGGGAGATGGGAGTTGCTTTTGTTTTAGTTGTTGTTGTTGTTGTTGTTTTTTACTCGGCAGTGCAGTAAAATCTCTGTATCGTTTTAATTTCTTGGAATCACGTGGTCGGATCTTACGTCAAAATGCTCACTTTTGTGGCGCCGCTCACGGGAAGGGGAATCCCCCGCCTCAATGCCTCTTTAGTCTTGTAAGAGCAGACCTTGTGTGGGGGCGATATCTTATACTCCTCTCTGATGAAATATAACACTTTTAATCTTTACATTAGGAATTATCTGGCATATGCATATGGTCTATAAACATATTTACACACGTACTATTAAACTAAACAATATCTTGTCATTGTCACGGACTGTTTTAAATGCATGTAACCAAATACAGTAATTGTAACTGAGCTGCAGTCATTCTTCTTCTTCTTCTTCTTCTTCTTCTTCTTCTTCTTCTTCTTCTTCTTCCTCCTCCTCCTCCTCCTCCTCCTCCTCTTCCTACTCGATGTCCTACTTTGCCTCTTTTTGACCCTCTCCACTCTCTTTAAAAAAAGAGTGAACTCATTCACTCTGTTACGGGTGAATTTTAAAAGAGTATATTTAGAGTGAATTAAAAGTGAATTAAGAGTTTAAAAAAAAATGTGATATTCACTCTTTGAGGGGTGACCTCGGTGATCACTCAAGGATTCTGAGTGATCGCTGAGGTCACCCCTCAAAGAGTGAATAAAGAGTGAATATCACAAATTTTACTCTTAATTCACTGTAAATGCACTCTCTTCTGAAATTCACCCCTAACAGTTTGAATGCGTTCTTTTTTTTTTTTTTTAAGAGAGTGCCTTCTCTTACTTTTATAATGTTATTTATTTTTCGGGCTAGCCCGCCTCAAGCTCTTGTTCCAGGGAGCTTGCCTTTTTGCATGCACAGCATTGTATTGTTTATTCTACTGTAAGATGTTTATGTTACATTACATTCCACATATTAAAAATCTTGCTGTAGGATTGGTCAAAAGCTAATCACGTGATAAAGCGTAGTTTTGGCTATCTCCCCGAGAAGAAAAGTTCATTGCACTCGATGGTAATAGTACTTTTGTGTTTCGCTGATCGCTTCAGTCCGTAGAGTCACAACACGTTCTCACTATTTTGAGAAAGCACGAAATTTCGTTGTGTAAATCACACAATGCCCATAGTTATTAGAAGATGTAATAACATTCCAAGAAAGGAAAGGCTTTGGTCTCAGCGATCTTAATGTATATGCTATTTTTCTTCAATAATTCGCTTCTGAAAGAGAGCCACATCCAGGTCATCTCGGAAGTGAGTGTCACATCACCTTCAACGACGTTGGTTATTTGCTTAACATAATAAACATACAATCTCTAAAAAAATTTACAGGATTGTTAAATCATTAAATTCAATCATGTCAATAGAAGAAATTCACTGTTCATTTGAATTTGAATTGGAATTTGAATTTGAAATGAATTTGAACTTGAATTTGAATTTGAATTTGAATTTGAATTTGAATTTGAATTTGAATTTGAATTTGAATTTGAATTTGAATTTGAATTTGAAAATAAATTGGAATTGGAATTGGAATTGGAATGTAAATGTGACTTAGAATTTGAATTTGAACTGGAATTTGAATTTGAATCTAACTTTGACTGTGGCTTTGAATTTTAATATGACTTTGGATTTGAATTTGAATTTGAATTTGAATTTGAATTTGAAATTGAATTTGAATTTGAATATCAACAAGGAAAATGAGACTGCTGCAAGAAAGGGTATGTATTTAGGGGGTCTTTTAAAACCAGCCAGGGAAGAGATATTTCCGAATGCTAAAGAACAGAGACATTGGTGTAAATCCAGGGAAATTGGGGGTATTCCCTCCCCCCCCCCTCACACACACACACACACACACACTTTTTAGAGAGAGGTGATGGCGTGTACACATTCATCCCAAACTTTTCAAAGAAGAAATAGCCTAATTATTTCAATCAATCAATTTTGTTGTTGTTGTTTTTAAATATAAATCTATCATAAACGATGGTAATCGTAGTAAAATAGGATAGGATAATTGTGTGCAGCACTGCAGGAGCAGTAGCAGTTGTAACAGCAGTAGGCCTAATTGTATGTTGTTGTCCCTGACATAGTATATGAAAGGGTTAGCGCCTTGCAGACTACGCAGGAAAAGCGACAGCATTGTTCATCTCCGTATTCGCTTTCCTTTGTTGACCTTGACCTGTGAATTAGTCTCAGAATACAGACTCTGTGATGTATCTGTTCTACATTAACGCAACATCAATCGAATGAAATTTTTTTCGTCTAGGAATTGTCGAGCAGAGGGATAAGATTTGAAGATGAGTTGAACCTCATATTACATTACATTGGCGTAAATCCCGGGAGGTGGGGGATACATCCCCCCACCCACACACACACACACAAACACACACTTTTTAAGGAAGAAATGATATTTTAATTAATCAGTTAGTAAAATTTTTGATAATCTGTCATAAACGACCATCATAATTATTTCAGAATTTCTATTTGAAAGTGCGATTAAAAACCAGAAAAGTGGTTAATTTTGGCTCGCTCGCAAAATAGAAATCAAAATGTGTGTAAGTGGGTCTGTGCGGGTGGATGAGGGTGTGTGTTTATACTTAACCCATTCGTGACAGAGGGTCCACATTATGTGGTTTGGTTTAATAACTTCTGATGCAAAGCCCTAAAAATCATACCAAATACATGAGCAGAAAGAGCAAAAAATTCTAAACTTACTGTGCCCATTTTGGTTCCATCAATATTTGTTGTTTGATGCTGAAATTATTTTAAAGGAAAATAAGCATTAAAATCCTTAAATTGCCAATGCGATGAATATGCTGAAATTACTGTTTTTCCCTGCAAATTGGCAACTTTATGTCTTCTCATCATACATTCTGTGAATTTATATTTATTTCAGATACATGATGTTTTATAAGAAAAATGTAGCAATAAAAGAAAAAAGTTGGTGTTGCCAATTTGAAGAATAAAAGCTGATCAAATTAGGCTTTAAATAATTGCTGTCACGAATGGGTTAAGTGTGAGTTCGAAAGAAAAAAAATCGGCAAAAAAGTCGATCATTCCCCCCCCCCCCCCCCCCTTCCACTACACAAAGTGGATTTACGCCGGTATTGTATTATTTGAATAAGAGAAATTTAAATAAAAAGAAATGGAGAGAAGAAAATAGTTTCAGACACATCCGAGAGAAACTTACATTGGAGGGAGCATTAGATATTTGTCTCAAACGCAACCCCCCCCCCCCCCCTCTTCCCTATGATGGATGTTTTCCCCTTGAAAGTTGAATTGGACTTTTGGAATCCCACGACCAGCCCCAACGAATTTGCTCAGGGGTGGAGTAGGTAATTTCCAGGACAGGATTTCAAAGTCTCACTTTATTATTATAATTTTATTATTATTATTATTATTATTATTATTATTATTCATTCTACCATATTAAAAAAAAGGGTACAGTACATCAATAGTAGTGGACAAATAATAATAATAATAATAATAATAATAATAATAATAATAATAATAATAATAATAATAAGCAGTTCTTAGAGACGCATAATACCATATAAATAGTCTCTATGCGTGTAGAAAAATTATTGTTTTGTATAGGGCTAATACATGTGCTTCTTAAAAAATTACGTTTTTAACACAGATTTGAATCTGTTGAAATCAGTTATTGATCTTATATTATGAGGTAGGTTGTTCCACAATTTTGGTGCCATTTTCCCAAAAGCTCTATCACCAAAAGTCTTGAACTTTACTCGTATATCAGAGAGAAGATCCTTTGATTGTGAACGAAGATTTCGACTGGGTTGATATTTCTGAATTAGATCACTGAGGTAAGCAGGGGATTCCATTAACGCACTTAAAAACAAGAGTGAGGACTTTAAACAAAATGCGAGCCTTTATCGGAAGCCAGTGGAGACTATATATAAGAATGAAAGAACGTGCAAAAATATTAGGGAGCAACAAGTGGGCCAGGGTGCACAAAAGTGAAATACAACACTGTTGCCCGGAGGCATGTGCCCCCACACCTGCTACTCCCAAGACATACATGATAAAAAAAAATTCATAAATAGAATATTGCACATAATGAAGACAGTTATGTCAATAAATGGTAGATAATTTAAGATTGAATATTGAAAATTGATTTGAAAATTGATTTGAAAATTTTAATCAAAAAATGTTATGTACAAAAGATTTATCTATCTCTAGAATGTTCAGCAAGAGTTGTAATGTGAGTTGCATGAGATAAACAAAGCTGTTCTAATTTGCGAAACAAGACATTGCAAACTGACAATAGACCGATAAAAGTGAATAAAAGTATGACTGGGCAATACTTACTAGCAAGAGGGAACTGAATAATTTGATTAAGATTTGAGCATCTTGCTTTTTTTCATAAGTAAATGCTTACGTTTTCGATGCCTGTAAGAGCGAGTCGATTGGTTTCCACAAGTACAGACAGCGGATGTTTCTGCTCATCAGTTACAGCAATTAACAAGTCTGAATCAGTTTCTCTGCAGTTTTAGAATACTATACAGCAAACTAACACTTTGAGCCGTTTGGCTCATTACACGGTACAAGCAATATACGTGTATATTTCTCTCTTTTTTTGCGTGATGGCCAGGATATACAGCACAAAGCACTTACGTTATTGTGTTTTTTTTTTTTTTTAATTGGCAATTGGGAGTACATGGAAAGTGAAACAATGGGTCCCCATTAACCCATTGAAATTGACCCATTTCAATTTAAACATAATTATAAATAGAATTTTGGTTGTTTTTTGATATATTTCGAAAAACTGTTTATCATATTCTGAATTGGCCTGTGGCGTTGTTTTGTTTCGTTTTGTTTTGTTTTTCCTTAGCTATTCTTTATATGACATGCATGCTTAGCATCTGTTTTTTTTTTGTGCGTGAGTGTTTATTTAATATTTCATTTTGCTATTATGTTTTATTATGTTTAAAATTGAGAATGATCCTTAATGTTTGGATTGAAATACATAATATTTTTAAATTTAAATATGAATTTACATCTTTAGGACCCCATGGAAGAACAGTTGTATTTTGTAAATGCTACTGAAATGGGCTATCCTTCATTATCACTAACTTTCATTGACTGACATGTATTTATTGCTTTTTTATGTTGATATGGAAATAAAAACAAACAAAAAAGACATACGTAGACATAGAAGATAATGGCATACACAATCAAAAGACGTATCAATCACGAATCCAATATTCTATCAAACTTTATTCACCAACATTGATTCAATATGAATAACGTCACGTACGTGAATATCTTTTATTGCGAATAACAAATTAACGGACATTTTATTTCATCTCTAAGATCTATCATGTAAGAAACTAGCCAATGTTCATTTAAAAAAAAAAAAAACGACTCGCTAAAAAAACGCAATTTTTATTTTCTTCTCTTTTCTTTTCTTCTTTTTTAATAGAAAACGTACCTTTCCCCCTTTTTTGTTTAATTATCATTCACGTTTCCTCATAAAACCTTTCAATAAAGGCATTTCAAATCATTTGCACTGCAGTATTCTTTACGGTTTTTTACAGCAATAAAAAAATGCGTGCATTGCAAAAGGAAAGATGAAAAAGACTCTCATTCTCCTCTATGTAACAGGCGTGCATAGCATTGAATATCCGACGAATATATGGTCGTACGCAGCGGGGAGGGGGGGCAGGGGGCAGTTGCCCCCCAGAAATTTTGAAAACTTATATTTTTTTACTGAAAATTGTCACAAAATCCACCAAAAGTGTGCACCAGATCCTTCAATTTCACTTTAAGAAATGCAAAAGCCCCCCCCCCGGAAAAATTTCTGCGTACAGCCCTGGACGAATACCCTTTTTAAAGAAATAACAATGTTGCATGTTCTCTTATGTGTTATCCAATTTGTTAATAATAATAGTAGTAATACAAAACATTTATTAGGCGCTTAATACGGGCGTTTCTAAGCGCACTGTTATCTGTCTATAATTTGTTAATAATAATAATAATAATACAAAACATTTATTTGGCGCTTGATACGGGCGTTTCTAAGCGCATTGTTATCTGTCTATAATTTGATAAGAAAATTGAAATTAAATACCAATACAAAAATTACTAGAAACCTTAAATGATTTAAAATAGGCATATATATTAATGAATACCGAAAATCAAAGTTGGTGTGCACCCCCATTGACCGACCCACAACTGGGACATTCCAGAGAATTATTTATTGAAAAGGTAAGTTTTGAGCAGGGTCTTGAACTGATTCACGGAAGTGGCTCGATGTATATGGGCAGGTAGAGAATTGTTAGATTTGTTAGATTAAACTAATTCAATAATTCAAGTCAGTGATGAATGAAATAAAACACACACACACACACACACACACATGTATGAACTGAATATAAATCAAGGAAACCACATGCAGCCTGCGAATCGACATTAAATACGAGCTCCGATTACCATGGTAGCAGTAATGTGAATACAGCGCAGTTTGCAAGAATGAAGGATTCGATCAAGCGCCCTCTTTGAGCAATGCCACCATAGCGATTAAGCAGTAGCCCAGACATAATACTAGTATAAGAAGGGAAAATTTTTCATTTTTAGCCGAAGTACATGAGGCAAACCAACCCACCACTTGAAAAGAAACTATTTTCTATGTACATTACATTTGCCCATACTACAATCTATTTTCCGTCATCATCCAATAAAATAAAAAATAAAAAATAAAAAACATCTATAGACGCAGACGTTGTTCCAGTATTTAGCCTTCCTGTTAGTTTTCCTAAAGCTATGCAGGGTATGTGAAAAAAGGACGTCACTCGGGTGTAAGGTTCATGTGATCCACCTTTCAAAATGTCTTTTGAAATCAAAATTCCGATATTTCAGCTCGTGTCAGCTAGTAAAATACCTCTCTTTTTTGTCTTTCTCGCATTTTCTTTAATTTCTTTATTTAAAAAAATAATAAATAGCATACTTAAAAATCTATACCTAACACTTTCCTTGTCGGAAGTGTGCAAATATGAGAACTCGTTCTCCTTCTAAAAATTTAATTTCTCTGTTGAATATAGGTTGTCGAACTTTTGGCAAATCGGGCCTGTCTCTGCGTTGTGATAAGCAGTGCGGTTTTAGTTTGAATCGGTGTCAGCCATGTAGATAACTGTGCGCTTTTAAGCACTGTGGTTTAGTCCCGGTGTTGTCACTCTAAATTCAAAGGTTTAACCATGATCGTTCGGCAGCTCAAAATTTGACCCCTATTTCGCGGTGTTTCATTTTTATCCCTATTTGGCACAAAACGGGTACAAATTTGACTTTAAAAACACCCCTATTTTTCGCATTCCAAGTACACTTTTTTTTAAAACAAGGACCCCAAAAAAGCCCAATAAATTTTCAATTTCGAGTAGAGATCTACAAACTCAAAAACACCTTCATTTTTTTTTTTAAATTTCGAGTACGAGCTCATGAAAACAACCTTTTTTCCGAAATCGCGAAGTAATGCTAAAACAAAAAGACCCCTTTTTATGCGAAATTTCGAACGATCATGCGTACACGAAGTCAATACAGAGTGACAACACTGGGGATTTAGTCTAAGACGGTGTTAAAGATATAGTTGCAACCTTCGTAAAAACTGTAAGTATTCTGGTTTCAGTGTAATTTGGTGTTAGACATAGTTGCCGCCTCCTCCGCTTACGTTTCTCCACATGGTGTACGAAAGAGCCATACCGAACACCTGTGAGATGAAAGGAAATACAGAAAAATACATAAATGTAACAGAGGTAGCAATAACTTGATAAAAACTACTTTCGAAAATGAACTAAGGTGCAATTTCGAAAGTCTGTTGTACTGCCAGTACAAATCATGTTCGGATTACGTAATAAGTCATTGTAAAGTCTGCACATTTCTAAAGGTGAAAGACAGGGCTATTGAAGTTACCCTAAGTTGATTTTTCGAAAGTAGTTCTTATCGTGTTCAATGAACATCTTTTTTTATTACTATTAAATCGAGAATATCATTAAACGGCCAGACACCTCCATTCTTAGAGCAACCCATCAATCAATGAATAGGCTGAAAAACGACTTGAAAGTAGGTGTCCACAAAA
>CM057163.1:24708515-24711015 GCA_029962745.1 Echinometra lucunter
TTTTGGTCAGAATGGTCAAATTTCATTGTTTGTTTTTATTTTCTGAAAGAGTATGCTTTTTTTCTAGGTACTGTAAAAATTTGGATGCACCAATCAATCCTAAAGTGCTATTTTTGACAGTTTTTATTAGAGCTATTTTGTGTCTTTTTTATTACGTTGTAATTAGTTCTTCTTTCTGAAGACCGAAAATATTTCTCTCACTTTGATCTCCCATAAAATCAAAACAGGGTAAGATCTTGCATTGATACTTGTCCACAAGAAGAAACAGGATGTGCTTAATTAGTATGCCAACTTTGGGGGTAATTTGATGTCTTCTTCCATGAAAATTCCATTGAGTTCTTATCTTCTTTTTGTCACCTTTGCACAATGGTGGGAGAGCCAGAGTGCTTCAATAAACTTTAATCCCTTATGTCTCAAAAGTAACATTCTATGGTAGTGAACATGCTTCTCTTTGTAAAGTGGGTTAGTATCATCCAATTATAATGGGTTATACATCATTTTAAAGCTGAGAATCTGCTCTTTCAGAATCAATCTTTAACTAAACATTTATTTTTGGTGGCTGGTCATTTTCATCTTCATTTCACATTACCATGGCAACCGATTTCATGATTACATCGTTTCCATGACAACCCCGACATCATAATTATTTTCATAAACACCATGGGACTACCGCATTGCAAGTTTACCAGTTTCTACAATTATTCTGTGCTTGTCTTATATGAAGTAAGCATGTGTTCTTTTATATAAAAAAAGGAAGTAGGTCTAGTTCGTGCGACTGAGTAGCCCTTACACGTCGAGGAACATAGTTACGTGGGGGGGGGGGGGGAGGGACAGTATTTTCTTTGTATTGAGTTTGTACACGTGTCAGTGGAAATTTAGAATTACAAAGCACAATCTTTTTTATATTTCTCTAAAACTTTGCTAAAAGTTTAATTTCTAGTAAATTATTCCAGCTGAATAACTAACAGAATGACGTTAATTACTCAACTTTAATAAAAAAAAAAAATAATAAAAAAAAAAACTGGATATAGCGCCTTTTGGCAGCAAGCTCTTCTGTTTTTTTGCCTTCATGTTGATAACAATGTTCTTATCCCCTGCTCTCCTCCTTTTTAGTCGCAGGCTGCGTATATTATAATAGGGGGTATAGTTCGTTATTCCGAAGATTCGTTTGCTCCGAAGGTTCGTTAGTCCGAAAATGAAATAAGGTTCGTTCTTCCGAAGGTTCGTTAATCCGAAAATGAAATAAGGTTAATTATTTCGTTAATCATTTTGGGACTAACGAACCTTATTTCATTTTTCGAACTATTGAACCTTCGGAAAAACGAAACCTATTTCATTTTGGGATTAACGAACCTTCGGAATAACGCCACTTTCATGTTCGGATTAACGAACCCTTTTTCATTTTTGGACCAGCGAACATCTAGGTATACGCAATTTGCGTGCTCCGGAATAACGAACCTTTGGAATAACAAACCTTCGGAATAATGAACCTTCGGAATAACGAACATCACCCATAATAGGGTATATGGATGAAAGTACGGCATGAAATCTGATAAACGAGAGGCAGCGGTACTTCCACAAATTTGAATTTTGAAAGAAGTGCTCACGTGCATTTTTTGATGGTGTTGATAGATTTGCCCTAAAAGGAGAGGGGGGAGAGGGGGAGAGAGAGAGAGAGAGAGAGAGAGACCAGCTGCCTTACCCCTCTCCCTCTCTCTCTCTCTCTCTCTCTGGATACGCCACGGGCACGTGCCCCTTACCCTGACGAATTTCTCCGAGTTGACGTCCATCCCGCATCCTGGAGCAGGAAAGAGGCAGCAGGAGTCGGGGGTCTGACGGGGCAGGTACCTACCACCCGTTGACTTAGCCCAGTCAGTGTCGTTAAACACACCACAGCATCCGAGCTAGAAAGAGGAAGCAAAAGAGAGAGAGAAAAATTTCTTGTAAAAATACATGATATCAGTTTATCAGGTACAGAACTTGAGATAATATTATGATAAAAGACAGGAGAGGTGTTGTCGTTGTCGTCACCTCCGTCGTCGTCGACGTCGTCGTTGTTGTTGTTGTTGTTGTTGAATTGGTGTTTTACAGACATCAATCAGATATGATTATTTACGTGTGCATGGGACCGACCTTTAACGTCACCATCCGAAAGACGTGACTCCGACTCGAACCTGGGTCTGCTGAAGCACTATATAACTTCCACTGTTAGCTGGAGTATACAGGCACACGCCAGAACACACAGTGTTGTTGCTATTGTCGTTATTACTGTTGTTGTTGTTGTTGTTGTTGTTGTTGTTGTTGTTGTTTTGTTGTTGTCGTTTGTTGTTATGGTCAGGGTCTGGGTGTTCTGGTCTAGGTGACGAACATAGAGGGGGACAGACACGCATTCATTGAGGGACGCCAATCGGCAAAGGGAATCTAGACGAAAACGTGGGTGTCACTACAGAAAAACATGGCAGAATCTACGGACCATGATTATCCCTGCTTGTTTTAACGT
>CM057163.1:24721015-24757584 GCA_029962745.1 Echinometra lucunter
AAAATAGACACGAGGAAGCTGATCATATTAACCAAATATTAGAAAGAGCCTGATTCGAGAGGACTTTAACAGAAAGGCCTACTTCGATGTGTTGGATTCGGAGCACAGTTTAACAAATCATATGAAACAAGGTAAGAAAAGGGGAAAAATTCAAGAAGTCAAAGCTGTCGAGAATGTGGTAATACGTTGAAATGGAAGTAGGCCTACAACTTTAGTTGATGACTTTTGCCATTCATGGCTTTTGTAAGGGGCTTTGTTGGAAAAAAAAGAAAGAAAAAGAAAACAGCGCTATCGACGTTATAGATCTTATCATGTATTACCAGGGAAGGCGCTATACTGCAGGGCAGGGGGCTACCAACGACCAACCCTATGATTTTTCAAATTATAAAAAAGAAGAAAAAGAAGAAGAAGAAGAAGAAGAAGAAGAAGAAGAAGAAGAAGAAGAAGAAGAAGAAGAAGAAGAAGAAGAAAAAGAAAAAGAAGAAGAAGAAGAAGAAGATGGCATAGAGGTCATGTAACTACATAGACCTGTTTGTTCATTTAAAATATAATTAAACTCACCTCTGCAGGGGTCATCGTGCTCCCTGACAAAATACCCTGGCGCCGCTCCTGTATGTGATTAATTTTGTTTTCAATAAATCGACCTGCTTTAGCATGCACTTTAGTGGAATAAGAAACGAAATATCTTTTCGAAGAATATGTACGTTTTTGTAGGTTTCTTTTTTTTGTTTGTTTTTGTTTTATGTCAGAAAATGTGTGTGTGCTGGGGGAGGGGATTGATAGAAAATCTCCCACCATGAAAAAAGAAGAGACGTAATCCTCTAAATGTTCCTGTGACATCATAATCACCACCATCATAATCACTACCACCATCCTCAAGAACACAGCAAGGTCATCATCCATCGTGGTCATCATCATCAATTTTATTATATAAAAACAGCATCATTATTTCTCAACATCATAATCATTGTTATAAGCATTATTTTTATCATCACCATCGTTATTCATCAACGTCATAATGATTATTAGCATTATCTTTATCATCATCATCTTCACCGAAATCATTATCATAATCATAATCGTCGTCATCATCATCATCATCATCGCCATCATTGCCATAACCAGTTTGTCTGGTGGAGCAAGAAGGGCGTTAATTCGTGGTTAAAACATAGGTTTAGTTAATGTCTTTCTGGCTCTGAACAGACGCTTATCCCCATCATCATAATCATTGACCTCACCATCATCGTAATCAAAATCATCATTACTATCAATTATCGAAATTATTATTCAACATCTGAATCATCATTAGCATATTCGACTATCGCCACGATTATCCTCAGTATCATTTTCATCTTCCAATATATCTTCATCATCACCATCATCATCATCACCATCTCTATCATAATCACCACTTTCATCATCATAATCATCATCATCATTATCATCTTCATCATCACCACCACCACCACCACCACCATCATCATAATCACCACAAACTATCTCAATCATCATCATTACTATCAAAGTTTGTACATCAAAAACTTGCATTATCTTCTTCATAATTTATACCATCGTCCTCACTGAAAAAACAAAAACAAAAACAAAAACAACCAGGCGTAAGCACAATAAATGAAACAATCTTTGTATTTTTTTTTTCTCTACAAGATGAATTTTAATACAGAAAGGAGAAATAAATTCCATCAAACACCATACTTCCCTAATAAACATACACATTATACCTAGCCACATATACATGCAAAAGTATGTTCTACATCAAGACATAACTCGTATGCTACTCGTATCACTACATACAGAATTCTGTAAAACCAAGCGGTCCTGTATCAAATTTGTGAAAAATAATCGTGAAAACTGGTGTAAAAATTCAGGAGAAATTCCTGAGAAGAAAGACAGATATGCCTACAAAATTCACAAAAAGGAATCGAGGACAAGTTTATAATGGAAAAAAAAAAAAGATTTTCATACCTCTAGTAATAATTCATTAGGAACATTTGAAAGCGTTCCACTATTACCCTCATAAGTATGAACAACCAGCAATGGTTTCGCTAAAAAAATCAGCCTAGTCTTGCATTAATATCTGTTCTAAAGTTTACTTTATTCACCATACATTGAGCATCATGTGAATGTGCATCCATCAAATTGGCAACTATACATTGATAAAGAATAGACGACTACATTCTAATTACGACATGAATAAGTTCAGCATAGACAACATATTTATACAAAAGATACAGCCTCTGAATTTTGTTCATAATAAATTGTTTTTATTCAGCTTTGATATTTTGAAAGAATTTTACTTGTTCTCTAACCCGTGTCGAAAAAAAAGAAAAATAGAGAAAAAGGCAAGTTTGATATTTCCCTGAAAAATATACGTATGTGTTTCATCAACTATTTCAGCCGCACTTCGTAGCAGGTTTAGTGGATAGAAAATAGTGTAAGAAAATTTGCATCCATCGAAAAGGAAGGTGCTTCGTTTGAAGTGCATATTGTATGATCTATGTATGACAGACCTCCAATGCACAACAGAGAGGAAAAATAAACCTGTTGTTAAGTACAAAATCTATCAAGTATAGCAGCTTATTATCAAAATGAGAATTGAGCCATCTGCAATTATTTACAACTTTACACCTCAGTGACTTTCCCTTTACCAACGAAAACTACCCCAGTATTTTATTTTCATAATATGTGAATCAAACCAACACTTCTTTTTTTGTGGAAAAGTTGTTTACACCTGTGTTTGGGGTAAATCAAAGTGCAAAATTTATTCAAATTCAATGTCAATAAAGTCCTAATATTATTTTCTTTACCATCATTAATATTGCATTTTTTGTTCGACCCTGCGACTACATGAGGTAAGAGAGGTGAAACAGGTGTTGAAAGTTGCTCCAGAAAGGGAAGACAGAAAAGGAGTATGAAAATAGTCACTTCCTATCAGAAAATACAAACAATTAGAAACATGATTTTATCTACATTTGAAAAAACAAAATTCAATGTTCAGAATTTCATATGAAACAGGATTTAAGGTGAATTATAGTCATTATTTCAAAGGTCAAATGTCATGGTGGTGACCGTGTACAGTGGAATGCTACTGTCATGACCTTGAGACACTGACTTTCAGACAATGAGCGCATGTTCATCACATGTTCACCACATGCTGATCACATGATCTTATGGCAGTAGCACGCTTGGCACGAGACATTCAGTCTATCATTAAATTTTTAGAAATCACAGCAACGAAGTTTGAAAATATATGTACTTGAATATCTTTATTCGTCATTAAAAGTTTTACAGAAAAAAAAAATCACTTTAATAACTTAAATACAATACCTCAAAAGAATGTTGTAGAAGTATCAGTAGTTCAACAGAAAAACCCCAAACAATAAATTCTTAAAAAAAAAAATCCTTCAGTTTCCCTATGTATGGTTACATTAACTGTGATATTTTACGAACTCATTTTTCCTTTTACACAAATCATGCAAAAACTTGTTATACCCCTGTAATAAAACCCCAGACTGGTAACCCATCTTATGCTTTAGTTCCATCCCTCAGGGAGCAGTAGAGGCACATAGAAAACACCAGACCAAGGACCTGAGAAAGGAACGGAAACATGAAAGGATTAATGCATGTGTTTGGCTAATTACTGCAAACGTGGATCTAACAAGAAGGATATCCTTGCTAGTGTACAGAATACAACTTGTTGAAGAAATTGATATGGGGTGGACAGCTTAAATCATTAGAAATTAATCCAAAAACACATCCAAAAAGTAACGATTTAAAGCGTACCGATCACCAAAATAGATTTTAGAATCATTTTTCTCTGTACATGTGTATGATGGGGATTCAATCTATTACTATACTATATTCCAAACTGGAGCTACACATATCATTTCTATACTAAAATATCTTAAGTCAAATATACTCTCAATAAAATACAAGCAACTAATGGGGGTAGACTAGTCGACATATCGGGACGCGCACAAGGTGGCATGAATGAGAACATTTTTACGCATTTCAAAAGCCGTTTGATTCTGTAAATGCCCTGAATGTGTAATCTTACGTGATTTTTTTTCTTCAAAGTCCTTAACTGTTAACCACTAGAATGCCAGGCAAAGGTTATTCTTATTCATTTATTTATTCATTTATTTACTTATTCATTTTATTCATGTATTTAATTACTTTATTTACTTTCATCTATTCATTCATTCATTCATGTATTATTTTGCATTATTATTATTATTATTGTTTCACTACTTCTTTTTCACTTCTATTTTTTATCACTATTATTTTTTTCATTTATTTATTCGTTTATTTGTTTACTTATTATTATTTTTTAATTATTTATTTTATTCTTTTATTTTATTTTATTTTATTTTTTTATTTTATTTTATTTCATTTTATTTATTTATTTTATTTTTTTTTTTTTTTTTGGGGGGGGCTGTTATTTCATACATATTAGCTGTACACAAATTATTTTTTCAAGTGACTGGTACCCTTTATTGTTGGATAGCTAATAGCACAATGGGGTGGCATCAAGAGACATAGTCCAGAACGCAAATAATCCAAACAAAATAATGAGCGTTCTCTGAATGGACTGGTCTATTCTTGCTACTACATGTTGATTTCCCTAGGCCATCTAGGCTACCTAATAGCCGTGATCGGTTTGGAGTAATGTTTATGATTCACAATGCAATCAGCTAAATGTTATCTCTGGCAATCAGATATCTGCCAGTTAGTTTCAGTTCGAGGGCAGTTTTGAGAAAAAGCTGTCTGGCCTACAGACATTGAAAGTTTTGCAGGTAATTACTTTTTGGATGTGCCTTAGAACTAATTCTTAATTGTGGAACAGGGATGTTTCATAAAGTGTTAGTTACAAATAACTTTACGAAAGACTTGAATATGGCAAACTAAATTGGATTCTCAATCATATAAATCACATCAGCTTAAGCTGAAATATGCAGACATAGATTAACAGTATTATCGTTTACCAACATTTTTATTACGAAGTATATTTCTTGCCACAACTGAATTAAGATTATGGGAAATGCAGTCACACTTTTAAAAAAAAAATGTCGGGGAAAAAACTCTGGGCATCCCATTTAGTACTTCATATTCAAGTCGTTTGTAAAATCATGCGTGACTTTACAAACAGCTTTAAGAAATACCCCTGTTCCATAAAGTGACATGCTATTGAAAATGTTTTTAAAAAATCATTAGTAGAAATTAGCATGCTGTGGAAAAACTCAAGTATGATTTAGGCATTGATGGATGAAATCTGAAATCTGAAAAGAAAAGAATAAATCAATCAATTCACATACATGTACAAAATTAAAGATTAAAGGACTACAGGTTAAAGAATGTTAGTAAAAACAAAAATATTATTAAAAGTTGCATGAAGGATGATATAGTCCAAGTGAAGATTTAATCCATCTTCTCCTCTTCATCCTGTTCCTTATTCTTCATCTTCTTCTTCTCCTTCTGCTTCTTCTCTTCTAGTATTCTCATTCCCTTCATCCTCCTCCTCCTCCTTCTTTCAAATGTTGTTCTTCTTTTCCTCACTTCTATCTCTGTCTTCTCAAATTCTCCTCCTCCTCCTTCTTTCAAATGTTGTTCTTATTTTCCTCACTTCTGTCTCTGTCTTCTCAAATTCTCCTCCTCCTCCTTCTTTCAAATGTTGTTCTTCTTTTCCTCACTTCTGTCTCTGTCTTCTCAAATTT
This sequence comes from Echinometra lucunter, assembly GCA_029962745.1. Classification (NCBI taxonomy): domain Eukaryota; kingdom Metazoa; phylum Echinodermata; class Echinoidea; order Camarodonta; family Echinometridae; genus Echinometra; species Echinometra lucunter. Next base: position 24,726,748 of record CM057163.1, read on the forward strand.
TCTTCTCCTTATTCCTCTTTTTGATTTTTCATTTCCTGTGTAGTTTTACTGACTTCTATGCTGCATAAACTGAACAGTTTAAACCAGGCAGTAGAAAAAAAAATAAACACATGTCCTGTACAATCCAGATTGGAGGAGAAAGGATTTTTCAAACATTCCCTTGCAAAAAAAAAATAAATAAATAAAAAAATAAATAAAAATAGATATGCACTAGCATGCATGGCATGCAGCAAAACACAAGACCCTGGAACTAGGCACTTTATCAAGCGGGGGTTGTTCTAATCATTCTCTACAGAGGGGGCTGTTTCACATACACAAAATAATTTTGGGGCTGGGTTGGCACTGACAAAAAGGTCTATCTACTCATTCCCCTTTGAGTTGGATGTAGAGGAGCAGCGAAAAGACCATTCCAAAAATCTGCAGGGGTGAAAAATAGAGGGGAGGGACGGTGGCAGGAAAAAGAAGAAATTACTTAGAACCAGGCTGACTGACAATCCATTCCAGCCAGCGTCTGAAGCAAGCCCACCTGGAGAGCATTTCATGACGAGCCTTTGTCGGTGATTTTCACTAATTTGCTCTCAGCCAGTCAGATTCAAGGATTTTCAGTAGTCGTCAGTGAAAATCACCGACAAAACTCTTCATGAAACGCTCTCCTGTTTGCTAATGCTACCTTTACTACTCATACTCTTATACTCCACTATTTTTTAATGCATTTCAATGAATTTAGGGTTTGGGCGGGGGGCTTGGGAGAGGAAGGAAGGCTAGCGAGTCATGTCAATTACTTTTTTCTTTTGTTTTACGGGTAGTCGAGTTGACTGCCTCGTCATGCAGGGAAGTTACCCCTTTGTTGCGAGATAGAGGATCATGGAGAGGACCATTCCAAATATCTGTAAGGGGGGTAAAATACATTTTCCAAGATATGGCATAATACTTCTATAATAATGACTGGGTTTTATTTATCCAGGGTAGCCGCTCTTCTTGCAGGCCCTGCAATTATTGTTACCCCAGCATTGCCAGGTACCCATTTAACCCATTTGTGACAGGAATTATTTAAAGCCTAATTTGATCAGCTTTTATTCTTCAAATTGGCAACACCAACATATTCATTTTATTGCTACATTTTATTTATAGAATGTCATGTATCAGAAATGAATATAACTTGACAGAAATTATGATGATAAGTCAAAAAGTTGCCAATTTGCAGGGGAAAACTGTGATTTTTAAACTTTCTATCACACTGCCAATTTAAGGATTTTAATGCTTATTTACCTTTAAAAAATTTCAGCATCAAACAATGAATATTGATGCAACCAAAACGGGCGCAGTTTGTGTAGAATTTTTTGCTCTTTCTGCTCATGTATTTGGTATGATTTTTAGGGCTTTGCATTAAAAGATATTAGGCCAAACCACAAAATGTGGACCTCTGTCACGAATGGGTTAATGCACCTAGGATGAGAGGGAAAAACACTGCACGGGCAAAACACCTTGTCCAATGATACAAGCACTGAGTGAGGATCAAACTCAGGAGAAACTGCTTATAGAGTTACAACAGTATATTAATAGAGCAGTGTATGCATGCATTTTAATACTGAACATTAGGGTGGATATATTAAAAAAAAAAAGAAAACAGATTTGAATCATGTGTAGTCCCTCAATATGCTAGACAGGGCTGGTGCATTGATACACAGAATGCAATGGGGCAACCTCTTCAACATGGTCAAGAGCAGAAGTCTAAAAGCTGAATGAATAATATCTGAACTTTTCTTTCACTAAAACATCAGAATAATGGACACTTTAGGGGAATCAGAAAAGTTAGAAATACAGCATAAATTTGACAAGACAAGACATCATAAATAATAATGATATCTCATTCTTAACATATTTCTCGAGACAAACAAAAGCACTTCACATTTGATTAATTCATGATAAAAGTGATGCAACATACATGGCTCACAATAGGTTTTCATGTTTCTGATGACATATTAAGAATATATAAAACAGTAATGAATCAGTAACAATTACATGTCAGTAGAAGTAAAACAAACAAACCAAAAAAAATCATGTTAACTGACAAATATATTTGCATAGAAAAACATCGCAGACATCATTTTACAACACTGAATACAAAATGAAATACCAGGAGACATTCCAATCTTGTGTCATATAATCAAAGAGAGAAAGTAGTTGAAGGAAGGGGAGAAAGATTGGCAAGAAACTCTCAGCTTACCTGAATGAGACCGAATGCAATTCCAATAGCTCCCACAATATAAATGTTATCACGAAGCTTCATTGTCAGTTTGCCCTGACAGCCCTGTAATAAAATAATGACATGTCACAGAAAACAGTAAAAATTTTAAGAAGTTTATAATGAGACCAATCGTTTGAAACAAAAACCTTTAAAAAGAATTATACATGATTATGATTTGCTAACATGAATACATGTACGTTATGCCTGATTTTGTTTTATCTGAGCGTTCATGCGTATCTCATTATTGGTAGTGGCACTGTTTGGCGATGGATGTCTGAATAACCCTTACATGAAGTTGAATTATAATTCTCTTAAGGGGCCGTTCCACTATGCCGATCTGGCTCCCGATCTACCCCGATCTGGCAGATTTTGGTAGATCGGGAAAGCGTACTGGTATCGTTTGCAATCGGTGGCATCGTAAAAACAGTGTTGTGAGATCAGGATAGGAGTGGGCATTTGTTCAGATCAGCGAGAAATTTTGAACATGTTCAAAATTTTATCCCAATCTTCCCGATCAAAACTCATCGTAAAGCGAGCGGAAAGAACGTTACTACAGCGTAAACACGGCGTAGTAAAGTCTTTCTCAGTGTGACAATTGCACCTGAATGGGACGTAAAGTGGGCGCTGCTGTGGTACCGCTGCTGCCCCTATCTACCACGATTTCCCTGGCTTTCTCCAAAACGAAAATTATTCTTGCCAAGAGAAAATCGCTGAGTATTGGGTCCAGATCGGCCATTTTTCACCCGATCTTCCCCGACCTGAAAAAAATTGCCAAATCGTAGCTAGAGCGGCATAGTGGAATGGGGGCTTTACTGATGGGTAACATTTGTATACTAATCCCTAACTGATGTGTAATATTTTGTATACATGTTTTAATGCCTGATGTTTAATATTTTGTATACTAATGCCTTTCCTGATGTGTAATATTTTGTATACATGTTTCAAGGCCTGATGTGTAATATTTTGTATACTAATTCATTTACTGATGTGTAATATTTTGTATATGCTTTTCCTGATATGTAATATTTTTATACTGATGCCCTGCAAGGACCCCATTGCACAAAACTTGCCATCAATGGTAACTACCATGGAAACGTTGTTCAACAGCCAATCAAATTCAAGGTTTCAATGAAAGTTACCACTGATGGCAAAGTTACCATTAGTCATAAGTTTTATGCAACGGGGCACAGATGTGTATTATTGTGTATACTAATGCCCTTCCTAGCGTGTAATATTTGGTACACTGCCCTCACAGATCCACATTTTGTGGGTTAGATTACTTACCGAATCATAAGGCAGAGCTCCAGTTTGGCTTGCGCAGCCTTCCGTGAAGCCCATCTTACAGCAGGAGTCTGGGAACGCAGCATTCAATGTCACGTTGGGACTGTTCCAGTCTGCTGATCCGTTTACACCACAACATTGGAGCTGAAAAAAAAATAATCAGGAAAACAATATGTAGTAGTAGGTATAGTTGTAAGATTCACTGGATGACCTGCTTAGAATGAGGCTATATCTGCCACAAGCTCTACGACTACTACTATCATCATCATGATCATCATCGTTATTATTACTATTTCATTACCATTATTATTGTTTTTAATATCATTACTATTATTATCATTCGTCTTCTTTTCTTCTTCTTCTTTTTCTTCTTCTTCTTTTCCTTACATTTCTCTCTCCTCCTCCTCCTCCTTTTTCTTCTTCTTATTTTTCTTCTTCATTATTATTCTAATGATTATTGTCATCATCAGCTACCCTAGGTAAAAAAGACTCAATAAATAAATAAAATAAATAAATCATTACTATTCTAATTATTAGTATCATCATTATCATTATAATTGTTATTAATACCATTATCATCATGATCATTTTTCTTCCTCTTCTTCTTCTTTCTTCTTTTTCTTCTTCTTCTTCTTCCTTTTTTTTTCTTCTTTCTTCTTCTTCTTATCATTATTACTATTATCATTAAATTATTATCATTATTATAACGACAAATCAAAGAAAGCAGTGAATACAAGTGAGTCACGTGAAAGCCGATGTATTAACTATAATACCCAATTCTTCTCTTCCAATCCATAAATGTGTTGTCAGCATTGGCAAGGTTCTTGTTGACCTTACAACTGGCTTACACCTAGCTTACACCTAGCTTACACCAATACCCAATACTTGTGCTTCAACCAGACTCATATCAATATCTGACTCACCTCACACTGGAGTAAAGATCCCCAGCCTTTGCAAGGGAATGAGATAGGTTGTACCATACAAGTCCCCTGATAACAAACTCTTCTAAACACCAACCTTACATTAACTTTACACCTGTCTTACACCAACACTTTACTTACACCTACACCAGTCTAACACCAATGTCGGCCTCACCTCAGACTGGAGTACATCCCAAGCCTTTGTCAGGGATGTATTGTGCAAGTTCAATAATAACCAGCTCTTCTAACTTAAACGTACCTGGGGGTGTTTCATAAAGCTGTTCGTAAGTTACGAATGACTTTATGCACGACTGGTGATACCTTCTTGTGCTACATGTAAATGAATGAGAATCTGATTAGCACCCAAGAACATGTTCCAGTCGTTCGTAAAGTCGTACATAACTTGAGAACAGCTTTATGAAACACCCCCCCCCCTATATCATCTCTACACCTGTCTTACATCTACATCTTACTTACACTGATAACAAACTCTTCTAAACACCAACCTTACATTAACTTTATACCTGTCTTACACCTTTACTTCACCTTTACACCTTAACTTTACTTACACCTACACCAGTCTAACACCAAAGTCGGCCTAACCTCAGACTGGAGTACATCCCAAGCCTTTGTCAGGGACTGAGACTTGGTGTAAACTGCAAGCCCACTGATTTACAACAAACTCTTCTAAACACCAACCTTACATAACTTTACACCTGTCTTACACCAACACCTTACTTACACCTGTCTTACACCAACACCTTACTTACACCAACACCAGTCTAAAACCAAAGTCGGCCTTACATCAGACCGGAGTACATCCCAAGCCTTGGTCAGGGACTGAGACTTGGTGTACACTGCAAGCCAACTGATTTACAACAAACTCTTCTAAACACCAACCTTTCATTAACTTTACACCCATCTTACACTAACATCTTACTTACACCTAGACCAGTCTAACACCAATGTCTCACCTCAGACTGGAGTACATCCCAAGCCTTGGTCAAGGACTGAGACTTGTTGTACTGTGAGAGCCCGTTGGTGAGGTCTTTGACGACGAAGGCTTCCACCTGGTTCCTGTATGTGAAGGCTAGAGCACCGGCAACGATCTCAAGGATGAGGATCAGGAGCAACAAGAAGAAGAACTGATCGAGAGATGAAAAATAAAACAAATGAAACCAAAAGTTAGAGAAAAGCTTGGGTTCTGGGAAATTTGAGAAAAAAAGTTGTGAGCTTTCTCATTCTTTCCATGTCAGCTAAGAAGAGTATCATAGTAAACATGTTGCCTAGAAGGGATTGCTCTTTAAGTATCCTCATACTGGAAATATGACAAGAAAAAGTTGAAAAGTTAGGAGGTAACATTCATGCCAGGTTTGTGTGTGGTCCAATATACTCATTTCTTTGTGTGATGCAAGTTCTGTTTGGAGGAAATAAGTGAATTGTCAATTCGATAATCTCCAAATCTCACACTAGACATTTTTCCTGGGGTCTCACTATTATTTGTACTAACTCATCCTTCTTCCCTGCGCTTGGGATCCCTCGGTCAGTTAAATATTTCTTCAGTTGGTCAACTCTCACTCTCCGTGTCTACTATCTTGGAAATAGTTGTCAACCCACAAGCAGGAAAATACATGTAGGCCTCTCGTGATGGTGGCACATGCATTGTGGAACAAGAGAATTGGAATGAAAATTTGTGATTTGTAACTTACGATCAGTAGCATGCATGGGCTTTCCTTGATGGCGCCGCAGCATCCGAGGAAACCGACAACGAGGACAATAACACCGCAGGCGATCAGGAGGTTACCTGCACTGAGGAAGGGGAAGCTGGGAAGGATCGCGGCAAAGTCACCATCGACGACGTTGACGTAGATGCCGACAGCAAGAACGACAATACCAGCAACCTGGAACAGAAATGAAGGAAAGAAGTTTATCCATAATTATGAATTAGATGAAAATAATACAATCGTCACTATAAAACCTTCAAAATTTTGCGGTAAGTTTTCTGTATACATGTAGGAGTGTTTTTCGTAAAATATATGGGATAAATTAAAGGACAATGAAAACATGTTTTCTTCAAGAAAATAAAGAATATACAAAAGACATTGAGAGTTCTGTTTGTCTTAGCTTTGATCTAAAAACTACTCGACTTGACGGATTTGGTTTCTTTACTATTTGATCTTGCATATTCCACTTCATCCAAATGCTTCTTTCACAGAACGCCATATGCCATACGCCACTATACATGAAAGCACATACCGGTAACAAGGAATTCTCACTATCGCATTTATCTCCCCTATAAAAAATCCAAAAGCTGGTGCATTTTCATAATTTTTTTTATTTTGTATCAAATTTTGATTTCACTTTTTTTTTAAATTGCTTCTCTCTATCCTCTCTTTTCATTTAAATGGACTTGTCTCCAGGGTTTCCGTTTCCTTTAATAAATATCATTTCTAAGTGATAGGGAGAAGTGAAATGGTCTATCTTCTTTTCCAAAAAGGTGGAACTTTCATTTAGACTCTTTAACAAATTCAGGCAGAAAATATCCAGTCATCGGATCCCTGGAATGTACACCCATGACAAAACTTTTCTTGAACCAGAGCCCTGTAATACAGAGTTTGGCCAACTTGGTTTCAGTAGGTTAAAACATGGTGCAATTTCTTTTGTATTGTGCTTGCCTAACAAAGCAATATGCCCCAAGTTGTAACCTACTGAAACCGAGCTGGCCAAAACTTGTCTTGAACTTAGACAGCTCCATCTAGTGGCAAAAGCTCTACAATATTCTTCCCCCACTAATGCCCCTCAACTATTCTTGAACAATGCAATGCACCTGCAGCATGATTGGGCAATTTCTAATCAAGACCAATTAGTGCCTGATCTACGTTCAGGAAGTCCTACATTACATGGAATTATTCCAGGACTCGATTCCACCTGTTTAGTCCAGTAATCACAGGGACCTATTAGGCCTCTCTTAGTTCCAGCTTTTGGCTCAGAGCCTATACTGTACAAGATGTATCAATGCAGCGTGATGATCTAAATAACATGACCCCAATTGTCACTGCAAGACAACAGCGTAATTAGCTTTGAAAGCCTGCATGCATGTTATTAATATAACTGTGGGTGACCAATAGAACGCTTCTGATTGCACTTTGATGGGTTTTTACATACATGTACTGCACCTTTGCTGCTTTTTCGTTTAACCCATTGCCAGTGGGGGTGATATATAGCTGGTTCCCAAAGAACAGTGACATTAATCCATTTCAATGGTTAAATGCGCCTTTTTACATAGTTTCTGTGTAATTTGCGTGGTACCATTTACCTGTTATTTACCTTTTATTTCTTTCTCTTTTGAAGCATTTGAAACAAACCTATCATTCTTTCAATCGACAAGATTTGCGTATGGTAGCCTAATACAAGATCGGCGAAGAGTTTACAGATTTTCAGTTTTGCAGATCCACGTACTACTTACGTTTATTGCAAGCCCAACCCAAATATGCTACTACTACTAAATGTAGTTTACATGTATGCTGTGTAACATATCAACCTCGAAGGGTGCACAAGATGATTTCCCAGGTACGCATTTATACACCTTTCTCTATATAACTTATGTAGATGTCCTACAAGTGCACAATGCACAACAATAATTCATACCGACACAATTATGCGTTTGCCTCCAGCACTTGACTGTGACTTGTATTGTATCTTAGCAACCATTCCTTAACACAATGAAAGCGCAAATATTTGATAATCAGGAGAGACCTATAGATTTTTTCTCCCAGATTTAATCAAGCTAAAGAGAAGCTGGAGTTATGGCAGGCCGGAGGAGAAGGATACTTTGTGAATTTTCTCAGTCTTTCGATATAAGTTTGGAAGAACATCGTAGTAGAATTGCCCCCTGCAAAGGATTACTCTTCCAAATGCCCTCATATTTCAAATATGACATGAAACTGCCACAGTATTCAGCCCGAACATTTACATGTGCTCTCTTAAGCCCACCCCTTTTCATACTTAAGGACTGAATTGATTTATCATCAGTGTAATGATTTCAAAACCTAAGAGTGCTATATAATTGAAGAATCTTATGGGCGACAATTTTCATTTACTATCTAATCAATCATTCTTTCCCCATTGCTTTAAAGGAAACCAACACCTTCAAGTCAAGTAGTTTTCACATCAAAGCTAAGATGGAATAAAACAGATCAGCAAAAGTTTAAAAAAATCGGACAAGGAATAAGAAAGTTGTGCCTATACAAAATTTTCAATTTTTTATACCAGTACCATTACGGCTTTTGATGATACAATTTGTGGACAACACTCAATATGTTTTGTACACATTTTGAAGAACACGATTATCCCAGATGTTGTGCCGAAAAAACTCCTATATCATATATCCCGAGTTCAGTTGAGAAAATGGGCAAATCTTACTGAGCAAATTGAATATGTTTAATTATATATGTACAAAACATATTGACAGTTGTCTCAAAAATGATGTCCTAAGTAGACAGGAATCATAGGATAACGTTTAAAAATGGCAAACAAAATTTTCATATACATGTAGCCCTCACTTCCTTGTTCCGTAATTTCCCTGATCTTCATCCATCTTATAGCTTCAATGATTAAAAACTACTTTTCATTGAGTTTACTTTATTCCTTTGATTTATTCATTAACATGGTACGTGTACTGATTTGAGGCTACTTTCGGTTTCAATGTGAATACTTACAAAGAAGATGAAGTTAAAGATGAACATAAGGATCTTAACGATCCGTGCGCAGCCTTCTAAAGCCATTCTGAGATGATTTAGTTCCTACTTGAAGAAATACAAGACTCCTGGAGACATGAAATAGAAAGAAAAGGAGAACATTAAACAAAACGAATTCATTACAATGCATGCACAGCTTTCTAAGGCCATTCTGATATGACTTCGTTCCTACTGGAAGAAATACAAGACTCCTGTAGACATGAAATAGAAGGAAAAGGAGAACATGAAACAAAATGAATTTAATGAATTGGTTAAATTTTTGTGGACAATAGATTGGATAATGGCTGAGATTATTGCATAATGTCATCAACATGATATGCGAGGAAAATTTCTGAATATTTCATTCTGGTTCAAGTCTTGTTCCTCTACCCAATGACTACTGAATTCTCATATTCACTTAGCGCTTTCACACCTACCCGATCAGAAAAAAATACCTGGTATTTTCTGATCCAGTATTTTACCCCGATCAGATAACACCAAGTATTTTGTCAGTGTGAAAAGAAAGTTCTAGTAATATCCCAAAAGAAAAATACCTGAAGTTTAGAAGGTACTTTCTCAAGTTCCAGGTATTTTCCCCAAGGTCGCAGGGATATTTCCTGTTATGTGTAAGGTGAAAGCAAATTACGAGAACTTCTATGGGCCTTATGCACAAGCTTATAAGTACCAGAACTTTCCTGTGAAGGTCTGTTTCAGGGAGGTTTGAAAGCACGAAATAATTATTGGTATTTTGGGGCATGAGAAAGTTTACAGGTATTTTTCTTGATCAGGTTGGTGTGAAAGCAAAACAGGGACCACCCGGTCCCAGTAGCCTTGGGGTTGAATAAGATGGCACTGGAGACTATTCTGAGGCTGTGGAAAAAAGCAGGGGGGGGGGCAGAGCATGTAGCCACGTAGTGCAAAAAACAATGTTTTTTTTTCAATGCATCATTAAAGCTCCCCTTTTACACCCAAGTGATGTACTTGATGCCAGTGTCATGCACTGCAGAGTGGGTTAAAGCACCATACTAATAACTCCATCCTTGACCTATATCATTCAATATGTTTATGGACCTAGAAAACTGACAAACCTAAGTGCTGCATGTATAAAATACAGCTTTTGAAAGTACTGGTACCTGCACATTTTTCCTCACTGAAAATACATTTCTCATGCAATAAGGAGAACAACCAGCCTAAGCCAACCCCCCCCCCCCCCCATCCATGCCAACAATACAAAAACGAAAAGAAGAGGAAAAGTTGAGAGAACGTAGGAAGACAAGGAGCAGACAAGGAAAGAGGACAGAGAAAAGTCGAAGCCTGCGCGTTTCGAGCATAAAACTCCCCCTACCTTCATATGCTCAGTATGCAATTTGCAAGCTTTGTGTGTTCACTACCGCCTCCCCCACCCCCCATGAAATTCTGACTAGGCCAATGCCTGCGCCTTCCCCCCCCCTGAAATATTAAAAACCCTAGTGACATACATTGTTCCTTACTATTCCTTTCAAATGTTTGACCCAAAAGGCTCACTAGAGTATTTTAAGTATTTACATGCATGTGTATTGAAATATGTGCATGAACAAAATGCTCACTGTTTGTTTTACAGTTCCATCTTGTTTTTAAATGATTTTAAATTTTATACATTTGCTTGTCAGAAATGTTGTCTTTGGGAGGTGTGCCCCCTCCCCACTGTAAATTTCAGGCTACACTCTGGGAGTGGAGGTTCAACCATACTGCACAAGTGCCCACTGAGTTCTTCACACGTGGAGACCTTGCGCGTGAAAAAGCACCTGGTGTCCATCCAAAGCAGCAATCATTGTTTGGGTTGCTGGGAAAATAACAATGCTTTCGTTAAAAATAATCAATACTCATACAGTTTCTAAGCAGTGTTTGGTGCATTTACCAGGGCTTGCCTCCAGTTGTATCAATGAAAACTTGACCCTTGACCTACTTGTACATTCAGAGACCTAATCTGAATCAATAACACATCAATGAGTTTGGAGGAAAGTGGAGACTACAATGAAACTAAATATAGATTTGTCTGGTGATATCACCCATACAAGTTGCTGCATTAGAACTGAACATGTGGATGTCCACTTTACTTCTGTGACAATGCAAAGCTACGCAGGTAATCGAAACCTAAAGTAGTACTTAGCAAAAAATATGAAGATGATAATAATATATCTTTAAAGAAAAGCTTGAGAACTGATACGGGGTGAAAGACAATGTGTGAACTTTCTCCGACTTCTGATGATACTTTAGAACAACTCAACAACATCATTGCAGCAACATTCCCTGATAAAGATTTCTCTTCAAATGTCCTCATTCAAAATAAGACGAGAAACAGCCCGAGTGTTTGGCCCAAACGCTCGAATGTAGTCCCATATATGTATTTCTGTATGCAAAGCATGTGGTTTTCTACAAGAATGAGTTGAAACAGTGTATCTTATTATTGCGATGATTTTAAAACCTCAAGGTATACATCAATTTTGTATTCACCTTTCCCAAATGCCTCAAAACAGTTTCTTCAAAATTGCAATGGCAGGCAAGACCAGAAATCCAGCTCATATTTAACATCACTTCACTGGTCAAACTTATAACAACAGACAACTGTGACAAGGGGGGCTTTGTCATGTACTGAGTTTTTTAAGGCTGACCGGGGAGTCAGCTGATGAGTTGGTAGGATAGAGATTTTGATACCTAAATCTTAGCTGTTTTCATGACTTTTCCTTGGTTGCAGACCTACTAATATGAAGTGGACAATGTGAATGAGAGACAATCCGTAACAAATGGGGGCTTGTCCGGGAATCGAAACCGGGACATCACAGATACAAATCAGAGATTTGTACTCTGCCTTCCTTCTCACCATTTAATACTCTGCAAAAATGCTTATTCTTTAAACTTAACTCTTTTATTCCATCAACTTTCTACTTACATTCATGATATTTTAGTATATGTACCTCAATAATGGCATTTCCAGAAAATGGTGTCACAAACAATGTCATGTAATTAAAATCAAACATGCATTATACCATATACCACTACTGATTAAGATGGTTGAATTCTTTTTCTTTTTCCTTTTTTATTTCAGATTTTTTTAATTTAGGGATTTGGCTATTCAAGATTATCAAACTGATTGTTTTTACGATAAATGTGTTTAGCTGATTTTGTGCTTCCTATGTGGAATTGCCTAAAATCGAATAAATGAACAACAACAACCAAACAAAAAATGAATACTTGTAGTTAATATTGATAGCAATTTTATTACAATTTTCTATCAATACGATCGATCACGATGACTACCGTCTCCATTCTTCGGTTTCATTTCTATTCATTACAAAAGAAAAAACAAATTAAAAGTGAAGTACTCTCTTTCTCTCTCAATTTAATGAGCAATATATCACATTCAAAGTGCTACAGAATATAGAGGTGCATGTATTTGAAAAGTATAATATGAATATAAAATGATGCGTAAAAGAAAAAAATTAAAAGTGAATTACTCTCTGTCTCAGTTTAATGAGCAAAATATCACATTCAAAGTACTACAGAATATTGAAGTACTTGAAAAGTATAATAAAGATATAAAATGATGAGTCACGCACTGTCACTGTTGCTGTGTAAACATGTACACTTATGAAATTGATTTCCATGGTAACTAGAGCATGCAATTTACATGTATACTGGCAGAAAAGTGGATCGATCACTAGCTTGAACTTGAGGCACTGCAACAGAAAGCAGGGTAGGGGGACAAACCTGAGTGACAACCCCAACCCCCTCCCAACTCCCCATTTGTAATCAGGGACAAAGTTGGATTAAGAAATTATAATCAATTATTATCATATTAATATTCATATAGCGCCTTTCCATAAACCATGCTCAAAGCGCTTTACAGTAAGAAAAAATAAAACAAAGTAACTGTTTTGCTCTCAAAGTGCATAAAAAATTTTTAAAAACGAGTCACATAGAAAACAGATGAGTTTTTAGATTTCTCTCAAAAGATTCCACTGAAGGGCAGGAACAAATGTGAAAGGGGAGACTATTCCAAATAGCTGGACCAGAAAAAATTACATTTTGTAGAGCTTTCTTTGAATTGATGTGGGGATTTGAAGAAGAAGAGGGTCAGACCTTGAAGGTAATGAATGACTTGACTGCTGGATAGGACAAAATAAACTGGAAATATAGTGTGGGGTCAGGTTATGAATGAGACTGAATAAGATTTCTTTTGAAATCTCTCAAATCAAGATTTTTAATCAAATTTTAGAATTGTCCCTTGATTCAAGTCTAAGAAAGTCAGAGTGCACCCTCTCCCTTCCCTTCGTCAGACGACAGCCCAAAATTTGCAATGAGTCTGATCTAGTAGACTAGAGGCACATTTCCTAGGTAAGCTCACAGATGAATACCATTCGCTGAGCCTAGATAAGCTCATGACATGATGCACGCTCTCTGGACAGAATACAATACACTTTCAATGACCTAAATTTCTTGCACCCTCTTTCAGCTGTGGCTTTGAAAAATATTGGTATTCATCTTTTACTTGAGGGCACAGTGAAAACAGCTTGCATATCAGAGCATTTCAGAACCTTTACTGGGGGAAAAACAAAACAGTTTCTCGTCTCAACTAGCACCACAGTGACTGGTTTACTATCACTTAGCGACACAGATTTCTTATGTTCTTTGCTATTCCCTCACATCCACAACATTACTGTCTTCGTTCATGATTATTCATGCTTTATGTACTCCTTCATTTTGTTATTCTGATTTAATCATTACTGTAGTGCTTTTTAAGAGATGTTAAAAAATAATAAAATGGAATGAAATCTTAGACACGGCACTTTATTTTCAGTTGTCTCTCAGCTGGGGTGAGGAAACCTGGGTGAGTACAATGCATGCATGATTTCTGTATTACTAAAGATATACTTCCGTTCTGGTCATCCAAATACAGCATGAAAGAAAATATTTCAAAACAACTGAAGAAGGCAGAAGTGGAAGCAAACAAAAACTGGTATTTACCCAAAGGTTTTAAATTCATTACAAAATTAATAAGAAATTCTGCCCTCTTATGGGCAGCGTTGTACAGGTATATTAATTTGTTGTTGTTTAGAGCCCCTTTTCGGTGGGTTTCTGTTTGTGTGTCAATGCCACATTAAATGGGAGAGCTCAACCATAGATTACTGAGACTGGTGTCAGCGGTGGGATATGTAACAATGCCATCAAAGTGAGTGGTGACTGCTGAAAAACAGTGCACACAGGGATGGGTAAATGGGACTACACGCAAAGAGTTCGGCCCAAACACTTATGCTGTTTCATGTCATATTATTATGAGGGCATTTGAATTCTTTTGACCTAAGGAGAAATATCTACTGTGACATTCTTCCAAACTGACATTAAAAGTCTCCTCCAAGAACTCAAGCTTTTCTTAAAAATCAAAAGTACAAGTGGATGGGATTAAATCAGAAAAAAAAGAAATCTTAGAAGTGAAGCTCTTTTCACAAATCCTACTGAATCAGTTGCCCATTAAAAATGATTTGTTAATCTACATTCAAGATATTTTTTGTTTATAAATGTATCTGTAATCCAATTGCAAATAATTATTAATTTCCTTGTACCGGTAATCAATTATTCTGTGTAATTAATTACTGATCATATCTCCATGTACCAGGCATGTTTTCTATCCATCTCTCTATACATGTACATGTGACTAAGCACTTAGGGACTTTCTTATGTAAGTGATATGCGCTATATAAGTAACGTTCATTATTAGCATTATTATCATTATGTCATGGTTCAGTCCATGGCAATAAACGTATACGTCATCTTTTGTGGATTATTTAATGAAGTAAACAATGTTTCCCTAGTTGATTCAGGCCTAAGGTATTATGCTGAGTATTGGTAACTGACAGCCTCGGGGAAAGGTTTTTCACCATAGTGGACTGTTTAATCTGTCAATTCATACTGTTATCAAGCAAATAAATAAATAAATAAATAAATAAATAAATGAACAGATGAATAAATAAAGACCCAGTCATGGTCTAAACTGAGAGTTATACATTGCCACTTCCAAATCCAGATATCCTTTTGATGGCTTTGAGTGGGAGGAAATATGTGAGTGGGTGTACTGAGTGGGTGTGGGTGGAAAGGAATGGAAAAATACGATCAACAGATTGCCCTCGATCATCAGTTGAAAAACAAGTTTTGTTTGCACACGTGGTAAACAAATAGTGAAAATTACATTTTCAAAAAGAGGAAAAAGAAAGGAGATCTCAATCATCTAGTATGCTGATACATGTGAATTGTAATGTGAAGTTTTTTTTTTAATGAGAAAAGAAAGAAATCTCTAATATGGAGGGAACTTTGATATGGCCACCTCATCCCCAAAATTACTCCTCTCTCGAGACATAAAGAAAATATGAAAAAATTGTTAGCGATTCCTGATGAAAAAAAAACAAAAAACAATTAAGCCCATCTCTGGAAGAAGACAAAACAAGATTACAGTGAAATTATCAAATTACCACTGGTAAAACAACGCACGTCAAAAATAATACAAGTAACATATCTGCATTGCCCCCCCCCCCACTTCACGTTCCCCCTGAGCCGTTTCATTTACAGCTAGAGCCAACCGGTGGAGAATGGATGGAGAGCGCAGTCTAATACCTGGATGTTGACGAAACCTAATGATATTACAGTAGCCTTGAGGCACATGCAGAAAGCCAAACTGTTTAGCCTCCATTGCAATTATTGCTGGAGAATATCAGTTGAAGCAAGCAGTCATCACAGCAACTCCTTGGTTACAGGTATTATTTACACGGTGTCACATTATGCCTGCGTCGTAGGTAAAATAAATTGCTGTTATTTCATCTTCAAGAGGTCTTAGACTTAGTAGTAGTGTTATAACCATAATCTAGTGGCCTTCAGAAATATGCAGGACAAATAACGCTAGGAGTTCTCTCCAATAGGTCATATTGGTTCCCACTTTCTAAAATGGAGTTTTCTCCCTTGGGATTTGAGAATTTGTGACAATTTTCTTATCTAACTAAACGTGTGAAGTTCATAATCATTTCCACAATTGAGAAAAAAATGGGGAAAATACCCTATTGCTAAATACATTTAAACCTATACATGTAGATGTGGCAGAAAAATCCTAATACATGTTTAGTGAACTATCAGATCAGATGACAATTAAGATTATTCATGAAGTTTTGTGAAAACTTATAGGCCTACTATGTGCAAGAGTGTACTTTTTGATTATCATTCTACTCGCCTGCAGTCATAGGAGTAGGTTAAAAAACATAGCAAATATAAAAAAGGAAAATCAGAACCCTTTTCAATTTTTACAAGTATTGTGCCTGTGCCAGGTCAAGCGAATGCTTAAAACAAGCCTACAGCTTTACAAGTTACTGGTAAACAGCAAAGAGTGAGAGAGAGAGAGGGGGGGGGGGGGGGGCTGAGACATGTAGATGTAGCTCTAACGCATGCCTGGAATGCAGAAAGCAAAACAACACTTAGAACATACCTGTACTGCAAGCACACCAGGCTTACACCTAACTTACTTAGCTTAGGTCCTATGTTACCTATTTGGTTAGCTTTTATCACCCTGGTTATTAAAAAAAAAAAAAAAAATGCATTTCAAGATATTCTGGTCCAGTCGTTAAGTCTCCTGTTAACCACACAAGACATAGAGACGATGCGATACAACGTATGCGCTACAGAAGAACAGCATATACTAGCAAGCATTCCAAATTAAATCACATAAAGTACCTAATGTCACTGATTCTTAGTTTTATGAAACAGATCAAAATTTGATAGGTTATTAAAACTACAACTAATTTCAACTGCAAACAGTGAAAGAGATGACAATAATTTGACAAATAGTGCTAGCACAAAAAAGCCTTTTCTAGAAAAGAAAGAAGGTCTATAGTTTACAAGGCAGATATATGTCAAGACTATTTTGAAACCATGCACACCCTAAACCAGCAGCAGGATACTGCAAGAAATACTACCTACACTTCAAAGACAACCTAACGTATTGCAGGTATCATAAAATTTACGACTCTGACAAGCATCTCTGCAATCTGTACTTGAGTTTTGCAATCCACAGCTCATATTTCAAATGATTGATTGGAGTATTATTAGTCTATGTTAAATATAACCCAGGGTGGCAGAAGAGATGCAGTATCTACCTGGTGTAAATATATCAAGGTACCATACCACAAACTGATTTGGCAGGGAAAAGCATTATGACATGAGCGCTGAGCAGCCTCCTTACGGCAAGTTTCAAAATGCAGACAAATCTGGAGTATTTTACTTTCAAAGTGCTCCAGTACACGCAATAGTGTTTTGCAACCACAATATACCAACACCATACACAAACACTGAGAGTGGAGAGATAGAAATAAAAGGTGGGAGAGAAAGTATATATCTCTCTTACGTTTGGTGTTTATATTTAATCAACAAGCTAAGATCAGAGCTGTATTTTGTAACAAAAACAAAAACAATATATCCTACCTCTTCCAAGCGAATGCTTATCCTCAAATATCAAATCCTGCTCGAATGAAAAGCAAAGATTTTTAAGCCCAAATTATTCCTTTTTTTCAGAGGAGAACTGCAGAGAGAGAAGAAGAAGAAAAATGGGCGGTGCTCTCGCTAACGGCTCCCCAAGCTAGTGAGCTTTTCAAAGCTATGCACGCAAACAACACCCAATAACGAAGGCACCTAGGATATATACCATGATAACTTGATCCTTGTGTGTTGTGTGTGTGTGTGTGTGTGCTCTGTGTGTGTGTTTGTATGGCGTAGTGTATGGAGGTAATGTGCACTATGCCACACCCAAGCTACTGTCATTTTCCACAGAAAATATGAACAGTAGTGGATAGTCTAGAATTCAGACCCCCTTTTCATTCCGTAGACGGTCATTTCAACTGAAATTAAAAATATATCAATGCAAAATGACTGCATAATTGCAATATCATATATATGCACACAGGAAATATGTTTTAAAAAGTTGCTTATGGAATAAGCGATGTTACCAGGAATAAGCACTGTGAACCTTATTCACAGAGTTCAGACCTTATTGTCAGTCAAAACTTTTCTATCATTAACGCTGATCAGACTCGACTGTCTATTTCAAAACTTAATCAAATATCTGGAGCATATAAAAATTTATATTCAAGTGAATACCTCTGGGTAAACAAATAGTAACATCTTACATAGGTGAGTGGTGATGAGGATGAATACACTGTTATAATTGCATTTTGCAATCACATGTACCAATCTTTGTAAACATATCGAAGACTGAATTAATTGAAGTAGGATGATTGCTATTTACATCTACAAGGTACGTCTAGATCTCAGACTAGCACACTACTTTTGATGTCGTCATTCCCAAAAAACAAAATTATGACCAATTCCAGGCTCTTTCCATTTGACGTCAATATTGCATCATGATAAATAGCACACAGGACGTGAACTGAATCCAAATATCACCTATCTCATTTTTTTTTCTTTTGACAACAAATTAGCAGACTGAGGTACAACTTGAGGGTTAGCAATCCTCAGAGCCCTACAATCCAGGATATTTCATCGACAGCAGGAAGTTGATTTGACCTTGTTTTCAATGTTGCCTTGGTAATTAATAACTTTTTGCTGGGGGTGGCAAGTGTTTCAAAGCTTGCACATATCATTTTTTTTTTGTCTGCACATTAACTCTGAATTAGTTTAATGTTACAGAAAAGTTCTTAAGTAAATAAAATATCTGAATGTAGCTTTTCTAAGATTGTTGAACCTTTTCAGACACCACCTATCGGATCCCTTTCTAATCCTAAGCATAATATACAGCCATTACTTAAATTTCAGACCAGAGATTATTCCCTGGTTAGATGATCTCGTCACGTAGTGGAACACCCCCCCCCCCCCCAAATGTATTGTGCGCAGAAAAGCCCTAAACAAATATGATGCATTTCAAAACTCTGCTACAGTGCCAGTGAAAATCCACTTGTGTTTCAGAGTTACTGTTACCCAGAGGACTTATTTTGTTCAGGGGTGCTGCAGCACCCCCATATTTCAATAGAGGTAACAGAGCACCCATCAGAATAAATTTTTTTCCAATCCCATAGCAGATTTCAATATGAAACATTGATTATTGTTTGCCCCACAATGCTTTTGGCTTTGTGCACTTAGCTGTGCATGCACAGAGCTAGCTGCACGAGAGCTACACATGAATCAAGCGAGCTTCATGCAGTTAGGCAGTAGGTATGGACCACTGGTATAGACCCCTTGTTCTTAAAAGAGAAGTCTAGGCGATTTCTGTATGGATCATAAAGAGAAAAATTCAGCAGCTAGAAAATGTCTTACTACTACACGACATATCCTAGGATTACTGAGTAATCAACATTTAACTTGTACAAACAGTAGTTCTAGTATGAGCCCATTTTCATCCACAATACAGTTCGCACCCGGGCCCAATGACGTAGCGATGCAAGCGATATGCGTGTACGACATTCTGGCTCGAAGTGGTCTTCGCACAGTTTCTTTAGCTTCGAAAATTTCTAAGTTTTGAAGTAAAATCAATCCATCAGGCACACCTCTCCCTGTCCATCAGGGGATTTGGCATTGCAAAAAACTTCTCTTTGGAACAGAACTGGTGTGATTTGTACACTCAAAAGCTAGACATATCAGCATTTTGCATAGAGAATGTGCAGAGAATAAGTGCCCAAGTGCAGTCCAACTGCATGGCCTATGTCACACCACCAATGACCATATTTGGGTTTCGGTGGGAAATTCAATAATTCGGAGTAAAAAAGCCAACACTTAATCGGTATTTAAAAATCACAGAAATCACTTTGATAGATGAAAGCAGCATTGTCTGTTAGCACGAATTTTAAGCATTATAGTGTAATTTTAATGAAATCATCTGGATTTTTCCTTTAAACTGCAGCCCACGGGCCGCGTGCGATTTAATGAGGCTTGAGCACCTTGCTTAGTGAATACGTGTGCAATATACTACTACTACTACTACTACTACTACTACTACTACTACTACTACTACCAGTACTACTACTACTACTACTACTACTACTACTAGTACTACTACTACTACTACTAATACTACTACTAGTACTACCGGTACTACTACTACTACTACTACTACTACTACTACTACTACTACTACTACTACTACTACCGGTACTACTACTACTACTACTACTACTACTAATACTACTACTACCGGTACTACTACTACTACTACTAGTACTACTACTACTACTACTACTACGACTACTACTACTACTACTACTACTGCTACCGGTACTACTACTACTACCACTATACTACTACTACTGCTACTGCTACTAATGATGATGATAATGATAATAATAATTGTGAACACTTATAGAGCGCACACACCATCCAAGGACACTCATGGTGCTAGCCCAGGAGCAGTTCTCTTTAATGGAGGTACACATGTATTAAACAATTTAATTTTATATTCAATAAAAAAAAAAAATTAAAACAAAATACACAACATTTATGCCACCCATCAAATATCCAATACTATTATCATGATACGTGGAAATTAACTGATTTCCTTCTTCACCAGTTCTTCATTTTATGCGAGGGAGCGGCGACCGAGCGGAAGATTTTCTGTTTTTGAATAGTCAAACAATGTATTTTAGAGCACTTTAGGAAAGCCTTCAAAATCTGTGATCCCGATCTGTTTTTAATAGCCTTCACTCATTATTTTTGAAACTCTTGTTCAAAAATTGCATCTAGACAATTCTCTGAAAAATCTCCAGGTGAGCCGCCTTTCAGAGTGAGACATAATTTCTAATTTTGAACTGTTTTCTGGCACTGTTTTCCTTTAAAAATGATTATGTATCTATTCCATAAATAGTTTTGGGTATTGATAACTGAAGCACTGAAACTGAAAGGTACCATTTTCTCATCTCCCTTTTCAGCTTTGAAATCTTGTAAGATAATGTTAGTGATAATGTACATTAAATTCTTGCTTTTGAAATATAATTAAAATGACACCACTCTCGCTTTTCAGCTTTCAAATCTTGAAAGTTATTGTGACTATTTTCACTTTTCTAGGAAAAAATGAAAACAAAAGTTTCCAAAGGCATTCATTTCTCCCTTCCATCTTTAAAGGCTATCCATAGTTGAAAACTGATGGGCGTTACGATACAAGTTAAATTCTTGCTTTCGCAAGTAAATGACACCGCTCTCGCTTTTCAGCTTTCAAATCTTGAAAGTTATTGTGACTTTTTTCACTTTTCTAAGAAAAAATTAAAACAAAAGATTCCAAAGGTATTCATTTCTCCCTTTCATCTTTAAAGGCTATCCATAGTCGAAAACTGACGGGCGTTATGATACAAGTTAAATTCTTGCTTTCGCTTTTCAGCTTTGAAATCTTGAAAGGTATTGTAAGTGAATATTCTCGATTTTCCATGAAAACTGAAAACAAAGCTTAAAAAAACACTGGGGTATTTTTTTTCTCTCTTCTGCCTTTAGAAAATGTCAATATTTTGAATCTTATAACAGACGTCATGATGTACACAATTTTTTTTTTGTTTTTGAAAGGTGAATGATATGACTCTGCTTCTACTTAAACTAAGATAGTTTGGAAAATTTGTGAGATTTGAAGTTTTAGGTGACTTCATATACGTGGAAATAAAAACAAAAGAATCCTTCAAAGTGTGATAAATAATGGGTGACGGAGCCATTAATCAATGTAGAGGGACGAAAATAAACTTTTGGTCCATTAATCATCAGAATTTCTATACCCTCTACCCCATCTCTCTGAATTACAACCTTCATAGAACTGCCCCCCCCCCCATTCACCATTCACCACAGTTATATAAAGTTTGTCACTGATTTTTCACTGATTCTTCATAATTATACGTTTAAATTTAAAAAAAAAACTAAATAAAAACAAACCTTAACTCCCTCTCCAAATTACAACCTTTGCATCTAAGTTGATACATCCTAACCACCCCTTTCCCTTAACAATTATTATGACAGAGCAAAACGTAGCTGTGAAATAATCAACTACTTATGAAAAGCTTTTCAGTGATTCATCATGGCTATGTGATCATGTTCACTTTGCACGTAGAGCACTAACAGTAGGATGTTAAAAAAACACTAATAACAACAGACTGGCGTCATTAAACACTGCAGTCATCTTTCCTGTAGGTTTTACTCCTATACTCTACATATTTCAAAGTAATATGAAATCATATCCTTATTGAGGAATTACTCGTAAAACATTGTTGCATGTCTTTATGGCACGGTAATATAATCACATCTTGTCACCATGAAGCATATAAGGTTGCATTTTACATCATCTTGGAACCCCAATAAAATGACAATAACGTTGGCTGGTAAATATTTACGTAAAGTTCCGTCTTCAACCTGAAACTATTAACCATCACAGTTGAAAAAAAAAGGGATAGTGTATGCAGGGAAATATAACTGGTGTAAGCTTTTGAGCGGCTGCTGTTCATATGGCATCTACATGTATTCAATACCTCATTATCTGAATTGAGAGGACACCTGCCAACAGAATACCATACAAGGAAGAAACCAGAAAATATTCATCAAGTCATGATCCAGGGATCTGTATAACAGAAAAATGGGGGGGGGGGAGGGGAGGAGTTGAGGGGTATGACTGAGAGGGCCCGTACATACACAAGAAGGCAAAACACAAAATTTTCATCTTGAGGGTTTTAATACTAATTTTATAGCAGAGACAGGATGTGTGTGTGTGTGGGGAGGGGGGGGGGGGGGGTGGTGGTGGTGGATTAAGATAATTCATGATGGGGGAGGGGTAGGGGAGGGTGGGGGACATTTACCCGGTATCACACAACATTGTTTCTCCATTCAACCCAATGCATATAGCATTTAATTTCAGAATAGTAGACTTTCCATACTCGATATCCCGAGTTTTCAACGCCAGCTTTTGAAGGAGAATGCAACCCCAGGCACCGGTGTGCTCTTAGTGAATAAAGATGACCAAGAAGAGTAAACAGTGAAAGTTTGAGCAAAATCGGACAATCTGTTCAAGAGTTATGAATTTTGCAAGTTTCACTAAATCCCTATTATAGGGATCCTTGAGTTGACAACTTTGCCAGCATCTGTGATGTCATCATGGACAACTCTCAATTCATTTTGTACATAATCTATATAAAAAAATGATTTATATGAAATTTCAAGTCAGGAATCAACATAATTCTTCCCAAAATGCTTGCAGAATTGATATAGCCATGTCATACTTGAACAATAAATTTAAAAAAAATGAACTTTTTCTTGAAAATAAAGAAAAGTTAAATTTTTGTGTACAAAATGAATGGAGAGTTGCCAATGATGACATCATAGATGCTGGCAAAGTTGCCAATTCAAGGATCCCCATAATGAGGGATTTACTTAAACTTTCAAAGCTCATTCCTCTTGAATAGGCTGTCTGATTTTCCTCAAACTTTCACTGTTTACTCTGTTTGTTCTTCTTCATTCCCTGGAAGCCCACCGATGTCTGGGTTGCATTCTCCTGGTTCCAAAATTAAAATTATGCATTTCGCATTCTGTACGCACTGTTTTGCACCACTGCATTTTGCCACCTACACTACGTGAATGAAGGGTCTGAGTGTAATTGCTATTAGCTGAATGGCGAGTTAAGGTTTACCAACAGTGGGGGGGGGGGCACAAGAAAATTCATGATCTGGGGGTCATAAACTATATTTTAGGAGCTGATGGATATACATGTACTAGGGAGAATAAAAAATCAAGAAAATATATATAAAGTATAAAATGAGGGTCACTGCCAGTATACTTTACTTTGTGTGAAGTACATGTATAGTGTGAGGGTCATTGCCAATAGCAGTAGTAGTAGCAAGAGATCTAGGAAAGATGGAGTAAGGGGAATGGCATGACTCACGCAAGGGTGCGTCCAGGAAGGGAACATTTTCCGGTGCTCTTTGACAGGGCCAAGTTTATAGTCTCCTGTTTGTCAGGATTACTCCATAATAACTTCCACACATGGAATAATGGTTCAAGAGCTTAGTCGTCGATGTGTTTTTATGGCTTCTTCTCCTTTCATGTCCAACAATCTATGTCCAGAATATTAGATACTTGGCCAGGACTTGGCACATTGCACAGCCTTTTCATTTGCAGCCATCAGATCTTCCTGGCTCCACTGTTCCTCGAGGTTAGGGCTTAAATATGCAAAGTCATTTCCCCCCCCCAAAAAAAATAAATAAATAAAAAATAAAAAAAAATAAATATTAAATGAATGAATGAATAAATAAAATAAAATGAAAACAGATAAATAATTAATAAATAAATGTATGAATAAATAAAAAGAATTTTAAAAAAATAAATTTGAAAAATGAAATAAAATAAGCAAAAATAAAACAATTACAGGGATGAAAAAAAAGGAGAAAATTATGAGATGGGTTCAGTCATGATGCATTGTTTTTATTATCCGTCTGTAAACAAATAAACAAACAACAACCACAAGAATTACAACAACTACAAGTTTTTTATAATACAGTAGCTGGATTATTCATCAATTTGATGACTATAGAAATCTGCACACGATGCTGCTAAATGTTCCAGTTAAACGGTTCAACAATTCCTCATGAGGACATGTCCTTGACTTCTTATGTATGGAAGGATCAGCGCAATTTTACGCACGTTTTACAACTTAACCACAATGAACATGAAACTTTATTTGGTCATATCCGTGGCCTTTGGCTTTAAGCACGTTTTACCACCATACCATGATAGATATAAAGTTACTGCCCTTGGTATTGGTTACAAGTTGTAATTCGAAAGTCATAGCAAAACCAAAGGCCCTGAATAAGGCACAAAACCTCAAAAGAACATGTTTTCCTGTCTGTTTTATTAGTTCAGAGTCAAAAGTTTTATAGTCAAAGGGACTTTCCACATAACTTCCAAAGTCACAACACTTATTTTTTTTTTAAATCACAAAAGGTTCAATGTCCCCAAAACATCTATTTTCAGTATTTCAAAAGCAACGAACAGATCATCTTCCAGAGTCAAAGGGAATTTCCACATAACTTCCAAATTCACAACACTTATTTAAAAAAAAAACACACAAAAGGTTCAATGTCCCCCAAATATCTATTTTCAGTATTTTGAAAGCAACGAACAGATCATCTTCCAGAGTAGGTCTATGGTACGTACTTTCTCTCAAATTGAAAAATAATCAATACCAGTATACATGTAATTATGGGCAAGCCCAAAGCAGTTTGCCATGATTGTTGTCCAATGGCGTAGCTAGGATTTCATTTGGGGGGGAGGGGGGGGGGGGATAGTGAGCACGTAAAGTGTGCGAATCCCTTACTAAGCGTGCCAAGCGTGCTCCCTAGGGGGGAGGGTGCAGGGAGGGGGGATTTCCCCCCTTCCCTGAGAAGCGCGGAAGCTCCGATGTTTCTTTTTCAATGTAGCCTGTTTACTCCTGCTCTTCTTATGTTCCCTTTTTCTTTTTTCGCTCATGCTTTTTTTTCTTTCTTTTTTCGGTGGCATTTTTTTTTTTTGGGGGGGGGGGGTGACCGTCCCCATTGCCTGAATAACTGTTGCAGAGCCCTAACATACAAGAACAGAAGGAGCAAAACTTTGTAATATGTATACAGTTCTCATTTGGTGGGTAATTCTGAATTTGTTGATTAATTGATTAATCAGTTAATTTTTGATTAATTCTAAAATTTTCTTAAAGGAAAATAAGCATTAAAATCCTTAATTTGGCAACACTGTGGAAGTTTAAGATCACTGTTTTCCATGCAAATTGGCAACATTCTAACTTTCCATCATACATGTACTTTCCATCAGTTTATATTCTTTCAGACAGATGACTTAAGATAAAGGGAAAACAAAACCAAAAAAAATTGACATAGCCAATTTGAAGAAAAAAAGATGATCAACCTAGGCTTTCTATAGAACTGTCCTGAATGGTTGAATTGAAGTCTAATGTATCATTCAAGATACAAGGACTGAACATACATGCATGAGGTATTAAACAATTAACAGTCATTTTTCCTCCAAAGTTAAATGATTTCTGATCATGCTACATCAAAGGAGAATGCAAGCCAGACATTAGTGTGCTTCCAGTGAATGAAGAAGAACAAGAAGAGTAAACAGTGAAAGTGTGAGGAAAATCGGACAATCTGTTCAAGAGTTATAAACTTTGAAAGTTTCAGTAAATCATGGGATCCTTGAATTGGCAACTTTGCCAGCATCTGTGATGTCATCATGGACAACTCTCCATTCACTTTGTACACAAAATTTCAAATTTTCTTCATTTTCAAAAAAATAAAAATTCTTTCGATTTATTGTTTGAGTATGACATGGCTACATCAATTCTGCAAGCATTTTGGGAAGAATTAAGGTTGATTCCTGACTTGAAATTTGATATAAATCATTTTTTTTGGAAAAATTATGTACAAAATGAATTGAGCGTTGTCCACAGTGATATCACAGATGCTGGCAAAGGTGCCAACTCAAGGATACCCATAATAGGGATTTACTGAAGCTTTTAAAATTCATAACTCTTGAACACATTGTCCGATTTTGCTCAAACTTTCACTGTTCACTCTTCTTGGTCATCGCTGTTCACCAACAGCACACTGATGCCTAGGTTGCATTCTCCTTTAACAATGGGAAACATACAATAACCTCTGTATGAATTCAGCTTCAGAAGATGATTTAGAAAGCAAGCACTACTCCAAAATATCCTTCTCATACAGAGATCACATAAATAGTGTGTTTGTTCGGAAGCAGGGATCATTGATTACTAGAAATGCAAGGTATTTGCCCAAGTCCGCCGGATAAACTCACAAAATGAATCCTTGTTTGTGAAGTTCCTGCCAAAGTCATTAGACCGTTAGAGGTCATTTCCACGCAAATAACTCATATTCTTATTTGCACAGCATACATGTATGGGAAGTCAAATATTGGGCAATGACTGATAAATGCCGTATTGCTGGCTGAAAAATTACTGTAGTGACCGATGACTGAAAATTGACCGTGACTGGAGAGGTTGTACAATTATGGCCCTATACTGACATACAACAATCATTTTTCCACAGGAAATTGTTACACTAACCATAGTTCTAGCTTGAAATCTGGACCTAACAACTTGCCTCATCTAGCCTTAAAACCTGTGTGAAACATTAACCCAGGGCTCAAAAACTTACAGGGGGCCTGGGACACATGGGCCCACAAAATTTAGGTCTGGATCTCTCAACTGAACAAATTTCACACAGGGCTCAATACATAGAAAACCAAGAATTTCAATGTGCACCCGGTGCCGAATCCAGCATTTTTCAAAGGGGGGGGGGGGGGATCGGCTTTTCAGGTGCCTTTTTGCCCTGAAAACTTTTCTGACAAGGAAAACAAAAATTTATAAAGTCCTTGGCATTTTCAGGTGATTATTTTCCCACAAAACTTGCTGATAAGGAACAAAAAAACAACAACAAACAAACAAAGCTGAAAAGGGGGGCCCCTGGCACCCCTTATTAAAAATGTTAGTGTGAAACCCTGCCCAAACCTACAAAAAACATTGAACTTTAACCATACTGTGGACAAACTAGAGCTACTTGTAATCTTGAGCAAATGTCAATTCACTGGTGTGAGGAGTCTGTATCAATATTTGACATTAATCACAGAAGATGCCCTAAGCCTGAAACTATAAAGTAACATACAATATCTCTCATTTCAATGTACTGCAGGCCGAGGTTTAAAGTATGGTCATGGGCTGCAGAACATTTTTTGGAGTGGGGACTGACACCCAAACAGGCAGAGTCCAGGGGCTGTAGGGCCTTTGGATTTTACGGTTTTGAAAGCCTATGAAATGAGCAATTTACAAAGTATTTACGATTAATAAGGGTTTCTTTGTTGTTTTTTAACCAAAATAATGTTTGTGTGAAGGGTGCGGGGGGGGGGGGGGGGGGGTGGGAGGGGGCTGCAGCCTCCAGCCCCCCTGCTTCTATGGCCTTTGACAATGGTATTGTACTGAATACTCTAAATTTCTAAGTATTGTATAGTATTCAATGGGTTATTTATCACAAGTCATTTGATTCTAGTATTTACCAGTGTTGTAGTCAAGACCAGACCATCCGAGACCAAGACCGAGACCAAGAAAAATAGGTCCGAGACCAAGACCAGAGGTCCGAGATCAAGACCACCAATTTCTGTGACCAAGACCAAGATCAAGACCAGCATTTACTTAATTGTCACTAATTTGCAGTAAATAATTGCCCGTTTTGAGTAAACACTTCTTTGTTATTCAGTATGGACTATGGAGCATAGACTGCCTAATACTTGCACATCATGAGCAGTCTGTTATATTTTTATATATAACAATTTAACAAAGTAATAAATCATATTTTCATTGTGCTTCTTCAATCACTTCACACGCATGTTCAAAGTTTAATGCACAATACGAGTCAGTAGCTACAAACTGCACAAACATGACAAAGGATCCAGGATCGTGAGAAAATGTAATAATAGAAAAAATACTTCTTTGTATCTGCATGAAAAACATTTGCCTGAGCCACTGAAAAATATATCAGACCAATAATATGAATTGTTGTTAGCAACAATACCACAAGGAATACAAAATAAACATGACTTCATTTCTAGAATGATCATGTTTCAAAAACATGTTCAAGTCATTCATTTTTTTCTCTATCAAATCTTTTATCAATCATGTCAATCCATTTGCCTGAGTTACTTAAATATATCAGACATCAGGGCCGGCGGCAGGCATGAACGGTAGGGATGATTGTAACTTCGTACATACGCTTGGACATGCGCGAGCGTAAAGATTAATGTGTAAAATCGTTATTTTAATAGCTGGTCTCGTGCTGGTCACCAGAAGGCTCGAGACCAAGATCAAGACCAAGACCAGAGGGTTCGAGACCAAGACCAAGACCAAGACCAAGACCAAGACCAAGCAAACTGGTCTCGAGACTGGTCTCGAGATCTCCAACACTGGTATTTGCATACATGCATCTAATCAAATTTGGGTACATTTGCATCACATGAAGTCATAATCAGTGGTTCAAAAAATGATGTTCTGTGATGCATGCTGTATGTGTTTCCTCTGGATATAGTGACAAGGGATTTATACATGATGTACAGACCTGTTGGGCACAAGAACTGCTGGATCAATTTAATAGTATACAAATAATGAATGTTTATGAGTGCAATGGACAGAATATTTCATGAGGTGAAAGATGAAATGATCTATTCAACGAGGCACAGCCGAGTGGAATGGATCAATAATTTCATCTTTCACCGAATGAAATATTCTGTCTATTGTCCAATAAAAAAACATTCATTATTTGTTTTATATGACACCTAAAAATAGATCAAATTGCAATAAATCAATAGCGCTATACGCTATCGCACTGTTCGTGGTGCATACTGCAAATGCAAGCGTTTTACATACTTTGTGTGCCGGGCTCTCGGCGTTCGTGCAATGGAGCAAATCGTATGGATCCAAGATTGCACGGTAAAAGGAGCCACAATTGCACGAATGATGACATCATAGTGCAATGGGACAAATCATCAATATCAAACAACCAATCAAATGACAGGGATCTATTGAGGTGTTATATAAATAAGAATATTTTATTTACCATGGGAAGTCGAAAAAAAAAATGATCCTATCACAAGAGCAAAATAGCTGATTCATTATTATTAACTGTACATGGTGACTGGTGAAATAATGATCATAGTCTACACTGGATTTCATTTATAGTATCAGTCACACAAAAAAGGTTCGGGCAAATGATTTTCGCAGTGCACTGGGCCTCTATCCCAGCGATGCATTAGAGAATCTCTGTATTTATAGACCTAATCTTATTAATAAATATACAGTTCGATATATCACCCACACGCTTCCATTAATAGACTAATAATAATCTTCACAACGGCACAGCAATCAGAACTCTGCCATTTCCGTGCAATTAAGATTCAACAATAGATGAAACTGATCGTGATTTGGGGTGTATGACCTATCATGTATCTACATGTACAAGAATTAACCCAATTATTGGTTAAACAGCTGCGTGAAGTATGCATGAATAAGGCAAACATGTATACAGTGCTTCAAGCATGTTGCTTCTAATGGGAATTTCCTAGAACTTGCACCAATATTTAATAATACTGCATAAACTTTGGAAAACTGTGAAAGAGAAGGATTGCATGCCCAATATCAAGAACAAAAAGCAAAATTTTAACAGAAGAAAAAATCCATTGAAACATCAACACCACAAAACACCAAAAGGAACAAAACATCCAAATGGTGAACATATAGGCATCTTCCAATATTTAGGATTTATATTTCAATAACTTTTAAAAATGAAACAGGTATTGTGGACAAAAATGAAATTTGTATTTTGGAAGAATCACAGCAGAGAACTTCTTAAAACACTTCTGTACCTGAAATGTGACTAATTTACGAGTTTTAGAGTGCAACAAAACCACTTGCCCATTGTTCTTGAGTATTACTGCGAGACAACTGATCACCTACATGAGGAAGAAGATATTGGCACACAAACCTGTTGAGCATGATTTAATTTCAGTTTCTCATGCTATAGCGTGTAACAGGACAAGAAAAATCATAGAGCAAAAAGAATGT
>CM057163.1:24758084-24886526 GCA_029962745.1 Echinometra lucunter
TCAGCTGTTCAAAATATGAGATTCAGCTGTTCTGAATTCCACAGCAAGACTAATTGAAAATCCATTTTCATTCACAAGTGAATGTGAATTGGGCTCCTACTGCTTGGTGCATGGAGCAGATATTAAGTGGGATTTGAGTGGGTTATGATAGGATCAAAAAGTCAAATATTTCTACCTTTTATGCCACTGTTTGACTGTGTGGGAGTCAGAGCACTGACACACCTCAAAAGCTTGCCTGCCTTGCCTTTATTCATCATTTCAATAGGTCACTATGGGGGCTGGCTGCATACTGGCGATAGTGGTTAACGTCTATTTCACATACTGAAAAGATCCAAATACGAGAGCCAAAATATCGGCAAACACTCTACTGTAGATTAGAAGTAATAAAACTAATCTGTCCCACTTTGACAAAAGGAAGCAAGCGACATACAGGCCTAAACTAAATTTGAGTTATTGATATTTCCATATTTTACCTAGTGCACTTCTCTTCAGGCCAAATTTTTTGCACGAACCTTGATCACGCTGAAAGATACGTTAGGCAAGACATCATGGTATTGCATTGACGTCAGTGTAAATGACAGATACATTCTTGCTCTTTTACAGGAATTGTCACTTTTGTCACTTGCTTCCTTTTGCCAAAGTAGGGCGGTATAAATGTTTGTACAGCATAAATCTCTGTTTGATCCTTCTTTATGTAGATAAGAATGTGGTAAAGAAAATCTTCTTTTGACCAGAGTTGACCTGACCAGAGTTTTAACAAGACAGCCAGAGATGTTGGAAGTCTGTAAGATTAATACAGTATCGGCGGAAGGTTGAAAAGTCCAGACAGTGATAGGGAGAAGTCGTGGCCTAGACAACAGGCCAGTAATCAGGCAAAATCTTGAAAACTGGCAACTTCAACTTGACCACATGCAACCATCTATATTTTGATGCTGGAGTTACGAAATCTTAATGCATTTAAAACGATCAGGGGCAGACAAAGACTAAATTTGGTCTGGGAATGTCCCTATTACTGGCCCACCTGATCTATGTTAACACACCATAAATGAACAAGACATTGAGCCAAATATTGTGCAGCCTGGTGAAGGGGTGGGGGACCCTAAATTTTATGATGTTCAGTCTTCCCCTCTAATATACAACCAGTCTTGAATTAATCTTGAATCCTGGCAGGCTATGAAATCAGAGAAAAGCCTTAAAACAAGCATCCCTGGCCCCAAAAGGGTACAGAACAGAGCCTCAGTTGGTAAATATTCAAATCAAGTTTTCCCTGCAACGAACTTGACCTGTACTCAGTAGAGCCTATTGATTTTTATGAATTAGATCATGCATGCTCCAAATAATCATGACATCATTCTGGCCTACGTTAGTCTCCATGCACAGACTCTAATTTGATACGTACACATGCAATTCAAGTGCACAGGCTTTTAGCCTTGCTTGAAAACTCCCTGCCTGTAAATATACAGGGCCTATGAAGTATGAAAGTTCCTTACGCAGTGGCCATATACAAAGCAGATGCTCGATTTTGAATTTGAACTGATAGGCCTGTGTTTCTGTCAATCAAATGCACCTGCATGCTATTTCCAGCAAGCAGCTCTCAAAGCAAGCTAGCTATCTGGCCCCTGGTCGAGCCCCAATAGCTTTGATTCCTAGCAGCAACTGTTCAGTACCTGGTCTGTGCATGGGGCACCTTGAATCATCATGATTTAAAGGACCTACTGAAATTTTGCAAGATATGCTGTGTGAAAACAGTAGAAATGGTTACAAGTACATGATATGCGTGGTGATGATGGCCGGTAACGAATTCTTTCGAAATCATTCCTCCTGCCTGCTAGTTATGATATCTATTACTTTTCATGTTTTTTTTTTTCTTTTCTTGATATCATCATAGCTCAATTTTTCTTACTTATACAAAAAGACATATCAATGATCAACTTTCATATCATATCAAAATATAGTACCTGTAAACAGCCTCTAGCAAAGCTTCTACAATCTCCAGTGTTGTCCTCAGTAAGCTCTGCAAGATTCAGATTCAGATTCAGATTCAGATTCATTTATTTCCACATTTCATAAAAACAACAATAATACATGTAAAAAGGCAATATATACAATATATACATATCAATTAAACACAGAAATGACATTTAAAAAGAACTGAAATATGAAGAATAACTAAGCAGAAAGGTAAGTAACAATAAGGACAAATTATGTAAATGTGGGGGATTATTTGAAAAGTCGAAGACTTATAACATAACCCCAAATTTGTATTAAAAAGAATATTTCAAGTTGGGAAAGAAAGACTGAAGATAAGGAAAATAATACAAGCATGCAAATTCATAGGAATAAACATATAGTTGAGGTAAAATGAACAGGAGAATTATAGTTTATGTAAAAGGTATGTTTTAAGTTTGGATTTAAACATATTTAGGGAATGTGAATTTTTAATATTTTCAGGTAGACTGTTCCAAAATACAGGGCCATTGTGAGATAATGATTTCTTAGATAAGGACAATTTTCCACATGGAACACGGTAATCAGATTTGTGTCTTGTATCATAATTGTGAATATCAGAATTTCTACAGAATAAATTATGGAAGTTTAATGGCAATATTTTCTTATAGTATGAGTACATGAAAATACCAAGATTATAATTATATAATTCGTATACTGGCAAAATTTTAAACTTGAGAAAAAGTGGGGCTGTGTGTGCTCTGAAACCATGATGAGATATCATTCGAATTAATCTTTTTTGTAAAACTAAGGTTCTGTTTAATAAACACTTATTTGAAGATCCCCAGACAATGATTCCATAGTTCAGATATGATAATATTAAAGTATTATACAACATCAACAAAATATTTTGTGGTACAAATTCATGCAGCCTATTTAAGATACCTATATTTTTAGCAATGTGGGAATTTATCTTGTTAACTTGACTTTTCCATTTTATATTATCATCAATAAAGATTCCAAGAAATTTAACAGTTTCTACCCGCGCCACCTCAGTTTGATTAATAAATAATTTAACAGATTTTTTATCAATGTTGTTTCTACTAATAATGATAAAATTTGTTTTCTGGATATTTAAGGCTAAGTTATTAACGGAGAACCACTGCTGGACTTTATTTAATTCAATGTTCATATTACTTTGCAAATAACCTAGGTCTTTATTGCTAAGAAATATATTCGTATCGTCCGCAAAAAGAACAAATTTTAGTAAATGAGAACATAGATGGAGATCGTTAACATAAATCAGAAAAAGAAGAGGACCGAGAATAGAACCCTGCGGCACGCCTATTGATACTGTTTTAAACTCAGATTTAGATGAATTATAAATAGTACACTGTTTTCGATTGCTTAAATAACTGCATATTAAATCAAGGGCAATACCTCGTATTCCATAAATAAATAATTTACTAAGTAAAATGTCATGGTTAATACAATCGAATGCTTTTTTTAGATCAATAAATACTCCAAAAGTTATTTCATTATTTTCGTATGCATGTATAATATCATTTAGGGAATCTATCAAAGCATGGGATGTACAATGTTTTTCTCTAAATCCATATTGCTTTTGATATAGTATATAATTATCATTAAAGTAAGTAATCAACCTAGTATAAATGCATTTCTCAAACATTTTTGAGAAACATGTTAACAATGAAATTGGTCTGTAATTTGAGAAGACATTTTTGGGTCCAGATTTATGTACAGGGATGACTTGAGATATTTTACAACTATTTGGAAATACACCTTTTTGAATACATAAATTAAAAATGTGACACAAAGGTTTACAAAAAATATGAATAGCCCTTTTAACAACAACATTTTCAATACCATCAATACCGGGGGCTTTTCCATTTTGTAAAGAACAAGCAATGTCAATAATTTCCTTTGAGTAATTGGTTTAAAAAAGATAGAACAGGGGTAGGAATCTTTAAGGTAAAAACCATAATCAATGTTACCCTTTACGATATTCCTAGTAATAGTGTGTCCTATACTGATAAAATATTCATTGAAAGCATGCGCAATGTCTTTTTCGTTCTTTATATCTTTATCATTATCATGAAAAACTACATTATTGTCAGTAGTTATTGGTTTATTTTTGTTTAAAAGACCATTAATAACTTTCCAGGTTTTAGAAAGATTATTTTTTACTTTATTAAATTTAGTATAATAAAATTCTCGTTTAGTTTTCTAACAAGACTCACATACTTATTTTTAAAAGATTTATATTTTGTTTTATTACTATTGGTAGGGTTTTTAATGTAGTTTGCGTATAACCTGTTTTTCTTTCTGTACATACGCTTAAGTGTAATGTTAAACCATTTGTTTTTCTGTTTACGACTTACGAACTCTTTAACTGGAAAACAAATATCATAAATTCCAAGAATAATGTTCATAAAGTCATCATACAAAAGACTAGGGTCAGTGACATTATCATAAATACAAGAGAAATCAACTTCAGATATTTTTTGTAAAAACTTAATGATACCATCTTCAGTGATTTGCCTTTTGGAGAATTTTTTACTTGGCTTGGTGGGTAATGAATAATCGAAAATAGAAAATATTGGATAATGATCTGAAACATCGCAAATAATAGAGCCATGAAAAAGGTTACACGAATCATTTACAAATATATTATCTATTAAAGTTGCCGAGGTTTGAGTAATTCTCGTAGGTAGAGTGATAAGAGGGGAAAAAGAAAATGAAGACATCATTTCAAGAAATTCATTTACATAATTCAAATGATCAACTTTTTTCATATCGATGTTGTAATCACCCAGTAATATACAGTGTTTCTGTTCCTCATTAATTCTTTCAATAATTATGGTGAGAACATTAATAAATTCAATGATAGATTTTTCAGGGGGTCTATAAAATACTCCAATTATAAGGTTTTTGTCCAAGTTAGGAACTTCAATAAAGCAACTTTCACATATATCACTAAAAACACTAAGATCACATCTGTTTATAAAATCGATACTATTTTTTATACCAAATCCAACTCCACCACCTTGTTTTTCTATACGACCCAAACCAACATATTTATAATCATGAAAAATATATTCTGGTGTAGTGTTATCCTTTATCCAAGTTTCAGACAGAGCAATTATATCAAATGGATGATGAAGTGAATACAATAAAGTTTCTATTTCAGAATGATTTCTATTGAAACTTCTACAATTTAGATGGATAATAGAAAAGTAATTGTGAGAAAATATGGATAACTTGTTCTTGAGCTCTTCAGGGATTAACTGACATTCACTATTCATCATTTTCATGATAACACATAATATTATATGAAAAGTGTGATTTTATTAAGATCTGTTTATCTATAAAGGTAGGATATGATACCACAGCCAGTTTCATTTGAATGAAACAAAAACATATTACCTCAATAGCATAAGAAAAAGAGTAACAGACAGAAAGGTGATAATACATGCAGAGAATACATATTGACATAAGAAATATATACACAAGAAAGCATAATAGACAAACAGTTTAGTAAGCATCATATTCTATTATAGATTTTTTGGTTTTTTTTCTCAAATATTGTAAGCAAGTGATTTTTAATGACCTCCCCCCCCCCCCCCCCCGGGGGGGGGGGGGGGGGGTGGGGGATTATTGTAGTGGCCTAAATAATTCTTTAGAATTTACAAAGCCAAAATTTTCTTTTGTTGTTGTTGTCGTTACCTTACAGTGGTAAGTGGCATTCTACAGGTGAAAAAAAAACACAAGCAAGCATTAAAGGATTTGTAATTCATGATATTCACAACAAAATATATTCACATAAATTGCAATGCCATTTGAAAAGGTCCTTTTCATTTCTTGTGCTAAACAACTGCTTTCTCATATACATACCCTAGCCTTAACCTGCTTAATAAAAGTCCAATTACTGACCATACCACCCTATTTTATTACACACACTCTAATAATCAAGGTCAATTTTTAAAGACTGAAAGGGTTGTTTGAAGGCATATATATTTCTTCACAAAAAACCAATAAGGTCTTTTATTACCATTCTTTTTTTTTTTTTACACTTCCAAAGAACTTCACACTGATCATTAGACTGCATGCACAAGATAACCAATTTACTGCACTTATTTAAAACTGGTGGAAATTCTACATGTATATCATTAGATTTGAAGTACAAAAGGCATATATGATGCATCAATAGGCAAACACAATTATGCAATATTTGACCTTTTGGTACTACTTTTTATGTGGAAATATTTTACGCGATTAATTTTTTTTGCACTCAGGGGAGATAAGCATTATTGTGTATTTTTACTTTTCGCTGACAGCTAGGATAACTGTATTCACATGCAAAATAACAATATTTGCATTTGGCGCTTGTTTTGTGCTGCGGAAATGCGCGGAAATCTCCACACCGCCAAATATTCCACGTTTCCCGTATAGTGTTCCCCTGATGTCAAACTTTGAATTGCCAATAGAATTATGCTTGTTAACATAGCCTTTCAGTACTCTACTTTACTTTATGTACACTGGCAAGAATATGACTTTGTACAAAGTAGATAAGTACTGGTATTTAAAACATTTTTACTGGTCTCACATCTGTGAATTAAGAGCTTTTTAAAGTGCCAATAGAGTGTATCAGGTGATTAATGACCTTGCGGTTGATGAGCTTTTCTGCAGGTACATCTTCTGATGAGCACGCATCCATATTCTTTGCCATGATCCTTTTCCTGCTCCCCTCCTGTCTCTCTTTCTTTTTCTCTCTCTCTCCCTTTCTCTCTCTCTCTCTCTCTCTCTCTCTCTCTCTCTTCATAGTAGATACATTGTATACACACCCAAGAGCTGGTATTTCAATCTACTCACATATCCCCCCCCCCCCCCCCCTCCCCAGCCCGTCTTCCTTCCATTAACATACAAACTGAATAGGCCCTGGGAGATGCATGCTAGGGTTCTAATACACTTTGTACATGGTAGATACATTGTAGACACACCCAAGAGCTGCTATTTCAATTTACTCATGTCCCCCCCCCCCCCCAGTCTTCCTTCCATTAACATACAAACTGAAATGTGCTCTTTACTAACATAGGCCCTGGGAGATACATGCTAGAGTTATGATATGCTTTGTATACAATCACATTGCTAAATTATGGCCTCGGATAATAGCTCTAACGCTTCAACGTGAAATGTTTGTGGCAGCTAATAAAGGTACCAAGTAACATAACCTTGCATGCCACAATCCTGTCCTGAGGTTCCTGAATATACTGATTTTGTAAATTGTAGCTGTAGCTCTCACCTTGGTTTTGACACAAAAAGACCTATTTCAAACAAACATAATCTCGTAACCAATACCCTCAAAAGTTAACCTATAGTTTCAGGTGAAAGTGCTTTGATGGATAATTGTCTTATGAATGAAGGATAATGGATGCAAAGAGAGGTCTGTCAAGGGATTATTCTACCTATACAAGCAGATGGGACCACTAGGTGGGTTTTCATCAGCTTAAGATTGAAGAATAACCCGTTATTTGGGGATCTCGGGTATTAGCCCGAACCGTGCTGAAACATGCAATTACGTCTTCATTAACTCAAGCTGTAAATTAGCCCCATGTAAGAGCACGTGCGAAATGGGATCGATATACCAACTCTTCATGCTCACGCTGATGAACCCACCATTTTGTGACTATTAGCAAGTTATTCGGCAAAGAAGTCCAAAATTTTTGTGGCTTACTTTTAGAGCGAAATAGCAGGTTAATTCTGTCTTCATCTTCCATCTTCATCCCCGTGTTGTCACTCTGTATTCACTTCATGTACGCATGATCATTCGAAATTTCGCGTAAAAAAGGGGTCTTTTTCTAAACATATTTGCGATTTCGAAAAAAAGGATT
This sequence comes from Echinometra lucunter, assembly GCA_029962745.1. Lineage (NCBI taxonomy): Eukaryota > Metazoa > Echinodermata > Echinoidea > Camarodonta > Echinometridae > Echinometra > Echinometra lucunter. The sequence continues at coordinate 24,765,944 of CM057163.1, forward strand.
GTTTTCATGAACTTCTACTCGAAACTGAAAAAAGGGTGGGTTTTTTTTCTGGTCCTTGTTTGCAAAAAGTGTACTTGGAATGTGAAAAATAGTGGTGTTTTATAAAGGCCAATTTGTACCTGTTTTGTGCCAAATAGGGGTAAACATGGCTGAAAATGTACTTGAAACACCGCGAAATAGGGGTCAAATTTTGGGTTGCCGAACGATCATGGTTACACCTTTGAATATAGAGTGACAACACCAGGGTCTTCAGTAGCTGGCTATTCTCTGATTGGGGTAATTCATGGGATTGGAAATAGCGGGCTATTCTTCATGCTTGAGCCGATGAGGACGCACCTAAATGTTTCATATCTCTGATATAGATACATGTATTAAATAGGTCTTTCAGTGCATGACCATGACTCATTCAACCTTTCATATACATGTATCCGTCAAACTCAATATCATTAAAACCATCTTCACGCGATGCCTGGAGTCTGACTCTGGACCAGCAACAGCAGTGTGTGGCAAAGGTATCATCATCTGAACACCATAAACACCTACATAGGGGTGTAGCTACTGGGGGAAGAGGGTGCACATGAACCCTACATCTTTCCAATCACTAACCTTATATGCCATGACAGTTTCAGCATCATGCTGAAGCCCACATCCTCATTTTTCTCTAAGATTTAAATTTCTTTTTTGCTTGGAATTCGCTTTTTAGAAATTGTAATTTTGAATTTTGGATATTTTCATTTATCTATGAACATGCATTTCATAATGTATCAATGTAAATGAATCTGGAATTCAGTGCCTGGCCACAATTTCTTTTCTTTTTTTTTTTTTACCAGTAAACCAATTTAAATGAATAAATAAACAATCAGTATAAAGCAATATGCATAACCTGGCTGAAGGACTGCTCTGCTCGACATAAAAACTTTGCATGATTACCCTTTTCTGGCTTGACTAGTTGCATGATGACCCTTTAGAGTTCAGACATTTAATTTTGAACTTGAACAACTTTGGTAATCTTAAAAGTACCCTTGGTAAATCTCTCCCATGCGAAAATAGAGTGGCCACAAGAAAATCCCTTATATGGCTCATAAAGAGAAGAAAATAGAAAAAAAAAAAGATGATGAAGAGAAAGAGGGAGAAAGCAGGAAGACAGAGAAGGCAACATTTCTTTTTTGTTTTTAAACATGAATTGAAGATGATGCAACCAGCTTCAATCCCCCCTACCCCCCCCCCCCCATGGATGGGACTCTCTCTCTCTCTCTCTCTCTCTCTCACACACACACATTCCATCTACTTTGTTATCCATAGAGAAGTGCCCTCCCCATTATAAGATGGGAAAGCATATGGAGAGGGGGGCACTGTGTGAAAAGCTGACTGATACAACCCTTTCCAAAAGGCTTCCTTTTTTTCTGACCATTTTTTTTTTCACAGTTCAGGTCAGCCCGATACCCCACACCCCTCACCTGCCCCCACCCTCCCTCCCTAACGAACATGTGACAGCTACCCCGAAATGGCTTGGCCAGTGATGCTATAATAACTATCATTAATGCTAATGCTGTCACTTGATGGGTTTACATTGCCTCATTATTAAAAATGAAACAAGTCTTGGCTGTGTGGTATACATTCTAAAGAAATCACAGTAGTTCTATTATGGTAATTCACATTTAAATTACGTGATTACATTTGGCATCTTTCAAACATCATATTTAAAATTGTTTTCTACATTTCTAGTTGAAGTTAACTTGCCTATCTCTTTGATTGTACTTGTTTTGAATGATTTAATCCTAGACAATTCTCATGCAAGCACAACAAAAAATGTGAATATCAAAAAAGAGGTCCATGGGTGATTATAACCACCTTGTTTCTCAAAATATCAGTTAATAAGAGAAAAGGATTAGATCTCTGTGATATTTGCAATTCCACGCTTCACTGAATATTGCCAGCATTTTTCTTTATTTCATTGTAGCTTAAAGGTAACATGTCAAAATATGAAGTATCAATATCACTTATAATAAACATTTATTATTACCTGCAAGGCTATTTGTCTCAATACCTAATAAAAGTGACGATCCAATTTTCTACATCATTAATATTTGGCAAGAAAGCATTTGGAGCTGAGGAAATACTTCGTTCTCAATGTCCAATATCCTTAATGAATTTCTTATGGCATTTACGAGCTTCTTACCCTAGACTTTAATGGGTCGGAAATTTCAGAATATTGAGATGCACATTCTGCAAGGTCATGCCTCATTGGAAATTACCGCAGCACTTTCTCATTACAATTTACCAATTTGGTAGCAGGTCAATGCTTACAGACATTACTGTAGATAATATACATGTACATGTACGTGCACAGATTACTAGGCAACTGCTACTTGTGCTTTATTTATTTTAATTTTTATTTAATTTTTTATTTATTTTCTTATTAAATACATTCATTTTCTGTTTATTATTCATTTATTTATCATTACTTTTGTCTATCTATTTATAAAATTTATCTATTCATTACTTATTCATATATTTATTATTTATTTTTCATTTGGTCATTTATTTCTTTATTTCTTTATTATTATTTTTTTTGGGGGGGGGAGGGAGGGGGATAACACACACATATGTGTGGGTATACATGTACCTGGTGCTTTTACCAAAAAATGATATAATGCATTTGATGCTTTGATTTATAAACAATTACAATGTATGCAAAATAAACCCTTTCCACATGAAAAAAATGATGTTAAGATTTCATCATTTTACAAAATATTCAGAAATATCAATTGGAAAAGTTGCTTATACAGAATCCTGATCAGTAAAGAGAATTTAATCTTTAAAAGATGTCCCAAAGACTCCCAAATGTAACACATTTAATGATTCATTTTTTTCTGTGGCAAGATCGATGATAAAAGAAATTATGTTTTAATCCATATCAAAGTCATTGCATAACTAGTTAATTATGACATCTGTAATCTTTCTCATATACCTAACAAGATCCCATCCACCAGCAAAAACCACAAGGAAGGGCCTGGATAAATTTGTAACTGGAACAGGTTTTCTTCTCATTTTCACAAAGCGTTATATCTAGAGGTAGCTCGAGGTTGGGAAGGGGCTGACATTTTTCTTTCACAACATTTTGTCTGAAAATCACTGAAACCAATGACATTGCTCTCTCCCTCCCCTCTCTCTCTCTCTCTCTCCTAAAATTTCTTAAAGGAGAATGCAACCTTGGCATCAGTGTGCTCTTCATGAATAAAGATGACCAAGAAGAGTATACAGTGAAAGTTTGAGCAAATCGGACAATCTGTTCCAGAGTTATGACTTGTGAAAGTTTCAGTAAATCCCTATTATGGGATCCTTGAATTGGCAACTTTGCCAGCATCTGTGATGTCCTCATGGACAACTCTCAATTCATTTTGTACATAATTTTTTCCAAAAAAAAAAAAAAGATTTATACGAAATTTCAAGTCAGAAATCCACATAATTCTTCCCAAAGTGCTTGCAGAATTGATATAGCCATGCCATACTCAAACAATAAATCAATAGAATTTTTATTTTTCTTGAAAAGAAAGAAAATGTTAAATTCTGTGTACAAAATGAATGGAGAGACATCAAAGATACTGGCAAAGCTGCCAATTCAAGGATCCGATAATAAGGATTTACTTAAACTTTCAAACTTCATAACTCTTGAACAGATTGTCCGATTTTGCTCAAACTTTCACTGTTTACTGTTCTTGTTCTTCTTCATTCACTGGAAGCACACTAATGTCTGGGTTGCATTCTCCTTTAAGGGGGTTCACAGTACTTGCTAATCTGTCATGATACCAAATAAATGTATGGCACCACAAAGCTAAATCAATGGATATATCCCAACGCTGCAGGAAAAAAGTATCATGGGTACCATGGTATTCTTTAACAAAACCATGAAAGTACCATGAAAATACCATGAAAGTACCATGCAAGTACCATGCAAGTACCATGAAAATACCATGAAAATACCATGAAAATACCATGAAAATACCATGAAAATACCATGAAAATACCATGAAAATACCATGAAAATACCATGAAAATACCATGAAAATACCATGAAAATACCATGAAAATACCATGAAAGTACCATCAATTTACTAGCACAATGATTTGATGGTAATTTCATCAAGTACCATGGTACCAGTTACCATGGTACCAACAGTACTTCTTAACAAGGGAAAGTTCTTGTCACCAAACATAGCATCTCATGAAGCGTCATCTTGCAACATTTTCTGGTCTAATTACTACCGGTATACTTCATCTGTTAGAAAGGGTATACAATAACCCCACCCAAAACCATCACTTCGCCAGACGTCAGGCCTATAGATGCCATTTTGCTTGAGAAAGGTCAATGGGAAAGAGGGGGGGGGCACCTCGGAAGCTATGGTGTTCTTTAAGGGATGTCACAAATTTCCTGCATAGGCTGGGGAAGTGAATCACAACTAGTCTTTGTATCAGACATTCAAGTTTTAACATTTCTTATCTCATTTGAGCTTGTTCACATTAAAAGCAGCAACCCCCCTAGTAAACCCCCACGTATTTTTTTGCTCATGGTGTTGTGGTCTGTTGGTATGTCCTCAGACCGTAGATCACAAAGTTGGGGGTTCAAGTCCCGCCATGACACCAATGTCTTTTGGCAAGACACTAATCTACAATTGCCACTCTCGACCCAGGTGTAGTAAATGGTAAAATGCTGGAGTGCCTTAGTGTCGATTCTGACAGACAAGGGGAGCGTTTCATGAAGAGATTTGTCGGTGATTTTCACTGACTAATTTGCTTTCAGCCAATCAGATGCAAGGATTTTCAGTAGCTTATAACATTTGTTGGTGATTTTCACAGACAAAACTCTTCATGAAACGCTCCCCTGAGCACTACACTAGAACCCACTATTATTACTGGAATATAAAGGGGCAAAAGAACAAACAAACAAAAAACAATACCATGAAGGGAAGTGGTGGCAAAATATGTAGATCAATCAAATTCTATGAAGTTAGTGTAATGTCATGAATTTACATGTATGTGTGCAACCTTGGGCAAAACTCTATTTCATTTGAGCTTGGAACATGATATTAAACTTATTAGATTAAAACCACTGAAAAGCAATCAGTTTATCTACAGATCTTTCATTTTTCATGTATAAATCAAGTGCAATCGCCAAATGGATTCTGCTGAATGCATCCAAAGTGCATGAGGCATCATCACGAAAGCTGATGAAAGCCAGCATCAAAATGGCAATTTCAATTTATTATACATGAGAGGAAGAGACAGACAGAGAGAGAGAGAGAGAAAGAGAGAGTCAGAGATCAAGAGATAGATCAAGCAAGTACATGTATATTGTAGGTCTAGAATGTAAACTATACACTATATCGTCTGTTTGAGGCCAGAAGGGCGTTAAGTCTTTATAAAATGATATGACATAACGCCCTTCTGGCTCCGAACAGACAATACATTCCCTTATATCTTCTGCAATTCTCGTCACTGCATGTATGTTTACAATGGACTTCTGACCATATATAGTTGTCAAACCTGTTTCATTGACTTCTGCTATACATAGGTGTTGAGGAGTATGAAATAAAGTCTTGAATTATCATAAGTCATGGTATTGAAAGTAGAGATTTCCTGCAAATCTTTCACCCATCCCCCACAGGAACTGGATGGCTCATGTATTAAGTCTATGGGAAATAAAGAACTCAGTGATCAATGGATTTTGAAGTGCTATAATCACATCAAGAAATGTATGACCAGACCTCCCCACCTTTCTGACTGAGAAATAGGATAATTTTGCTTAAAATAGGAAAGAAACAGCATTTCCCATAGGAGAGTGTGTAGCATATTTATCAAGAAAAATAGGAAAATCATTTTGAAACAAGAGCTTGGAATGGTCAGAATTCAGATTCTTTCCTCCTAATTCAGAATGGTTGGGTGGTCTGTATGACCAAAACAACTGTCCAGAACATAAAGAAGGTGAAAAGTGAGCTTATGATGACAAAAAAAATCAGAGAAGCTTAATTACCATTCACGAGATGGAGAGTTCTACGAGCAACCGACAGTACAAAGCAAACAATACATTATGCATGGAATACACTCTCACAATATTAATGGACAGATCTAGAGCACTCATATAAATGTACCACTCAATCAAATCGATGGTTCTTCCTAATCAAAATCCAGGGCCCCCGTTTCATGGCGCTTGTTATTAGTAACAACTGCCACATTTCTAAAACAAATTTGCCCTCAACCAATCAGATGCAAGGTTTTCTGTAGCTTGCAACAGTTATTGCAACTTGTTATTGATAACAAGTTCTATGAAACGGGGGCCCAGGGCTTATCACTAATTTGCATCCAGGGAACACAGCTCCAGACAATCGAAAGCGAATGCATGATCGCCATGGCGACAGTGCAATCGGTCAACTGGTCATGGGCGAGGTCACCACTGTCAATGAATGGAACGACCATTCAGGCAAAAATATTGGTGTCATTTGCGGTTGATGACCATGTATAACGCTAAGCAGGGGCACAATGAGAGCTAGTGGGGAAGGGGGTAGGGGAACAAGGAAACAGGAGATGGGGACTGGAGAAAATGGGGGAGGGGATTGCCTCTCTTCACAGCGAGAGAAAAAAAACAACTACTGAAAACTAAACTTCCCTGTAATGGTTAATTTGCCATTAATCACCAAGCATAAGCAACATATACAATGAAAGTATTCAATCTCAGTCATGAACCACACTCAGTCTAGGGGTGGAGTGAGGAACTCTAGGGTGGGGGGCGGGGGATGTTAACATATTATGTAGTTACAGTATACATAACGAACCCTCAATGTTACAGTATTTGCATGTTGGTCGAAAATTTACACAATATAATGTACACTAATCAAACAATTGCTAATCTCCACCCTGGTGTATCAAATGTGTACCCAGTAGTAAGAATTTCCTTGAAATGCTAGAGCGCCTTAATAGCAACCATGCTAAAGCCAGTGTAATAGCCAGTGAAGTGCCGGGAGTATCAAATCTGACGGACATGAGCCCTATGTAAAAGAACCCACTGCTATTATTATTAGGTGGTCTGTCATTTATGCAGATCACCTTTTAATTATTATTATCATTATTATTATTACTATTATTACTATCATTATTAACCCATTCGTGACAGAGGTCCACATTTTGTGGTCTGGCCTATATCTTTTGATGCAAAGTCCTAAAAATCATATCAAATACATGAGCAGAAAGAGCAAAATATTCTACACAAACTGTGCCCATTTTGGTTGCATCAATATTTGTTGTTTGATGCTGAAAATGTTTTAAAGGAAAATAAGCATTAAAATCCTTAAATTGGTGATGACAGAAAGTTTAAAATCACCGTTTTCCCCTGCAAACTGGCAACTTTTTGACTTCTCATCATAATTTCTGTCAATTTATATTCATTTCAGATACATGACGTTTTATAAGAAAAATGTAGCAATAAAATAAAAATGTTGGTGTTGCCAATTTGAAGAATAAAAGCTGATCAAATTAGGCTTTAAATAATTCCTGTCACGAATGGGATAAACACACACAACACACTAGCATTGGTAAGGAGTGGGGGAAGGGGAAGGGGAAGGGGAGATATCTATCTGGCTATGGGAGGAAGAAATGAATCCCCAGTATTTCGTGGCCATATTTGGTAATTTTGAGTGGCTCAATTAAGGTTGAGTCACTAGCAGAGTGGAAATTGCGACAGGGCAGCCTAATATCTCGACAGATCAGTTTAGTATTACAGGCCAGTATGTCGCAGTCAACTCAGTCAAGTTCTATACACTGTAATTCAAAATCCAGTGTTTGGGGAGGATACTGGGAATTCAGAGAGTGCACATTATTGTATGAAATAATTTTGGTACTGATTGAGTCCTGATTCTAATTACTTATCTAGTAGCTTGATAAATTCATGAATATCATAAAACATGTGGTTATTACAGGAGTATATATGTATGGTCTAGTGAAACATATAACAGTATTATCAATATGGGATATTTTCATTGAACATCTATAAACTTTGAAAGCACATAGAGACATTATATCATAATGTGATATGTGCTATGCAAGAATGGCATATTATTATTATTATTTTAAAAAGTTCAGGTTTCTTGAAATATGTAGGATTGCTTCTATTCATTTTTTCCTCAGGAGGGGGTGGGTGAGTGTTTCTTTTTTTTTTTTTTTTTTTGGTATGTGGTCACTAAGTTTTGTTGTCTTTTTTCTAGAACAGAGAAGTTCAGTCTGCCAAAATGCAAAGGGCATCGAAGGCAAGTTTTCTGACCTCCTAAAAGGAACAAGAAATAAAATGGATATTATAAATGGTCTGGAATAATATTCATTATCAAAATATGATATTCATCATCAATCTCCCCCAAATAAATGGTCTTGGGGAGATGGAGCATTCATGTCAGCAGCTCCCCAAATGTGGCACAGTCTCCCCAAAGCAGTACAAGATTGTGAGACTTGTAATGATTTTAAGTCCAAGTTGAAAACACTTTTTTGATGAATGCATGTTTACCTTTTCCTGAATATGTATTTTATGTACTGTAAGTTTACCCCATAGCTGATTTCAAATAGTAAGGGCCTTGAGCACCTTTTGAGGTGGATGGTTGCACAGTATAAATGTCTCTATTATTATTATTATTATTATCATTACTACTATCACTCCATCGTGACAACCATACATGTAAATCAACTGGTCATGATGACAGCGGACAAATAGTCTTAATGACTTGCATTTACAAATCCCTTATCATCGTCAAGAACAGAATTAACGAATTGGAACCAGAATTGAGATCATAGTCAGGAAATGAGTAGGATATGAGTGGCTACCGTGGGTCATAGGATGCCCTCAACCAAGGTCGCTGAAGGACGAAAATAAGCATTCACCAGATGAAACTTCCCATCAAATTGGCAACATCAACAATGATGAATAAATGGTTGTTGAAATGAATACACATTGAAGCCTTATAAGATCAGGGGACCGCAAATGAATTAAAGGGGAGCAGTGTTATGCAGCCTTTTTAATATACTCTATTAGCATTTTGCACTTTTCATTTCATTCAAACATCATTCATGCACAATGCATAGAAAATCTCTAATTCAAAATTTTGATCACACGGGCAATGTTGATATGATTACGATTGAAGAATAATCATGAAATTATAATAGGAGGTCTCTGGCCACTGAACCTTTGGATATCCTTTTGATTCCCTTTATTGAATATTATTTGCACTTTTGAATTTAAAGTGGAAGTTCATCATGATGTGAACAGAGGCATAATGAGCCAAATATTTTGAGGGGGTGGCTGCATTATTTTTAAAAAATGAGGAAAGGGGAGGGGGGCAGCTGCTCACAACCACAACAAAAAAAAATCCACTTATCTAGGAACATGAAGAATAACAGAATAAAAAGGGTCAAATCGGCTAGATATTCAAGAAAATTTCATGTTTGATGCAATGACATTGCTGAAGAAATACGAATAGCGGGTAATAAATCGTTAAATGAAAAAGAAAAACAAAAAAACACCAGTTGTTAAAATAAAGGGGCAGCAGCCCCCCCCCCCCCCCCCATTGAAAAACCCAACCAATAGTAGATGTGAACACAGAAAATCTGTTTCAATGTATCCTAATAATGATAAACACCATACTCCAACCCTCATCCTAAACCGAACTTAAAACCAAATTACTACCCAAACAATGGGAAAGGTTGGATCAATGTAAAAGCAGAGAACTCAAGCTGAAAACTTTGAAGTTCAACCGACTGAAATACTAATCTCATATGCGCATCCCAAGAAGCACTAAATTAAATCATACTGTTTACCGTGGCAACCGTTACTACACAACTCTGGAGACTGTCAAATCCTTGACGTCAAATGAAGCATTCGATGTGAAACTTGAATGCACCTATTTCCTTTACAATCATTGCTGAAGTAAAGCCAAAATATAAATAAATCATGAAATCAGTTTCAGTTCTAAAGTTTAGTAAGTTTTCAAAGACCACATCATCCATAATAGAGAGGTATGAAAGAATATACGACAAATAAAAATAACACATTTACATGTCTTGCAAAGGAAGCAGTAAACATTCACGGAAAGTAAAGGGGGTCAGGGGTTGAGCATGCAAAACAACACATTATCATCAAGTCTAGGGAAATGTTCCGACTCAAAAATTGGGGGGGGGGGGGGGGTGCAGACACCCTAACCCTTGAGTTCTGCAGTCCTCTGGTCTGGTCCCGGGAGGGGGGGGGGGCTTAACTCTTGTCATTTGTGAGCCCTTCACCTTTTTTCAGGATGGAAATGAAAACAACCAAATAAAACAATTTTTATTCATCAGACAGTATGAGATAATGTACCACATATATTTTGAGCAGTTTGAGCACTTAAGGGGTTGATTTGATATTTCTTTGCTCCATGTATTTCATCATGTCACAGCATAATAAACAACCCAAAGGGGGCCTATTGCAGATTTTACTTGACAAGAGAAATCCTTCATGACATATTGCCAAGAATAGAGATTGTTTTAACCCCAAAGGGCTGGAATCAATCCAACTCATTAGCTGGAACAATCGCTTTCTCCAAAACAGATCAGCAACAATCATGACATCATGATCAGAATCTGATCCCCTGATGGAAATCCCCAACACAAAATGCACTGTAAGGGTGAAAGTCAGAACTGATGTGTGCTTTTGAATAGAGCTAACACCAAATTGGCAGCAAGATATCTGTTTATCCATCACCATTTTAAAGGTCACATAACATGTAATTTATTTCACAAGGTAAATGCACTCATGGCCGTACGCAGCGGGAGAGCAGGGGGGGGGGGGGGGGGCAACTGCCCCCCCCCCTCCTAAAATTTTGAAAACTTACATTTTTTTACTGAAAATTTTCACATAATTCACCAAAAGTGTGCACCTAATCCTTCAATTTCACTTTAAGAAATGCAAAAGCACCCTCATGACCAGCTTGGTCACTTCGCTCCCTCGCTTTCGAGTTTCTTCGAAAATTTTTCGTGTCTTGCCCCCCCCCCCTGGAAAAAATTATTAGGCATATTTTTCTAACTCAAAGCAAAGCATAAGAAATCTATTGACTTATCTTGTTTATTAACCCTATAGCTATTGGAATCAGATAGCCCCATGTATAAAGTCCATGGGAATATAAGAATTCAGTAGTCAACAGGTTAAGTTTGGAAAAAAAGTCAATAAATTGGTTCCCTCTTATTTCTTTGTGTGAAATCCCCAACCCCCAAAAGAATTGAGAGCAAGGAGAATGCGATTAAAGTGATATACTTTACCACAGAATTTGGTATGCAGTTTTGCTTCCACACACAATAAATGAAGGGGATCATTTTGATCACTTTCAAAGAAATCTCTTCATCCCTCTCCATAATGGTCAAAAAAGGAAAACAATATAATCCTGTATAATGGTTCAGTTCTGTTCAGCCAGAAAAAATATGGTTCCCTCTCTCATTTCCTGGGGGGGGGGGGGGGGGGCTTGGCTTTTGTTTCTTTTTGAGGGTTTTTTTTGGGGGGGTAATGTTTGTGTAAATGTGCAATAATTACATCTCCTGTGGCTTGCCAAAGCATTTTTTTCATATTTTCTAGGCTTCGGTTTTCTATAAATGGCAAGCTGCCTGAGAAAGAACATGTTTAAGCCCATGCAAACCATTATAAACTCCTCATAAACATTTTTATTTCTGCAGTAACCAAATAAAGTACTCATAGCATTGGATAATTCTTATAATGTTTGATCATGATATGTTTCTAGCACATTTTTATGGTGACCATTACTTGAGCCAAACACGTAGGGCTGTGGCATATCAGTTCCTCATCTACACTGTCTAGCTAGTCTGCAGGCACAAACCCTGCTCTGTCAAATAAGTTATAGAGGTCTGAGCAGGAGACTAAGGAAGGTCAATGGGGATCGTGTACTAAAGCTGCTCACACTGACACAGGCAGTCGGCAGTCTTGCTAGGCTTCTCTCCAGACCCAAATGTAATTTAAGAAAGTGTCAATTAGGGTCTGCGCCTTCAGACTACATCCACACCTGGGTAGGGAGTGGCAAACATGGATTATTGTCTTGCCAAAAACATTGGTACCGGGCCGGGATTTGAACCTTCAACCCTTTGAGATGCATGTGAATGAACACTACTCCATGACACCTCCAATTAATAAATCATTTAAAATTACTATCCCATTTCTTCTCAAAATCCAGCCTCCTTGGGAAAAAGCAAAAGATCTCATATGCAAAAACTATATTGTCTGTATACTTAATGCCCCTGAGTAACTTTTAAAAAAACTTAAAAAAAAAATGAAACTGAAACTGAAACTGAAGTGTACGTAATATTATGTAAACATGAAACCCTGAGAAAAGCACTTCAAATGCATCATCATGTGCTTCATAAAGAGTGAAAATACACAAGTGACTAGAAATGCTAGATATTTTTTACCCCATACACTGCAGTGTTAGACCAAAGCATACCCAGGTTGGGTTTGCAAATGGCAGAAGTCACTGATTAATAACATCTTCTACATGTATAAATTTCAAAGCTTTTATATTCCTGGCTGTTTGTATATTCTGAACATCTTTAAAGGCATTGGCTAACTTTGTGAGCAGCTGATTTAAAAAATTCTCAAACTAAGATGAAACATGTGTATGAGTACTTGTATTTATACTCAAAAGCCCTGAAACCAACCATAATTTGGAAGGAAAAGCCGTAAGTTAGACGCAAACCGCGATTTTATTAGCTTTCGTCTCGAGAGACACTGAACTAAGAGGACCGTTTGCGCGAATTCAAAAATACCGTTACTTGCCTTCCGCCGCATGATACGTCAATACACACAGCGCGGTCCGTTGAGTCATGTGCGCATGCGCACTCCTTACGTTGGGTCTATGCAACCGACCCTCGTATATTTTTCAAACAATGGTTCACATTTCTAATATTTAAAAATACTTCCCGTGGATATTATGCTCTGAAACTTTCACACTGGTATTTTTAGACTATAACCCTAATGTTTATCCCATTTTTAAGTAACAAAATGAGATTTTTTTAAAATCATAACAATGTTAGCCAATGCCTTTAAACAACACAGACATCAAAATTCAACAATTTATCAAATCAAGCCTCCACAAAGTTACCAGATCCCTTTAATGGTACAGTTGTATCAAATCTGGTTTCTAAGCCATGGCAACAAAACCAGTGGGATAATATGAATTGTAACAAACAGAAAAACATCACAATGGAAATAAATGAAACATCATAACCTCCAAATCAATATGCTGCCTTTCAAAAGATATAAATGCTCGAATGAGCAATTCATATAAGCCCTGATTTAATAATGGTTATCACTGTCAGCAGATCTGATGATATTTATGTCAATATCATAAACTGTAACTTGTTTGCTCTTCTCATGGTAATTGTTCATTCCAGTAGAAAAACAGAAAAAAATTGTTTATGGCAAAACCATTATTGTGGGGGTTTTGTGGGTTTTCATAATAAATGGAAAAAGAAAGTATGACGCCTAATAGTGCTCTTGATGACTGTCAAGCATGTAACCACTTTAATTTCTTTTTACAAATTATCAGTTCAAGTAAAAAATAATGCAAATAAGTCATGGAGCCATTATCATGTTCCACCGAGCCTAACACAAGCATTGCATTGCACAATGCAAGAATAAAATGATTGACTCTCATGGAATGTCTATCAAAAGGCATGAATGTCAAATGACCGTTCCCGACCAGAACAAGAAAGTTGAAAGAAGAAAACATAATTTAGTTTCTACTGGAAAATGTACATGTAATCCCAAAAGTGATGATCTTTTAAGTTTTAAACTGTAAGTCATCATCATTTTTAGCACCTTTTTTTTTAAATTTGAAATGCTATGAATTATAACAGTAACCATACATAGCAAAAAAAAAATCACAGAAACTCACACATGTACACAGACACCTCTAAAGTTTGACTGCGAACAAACGAGTTTTAAATGTGAGCAGGGGATGAATGCACTGAGAGCTTGATTTAGAAAAACAACAAAAACAAAATTTAACCATTTTTGTAAATTTGATATATTTCCAACTGAAGTTGTGAAATTATACTTAAGTTTAGATCATAATTCTAATCACTTCCCTTGATACACGAGTGATGTACAGTATCAAATGAAAGGGATTCCTTTGTTTCATAAAATAGTGGCATTAATTTTAAAAAAAAAACCAGTCTCTAACCACTTTTTTTTGTTTGTTTTATTTGGGGTTTTTTGGCAAATCAAAGTACTCACATAATTCCTAAATTTCTTCCAGAAATCTTATCTAGACTATACAAAAACAAAACAAAACAAAAAAAAACAAAAAAAAAAACACACACATAGCTTGGGCTCTGATACAGCTAGAAAGTTGTTGCATGGCATAGCGCAGTTTTCACCGTCTGAACAGGGACTCCGTGCATATCATTGCAGACAACCCTGTATGGTGACTGGCATGCAAGAAAGCTGTTTGTGATGCAACCTCTCAACGACAAATAACGGAGGTCATCAAAGTGCAAAACCAGTCAAATGTTACACCAAGTTTCGTTCGTCAATGGAATATTTTTTTCACATATTTGTGTGGGATACAAATTCAACTGAATATTTTGTGACTGGATGAATTTCAAAAGAAAATGAATGTTGTTTTGCATAGTACGGTCATGCATGAGCAGCACCAACTCAATCAGACATTTACGCAAATATACATGTCAATGGATCATACAACAGATGAAACTGTTTCCAATCTTTAGATGCATTAAATGACTTTTGATTGCTTCATGATTAAAGGTAAAGTTATTTACTACAAGTAAAGCGAGACTTTTATTGAATTGATTTAAAAGTATATTTTTGTTAGATGATTAAACACTTAGTAAACTCTGTCGAATGCATAACTATAAAAGGCTGTGGCCAAAAATGATATTCCATACAGGCAGCAGCAATACCTTGCACGCAAGTCAAGATCCTAAACGTATTTCCTCTCCGTAAATCGCTCAATCCGTGAGTCAAATCTAGACTTCCTTCCTGGTTTTTCAATGTTACTTGTGGTTTGACACTCAACCTATCCTCTATGCCCTGATACTATCATGGGTAAAGACACTATCCTTCCTATTTACTTCACTGCCTTGAAAAATATAAACTGGAAGCCAAGAAAAGTTTTGCTCTGGGCTCCCCACCCCCCTTGCATAAAACTTACCATTAATGGTAACTCCACAATTATTGATAACTACCATGGTAACATTGCTCAACAGCCAATCAAATTCAAGGTTTTCATGGAAGTTACCATTAATGGCAAAGTCATGGAAAGCTTTCAAAGCACTCTGGAAATTCCCCCCCCCCCCATCACCACCCTGCCCTCACCCCTCCTCTCCCGCTCCAAGTCATCTACATAAAAATCTTTCCTCAAAAGACCAGTTTAATAATGTATGCAAATATATGCACATAAATTTCTCTCCAGAAATCTTGGTGTAATCAACCATTCAGTACATATGCTTAGAGGCATTTGAATAGATGGAATCCAGTTGGAATGCATTAATGTGTTAGTTGTTCCCATGTCAGACAAGCCTCTGGCAAGTTTCTTAATAGTAAAACGAAAATTTTTTAAAACAGGTACGTGTACATGCATAAATTTACAAAATAGGTCTATTAAGGAGCCCTCTCTCTGTAAATTGAAACATGTGAAAACTATTCACAAGAAACATTTTTCTCAAATTTAAAGCTCATGAGGAGAAAGTAATTTTTGACATTAGTTGTTACCATGACAAAACAAGCAATTCATGAACTAGATGTAGCGTGTATTTGAACTGAAAAAGTGGACATATAAATAGACAAGGAGTGAGGAGTTGGTTAGCTCTCAGTTGGATCTATATGTAATTCCAAATTTATTCCACTTCCTTTGAAACATTTGCTGAATATAAACCATCAGACCAGAAGATGAACTGAAAAAAGAATTAAATTCACAGCTGCAGAATTAAAAAAAAAACAGCTGCTAGCAGTCTGTCTTCTGTCTATTAAGCCTTCCAATAAGCCTGGTTTCAATGAACCTCTCACAAAATCATCACAAGCACTGGTAAAAATCCACCGACATTCAAACTCAGTATTGAAGCTATGCATACAGTTAACAGGCATGCTAGACTTACTTTGAGATTAATATGCTGTAAATTCTGCATAAAATGTGAGGTCCTTGCAATTTTAACTTATCTAACACACCTTCGAAAAAACTGGTGTTGACAGGTTTTTATAACAGATCTTCCAAATATTTTCCAGCCCAATTTGTCAAATGTTTTCCTGCCAAATTTGTCGCCCACCATACACCCCCAACCCACCCCCCCCCCCTTCACATCCCTCCCTAAAACATACGTATCATGGTACCTATCATCCTGGATTTGTGACATTATCAGAGTGTACCTGTGTTGGCCAGGCTGAGTTTCCTGGGCAGATCGTGACGTCAAAAGTGCAAGTCATAAACCAACTACAGGGTCACGTTTACCGGACCTTTCATGCACTGTTCTTTCACTTCAAATCAGGAAGAGGTTTAGACTGAATCACCTGTGAAATAAGTTTTGATTTCATCTGACCGAGTTACAGGTTGATTAGTTGTAAAGCAGCTTGAATAACATGCTTAACCCATTTGTGACAGGAATTATTTAAAGCCTAATTTGATCAGCTTTTATTCTTCAAATTGGCAACACCAACATTTTTATTTTATTGCTACATTTTTCTTACAAAACGTCATGTATCTGAAATGAATATAAATTGACAGAAATTATGATGAGAAGTCAAAAAGTTGTCAATTTGCAGGGAAAAACAGTGATTTTAAACTTTCTATCACATTGCCAGTTTAAGGATTTTAATGCTTATTTTCCTTTAAAAATTTTCAGCATCAAATAACGAATATTGACACAACCAAAATGGGCACAGTTTGTGTAGAATTTTTTGCTCTTTCTGCTCATGTATTTGGTATGATTTTTAGGGCTTTGCATCAAAAGATATTAGGCCAAACCACAAAATGTGGACCTCTGTCATGAATGGGTTAAAAGGTTACAAGCAGTTCTGGCAAGCCTTAAAAATGATAAATTGTCAATCTTATTGCTTTTAGATGGTAAATAGCAAGATATCAACAAAGCTGGGATGCTTTTTAAGATTTCCCCTATCTCAAGGTGAATATTAAACAGATGAAAGACTGAAAACAATAACAATGATTTTTTTTTCATCAAAAGTACTCCCTTCGCTAGAGCTGCCCTACTAATGACATAAGCATTATCAAGACAGTTCATACTCCTTGTCTGCTCCTTCTCTTCCTACATTCTCTCATCTATTTCTCTTTACTTAATTTTCTTTTATTCATATTTTCTTTTTTTTGGGGGGGGGGGGACCGCCCCTATTGCCCACTCTGGCTAGGCAGGTGGTATCTTTAAAGTTAAAAACAACATCTCAAGTTGAGTAGTTTTAAAATCAAATCTAAGACAGAATAAAAGAGATCAGCAAAACTTTGAACGAATCGGGCACGGAATAAGAAAATTATGGCTATATCAAATTCTATGACTTTTTTTACACTAATCTATTAAAGCCATTTATGACACCATTTTATGGAAAACTCCCCATATGTTTTAAACACACATAACTAAACATTTTCATTTTGTTGAAGTAAATTTTCTTACGCCAAACTCCAGATGGTGTTTTTTCCATGACATATTTGGGACAAGGAAAATGAAAAAATGTGTTCTTCAAGAAAATAAAGAATATGTGTAATTCTGTGTACATATCATTTAAAGAGTTGTCCACAAATTATATCACCAATAGTCATGGTAGTGTCAAAATCAGAAAATGTCATTCAGGCATAACTTTCTTATTCCATGTCTGATATTTCATTCATATTTTCACTGATCTGTGTTACCGTCTTTAATAGCTCTGATTTAAAAATTACTTGGCATGAGGGTTTTGGTTTCCATTAAACTAAAAACCTCTCAGAGCATTATCGTTTTATCAGTCAATATCGAAGGAGAACTTACAATGTGACTTGGATTCACATGAATGCAAAGCTTCAAGAGCGATCTATGGCTTCCCCTCATTGATACAGGCAATTAAACAAGTCAGCATGTCAAGCCAAGACTTGTATTGAAGTACCCTAACCCAATTTCCCTTCAGCGTGTCCAGGTATCTGCCTATCAGTGAACAAAAGAGATCTTACAATGGTGTTTTGGGGTGCGGTAATCCTCAAGCTTCAAAGGATACTGCTAGGGTTTCTTCTAGAACTTCAAAAGACTCCATTCACAAATGATCCTGCTGAAGTCAATGCTTACCTGGATGTTGATAGTCTTGACATTTAGGCCTGTTTTTTTTTTCTTAGTATGACAGAAGGGAGGAGAAGGGCTAGTCTACAGGCACAGAACCTAACTGACAATTTGTACAATGCATCTTGAGAGAAGCCTAGCAAGATTGCCTGCTGGCCGTGTCAGTGGTCTGCAGCAGCTATAGTACATGATCCCCACTGACCACCTTTAGTCTCCTACTAAGACCTCTATAACATGTTTTGACAGATCAAGGTTGGTGAATGCAAACTAGAGAAGGGCAGGGTAAAATTCAGTATGTCAATTCTACTTCATCTGCAGAAATATGGGCAAAGTATGCGTAGATTTCTTTTTTTTTTCTTCCTCTCCTGCTTTTTAAAAATGTTTTCAGGGCCCTGCCTGTAATGGGCAAAACCATACAACGTGGAACCTGTCGCGGAATTTTCTGTCGAATAAGATTTAGCAGTGAGGGTGGAGGGAGGCCTTAACAAATCTAAAACGCTGATTTTTTATTTTTTCACTTTTTTATGCTCAATTGTTTGTTAGAAACTTGAATGTCAATAGCAAATTTATACGAAAAATGTGGCAATCACTATTTTACTTCTTGCATAAGAAAAATTGGTAAAATTGTGAACAAATTGGTCCAACAGCTCCTGCCCCCATCCAATTCAAATGGTCTCCCGGCAGCCACATTATCATAAAATGCATCAACTTTGGTTCTTGCCCATAAACTTCAATCATATGTAAATGCTGCCCTTGGCAATTGATATATTTGCACCCAACCTACAACTGATTGTATCAAACTTCAAATTATCAAAACAGTTCTGATTAAAAAAAAACAAAACTACTACTCCCCATTCAGTGATTCAAATTCCAAGCTTTTATGATTCCCTAATCTTTAGCAAATATTTAGACCTACTTGTTTCCCACCCACACAATGAATCATAAAGAACTGATACATCGCCTACGTTCATGTCCCATTTGTCAAAGATAAAGAGAACTTAAGGAAATAATAGAGATATCTGTTATTCAATACAATAATCATCTGCATTCCAACTCCTACACAAAAGTGCAGTAAAAATTTCCATTCATAAACATAATGATAGTAAATGAATCATACATTCATTTTGTGCAAGATGTGAACTTACAGATTTATTATCACTTTTTCATGAGATTCAAAATTTTGTGACCATCCTCCAAGATAGCATGAAGTGCGTCCATGCTATACAGTGCATGCATCGCGTAATGTATAGACACTGCAATGTATACACATGCATAGTGCACACACAGCACATCGATCGCACACGCGCAAAGAATGATGGTATACAGTAGATAAAACCAATTTTCGTTCACAAACAAAACGCTCGGCAAATAATTTCAATTATTCTGAAATATCGCACTTTTTACTGCGAGTTGAATTGCGATTAGAATCGCGATTATTAGTGAGATTATTCTGTCCACACACAAAATAAAATCGATTTTCTAATCGCGATTAGAAAATCGATTTCTGAATCTCACTTTTTACCTTGTGTGTGAACGCCCATGATATCTCTTGCCTTCTCCGCTTCATTCGTCAAGAATATATACACAGAAATAAGAAACAAATCAAATTTTTCCTGTTCTTTTCTCTGTTTACATTTACAGGATCTCTTACATGTACATGCTTGTCAGTTCTCTCTTTCTCTCTCTCTCTCTCTCCCATTCCTTCTCCATTTCTCATCCTTTAGTATAGACCAATTTCACCTCCGGTTTATGTATTTGGCCCTCTATCGGCGACGCCATTGCTGCGGTGGGCAAGCGCACTGACCGCGATAGGCTCTGTGTACAAAATAAATGTAAGATATGAGATATGCCCTGATATTGTTCCATTTACTTAATTCTAGATCAATAAAATAAAGCATGGATACATGGTAGATGAGGTAAGACAATGGCCATATCTGACAGATGAAGGTATAATGTATTTTTGTACTTTCAATGGTTTTTCAACTTAGTTTTGTTAGTAAAAGTTCGATTGCAGCATAGAAGCTGTAGTAAACGGGAGCCCTCAATCTTACCCTGTTTACAAAGTCATGTTTTCACTCATTAAATTTTATGCCAAAATACATAATGATAATGTTTCTTGACTTCAAAGTCCTTTCTGTTGATGTTTTTACCCACTGGCGACGAATTCCTTAACATTGCTTACGGAAACCTGTGTAGGGAGTACGGCTTCTCACACAAACAGGCTTCATGAGTCGAAAGCGAGTGAATTTCGCACTCAGTTAGCTTCTAATTTTTAAACTTTCTCCAATTCTTGTGGTATTTGAGCACCGCACAGCTGCGACCTGAACTTCCCTGATAATTTCTCCTTGCAAATTTTAAAAGAAATCTGTATATATTGGTCAAAATAGACAAAAAAAATCGAACGAATGTACATAACGCGCTATTGACTTGTGTACTATAAAAGTTGGAGCACCCACCGCAGTATGTCGAACTGTGTTGAACAGTCTGCTGCCCTCTTGCGTTGTGGGATTGGTCTATATCCTAATCTCACCTTATCCATTCCTTGTATCTCCCTCCTCAGGGCTTATCACCCATGCCAGCTACCCCCTTCCTCCCTCTTTCTTTTCATCTTTTCATCTCATTTCATCCCTCCACTCCTCCCTCTCTCAGGCGATGGGGGTGGTTGCCTCCCAAAAAAAGAAAGAAGAAAAAAGCGTGAGCGAGAAAAGAAAAAGGAAAGAGAACGTGAGAAGAGCGGGAGTAAACAAGGAACAGTGAAAAAGAAACGGAGCTTCCGCGCTACGCGGGGGAAGTGGGAAACTCCCCCCTCCCTGCACCCTCCTCCCTAGGGAGCGCGCTTCGCACGCTCAGTGATTCGCATGCTTTGCGTGCTCACTACCGCCCCCCCCCAAAATGAAATCCTAGTTACGCCACTACTATCTCTCTATCCCTACCCCCCTTCATTTCTCAATCTGCTCTATCCCTAAATCTCTCTTTATCCCCCTATCCCCCTCCTCCTCCTTTCTAGCCCCTACCCCCTCCATACCCTACCCTCCATTTCTCAATCCGCTTCATCCCTCTATCTCTCTCTCTACCCCTCCTCCGTCCTAGCCCCTACCCCTTCCCCCCTCGATTTCTTAATCCATATCTCTCTATCCCCCTCCTCCATCCTAGCCCGTGCCTCCCCTCCCCTCCCTACCCCCCTGCTCTCTCCCCCTCTCCCCCTCTTTCTATCATTCTTCCTCTTCATAACATCCAATAATGCTGTAAGCATTACATGTCTGTCTCTTGTCAAATCAACGACATTTTAGTGGTTAATTACAAGCTCACATTTTGCCAATAAATATCAATCAACTAATCCCTTCTTTAAATCCAATACAGCTGTCATTGTACTACTTCAATGTCACATTTTCTTGCAAATTACATTTTTCAGGATAGAGGTGGTGCACCCTTGGTGTATAGATTAAAAGTCTACCAACAATATACCAACAATAAATCCTTGTCACCAACAGAGATAAATCTGAAAAAGAAGGCAAGGATAAAATATGCATTAAAAATGACATGTGTATATATCAAAGAAACCAACTGGAGTTTATATTATAGCCTACGTGTAAAGCAGTACATCTTTGAATAATTTATTTTTCAAGTACAAATTCCTTTTGGTAAAATGTTAGTGTTTTGCAACTGAAGTTTCTAAAGTATAAAGAAAATAATAAGAAAATATATTCCATGATACTTTACATGTAGATCATAATTCCAAACTTCTTCATTATATAATTGAGGTATCAAACCAAAGGCAATTTTCCTTTCATACGTTCAGGTCACTTTTTAAAATGTTATGTAAAAAAGGGCCTTTGTCGGTTTTTGCAATCCAACTCTTGAAACTATTATCATTTCACAGCTGCATGTACAGTGTTGCAAATGCTGAAACATTAAAGTACATTGTTTGTATAAAAATGACACAATGATTAGTTAAAATAGATATTTCAATGAAAAAATAAGTTAACACAGTGACTGTCATGTTAGGTTAAATAAAAAATCCATATATAGCAGAGTAGTTCACCTAATGGCTAAGATACCAGGTTCCCCATATTTAATGTACACGTATGGTGATCAGAGAATTTGGTAGTCAACAGGTTTACTGGAGGTGAAAATGTAGCTTCGTTTCTGGGTCAAATAACACCAGTCTTGTTGGTCTCTTTTATAACTTTCAAGGCTATTTGTCAGGCCTATTATTTGGCCTTTCCACTGTCTGATACACCAGAATAAAAAAGATAAATTCTGATATTCTTGATCCAGGGGCATTCAGCCCCCCCCCCCCCACCTTTTTTTTTTTTTTTCTTTTTAAAGAAATGGGAGAGTTGACCAAGCAAGCAAGGATGTTACATCAATTATAATGCTGGATTATTGTGCCTGCACAAAAATGCATGTTTGGTACTACATGTAACCAACATCCCCCCCCCCCCCCCCCCCCCCCCATCAGTGGCCCCTGAGACCAATTTTCTCACTATTCTCAGGAGTTAATTCATCATTTTTTAGTCTGTTCATGTCTTTTGGGTCTGTTTCTTTCTCTTTGTGATTTTGCCTCTGTCTCTGGACCCTGGTACTGAAAATCAGTTTGAAGATATAAAGGGCGGTGCATTGCTACTTGGTCTAATCCCACTTTGTCTAATGCCCGTTTGGTCTCATCCCACATTGCCTAATTCCATTTCTACAACCAGTTTGTCTAATAATCATTTGGCGTAATTACCACTCAACAAAATTTATCATTTCGTCTAATTTCCAGTTAGGCTATGCTCCTTTCGTCTAATACTTGGTCTAACACCACTTAGTCTATGTGATTAGATGAACTGGTAATAGACCAAATGGTCACTACAAGAAATGAGAAAAACTAACTACACAAAGTGGCCATTAGACCATTTGATCATTAGACAAAATGACAATTAGCCCAAGTGGGTATTAGACCAAGAATTGGACCAAACGGCAATTAGGCCCAATTGATAGTAGACCAAATGGGTTTAGCCATAGTGGTGTTAGGTGATCTTGGAATTAGACCAACTAGTATTAGTCTATGAGACCAAGTAGCTGTAAATCGTGAAAAGCCTGCCACGAGCAGCACCTTCCACACTGATCTCCCTGGTACAAACTACAGATTCTACTGTATTTGCAAGTCAAATACAGAGTCACCCCGCTTCTAGAATTTGGTCACAATGGGTTATTAACTTCCAATTGTCAATACACTTTTAAGGTCAAGGCAGCAGAACTATAAAATTCTATGCAAAATTAATGATGCAAAACTACAGATTTGATACTTGATACCCAAACTGACCTTTGTGGAAGAAAAACAAACCCCCAAATACTGAGTGGAATTCTCAACAAGATTAGATGTAAATAATTTGACAAATAGGTAGTTTTGAGAAATACCTAGAGCGTAACAGATCTCCACTGGATTTCAAAGATACACATCATAAAAAAAGGACACAAACAAAATGTATTCAAAGTTAAACAGGAGCTCAGGTTTATGAAACTGCATTCCAAGAGACATGGTCTAGCAAATACTACTACTAATAATAAGCATTTAGTACACTCTCCACAGTAAACTATCACAGCATTTACACAAAATGAGAAATAACATACAAGAGGAATTTCATTAAAATGGACCAAACGGCAATTAGGCCCAATTGATAGCAGACCAAACGGGTTTAGCCAAAATGAGAAATAACATACAAGAGGAATTTCATTAAAATGGACCAAACAGCAATTAGGCCCAATTGACAGTAGACCAATAACTGGATTAAGTATGAACTTTTCACTAAGTTGGCTTAGTAGTTTGCTTAAGTCATATTCAGTTCAATACTTTGAATTTTACTTTAGTGAGCCGACTTTTAGCCAAAATTCTTACCGATAAGCATTGTGATCTCATATTTTCAATGCGCAATTAACATGTCGAATCAAATACGCTATGTTATAATTCTGCGTAGCTCACGATGACTGCGTATAAAAACCTACATGTATGCCGGCCAATCAAGGCCTCCAATTGGCTTAAGTCTCCGAGATACATGCAGGTGTCTTAGATTTATAGTAAAATACTTAGCCAAATATTGAAATGAATACCAAATTTTGCTAGGTACATTTATCTAAGAAAAAACTAAGGAAAATACTCATATTTCTGACTCAAGTATTCAATTGAATACCGGCCCTGGCTTTGAAAAAGAAAAAAAAAATTATACCACTAGATCAGTTGTTTGGACACAAGTCGTCTGGACACAAACCCTATCTCAAGGTGCCAGAAACAGCATTCCCTGTATTACATGTGGTACAAATTGCTGTCAAAACAAACCAAAATCCATTTTCTTATCTTCCTTCGTTGGTGACACAACATTTGCACCTGCAACAATTGCTCGTCTTAATAATTTCTCCGAAGACATAGGGTTAAGGTTGGGGTTGTGATAGGGTTTTTGGTTCAGAATAGTGTGAGGATAGGGATTAAGTTTAGTGTTAGGTTTGGGGTTAGGTGTTATATTTTGCTTAACATGCAAGTTTTACATCGTAGCAACTGTCACTGCAGCAAATTTATAAGACCTTCTTTGCTACATTTCTAAGCCATTTTGCATCTTCTAGTTTTTACCCAAAATTTCCAGTAAAGAACATTCACTCAAGACCTCAAGTGCTCTAAATATTCATTTAGCATCATTGCCAGAACTGGGGTAAAGTTTCATAACATGTAGTTCCAAGGAGCCAAAGTCAGTTTCAACTCCTTTTTGCCCTTTCCTCTGACCTCGGCACCCAGCCCAGCCCAGACCCCCAAGTCAAATGCAAATCAACCTGTTCCTGGCCCCCCTCTATGCACCCCAAGATGGTCAACACAGATTGAAGGGGTGACCTTCACCTGTTTCCACTACCCCTCCCCCTTCTCCCTTCTTTAACCCTTCTTTACCCCTTTCTTTCTTCACTCCTTCCCAGTACTGCATTACTCCGACAAAAGGAAGCGAGTAGCTTACATGTATATCAACAATATCAATATTTTTTTTTTTTACCTAATGTGCTCTTCTCCCTGGCCAAATTTTATGCCTGAAAGCTCATCCTGAGATGAGTGTTAGGCAAGACATCATGGTATGGTATCGCATCGGCATCAGTGTAAATGACAGATACATTTTGCTCTTTTATCACTTTTGTCACTTTTGTCACTTGCTTCCTTTTGCCAAAGCAGAGCAGAAGAGTTTTCAAGCACAGACTCTATTCTGACAATTAATCCATGGACTATTAAAGGAAATTAACTGCAAAAGCAGAAATTATTGTGTGCATGAAACTTTCGGAAGTAGCCAAGATTTGTAGAAGCTTCATGTTGCGAACTAAATTAAACAAATAGGGATTCGCAAGTCCCGAAGTCCCTTTCATTTTATAGAGTACATTGAACTCCCACATTGTTTTTACTACAGTTCATATCTGCAGCTCATATTCTGAAGTGCCACTGAACCCATAACATACATGTATTACAGTTGTCTACTGGTGATTATGTACACTACAGGGTCGAAGAAGTGATACAGTCTCAAAGTTCAGAATCTGCTACATGTATGTGCTACAAGGGTATATATGCCTGTAAAACTACTGCCCCCTCCCTCATTCCTTTGCCCCCCCCCCCCAGATCCGGCAATCCGCACCTTGCCAGACCTGTGTGCTCGCGAGATAACGACAAATGTCACTTCCTTCTCGGTGGCTGCGGTATCTGATCGGCACTGACAGCCCTAATCCTACTACCGACGGGTTATCATGCGACAAGTGCAGGCTTGCTATAGCTGGGAGCGGTCACATACAAATATAGGGTCATCGGTGAACTTTCGGTCTTCAGCATAATCCCTGGTTTAGTTATACTTTCTATTAATATTCTGATATAAAAATAATGCAAATAGAAACAGATTTGACCAAGGTCAATTCTACAAGTGGAAAGATAAAGGCTTCTTGAGCTTTACAAGGAAATTAATTCAACTCAGAAGCATCGGGAATTTTTTGTCATTTCAGCCACAGAAGACTTGTTAAGTGAAAAAAGTAAACATTGTGCAGAAGGTTATGGAGATCTCTAAGCTACAAAGTGCTCTACATGAAAAAAAGAAGAAAATTTGCAACTGACAATTTCACCTATCAGAAGACATTTTTTGTTTAAATTCTCAATTTTCTTTCATTGCATGCATTTGGTAGAGGCTGAAATCAAAATATTTCTCTCCTGCAGTGTCACAAATACTCAGAGCTTCATTTGAGGTTTGCTTTTTATCCATTTTAATTTACTCTTTTAAAAACCTAAATACATTTGGGCATGACAGGTGCATTTACTTTTCTTTCTTTCTTTTTTCTCTTCTCAAGGAATTGGCACCACATGCAACAACTGGAAATCCTCCCCTCTCCCCCGGCAAAATAATAATAATGAAAGTCCTCAAGATCTGTGCCTCTTGCAAACTTCCATAAGTTTAGAGCATTCTGCTATTGACTGTGCACAATCAAAAAAGTGTAATACAATGGAAACTCATTACAAAGAGCTCCAATACAAAGATATCATGATATTTTGCTCGGTTTTTTTTTTAAATTTGTTACCCTGATATGACAAGACTTATGATATCAATGTTCAAGGTAATTTTCAAGGTCCCAAGGTCCTGATTATAAATATGCGTAGTGAGTTTTCACTGTAATGTAATAATCAAAGATAAAAAACTGGAGTTCTGGTCATGAATGCGATCATAATGTGAAAGAAACTGTTCCAAAGCAACTTTGAAAGTTAGATTAGTAAATACAGGTGTCTAGTGTGAGATTTGGATGTTATCAAATTGATAAAAAAATCATATGCTTTACCCAAAAGGTACTTGCACTGCACAAATGAGTATATCGGGCCACACACAAATCTGGCATTAATGTTACCCTAAACTTTTTCAGATTTTCTTGTCATATTTCCAATATGAGGGCGTTGGAAGAGCAATCCTTTCTAGGGGACATTTTTACTATGATATTCTTCCTAACTGACATGGAAAGAATGAGAAAGCTCACGAATTTATTTTTCACCTTTCCCACAACTCGACCATCTCTTTCACCCATAGAGGTACAGTGTCTCATTTAGGAGATGCCTTTGCAGTATCTGTCGGTCCAGAATGTTGGGTACTACATATCATACATCAGCAGAAAGAGAAAAATTCACTGAAATATTTTGAGTCCATTTTCAATAAAGTAGAGTGTGGCATTCTCGAATTAGAGCAATTTCATTGTAACTAATCATTAAACTATCTAAATTGGCAATGCAGTGAATATTATATAATCACTCTTTTCATGTTCAAAATTTCAAATTGGCAATGTTTTTTTCAATTTTACAATTATAATTCATTTTGGTTCATGTTATATCCATATTTATTTTTTTCAAACTATGTAAGAGTGGAAAAAAAATAATAGCTGTTGCCAATTTGAGGATTGAAGATGATTAATTTTGACGTCAAGAAAGCTCTGTACTTCTATGGGTTAAAAGGGGGGATCTGTGCCTCTTCAATAAGTTTAGACTTGCTATTGAATTTGCATAATCAAGGGAGAGTAATATTTTTATGTAGGCTAGTTCAGACAATCGATGATGATGACTAAGGATGAGAGAGAAAGTTTCCTCTAACAGAAAGGTCATGGTGCCTGGATCAAACTGACTAGTGGGCTTAGACCTGTCACTACATCTTCCAGGGCCCCGTAACACAAAAATTTGCGATATATAGCAAAGTTGTAACAGCTAATCAAGACCATTGTTTTATGCGCATCTCGTTCAAAAAGGTGACCCTGGACCAATCAGAATGGTTGTTTTTAATTTGCGATTGATCGCTAACCTTTGTGTTACGGGGCCCTGGTCTTTCTGCAGACCAGCAAGGGCCGTTTTGTCACAGTTATATTTGAAACAAGTTTGAAAAATTATCAGGCCTGTGAGATTCCTCAAGAATTGTTATCAAAAGTGCTAGGCCAGGGCTGTAGGCTGCATTTCTCGAAACAGTCACAAGAAAACCTCTTTGGCATCCCAATGAAATGTGTGTTGTAGAATTAACACGCTCTTCAATGTGATGTTCATGAACCTAGACTTAAGACAGTTTCAAGAAATTCAGACCTAATCTACAAGTGGAAACATGTGGTTTTTTATATATATCATAACCCTGGTTTCTCTTGTTTTACAAAAGTTTTAAATCTAAAGAGAGAGAGAGAGAGAGAGAGAGAGAGAGAGAGAGAGAGAGAGAGAGAAAGAGAGAGAGAGAGAAATTGAAGCTTCTTTCAAATGGGTTTTGGTATATACAATCTATAAGTAACATGTATGGTCAACACATTCTCTTCTGGAGTTTGTTGACATTTACATGTAGTTCTAAAAAGATTACAAATTGAATTCAATCTTACTGATATCCGATGATTGTTATCAAACAAGCCAATAGCCCAATAT
Organism: Echinometra lucunter; assembly: GCA_029962745.1. Classification (NCBI taxonomy): domain Eukaryota; kingdom Metazoa; phylum Echinodermata; class Echinoidea; order Camarodonta; family Echinometridae; genus Echinometra; species Echinometra lucunter. The sequence continues at coordinate 24,794,697 of CM057163.1, forward strand.
AATGCAGTATGTACATGTAGGCCCATGGCTACATAGTGTAATTCTTACAGCAGTAGGGAATTGCAGTTGACTACAGCACTGCCACACCCTTTTGCAGACAGAAAGAAAGTTTTTGAACTATAGATGGCGCTATACTAACAGGCAAGATTCCAAGTCTTGGAAGACCACTTTGCCTATAAAGTTATAACTTCAATAGGAACAGATACACCATAATGAGGATTATTTAGCAGATTTAGGGGGTGGGCAGAGGTGCAGGTGGAATGTCAGGTTTGAACAAAAAAGTGGAGGCGCACTTTTTGTCTGTCAAACAATAGTTGCCCCTCCACTGTCAATGTCTGAGCCCAACATTCTGCTGCCTCTGGAAGTGGGACATGATCTACCAGCCTGTGTCCCTCATTTTCAAACCTATAATTCCCCTTAGGTTCTTACACCTTCCCCCCCCCCTCCCCCCCCCCCCCCCCTGCCCCCAACATCACACCTCCTTTTCAAATGAGCAAAAAGCACCAGACACATATAACGCTTGACATCAATATCTTCCTAGAAATAGTATAACTGGCTGATTAGACTCCCTATTAACTCAGTTGCAAGTAATCATTAAACTCTTTGAATTGGCAACACAGTGAATAATACATAATCACTATTTCTCTGTTCAAATTGGCAATTTCTGATTAAATTTTACAATTATAATTCATTTTGGTTCATGTTATATCCATATTCATTTTTTTCAAGCAGTGTAAGCATGGAAAAAAATATATTTTTTGTTGCCAATCTGAGGATTGAAGATGATTGATTTACATCTCAAGAAAGCTCTGTACTGCTATGGGTTAAACCAGTAGCAGTCAATACTGCAATCTTACAAACCACATTAAGTTAAAGGCATACAATGGGGCAACAGGAGTTAGTTTGAAAATGGGAGAGCAGGGCATCCACAAAATTTTAAGATTTGGTCTTTTAAAGAGTTCAACAAGGCTGGGGAACAAGGCTGAGGAAGACAGATGGATATTTTCTTAGACTATGTTTGTTTTAATTCGTTTTTTGGTTTTTTGGTATGTTTGTTTTAAAGGAACTAACATATGCACTCTGCAGAAGTTCTTCTCTTCTCCTTTCTCCTTCTCCACCTCTTTCTCCTCCTCCTCCTTCCCATCCTCCTTATCCTTCTTCTTGTCAATCGAAAAGAAATTGTTTATGTTTAGGAAATCAGTCAGGTGAACAAAAAAAACCCAATTCATTCTCAAGCTTTTTAGCATCTGAATAATGAGCAAAATTATTACAGATCAATATGTCAAAACACTTCCTTCATATCACACTTTACATCCATTCTAGCAGTAGCATCACACTCAATCACACACACTGCCACATTCCACCCAAATAACAAACTCTAAAACTTGCCAAATATTTTTGTTTTGCATGGCAAAAGATTTTCAGTCAATCTTTTCCTCCACTGGCACTCGCTTCGTTTAAAACATTTTAAAATATATTTATCACATGTAAACCAATAAAAGCAAAACATCAGACTCAAGGTCACACATGAACTAAATGACCTACAGTCCTAAAGTAATGGAATGAAATCAAGTTTTGACTCGAACACTTACAAAATGGTGCAGACGTGTAGCATGCATAGGCTAGTGCCTAGTCATTCGACATTCCCCCAAAAGTGAACTGTTAGTGTAAGAGTTTTTAGACTGAAAAGACTTTATTTCACACAAAAATATTTTTGCCACACATTGTTGCTACCAGTGAACGACTTTCATGCACCTTATGACACCACATACGTACAAATACCATCACGGAAACGGGCAAATTATGATAAAAGTTTAAGAAGAACAAGTCGTTCTTACCTATCAGGATATTGTCGTATCGTAAAGTGAAAGTGTGCGCAGATTTGTGTTTTATAACATGCATTATAGGTATTCTCCGCTCTCCTCCAAGGTCGCAGATAGCGATTGGGTTTGCACGTTATGGCCATGATCGATCGGCCAACGCAACAGAAAGAGGACCTTGACATCCAGGGGCGCGCGCCTCAAGAGATGGGCGTGGTCATTATTTATGGGCGGTGTTTTGAAAAGATGGGATAACTATTAAAGGAAGCTTGGTCATTTTTATTTCTTTATTTTCAGTAAGTTATTTTATCATTGTTGTTTTCATTACTTCCCTTCCCCCTTTTTTTCCCCTCTTGGCGGGTAATTCTTTGTAAGCACATTTAATTGTAAATGTTTGTTAGTAGTTTTTCAATGTGAACCAAATATTGTTAGTCTTCGGACTTTTTATTTGGTATTGTTTTAATAATAAACCGCAATTGAATTGAATTGTATTGAATTGAATTGAATTGAATTGAATTGAATTGAATTGAATTGAATTGAAATGAATTGAATTGAATTGAATTGAATTGAATTGAATTGAATTGAATTGAATTATTTTTCTTCCTTTACTTTAATTCGACGCAGGCCTACGAATAGCAGGCAGGGGTGGCGGACCAGCGTGGGCGGATTGGGGGTGGGGAGGGCGCATGCCCCCACGGTCCTCTATGGACATCCTAGCTACCTCCTAGGGCTACCTCCCCACAAATTGTTCTTTTTCCCAGTGGTAGCAAATGTTTGATGTGTCCACATTTCCTTCTCCTTTCTTCATTTCTTTTTCTTCTTCTTAATTCGCAACTTCTTAGTATTTCCCCTCCCGATTTCTCAACCCGAAGGCGGTATATTTTTCAAGGGCATATAACCAGGGACGGCGCTACAGGAGGGGGGGGGGGGGCAGGGGCGGATGCCCCACCCCTATGATATTTCAATTGATCAAAAAGGAAAGAAAAGGGGAAAAGAAGAAGAAGAAGAGGAATAACTTATTATAAATAATGATAAGAAGTAGTAGTAGTAGTAGTAGAAGAAGAAGAAGAAGGAGGAGGAGGAGGAGGAGGAGGAGGAGGAGGAGGAGGAGGAGGAGCAGAATAATAATAATAATAATAATAATAATAATAAGAAGAAGAAGAAGAAGAAGAAGAAGAAGAAGAAGAAGAAGAAGAAGAAGAAGAAGAAGAAGAAGGCCTGCGTCGAATTAAAGTAAAGGAAGAAAAATAATTCAATTCAATTCAATTCAATTCAATTCAATTCAAGAAGAAGAAGATGGACGAAGAGATGGCACTGCATAGATGGTGAAGCTGGGGATGGGGGTAGGTCACTCGCAGACTCACCAACGCTCGTCCAAGCATGTGAAAATTGGATCCTTAATAGCGTAATTCGTGGTGTTAAAGCCTACCTCTAAAATGGCGTAAACGGCATAGAAAAATGTACCGCCCCCCCCCCCCGAAAAAAAGAGAAAAGAAAACCGTCGAAGAATGCCTATTAATTTTCTAAAAAACGTGAAGTGTTAGCTGGCAAATGAAAAACGCTCCCTTTTCCCCAAACGTCGAATATTAGACAAAAAAAACCCCACCCCCTTTCCCCATGCAGAAACGTCAAGTGTACAGTACGACTGAAAAACGAATTTTCTCGAAAATGGCGTCGAGGCCTTGGGTCGGGATCCGACCCTTTTACGCCTATTGTTGGACACATATGGGTACCACTTCCGTCTGCGAGTGAATTCCCCGGGGCCTTGCCCTGCCCCTTTTCCTAACAAACCAAAATGCCCCTATTCACCCTCTTCAGTGCCCCCCTTTCTTCTTACAAAGCCCTGTTTTTTTTGTTTTTTTTTTTGTAAATGTCCTTTCACCTTCTAGTCAGTACACCCTTTTCCACTTCAGATATCGCCCTTTTCAAATCCTACACCTGCCCCTTTTTTACACCAGATTGACCCTTTCCCCTTCGAGAAGCATGAGAAGTGAGCCCTTTTCACTTCTAATGAATGTCCCCATTGAAATTTGATTAGTGCCCCTTTTCACCGCCCATCTTCGATTCCAATAGTGCAATTCCCCCTGCTGCTGAGTGCCCCTTTTCACCTCTAATACTTGGGTGAGTGCCCCATCGGAAATCTGATACATGCCAGGGATGCCGAAATTTCCTTCTGATAAATGCCTGTTTTCCTTTGTAGTATAGGTTCTCGGTATTTCTCCTTCTTTGAACCTGTTATAAGTGCCATATATAAGTGCTCCTTTTGTTTTCTGATAGCTATTCCTTTTCCATTCTTGCATGTGCCCTTTTTTAAAACTTTGATACACAACCATCTGTTGATTTCTGATAAGTGCTCCCTTTGCTTTCTAATAAGTGCCATTCTTTCTTTTGTTACCTTCCTTCGAATTTGATAAGAGTGTCTCTGTTCACTTCTAATGAGCGTCCAGTTTTGATTATGATACCTACCCCTTTCGGTAAAAGTATTGCAATTCTCCTTCCTATAGATGCCCCCCTTTGAATCTGATTCATTTGCCATTTCAAGTCTGATTAGCGCCCCCTTTATCTTGTGCCATTCCCCTCATTTGATTGTCTCTTTCACATCTGGTAAGTGACTTAAAGTCTCCAAAATAACCGCATACCTCGCTCTAAAAATCAGAGAATTTTCATACGATAACATATTTCTTTCCTGGTGTTGTCACTCTACATTCAAAGGTGTAACCATGATCGTTCGGCAACCCAGAATTTGACCCCTATTTCGCGGTGTTTCAAGTACATTTCCAGCCATTTTTTTTTTTTTTTACCATGTTTACCCCTATTTGGCACAAAACGGTTACAAATTGGCCTTTAAAAAAATGCCCATTTTTTCGCATTCCAAATACACTTTTACGAAACCACCCCTTTCAAGTTCAATTCACGTCTGAGTCAAAAACAGAAAATAATGCAAACAAGGACCAGAAAAAAACACTTTTTTTTTTTACTTTCGGGTACAAGCTCAGGAAAACAACCCTTTTTAAAAAAAATTGCCAACATGCTAAAAAAAAAAGACCCCTTTTTACGCAAAATTTCGAACGATCAAGCGTACACGAAGTCAATATAGAGTGACAACACGGGGATTCCTTTATCATTTATTAGTGTCATGCAGAGGATGCAAGAGGCAAGAACTAGGGGCACAACCCCTAAAATTTTTTACTAAGAACGAACGGTGCTCCCGATCGAAGAAGTGAGGATATTCTTCTTTTTTTTTTTTTAAATTCAATGCTTGCTTGCTACGCTCCTTTGCATATATCTCAGGAATGGCACATCAAGTGTCCTTGTAATCATATTCATGTCGAGATCGTGCTTATATTTAAAACACCTTTTCAGTTTGACCTTTCTTCTCTAATGAAAATTATAGCTTGGTCAATAGGCATGCCATGACAGGGAAAACGACCGGGTTAATTGATGAAATAATAATGATAGGGAAATTAAATCCCTAAAAGAAATTTGAGATATCTTTATCAATTTTAATCTCTGTAAAGAATGCAAATACTGTGGTCTTCAGAAAAAAGGCATCATTTGTTCTCTCGCAAATTAGTAATAAAAGCAACCTTTCACAAGTTCAAAGTGATTATTCAACTTGTTTAAAGGTTCGAAAAATGTATCGATAAATGATCCTTAAAGGTGAGTTAAACAGCGATATACCAACGTGTTGCGATGTCTCAAAGCGCTACTTTAGTTCGTTTTTGCATGTTTCTGTGTTCACCCCTTCTAAATACCACCTCCCCCCCCCCCCCAAATGCCCTTTTTAGTTGGCCCCGCCCCTTCATGACAGGGTCATGCAACTATTATGTCTATTTGTTCTAAAACTGAAAGAAACTCACCTGTGGGTCATCCCCCCCCCCCTTATATAAAAAATACCCTGGTGCTGTCCTGTATATAATTTATCCGTGATTAGCCCTACAAATATCAGTTTAATGGACGAGATTTTCGGTAGTCAGATTTAGGGGGAAGAAATAGTGGACAAGCGACATGGCCCAGAACGCAAAATCCTTGATAGCAGACGGACGTCTTTAAGACGTCAAGAACTGGTCATAAACTGGTCCACACGTCATATGTCGTATACACGACTGTTTTACGACAACCTTATGACGTCTTTATATAACCAAAATTTTCTCAAATTTTGTTTGAACATAAGATGACATATATATTACGTCAAATATTTACCACTTTTTAACGTCTTTTTTTAAAGACCAGAATAAGACGTATTTTTACGTCAATTATTTCCCACTTTATAACAGCTTTTTTCAAGACCATAATATGACGTGTTTACGTCAGTTTTACGTCGTGATATGACTGTAATAGTTGATCGTGAATCATGAATATTCATGAATGACCAGAAATGACTAAACTTCGTGAAAAAAGGAAGATAACATTTGAATTTTAACATTTGATTCAATGATTGCACTGCTGATTTAATGAACAATGTACTTCCATGTTGAACACCATTCAGTTAATGTCATGGGCAGGGTATTTCAGATTGTATCAAGAAATTGTAATTTCTGTTTTTTTCAAGTACTACACTACAGTCCATATATATAGTAATGTCGATACAAAGCATCAGTAGTTAGGTATAGGATGGAGGATGTTAGGATATAGGGCTAATATAGGACGATCTATTGGCTATAACATTAACAAAGAGAAAACATCATAATGTTGAATACATTCTAAAATATTTTATAAACCAGCTTTGAAGCTTTGACGTCTTTATGATGTGATTTTTACCAGTCTGTGAGCTTCCTTTGTGTCGTAAAGACGTCATAAAGACGTTTTTTCCGACCAATATGATGTAAAATTGACGTAAAAATATGACGTCTTATTTTACGTCGTGTGCTGGTGCAAAGTATCGTCTTAAAGACGTATATAATTATGATACGTAAATAAGACGTATGACACGACTTTAAAAAGACGTCATGATCACGGAGTGAATTATGAGGTCGTCACTGTTTTGATTATCACATTCTTTAAAAAGGTCACCTTTGGAAACATTCCGGGAAGCTTTATTGGACATAGCTGTTATGAAGGCAATGGAGTTGCTGGAAATGGCCAATTCACATAAAATCAGAGCACCTTAACAAATAAAATAAAATAAAAAAATCCTGCCCGATTTTGACATTCGTGATAAGATTTCATTTATTATTATAATATAGGAAAGATATCTTTAAAATGTGATAGGGAAAAGTTGAATTTGGAGGATTTTTCAGAGGTTCTACAGCATGTCTAGGATTCCCCCCCCCCCTTCAAAGCAAGAACATCTGGGCCCCGCTGAGTAAAAACTTACCATTAATGGTATCTCTACCATCAATGGTAACTACCATGGTAACATCGCTCAACACGCAATCAAATCGAGGTTTCCATGGAAGTTACCAATGATGGCAAAGTTACCATCAATGGTAAGTTTTATGCAACGGGCCCTGATCATAGCAAACATGGGGAGTTAACCCCTCCCCTAATTTTTGTGTGCATGCGGATGGGCGGGGGGCCCTTCTATCACCCCATCATCTTCCGAAGTAATGCTTGTCTCTCTTCTCTTTCTCTCACGCTCTCTTTCTCTCTTCTGTTGTAGTTTTCATCTCTTTATAATTTTCTCTACCTCTCTAATTCTTCCTTAAATTAATGAATCCATTCATGACAGGTATTATTCAAATTCTAATTTGATCTGCTTTTCTTCTTCAAATTGGCAACATTATTTCTTTTTATTGCTTCATTTTTTTTTCTTATCAAAGTCATGTATCTGTAATGACTATGATTATATTGGCAAAAAGTTTGGAAGTTAAAAAGTTGCCAATTTGCTTTAGATAAACATTTAATTTGAACTCTTCCTCATCATTATTACTTTATAACTCTATACATGCATTATATTTTCTTTTGTCAAATATGTTTTCATTTACCATTCTATTTTTGCGTTGCATTTGTTGTATTTGTTCTATAGCAGGGCTCCCTTGTAAAGCAGGCCATCCGTGGCTCTGAGTGGGACCACCCTGCTTTTTATAAAGAAATCGTGAATAAATAAATAAATAAATAAATAATAAATGTTGCCCTTCCAAGGAGTTCAGCACCTATTTTGCATTCTAAAAATTTCAGCATGAAACAAATACTGACACAACCAAAATGGGCATAGAATGTATAGATTTTTTAACTCTTTCTACTCATGTATTTGGTATGATTTTTAGGGCTCTGCATTAAAAGCTCTTGGGCCAAACCAAGTAATTTGGACACTCTCATGAATGTCTTAAAGGGTAAGTCCACCCTAGAAGTTTCAATGTTTCATTGTTCCCAAAGTATGTTATGTAAAAAGCAATTCTTCTGAACATACATTGACTATGGGGTTATAAAATCTGTAACTTCCAAGAAAATTGAGAAAATGTGAAATTTCACGTACAAAGTCAATGGAGACCTACTCGCATATGATGTCATCAGTGTTGCCAATTTGCAGAGCCGAGAGTAATTTACTAGAAAATGTAAATGAGTGAAATTTTCTTATTCTTTGACCGATTTCGCTCATTTCTTTTTTAAAATGCTGTTCAAATTTATCTCCTTTTATTGAAACAGTGAAACTTCCAGGGTGGATTATCCCTTTAATACCCATGATTCTTTTTTATTTCCCACAATCCTCTCTCCTTCCCTTCAAAACTACAGAAGCAAACTGAAAGCATGATCCAAAGCTCGACTCTCAAATTGGCGATTCCAGACAAAAATTGATCAATTTTTAATACCCTATACACATTACATCTTTTTCATCGAAGGGTGGAGGGCATTTACAACACATTGGACTCCAATACCCTCGTGGTAAGTTATACATTCAGTTATATGGCATATATTACAATTCAATTGAGACACGTAAATCATAACAATGATAACAATAAGCAATCAGCTTACATTGATTCATCAGGCAAGCTTGAGAAAAGGTTGCCTAAAATAAATTCCTTACAACAAGCATACCAAGATCTGGGGGATTCTTTTTTTATTTCATTTTTGTACAATGTAAATACCAGTTATCAATCTACATGTGTTATAGTCCAGTAATACACAGGATTTTTGTACAATAACAAATTCATAATATTGCCCTGCAAAGCATGATGGTTAATTTACTACAGCAATGATTTTAATCTTCACAATTTTATTCTATTCGACGTACAGATGTTCAATAATCATATCTACATGTTTTAAACATAAACAATTCAGCACATCAATGGTACTGCTCAGCTGGAGTGTTCCAACAAAAATTACACGATTCACCATGAAGCAAAAATAGAACATGGGAATACATTAAATTCTCCCTGCAACATCACCAACACTAAAGATTTTGGTGTTCACAAATTAGAACAGGTGATGGCATACCCAACACCAAACACCACTAAATCATGAAACCCTAACATCCCAATGTAAAACCCTTTGGGGATTATGTTAATGTAACTATAGCAGCCTGAAGAAGGTCCTTACTAATATCTAAATCCTGTGAAAACCACCAAAGCAAGTGAAAAAATTGACCTGTTGTACTGTAAAAGTGAAAAAAAAATCTTGATTTATTATTATCAATCTATTAATTTATCATCATTAGTTTGACTAGAGATTGCTGCCACTGAATATTGCTGTTTAATTAAATCTATTTATCCTGTTAATATTACAATGATAATGACACAATCTTTGTTATTCCATTACCCTTAAGTACAGTACATGGCAATGACTATTCTACTACTATTGCAGACTACTTATGCCTGAGAATATTACTCTAAACATATCGCATGAAGCAAGGGGGTTATTCTAAGAGATCAATAAAAACTACGCAGAACAAGTATCTAAAATGATATTACCGGCAGATATAGACACTAAGATATGACGTATAGAGATCATACAATGAGAAATTGTCTGTTAGGAGTCACAAAGGCATAAACTCTGTAAGGAAATATGAGCAATGCCCTTCTGCCACCAAACTGACAAAATGATAATGTCAGAATTAAACACGGTTTCCGGACAAAAGACATTCAATAACAATGAATAAATATCACATTCATATAAACATATGTTCATTAATACTCCCTGCTTACTGGACATACCCACTGAATATATGCGCTTTCAGTCAATGCGAGAGATGGATGGGAAGATTTGGTGTAATGGAGGGGTACGGGAAGGAAAGACGAGAGATTGACAGAATGTGTACAAAATGAAGGAAGAGAGGGAGAGGGAAAGAGATTGAGAGAAGAGTAAAATAACATTTACAACAGAACTGTTCATTAATTCAAGAAATTTAACCTGTAGTCACAAAAGGGGTTTATCTTTAAATCATGGTTTAAACCATGTATGTAAATAAGCGTAAATATTTTGTCCGCCCATCGGACACGATGACATGCGCATACTACGCTTATGGAGGATTTGGACCCTGGTTTAAAAGTTAGTTTATTTTGCTGAATCCGGGCCTCCGTGTTTTCAGTAGATACCTGTAGCTGACAATAGACATAGAATTTTATTATGGAACAAGATAAAAACTACTTTTGAAAAAATTAACTGAAGTGCAATTAGGAGAGCCTATTGTACTGCCCATACAAATCGGATTACAAAATAAGCCACAGTAAGTCCGCACATTTCTAAAGGTGATAGACGGGCCTGCAGAAGTTGCCTTAAGTAGATTTTTTTAAAGTAGTTTTTATCGTTTGAACAGATACCTGGTGATTTGTCATGGAAATATGAAACAATAGGGAAGAAAAAAAAAAGAACAAACTGAAAGAATGAAAAGAGGCAACCTTTAGAAATGATGGTTTTTTCCATTTTTTCCGAAGCAGAATCATTCAATAGAGACGGAAGGCTTCTAAAAGTTTGTGAAAAGCTGTAAATCAACAGTCTTCTTGCCCAAGAAAAACCTACATTTCAATACTTCCACAAGATGAATGTTTCTCAAAGATTAAAATACCGCTAAATAAATTTCACGCTGTCTTGCATTTTATAGTGCCCTTTCACCACTCCATGCAGAACTAACCGTTGACATAACTTTATGATCACATCACCCTGAAGCACAGAAACACATGTTTTTGAACATTAATGACGCCTTTCATAACATGATTTATTCAGTGTTGAATTGCCTCTCACTATTAATATCAAAGTCAACGACAAATCACAATGTTACAATGACCATTTCATGACTGTGAACAATTTAAATACCAATCAATAAAAGTGAATTACATATCTGCCAAGACAAATCATTCAATCATATGCCGATACAAAACACAAGACACAAATATTCCATATAAAAAAACAAATTATTCATATTTAAAGTGCACAGACATGCCTCTTTTCAATGCAATTTCATTGCAGTATGTACATGTATCTCAGTAATGAAAATTTTTCACTGAATCATAGGTATAATGTACTTCATCCCACGTTATATTCTACATAACGCTTTAATATGAGGGAGAAAATGAGCTGAATTCAAAATATACCTCAGTTCAGTAGTTTATCTGGTCGATATGTATTCTATCAAATTTCAACCTCGGGTTTCAAATTTTCCAACTCACAGCTGGTGGTAGCAAACATTTGCCATCATGTTGGACGTATCCTGAACTGAATCAGAAAAAAAAACAAAAGCAAAAGACAACTCAAGTCCAACAAAAGCAGTTGAAAGGGAGCTATGTTCTCCTCACACAAGCTATTAAAAGAAAACAAATTTTTAAAATGTGTACCTTTATGTGTAAAATTTAAGGTGCAAGAAAATTGTCATAAAAGGTTGAGATTTGTTAATGTTTCATTGGCTGTAATACTAGAATTTGATAGAATGAAAGTATTTTCCTGTGGCAAAACTTTCTGGTTTAATGCAGTATGCCCTGCAACAATTTGAAAGGTGACTACAGACCATGGAAAGATATAATCCAACATCTGTCAATTCAGTGGCAATGCTATGGGAACGAGAAGACCATGCTGGATGTTTAATAGACAAATTGGTTTTAACCCATTGGGCACAATTTGATTTTGGTATAACACACATGTTCCACAGACCCCAGCGTGAGTTATCTCAGGTTTTGTATTCCTTGGGTTAATATGGCGTTTCAAGGACCCTCTCCGTTTTCTGGCTGTAAAAGGGAATTTGGAAGAATGTCAAATGGAGGTGTTTCATAAAACTGTAAAGGTATGCATGACTTTACAAATGCCTGAATATGAAGTGCCAAAATGGGATGCCTACATGTTTTTCTTGATGTTTTAACGAAGTGTGACTGTATTTTCAATAGTCTTGATTAAATTGCGGCAAAAAAATATACTTCGCATTAAAAGCCTGCGATAACACTAATAATGTTAGTTTACATCTGCATAATTTCAACTTTAGCTTATGCAATTCAAAATGATTGAGAATCCCATTTGGCTTGCAATATTCAAGTCGTTCGTAATTAAGCTCCTAGGGAGATATAATATATTCATATATTATGAATTTCTAATAGTACCATGAAAAGAACTTCCATTCAAAAGACAAACTGCAACATAATTCATACTAGCTAAGAACATTCAGGACTGCTTGTTGATATGACAAGAGATAACCCTAACTTAGAAGAGTTCTTTTCCCAGATTCGATCACATTACTGGCTACCATTTGACAGACATGAGATGGCAGAGTTGGTATAAAACATCAAGTATAAAATAAGAAGTGAAAAACAAAATGAAAGCACAAATCAAAAAGAACAATGTTCTCAAAAACCCCAGTTTTGCTAAGTTATTCTTTCTCTCCCTACCTCCTCCTTACAAAAATACAATTTTCTTTAGTCCAGATCTCCAACCATATTGTAAATTTTAAATATCTATAGTATTACACTGCTGATTAAAAGTAATTACATTTACTTTTACATATTTTTTTAGAATAAAAAACTAAACTTAAACCAGGTGAATAAAGATACAAATAGAAATAAGTCAATCACCAACTAATAAAAGAACAAATATCTTAACTGACACTAAGCCTAATAATGGAGAAAGACTTAAAGTTTTAGCTTTATTACAATTATTCACGTTTTATATATCAAACCGAACATTTAACAAACAAAATGGCTGAAGGTAAAGGAACAAAAATATGTAACCTACAACATTCTGACTTAGTTTGAAATGATCTAAATTTGCACATTTTGGGGGAACATTATTCAACATCAGGCAGTTTGTAATCATTATTTCCACTTGAAGAAAAAGCAGAAGAAATCTTACTACAGCAAACAGAATCGTTTCGACTGTAGCCAAAACAAAATCACCACAATTCATTTCACAATTTCTGGAGGTTGCTTGTCAATAGTGAGGTTCTATAACACTTCCCTTAAATGTATCCCAATGATCAATCAGAACATTATACTAAGGAAGGCTTTGGGGTTATATTTATAGCTCTTTGTCAAAGTTTCACTTTTCGTAAAATCCTTACACACATGTAACTTCCACATGAAAGATAGCTTATTACATCACAAAGATACATGTAGGGTACAAAAATGATTAAATCTGTCTTTTGTCTCTATTTTTTTTTTTCCATATTTCATTTTTTTTTCTTCAAAATGTTACATCACCAAATCCAACATTTCTTTATTCCTATTTACAATATATATTCAATGTCTTTCTCTCTATCCTTGCCGTACAAGGAAAATCTTTCTGGCTCATATTCCAGCTAAAACATATCTCACAATCTCAAAACATACACTGCCATCAGTGTCTTGGGCATAGTCTTCATTCAAGTCACTGATTCAACACTGCTTTGGATATTTTTCTACATAGCACTTTTCCATAAATGACATTACTTTATAGTCTAACAAACACTAAATTTATATAATATATATTTGCTACAGCATGTTCTGTTTCAAGAAATATTGAATATTGGTAACATGGGAATGGTAATAATAATAATAATAATAACAATAATAATAAGCATGTCTGAGTATACATTTGAATGCAGCTTGGGCCGGGTTATTATTGTACTTATTACTATACTACACTCAACCTCCATAACGGCAAGTCCAAAATATTAGTTCCATACGTTACCGTCCAACATAATAAAACTAGTTTCTGATAACTGTATCAATAGCTGTACTAGTGTTTGGATCAGATAAAATATCAAGGAAAATTATATTTTCATGTTGATATTACATTTGCCATTCCATAAAAGAATTCCATATATCTTGGTAATGTATGGGATAAAGCTTAGGCTTGCCAATATACTGACTGGAGTTGAACGAACTTAAGAAACAATTCCAGAGTTACGCCGGTTACAACGATCTTTGAACATGCTCTGAGCAGCAGCCAGGATCCTTTCTGATGATGTCACGACAGGGCTATACTGGCCAAAACAGGTCAAAACTGGTCAAAACCGGTGTGAGCCAGTCACAACTACATATGGCACAGCAAACCAGGTGACCAACATTGATGACAAGAAGCAGGGCCATGTTTCTGGAAACCGTCGTAAGTCTAAGTTCATGGACATCCCATTGAAACGCATGTTAATTCTACAACACACATTTCAATGGGATGTCCAAGAAGTTGGACTCTATGACGGTTTCGAGAAACGACCCTCCAGGTGTCTTCATAACGCATTTACCACTTCTGACGTACGAATCCACAGGCAGTACAGTACATACAATTCAACTCGGAATGACCTTAATTCTGAAGATATTCAGCTGATACTAGATGAAACCAGATTGAACCGGTTTAGGGCGGACAGAGCTGCTTTAGAACTGGGTTGCAAACAAGTCACACAGTAGCTTTGATACTTCTGGCTTGCTGGACCTTATTGTGAGTCTGTACATCTGGAGTAAACAAGGATAGTGATGTACAGGTATGGTTACAAATCATGTCTAAAGATCACAGAAAAGAGTTTCTTAAATTCTACGTAATGTGCAACAAATGACTTCAATCATGAGCAAAAGAGACAATTTTGCAATAATCCCAAGGTTTAATTTCCTCTTTAAATATAACAAGTGATGTGACTGTATAAAAATGATGATTTAAAGATACATCACTCCAACCACCACCATCATCCTTACAATCACTATCAAAACCATTAACATCAACCTCACTATCATCACCATCACTATCAACAGAATTATCATCATCACTATCACCATCTTCATTATCATCACTGTCATCATCATGACCATCACCATCACCATGACCATCATCATCACCATCATTATCATCACCGTCATCACCACCATCATCATCACCATCATTATCATCATCATCACAAACATCATCATCTCCATCATCATCACCATCATCACCACCATCATCATCACCATCATCATCACCATCATTATCATCACCACAATCATCACCCTCATCACCATCATCACCATCAAATCAAATCATTGCCATCATCATCATCACCATCACCATCATTATCATCATCATCACCAACATCATCATCTCCATCATCACCATCACCACAATCATCACCCTCATCACCATCATCAACATCAAATCAAATCACCGCCATCATGATCATCACAATCACTATCAAAACCATTAACATCAACCTCACTATCATCACCATCACTATCAACAGAATTATCATCATCACTATCACCATCTTCATTATCATCACTTTCATCATCACTGTCATCATCATGACCATCACCATCACCATACTTGCCAACCTTAGAAAAAAAAAAAGAGGCATCCATTTTTCAGAGTAACTAACGAGCGCGTGACATTTTGCGGGGGAAGGTTGTGGGGGTACCCCCTGCCATGGTTAGAAATTTTTGAATTTTTTAAATATGAAATGGGGGTTTTCCTTCACTTTTGAAGTGCCTTTTACCTGCCCACAAAGAAAAAGAAAACCTTGATTTTTGATAATGAAGTCTGTAAATAAAGTCTCCGCCCGAATAACACTTGAAGCAGAAGATGACGTTGAAGCAAAGAAAGTAGAGATATTTTTGGTGCTGCTCACTGCATTACTGATGGAGTTGTGTTTTTTTGTTCTTACATGTTTAACAATGTCATTTAGTCCTCCATGACACACAGAGAAGTCAGTACGACAAAGTTGACAGTAGGCAAAATACTCCCCATTACCTGACTCTGAAATAACTGGATATTTCTGAGAATACTTCTTTTTGAATTTCTGATTAATTTTGGGTTTGCTCATTTTGACCTTAGTAGTTGACGAAAACAGACGAACATTCTAAACGCACATATAACTTGCAGATGAACTTAGAAATAGAATCTGAAGTTATGCAATTGCAAATGCACCGGTACGGTACTCACTCGTGACTCAGTCAGTTACTGTCTGTGTTGTAGTTGTACTGCCCACCATGCCCACTGCACTGTCTGTATTACAATCAGAATCACTATCAGTCCCATTCACAATCCAAAACGATGCATTGGTATCCACTTTCCACACACTAAATTTCAAAATTGGCTTCGAAATTCTACGGAAAATTATATCCTAGTATAAGTCCGTCGATCGTTAAGCTACATCTGACGCTCGGCTTGCACACGATTATGCATGCAGCGCGGTAACCTACAGCCGTAGCACGAGCGGTGTTCGTGCAGCTCCGTTCTACTGCACTGCACTACGCTCCACCTCCCCGAAGCGTAGCGGTAGTGGAATCGAGTGGAGCCTGCACGAACATTGCTCGAGGTAGCAGCGCGATAATCAGTACTCGCGATGTCGCAGCTAGCATTAATTTGCACGTGTTGCCGCTCTAGCTGTGTTTGCACGCGCTTATGCAATGTGCGCGCCATGTGAGAAAGGCAAAGTGATAAATTACGTGCAAGAATGTGTTCAGTTGAAGGAAAAGTAACGCTATTTGGGATATCGCGATATCCAGATGTCCGCAAGCTTCAGTTAGGTCTAACCTTCGCTCCAGCCGTTTTTTCAATATTATCAATGTAAAAATTAATGAAAATCGGAATTATGGGGTTAATATTCGTAATGCGGAATTGGCAATAAAAAATCGGGATGATTCCGCCAAAATCGGGATGGTTGGCAAGTATGCATCACCATCATTATCATTATCATCATCATCATCACCACCATCATCATCACCATCATTATCATCATCATCACAAACATCATCATTTCCATCATCATCACCATCATCACCATCATCACCATCACCACAATCATCACCCTCATCACCATCATCACCATCAAATCAAATCATCGCCATCACCATCATCACCATCACCATCATCATCACCACCATCATCACCATCAAATCAAATCATCGCCATCACCATCATCACCACCATCATCACCATCAAATCAAATCATCGCCATCACCATCATCACCATCATCACCACCATCATCACCATCAAATCAAATCAACGCCATCATCATCATCATCACCACCATCATCATCACCACCATCATCAGCACCATCACCATCGTCACCACTACCATGGCCATCATATCTACATCGTCAACACCAACACCATCCTTCTCATCATCTTACCCTAGCTTGTTGGTTAGGTTCTAAACGCATCAGACATCCAATCTGTTTGGACTTGGTATGGATGATGCCTGCTCCTACAAAGTTTTCTGGGTTAGGGTCTACACCATCCAGGAGTCCTATTCCTGTACCCATCAGCTGAATGCAAGAAAATAAAACAGTGTGAATGTTTTATATATTCCAGGCCCTCCAACATCTACTCTGCCTTACTCTGGCAAAAGGAAGCAAACGACAAAAGTGCCATTTTCTGTAAAAGAGCAGAATGTGTCTGACATATGTACTGACGTCAATGGAATACCATTATGTCTTACGTAACATATCTCTCAGCAGGATGAGTGTTTATACATAAAATTTGGCCAGGATGAAGGGTACATCATATAAAACAAGAAAACATTAATAACTGAGATTTGGTTGATATGTCGCTTGCTTCCTTAAGCCAAAGTAATGCCTATATTCTAGCGTAAAGATATTTTGGGGTTTGGGGACAATATCACATTTTTAGTTTATTAGTTATCATTTCATTAGTTATAATTTTTAGTTATTATTTTCAAGTACAATGATGTTCTCAAACTTAGGTTCAGGCATTTCTTGAGTGGAAATTTTAGCGAGAACATAAGGGGAAAAAATTGAACCATCGTGATCAGCTTATACAGTATATAATCAAACTACACTCTACCTTTGACAGTACACAAAAGCCTCATTTCAGATTTATATTTTCATATTACATTCGATATTTGTTGTCTTAAGACAATTAGTGAGCAATGTGAATACAATGCTTTCTATGTTTCCAACCCCTGGAATAGGGACAAAAGGCTTCACGCTATAAGTATGAAGTTAACTTTTTTGTCCATGGAATTTCAGTAGTTGCTTGCTCAATTATTTTTCTTCTTCTGCATTGTTATGTATTTTCTTGCCAAATAAAACAATAATACATGCAATAAAAAGAATTTCATAGATCTCGCTTCATAATAAGTCTTTACTCTTATTAGGGTCAATTCGGGAGAGTATGCAAAGACTTTTATGAGAAAGAATTCATTGTTGAATCTCTCACTTGAGAGAATCATCTTACCTTTGTCCTGTTAACGGATGTATCAATTGGGAATTTGGCCTCAAAAATATTCTGTGACTCTTGCCCTGGACTGTGAAAATGAGAAAGGAAAATTAAATGAAAGATTAACAAAAAATGTTCAAGAAATGTTTCATTGATTGATTGACTGATTTGATTTATTTATTCATATATAAAATTATATATACATCATCACAATCCTATCGATCATTAGTTACAATACATGGTATAATCATTCAAGTAACATACACATATGAATGGATCGTCGTAAGCTCATAAGAGCTTGACGGAGACGTCCAAAAACACATATATTAAAGTAGCATTCAGTCATATAAATGATGCACATTCATGGTGAAAATTCAGAGAAAAAATTAGAATGAGGACACTAATAGACTGAAAGAGAGAGAGAGAAAGAGAGAGAAGATGAAGAAGGGGTTCATGCCATTTCATGGAAGCAAAACCTTCCTTGAATTAAACAATAATGATAAATCATTAAAGATGAATTTATCATGAACACAAATCACCTCAAGAGACTGTAACCAAGAATGCAGAAAGTTACATGTATGAATTAGTAAAAAATCTTTAAAAAATCTTTAGAAATCAAACACAATGCAAAAGCAATGCACAAAGATGTGGGCATATGGGACTATGCAAACATGAGGCATCAAAATGTGATCATAAGTTCTGACATATTTCTAGTAATATTTTGAATTACAGGGTATTTCAAAAGCAGTACTTTTCATGTGACATGGCAACACTGTCAGACATTGGCGCAGAAATGCCCTTACACTACATGCATGCGAAAGGTGTTCTCCCAGGAATTGAGAAAGAAGAAAATGTACTGTAATCGCTCCCTTATTTTTTCCAAACCCTATCCAGAATGAAGGGAACAACTCCCACACAACAGTCAGAGTACCACAACTGGACTTTCATTAACAGGGGGAGCTTTAACAGGAATCATGTTTGTTAAGGGCCTTCTTCTGCACAATACAGTTAGGGGCATTTTTACACACATGCAACATGTACCATGACATCATTCCACATGTGCACAAAAATACTGATAAATCTTACACATTACTGCTACCAATACCAGAGGGGTGTTTCATAATGAGTTCAGTTGAAGTTAGAGTCATGCATAAGCGCCAGTGCGCATCCTCTATTTAACGCATAATCTCATTGATAGACTTCCCAATAGTGCGCATCCCCTGAGCATGATCTGACCAATGCGGTGAAGCATAATACACAAACATGCAACTAGGAATTTAAGTGTGACTTTCAGTCCAACTCGACTCTTTTGTGAAACGCCCCCAGATCTCACGCTTCACACTGCGATTCAAGAATTCTTACCTTCCGAGTTGTTTCCAACGTCCGAAGAAGTCTTGAGAGGTCATGGTGGTGCCTACGAAGAACTTTGAGATCATGATGGGTACCTTGAGGGTCATGTTCTGAACAGACCCACCAACGCTACAGAGAAAGAGAAAAAAGGAAATAATCAATTGGCTTAAGGCCCATGTATCCATATTGATGTAGTGAAGAGGGATAAACAAAAGTTCAGTCTGAAGTCCCATGTAGCTATATTGATGTAATGGAGAGGGGGAAACAAATTAAAGGATTGATCTTTTGTCCCATCTAATCACATTGGTGTTAGTGAAAATGAAAATACAGACTGCATGATTCCCAAGACCCAGTCAGCACTTCCAATATCTTCACGCAGGAATTAGCTGTCACTTTGCTGTTACTGATTCAATGTTTACAGAGATAGAGAGAGAAACACAAACAGGGACACCCATCCAGTCCCATATATTCAAAGCAGAGTTGGGTTTTAAGCAATTGTCATTTTTACCAAAATTTCCCAATGTTTCTGGTGTTGTGTATTAGCTTACTGTCAACCTCAGGGCTACGTTTCACGAAACCGTCATAAGTCTAACTTCTTGGACATCCCATTGAAATGCAAGCATTTCAATGGGATGTCCAGGAACTTAGACTTATGATGGTTTCGTGAAGCGCAGCCCAGGTTGCTAAACAACCAAATGGTATTCTGCGATTCAGTATTATGACAGGCAGCATCGCAATGCATTGTTATTCAAGTGGATATAAAGCAACATCAAAACCAAATACTTGTACCCTCTTCAACAAGAGACTGTTACTGTGGTAAGAAATAATCAACACCTTTTTCTTCTACATTCAAATTGGAGAAAAAGTGTGAGTCAAAATTCTACACTTACACTTACATGTGCAGGTGTCTTGACTATGTTCCAAATAAACTATTTTTGTGTCTTGCTTTTCATTTTTCTTTGCTTGCTTTGTTTCGTTCTGATTTTTTTTTTTTTTGGGGGGGAGGGGGTAGTTGGGCCTCCTTTTCAGTTTAACAATAACTGAGTAACATAAGAAACATTCAGGGTATAAACAGCAAAACATTTTAAAAACTGTTGAAATCATGCAATAACATGGCATGTACATGTATCGTTAGTTGCAATAACATGGCATGTACATGTATCGTTAGATGACGTATACATACAACAACCCTGGTTACTGTCTATCGTTCCATTTCGAGAAATCAAAATCGATTTCGCTTTATATTTATTTATTTATTTACATGGTGTATTTCTAATCTTTTGTTAGGGTAGCCCATTCACGAATGAATAGTGGTCTTCCATGGGGTCCTGAATGAACATATTTACAACAAAATGCATATTAAACGTATACAGAATAGTTAAGAATAAAATTCCACAACAAAATTAGCGAGATATAACAAAGAAATAATAGATGGGGCACAAACGAGTACTTCGTTTGTAGAATAAACATACACCAGTGACTTAGTTCAGTTGTAGTACCAAATAGGGAAATATAGATTAAGCCCCATTTATGTGTATAAATCATGTTAATATTACAGAGTAAGCATGTGCCTCGTAGTGTATGTTCGCCTGAGCTATTCACAAGTTACAACTTTGTTTAAACAATCTCCTAAATGCATCTATGAGTACTAATAACATGTTCTACCCTATCTACAGGTAAATAAATTGCTAATCTCTTTAATAGAACACATGGGTAAAGCGCTACTTGGTACAATGGAAACGCACTATAACGAGGATTTTCCTTGGGACCGTGAAAATAGCCGTTTACATCGCTTCTCTCCAGAAACCTTAGATTTACCAACTGTTCAGTTCACCTCTTATGCATTATAATGGCCTCTGAATAGATGGAATCCAGTTTGCATAAATTAACTGTTGCTATGTGGGCAAGCCTCTGGCAAGCTTCTTAATTGTCAAGGGAAACTTTTGTTCAACAACTATTGAAATTAGTAAACAGGTCCATTACCGTGTTATATCAGGAATCTCTTTATATCAGACCTCTATATAACAAGTTTCCACTGCATAACTCAATCCTAATGAATAAGCTACATGTATATAAAAAGACTCTAATGATTGAATGATATAAATTCGAAATGAAAGCAACAGTCTACACTAAACAGTCAACATATTCACACTCTCAACTGAACTGTCTAAAGCTTTTTCTACAAAAAAATTAGCAAGCAAAACATGAAGTAAACTGGGTGAAGGGAAAAAAGCAAATCTACTTGTGCATACAGTGTATAAGAAAAAAAACAACAACTTGCAAACAATGTGAACATTATATTGGGAAGTGCTTCTAAAAGAAACGATAAAATCATGCATGCCGAGTGGGTAAACTGTGCAATTTTTAGTTTCTTTTCTCTCTCTGCATATTTTGTTGATTTCATTCCAAAAACAACGAAGAAGACGTAAGGAGAGTGTTTAAAGTCATAAAGAGGATTCACTGCCTAAACTTGCAAATGAATGCAGTGTCTAATCGATTGTCAGATTGCATATATGTACCTGTCAACCCTGAGAGCCAAGAAATAGGAAGAAATTATTAAGAAATTTTCAAAAACAGGAACGTTCCTAAATTTCCTATACAATATTGCAGGCAAATTTGTACAGAAATAGGAACACACGGGTTAAAATGGCTATTTCCTCTTCCGAAAAATAGGAATGTTCCTATTTAATAGGAACAGTTGGTAGGTATGAGATTGATCAAAACAACCCGATTCTAAGTTCAGGGATACTGGCAAACGGTTACAACTCAAATCACCCAGATTTCATGAAATGACACAGAGGCAGAGAGAATCAGGGGTAGAAAAGGAGAAAAGAAGGAGGGAGAAAAATCATATTTTGCAAGAATAATTCAAAAGAATACAGCAAATGAGAAGATTTCATGGAGAGAAAATGAATTTGAAAGCAAACTTGTCCTAGAATCCCATTCATGAAATGTCCAAACCCATCACACAGGCTAGATAACTAAACTACGTGAGGAAAGATTTTTTTTATTGTCACCTCCGGAAAGGGACTGTAAGTTTACCTGTTCACTGAAAAAGCTGTATTAGCAGATGGGATCCTAGGAGTAATGATCGAAATGACAAAAAAAGGAGAAAGAAATGGCAGCGTGAGGGGTAACATGAGGAGTGATGGGGGGGGGGGAGGGGAGACAGGTCCACCATATATACAAGAAGGTTTGCTATAAACATAGAACTTGACTTCAACATCCACATTAGGTTTACAAATGACTACATCTAATTAATATTTCTCCACCAATAATAGGGATGGGTAAGCCCTTCCCACAGGTATACAAATGTATTAGCCGAAACCTCTCGATCTTGCAAACAATAAAGTACCATTTTCTTTCAACCAGTTGTATAATGAATAAATGTTCCCGAGTACTTAGAGTAAATGAATGATAGTGGATGATATTAAGGCAGACATGTCCACTTCCAGAAAGACCAAAAGCATTTAGTTTTGGACCCCTCAAATTACAAATGTTTATAGAAGGAACACAGTGGATACAGATCCCAGAGCTGCCAACATTTCATGTGTGGAATCAGGGAGATTTTTTTTTAAAGTGAAAGTAGCGAGCATAGCGCACTAGCGAAGCACGTGAGAGTAACAAAAAAAAAAGAAGGTACTCTTGGAGTCCTGAGAAGGTTCAAGTAAAAGCTTAGTTGTAAGATTCAAAGGGCAAAGTCTTTAGACAAAAACAAGATTTTGTCAGGAGACCTTTTGCTCACAAATTATTCTTAAATTTCTTAGCAGACCTCCCAACATCCGATGTTCAAAATTCAGTATACTTTCCCTCGAAATTCAGAATTTTTGAAGAAAATTCAGTATGTACGGCGCATGATACGATTTTCGTCAAAATACATGTACACCTGTACATGTATCAACCGCAAATGCGGAAGTTCATATGTTGAAAGTAATGTTTTAGCCAAACATCAACCCTAGCATGCCCCAAAATATGTACAAATGAACATGTTAAACAATTACTGAAAAGTCATGAAATCAGCAGCCCACTGAGGCAGTTTCTAACCGAGTCTCTACCCCTGAGTTCTGGGCAATGGCTGTTAGGGATGGCCTGTAGTTACAGCAGCTGACAGAACATCGGCGCTGCGCACAGCGAGAAAAAAAACGACAATATTTAAACACTCTTCACAACAAATATGGTGCAAATTTTAGCAAATAAGCTTCAAAATTGTAATTCTATCAAAATATCGGCATTCCTATAGTAAACTTAAACTTGAAAATCAGGGATCATTCAGCATATTGTTAGTCTGCTGCAGCTTATTTGCATGCACAGCCCACTACAGTACGGGGGTGCTATTCCCTATAATACTGCTGGGTTCTTTATTATAGAGAGTTGGGCAATCATATAGAGTTATTATATGGAGTGCACGCGATACCCGACTGACATGATTTTTTTTCTGGGTCCCCCCGGTGCAGGGAAATAAGAAAGATAACACTGATATTGCGCAATGTACACACACACATGCATGATGATGGAAATATCAATTTAGCGTGATATTTGAGGTAACAAGGCAAACGCCAAGCGTTGTCTCGCCTGCATATTGCAGTCATGAAGAGACTGCATGTCAAAACTATGCTATATGACTTCTGAGGCTGTCAGCAGTTTAGGGGGTGAATTGTGGTTCTGACAGTTTACATATGCAATAATGGTATAGGCCTACTTTATCCCTAGGAAATCAGATAACACTAAGAATGCTGTTAATACTATGAAGCTATAATTATTTCCATGCAAGTAAGGAAATGAATGTTAGTGAAAAAGAATGTAACTGATAATAATGTGAGTAAAATTGTAAAATTAAATTAATTATTAAGGTGTTATGGCAAACTTATTGTTTGAAAAATGGTATGAATTTGGTGATTCCACGTCAAAGCTATAGAAAGTTATTAGGTGTACAACATAGCACAGTGCCAGTTATGAAAAGTTCATTGACCTTTGACCTTTGACCTTAATCAAATTCAACTCACATTCGAACTTGACCTGCACCTTCAAGAGATGGACCTCTCATATGAATTTGGCAATCCTACCTCGAAGGTATAGAAAGTTATTGTGTGTACAACATAGCACAGTGTCAGTCATGGAAAGTTCATTGACCTTTGACCTCTGACCTTATTCAACTTCAACTCATACTCAAACTTGACCTGTGCCTTCAAGAGATGTACCTCTGGTATAAATTTGGTGATCCCACCTCGAAGCTATAGAAAGTTATTGTGTGTACAACACAGCACAGTGCCAGTCATGGAAAGTTCATTGACCTTTGACCTTTGACCTTAATCAAATTCAACTCACATTCGAACTTGACCTGCACCTTCAAGAGATGGACCTCTTGTATGAATTTGGCAATCCTACCTCGAAGGTATAAAAAGTTATTGTGTGTACAATATAGCACAGTGCCAGTCATGGAAAGTTCATTGACCTTTGACCTTTGACCTTATTCAAATTCGACTCATATTCGAACTTGACCTGCGCCTTCAAGAGATGTACCTCTGGTATAAATTTGGTGATCCCACCTCGAAGCTATAGAAAGTTATTGTGTGTACAACACAGCACAGTGCCAGTCATGGAAAGTTCATTGACCTTTGACCTTTGACCTTAATCAAATTCAACTCACATTCGAACTTGACCTGAACCTTCAAGAGATGGACCTCTTGTATGAATTTGGCAATCCTACCTCGAAGGTATAAAAAGTTATTGTGTGTACAATATAGCACAGTGCCAGTCATGGAAAGTTCATTGACCTTTGACCTTTGACCTTATTCAAATTCGACTCATATTCGAACTTGACCTGCGCCTTCAAGAGATGGACCTCTGGTATGAATTTGGTGATCCCACCTTAAAGCTATAGAAAGTTATTGGGTGTACAACACAATTGTTGACGACGACGCCGACGACGCCACCGACGCCGCCGACGACGCCGACACCGGAAATAGTGATACCTATGTCTCGCTCCGCTACGCAGGCGAGACAAAAATCGGAACGGCAGGAAAATAACGAAAAGGGGGAAATTTTCCGCCAAAAGCGGGATGGTTGGTAGGTCTGTCTTAGTGTTTGAAGGAGCAATGACGGGAAGTAAGATACCTTTCAAAAATTTAAGAATCCGAGAGATTTTGGGTATGTGTCGGGAGATCGGGCAATTGCTTGATTTTCCGGGAGTCTCCCGGCAAATCCGGGAGAGTTGGCAGCTCTGAGATCCCCTACTCCCGCCCCCCCCCTCCTCCCACTTTCAAACAACAACAAATTCCCTTTAAAAAAGAGAAATATTTTACGTGAACTATGGGCAAAAAAGAAATAGCAATATGACACGTATTTTGTTTGCACACATAGCAGTGACTTCCCTGATCAAAAGTAAACAGAAATGAGAACTTGATTAAAATCACAGAGCATAGATTCTTGCACCTACTTCTGGGAGCTTATAATGACGAACATGCCATTAACAAAAGTTTTCAACACAATTTCGAACAGGCGCGGTGGAAAAGAGCCAACTTAGTACTACAGCACATGTTCGAGACCCCTTCAATTAACCTGTACATTTTTGTATGAAAATAAATCAAAGAGCTTACATGTATGTATGACCAAAGACAGGACAATCCACTCAAATTATGACATTAAAAGGTGCAATGCTAAGCCACTAAAGTTAACCAACCATCTGGGGAAAATGATTGTGTACAGGCAGTATGTGAACCCCCCCCCCCCCCCCCCAATGGCTGAGGGGTTTGGAGAAAACAACTTAAGAAGAACATAAGATGACACAATTATAGTGTTTGCATAATCAAATCATGTAGTCACAGTATATAACAAGTGCTTACAATGAACTGAAACAAAATAGCGTTTTTACACCGCTTGTGCTTCTATGGCAAGACACAGAGGGAAATGATAGCATCATGCAAATCTTTTATAATCAGACAGATTTGAAACTCTGCTGCATGTGTGGGTATACCAGTATGCTTCAATTGTTATGATGACTGAAATATCAAGTGACATTAATTACTATATACTGCAGAACATCATGCATATATCATAATTCGTTCATAGAATAAATTGTAAAGAAAATGACTGGTTAGGAGTGTAAAAAGAATTAAAAGAAAAAGATAGGAGCAGAAGAAAAATAAACTTTTTAAAAAAGAGGATGAAGAAGAAAAAAAGAAAGAAAAAGTAAAAAAGAAAGAAAGAAAGGGTGGAACATAAACAAAGTGAAATTTCAATGAGGATCTCGAGGCACCCTACGTCTTTTTTTCTTTCCTTTTTTTTTGGACAGGAATGTTTGGCAAAATTGTTGGCATATCTTGTTCAAAAGGTTATGATTTTAGAGTTTTCAGCTGTGAGCTTAAAGAAAGCTAGTTGTGTGAGAAAGAGTCGAGAATAATGTTCAAGGTAGAATTCGAACAAAATATGACATGAAGCCGAAGAAGAAACCAAAATCAAAGGTTGAAAAACTCATTTTATGAGCAGAGTACAATGCAAATCATCCATCAGAGAGCACTTGCTAACTTTGGAACAACAATACATGCCAATTTACAACACTGACAATTAAAACATCACTTGCAATATTAAGTGCCCTTCCAAAATTTAGTGATCCCTAATATCTCTTTAAATGTAGGGTTAGGTCTCTGAGATCTGACATGAGAGTCTTGGTGTATGTTTTATGGGACTGGCCAGAGTTCAGATAAATGGACATTCATGGAATGAACTGAAGACTGGATTCAATGTCTTAGTAAGAATAGGAATTGTATTAATTAACCCATTCGTGACAGAAGGTCCACATTACGTGGTTTGGTCTAATAACTTTTGATGCAGAGCTCTAAAATCATACCAAATACATGAGCACAAAGAGCAAAAAATTCTACACTTACTGTGCCAATTTTCGTTGCATCAATATTTGTTGTTTGATGCTGAAATTTTTTTAAAGGAAAATACGCATTAAAATCCTTAAATTGGCAATGCGATGAAAATGTTAAATTTACCATTTTTCCCTGCAAATTGGACACTTTATGACTTCTCATCATACATTCAGTCAATTTATATTTATTTCAGATACATGTTTTATAAGAAAAATGTAGCAATAAAAGAAAAATGTTGGCGTTGCCAATTTGAAGAATAAAAGCTGATCAAATTAGGCTTTAAATAATTCCTGTCACGAATGGGTTAACATATAAATCCAGCCCATCATGCCCCATACCCTCCCCACTCTAAGGGAAAGAGAATTAATTTAGTAATGGACTGTCAATACAGAAACACACCTTATTAATTGGATATCACCCCAGATGAAAGATTAGAAAATACCACTAAATATTATGAACAACTAGACTCCAGGAAAATGGCATTTTCAGACCTTTGGTTGAAAGGATCCGAGTTGGAAATAAGTATACATACAGCAGCGGCCACATTTAACCGACAACGATAGTCACAGTTTTGGGCACATATTCAATTTCCCTTTTAAAGATAAAAGTGACAAATCTAATCAATTCTTTTAACAGTTTTCTTGATAACAAAATCAGTGAGTTTGAGCACTTTCATGAATATTCTTATAGGGAAATTGAATATGCACATAAAAACTATTATCATCGCTATCAGTTCAATGTGACCATCGTCAAACCTAAAGTTATGGGGGGGGGAGGAGGGGGGCAGGAGAAAAGACCTCCTTTCCTTTAGTGAATTAAAGAATGATCACTATATTTTCCCTTCCCTTTCGGATAGATGATACCCTAAATTATTCAAAGTCCTGGGCAGTAAAGAGATCCTGCCAGCAGTCAATATTCCCCACTTCCTACTGATATTCAATACACACCTATATACTTGTCCAATTTAGAATAAGACACTTACCTCATAGAACCTAAATACCTGATTTATCATGAAACAGAATGATTGTAAAATATTAATAATGCACTTTACTGACATGCTTTGCATGCAATATATAAACAAATATGCTCTAAAATGACTGCAATTTCAAGTTATCATATTTCTACTCAATTGTTGTGTAGTATATCTACATGTATATGAGTTCAAG
The DNA here is from genome assembly GCA_029962745.1 of Echinometra lucunter. NCBI lineage: Eukaryota > Metazoa > Echinodermata > Echinoidea > Camarodonta > Echinometridae > Echinometra > Echinometra lucunter. The sequence goes on from CM057163.1 coordinate 24,823,390, forward strand.
AGCTTCCTCTCAACAATGTAATTTGTATACAACCTAAAAAGGTAAGGGGAAGGATGAGGGAAAGAGGAGAAGGGGGTAGGAAGGGTTGGAGAGAAAGGAGAGGGAGAGAAATGTTGGAGAGGGGAAAGATGAAGGTTTCATACTGGAGGAGTTGAGGAAGGGAGAGGGGAGGGTGTGGGGAGCAGAGAGGGAAGAGGGGAGGGGGAAGGGGACAAGGGAGGGGTTGGGAAGAGGAGAGGGGAGGGGGTTTGGTAGGGGAGAGGTTCGGGGTTCGTTAGAGGAGAGGGGAGAGTGTGGGAAGGGAAGAGGGGAGGTGTTGGGAATGGGTCGGGGAGGGTTGGGGAGGGGAGAAAGGAGGGGAGGGGAAGGGAGGAGAGGGGAGAGGGGAGGAAGGGAAGAACTGGGAAGCAAAAGAGGGAGGGGCATGGAGAAAGGTGGGGGAGGGCAGAGAGGAAGGAGCATTTGGGAACGGAAAAGGGAGTGTTTGGGAAAAGACAAAGGAAGGGGAGGCAATGGAGAAATCATAATTACTGATTAAGTACAAATTTCTACTTCGCTATAGATACGTTTTCTTTACAAAAAAGATGCGAACTTACGAGTATTTGATGCTGAGCGTGGGTGCCTCCTCAAACTCCTCCAGACATTCCATGCTAATGACCTGCTGGACTTGAGCGCCGCCATCAATGGTCTGCTGTACGTTATCCATGTTAATAGACAGCTGTAGAGACACTGGTCAAGGATGTTACATGGAAATACTGAAAACAGGCTTTACAGGGATTTTATCTCTCATTGTCATCGGGCTTGCTTGGCATTGAGCAACTGACTTCTAAATTGTGTACATACATGTAGGCTTCGACAGTGTCAATGAAAATCAAGCTAAAAACTGGTCATCTGTAACAAAAAATTTAGCTTTATAATTTTCAAAGAACAAATGGGCATTGTTTGGTTGACCGATAATTAATTTTACACCAACATCATTATCTCCATCGGCCCCGAACAAGATTTTTTTCCAAAGATTTCAAAATCAAATCAATTTTTTCCAAAGATTTCAAAATCAAATCAAATGCTATTCTATTTCCTCCACAAATCACCTTCATATTACGAAACATATTACTCTCAGTGATGTTTGCGTATTTCAAAATGTAATGAATAAAGGCAATCCAAATTGCATCACAGTCAAACTCATGACTTGGAACTTTTGATAGTGTGACCAGCATCATCATCGTAATTTTCATCTCATTATTTCCAAACATCTGTTTGAAGAAAAGGATATTTCCTTCTAACGAGGGCGGTTTGTTGATAGCGGTGACAAAGTTAGCAAACTGGTACGATGTCTTGTTGCCGTAGAACAGACTCAACCTGGCCCCATAAGTGCGGAACTCTGACTTCACACCGATCTGCATCTGGTCGCTTTCGTATAGCACGCCGTTATTCTTACAAATAAATCTGCAGGAACACAAATTTGAACATGGCTTCAAATAATACACAGGAACATGTTTAACACACGCTTTTTATTTATATATGGGCCTGGAGTGAATCTAACGATGGATATGCATAAAAATTATCAAACAGAAAAAAAAAGAGAATGAGACAACATTGTGATTTAAAAATTCCATTCAATGCAGCATTAGATTTTACAAAATGTAACAATGCATTACAACATTTAGGTATATTCCTTATCAAAGAAATCTGTTATAATACAACGGAAAATGATAGGCATTTTTCGATCAATTAAAAAATCAAATAAAAAAAGTCATGTCTACATATAACTATGTGGATTCTCATTTATCCTCAGATGCATATGTATATCTTTTCAGTAATGTTCTTCCGTGTAAACTACTGTAATTATTTTTCAGGGTAAGATTATTTTTTCATAAGTTCTATGCACTGTAAAAGAAATCTTCATCATCATCATTACGGTCAAACCGGCTTTAGCGACAACCTGTATGGAAAGACCACTGTCTATAAAGACAAATTTTGTCTCCCTGAAATAGCTTTTCCCACTGAAACATATTCTAAAGAAACCTGTCCATAAGACCACCTGCTCATAAAGGCCGCTTTTCTTGTTTCCCTTGGGTGGTTTTTATATACAGGTTTCCCTGTAGTAGTAATCTTTTCTGTTTAAAGATCCTATCTAAACACAGAAAAAAACTCACTTCCTAAAGTTCTCCTCGGCATCAGGAGTCAGGCTGTTTCCTACCGGGGCACCGCCAACAGGGGCACCAAACACATCCACAAGCAGATTACCGTTATTGGTGGGGGCAGCAGGGGCGGCAGGCTCACCGAAGAAGGACTGGGCGGTTGTAGGGGGTGCAGCGGGGCTCTCCATCAGACCAAGAAGGTCTGCTGAGCCAGAGCTGGGTGAGGCAGCGACGGCTGGAACGTTGGCGGCGATAATCGGCTTCGGCTGAGATGCTGCAGACTATAGGAAAAACAGAAGTGTGATTTGAAAATGAAATGTTGCAAGATCTTGGCTAAACAGTCATATTGGAAGGCATAGTAGATAGTAGGCTTGGGTTGGGGTGTTGCAGCCAGGAAATGGAATTCAAATTAAAATCAAACTTGTGATTAGCAGAGAAATTGGAATCGAAATTTGTCTTTGGTCACATTTTGGATTCATTATTGAAAACTAATTTGAAATTGGATATGAAGTTTGAAATGGAATTTTTAAAATGAAATTTGATTTGAAATTGGCAATTAAATTTGATTTCAAATCTAACCTGAATTTCATCTTTTTTAAAACACAAAACACTCTCAAGGGTAGCAATAAATAAAAAGAAAACAATAAAAAAATAAAAAGTCATTGGCCAAATTTATGACTATGAATTCACTGATTAATCGATCAATGACAGAGAGGATCAATATTTCAATCATCCCCCTCTCCCCTTCCCCAATCGAAACCTCATAGTTCAGGTACATATCCTTTGCCTTCCTTTATTTTGTTATCATTGTTACTACTTCAATATGTGACCCTCCACCACAAAACGACAAAGAAGTCGGAATGGGAGTTTTAGAGAAAACAGCTAGAAAACAGAGGGCTTGGGGTTGAAAAGATGATTAAAGGTTTTTGATATTTTCTGATAGTTCATTGTTGATCTACCACCTGACCAAATTGGGGAGCCATCTGTAATGTACAAATTGTGTTTTCTTTGACTTAAAATTACCATTTGCAAAGAATTTTTAAATAAACGTATGCCAGCATGCTGGGTACAACCTTCATATTGCCATGTGTACATAACTCACAGGTTATTTACTCTGTGGCTTTGAAAATCAAAACAAGGAGAGAAGTCTATCTCTTTTGAAACTGTTCCCAGTCTGAGCCTAATCTGATAATCCTTTCATTGTCAAAGCTAGGAAATTTTCATTCAACCTTTTAGTGAGACAGACAACAGGACACCAGTATGGCACTCCTGAATGGTCACTAATCTTTACATCCTGTTTTCTCTGTTATTCTGGTAATTACCCCGTCAGACAAGCTCTCACTCTCACTGTAATTTCAAAGGTTTTGCGTGGTCTTGACCGGGCAAGCTATATAACATTCAAAAACTCAGTCATTTTGAGGTGGAGGGTCACATATCCTGTTCATGATTGTATTCCGATTCCGATATTTACCTCCAGCGAATCCGTGCTGCTCTCTCCTATACTGTTGAGCTCTATTCCTCCTTTCTTCTTTTCTTCTGTTGCTCCTCCAGCTGTAGGTTTCTTCTTCTTGAGTTTGGCAAGCAATGACGATTCCCTCTCGGGGAAGGGGGGCATCTCTTCTAGCACTGTTGCCTGATGGACAGTGAAAAAAAAAAAAAAAAAAAAACAATTGGCATAAAACATCTGATGTATTCTTTCACAACATTTGTAAGTCTTGTATAAAGTCTAAGCAAGGTGTTATGTAACATAATTTATAGGTTTTGCGGGACCTTAATTCATCCTACACAGCAAAGCGTACTTGTGCAATATCATTCACAATATAAACTGTGACTAAACCAATGACAGTGATTTTATGCTTGATATATCGCAGGATGCCGATATCTTACCAGTACATCCGCTGAAGTACACACACTGAGTTGAAGATACTCTACCGCCCTCTGCTGAAGCTCCGCATCAGCGTTGCGTAGCTGGTTGTCATTTCTTAGTACCTGTCAAAAAATCATTACAAAAAACCACATGGAAACAGATATATGCACGGTATATGTATACCTGTTCAACAGATGGATGGCAAATCATCATCAACTACAAGAGCAGTCGGACACAGTATGCACCCTGAGGTAATATCAAAGATTACTATCTTCAGAAGATGCTGGCAAGGTTTGACGATGCAGTCCCTAAAATCTTTTGAGGTGAGAATAGTGTCTCCTACCCCCCATGAGAGGAAAGTCATCTCACCCAGGCTTTGCTTTCAAGAAGTGTTACCAATGACTATGTACATTATTAACGTCTAACCACAGCTATTGGCAATGATGATGATGATAATAATAATAATAATAATAATAATAATAATAACAATAATAATAATAATAATAATAACAATAATAATAATAATAATAATAATAACAATAATAATAATAATAATAATAATAATAATAATAATAATAATAATAGTAACAATAATAATGATAATAGTAATAATAATAATAATAATAATGATGATAATAATTACTACTAATAATAACAATAACAATAATAATAATAATAATAATAATAATAATAATAATAATAATAATAATAATAATAATTAATAATAATAGTAATATTAATAAAAATACTACAACTACTACTACTACTACTACTACTACTACTACTACTACTACTACTACTACTACTACTACTAATTATAATAATAACAATAATAATAGTGGAACCTGTGCATAAAGACTATCAAAGGGAGACAAATAAAGGCGGTCTTTATGAGCAGGTGGTCTTTATAAACTGGTTCTTTTAATAAATGTTTCAATGGGGAAAAATATTCAAGGGAAACAAAAACTGGTTTTCTTTACCAGGTGATCGCTAAAGCAGGTTTGAATGTAATACAGGGTTCTTTAATAAGGTGCTTATCAGGATAAACTGACCAAAGTGCTTACATATATTCATTTTTACCCATGTCACCGGATCAATATTTCACTCCACAAAATCCACATATAATATACAGAAAGGACCATCTTGACCAAGTATAGCATCTGACCCTAATTCATATTTAATCAAGCAAAGTTCCACAAACAGCATTTATGTCTATGTGGCAACAGCAATAAAAAGGAACACTACATGGGTGATATACCTTTTTTCCATATCCCTTATTAATGAAATCCTGTTTATTTATTGGTCTACATTGCATCATGTGACCAATCATAACGTTGCTATGATGTTGATTATGCTGAAAACAAAATGCCGATGGAGAGAAATGCGCTATACCGTGACAAAAATTTATGGTATAGTGCACTATACCATGAATGTCGTCATAGATAAGCAACGACCAATGATTTTTCATCTTTAGCGGGTGAGAAGTGCTATCGGCATTGGCCTAGTAGACACTGTGTAAATCATGTCCATTTTTATCATTACTCTTTGCAAGATTTATTGGAGGGATATTATATAAAACAAATATGTCATGCACCGAGAGGCTCCAGTTGAAATTATGGATTCTGAGGTGGAAGGAATATCACTATTTTTTTTAGGGGCGTATCCCTACAACAACCAGAACAGGCAATCTCCTTGACCAACTGTGTTGGAAGATACTTGGAAAGTGAACTCGAATACTCACATCTTGTATGATAGGTTTGATCTCCGGGAAGAGGTTGATAAACTTGACGTAAGTTGAGAGGAGTAGCCCTCTGGTGGGGGCAGTACACAGGTGAAACTTGGAATGAAGAAGATTGAGCTGCACTTGCGGACTGCCAGGAGACAAAGAAAAGAAAGAAGAGTGAAAAATAAAAGAAGATAATCGTAATAATGATCATCATGAGAGGATAATAATTATGTTCCTACATGTTCTATATGTCCAGGGGGGTGTTTCAAGCTGTTACCCATGACTTTGCGAACAACTTGAATATGAAGTGCCAATGTTATGCCCAAAGTTTTTCCTCGATGTTTTGACAAATTATGACTACATTTCCCATAATCTCAGATGACGCGACAGATCCCCGCAACATTTTTTTAAGGTTCAGCTATGGCGTGACAAACCACCCCGCTTTAATACATCAATTAACGTGTCAACTCTCAAACAAAAGAGATAAACTCACAACAACCTATTATGCGCTAACTTTGTAAAGAATTCGAGTGGTCCACACCTTTTGCCAACAGGCGACAAAAAAACGTCTTCTCCCTTCGAGACCGTTTTTTTTTGTCGCCTTACACCCCATTTACTTGTACGTTAAACATGTTGCGGGGATTTGTCTCCTCGTATCTGGACAAGCCTTTAGAGTTCAAAGTTGAGTCTTACCTTGACCTGGAGTCACCTGCGATGAGGTTTCCAAACTCCCCCAAGATGTACCCTCCTACTTTGACCATATTCTCATGGCATGCCGGTGCCTGCAGAGCCTGTCAAGAACAAGCCAAACCCAACCCATCGATCAGTCATCAGAAAATATGAATGATTTCTCTGTTAACAATAATCCTTATGAATGGTAGGAATGCTCCCTAAGGAGTGGATATGGTGCACACTTGTGTGCGGGCTAGGAATCCAGTGATCAGGGGTAATAATAGTAACATTGTAAAGCGCATTACGTTAATACTTAAATGCACTATATAAATGTAATATATTATTATAGTAATATTATCATTATAATGCTAAATCTCACTTAGTGGGGTACTAACAGTTCAACTCGTAATTCTCTATCTGCTTGATGCATTTCTTCTGAGTGTCATTATCTATTAAATACCATACAGATGCTCTTGTTAATAAGAACCCTTCCAAATCACCTTTTCGTTATACAAATTTCTGTACTTCACCTTGTAATGACAACCTGTAATTCTCTATCTGCTTGATGCATTTCTTCCGAGTGTCATACCCCGCTTTCAGACGTACCAACTTATATTCATACGACGTATAGATATACGACGTATTGATATGACACCTTTCAGATGCAACACCCTGTTATCCGATAATCGTATAGGAGCATTCAGACGTACCGTGGGAAGCTCATGAATATGTACGAGCCCCTTGCACAGTATGAACTTCACACGGGCTTTGCGCTTCGTGTTTGTGTTGCTCTGTTTGTGCTGGACTCATAGTAGAGTAGAGGTTATGCCCTAAGCGCGCGTTGCAAATAAGTCCCGCCTACTTATACGACGTACGGATATGAGAGCATTCAGACGTGAATTTACATTGTATGGATATAGGATAATCGTACGAAACGATGCCCAAACCATCGTTTCGATATACGTCCTATATTTAAACGACGATCAATATAAGAGCATTCAGACGCTAAAAAACGTCCTATATCCATATGTCGTATATCGATACGAGAACTCTCTCGTCTGAAAGCGGGGTCTATCTATTAAATACCATACAGATGCTCTTGTTAATAAGAACCCTTCCAAATCACCTTTTCGTTATACAAATTTCTGTACGTACTTCACCTTGTAATGACAATCTGCATGTCTCAATAAGATACCTCCTCTTGAAATATGACTCCTAGGCCCTGTTTCATAAAACTTGTAATCAATAACAAGTTGCAATAACTGTTACAAGCTACTGAAGTCCTTGCATCTGATTGGCTGAGAGCAAATTTGTCATAGAATTGTGGCAGCTGTTACTGATAACAGGTTTTATGAGACGGTGCCCTGGAAGTTCTTGTATAACTTTGTTTATCTTTGTAAAACAAAAGCGGTTCATTATCCTCATCCCAAACTGAGTATCGTTTCCCGTCAGACTTACCTCAAAGACTGTTTTTGCGGCATAACCCTGTACATCTTCTCTATTAATGACAATCTGTATGACACGATACCACACCTCTTCGCTGACGTAGTCACCGGCGATCCTAATGAGGTTCAGGATGGTGTCCACGTACCATGTGTAATCACTGGCGTACTTCTCAGCTAGGATGGCGACTTTCAGTACCTAGCAAAAAGAAGTTGATCAAATGCATGAAGATGGCTGCAACAATACCCATTTAGTTTAGTGGGGGTTTTCTTGCAAAAGGAATAGTTTTTAGCCTTTTTTCATGAGGGTTTCTTTTCTTTTCTTTTCTTTTTCTCTTTCAGATACAGAATACATGTCATATCTTTTTCAGCAGTATACAAAGAATGTTTTTTTTTAAATATCCATATGGCCTAAACATTTCCTGGAAAGCCTTTCTCCTTTTGCATACTATTCAAGAATCAAATATGTTGGGAATACTATTCATATTCTTTATTTTGGTAATAATTGTGCAGGATTTTGTTAGACTTCAGTTGTTGCTGTTATCAAAACTAAATATTATTTTTCTCTTGCTTTCACCTGAAGAAAACCTATCTTCTTAACATTTATTTTCAACATTCTCCACACAGAAGAGCATCTCCCTCAACCATCTGATGAGCATTGCTTCTATCATGCATGGCGTAAAACATTTACAATTGCCACTCTCCACCCAGGTGAAGCAATTAGCTAATAGCTTACCTAAAGATGTATCTCCTTAACATTTCTTCCCAGACATAGTAATCTGCCTTCTACATGTATAGATACACAAGCATCTCACCGACAATCTGATCAGAGTTGCTTCTATTACACATGGTGTAAAGCATTTACACTTGTCACTTACCTCCGAGGTGTAGGTGATTAGCTAATAGCTTGCATTATCTCCTTACCATTTCTTCTCTCATGTACTAGTAGTACTCTGCCTTCTACATGTATAGATACACAAGCATCTCACCGAAAATCTGATCAGAGTTGCTTCGTTCACACATGGTGTAAAGCATTTACAATTGCCACTCTCCACCGGGTGTAATGATTAGCTAATAGCTTACATAAAGACTTATCTTCTTACCATTTCTTCCCTGATGGAGTAATCGGCCTTCTCAAGATAGATGAGCATCTCCCCAACAATCTGATCAGCATTGCTTCTATCACACATGGCGTAAAGCAGGTCTACGGCTCGCTGACGCACACTTACATCACGCTCCGTCTGTGCAGGTGAAAATCAACAGCAGGATTAGTGCATATGGAAACGGCCCATTAGTGGAAAAAAATGATTAACCCTACACTTCCCATTTTCTAAAATTGTTTGTTTTTTCCTTTCTACCTAAAACTAAGCTACTCCTTTTGACTTACTGTTCAGCAAACAGTTGAAGACTCTGGTTAAACTCATAATTTACACTGAAAAAGAAGCTTCTTCATTAGCAAACAAGTACAATCTGACATATTGCCAATCATGAACATATTTTGCATTATATCCCTCATCATAAGATTGTCGCATTAGGAGTGTACACAACAAGAAAATGAATAGCTTTAACAAGAACAGACGTTTCCTCCTCATTTTTCAGGTTTCGTTGCTGACGTCACGCATAGTTTACATTTTCCCTAGGGAAAAACGAACAATACTTTTTTTCTGCCCCCCCCTTCAGTCAACCCACGATGCGAATGCATGCAGCAGTGGCTCAGCTCAGTGCTGAGCCAGTCTCCACCGTATCCCACGGGACGACACGGGCAACCTATGCGGCCAGCTGGCGCTAGCGCTCACACGCACAGCAGCGCCGTGGTAATGCAACTCGCTGCGATCGTCGAGCTGCAGGCACGTCTTCGGAGCTGTTTTCTTCACTTTTTGCCAATTATTTCCTTGAATGTGAGTACATGTAATTACACGAATGTCCGAGGAACGATTAGGGATATAAAACAAATATACAATGACTCATTCTCGGATCAAGCTCAAACTATTCGCACTCAGGAACATAAAACGGTGCTATGCTCCCTCGAGCCATCCTCGGGAGCATAGCACCGTTTGATGTTCCTTCGATGCGAATAGTCTGAGCAAGATCCTCCAGTGTCATTGTATACTTGTATATTGTGGATCACTTAGATTCAGAAAGGCTATTTTTCAGTATCAAAGCCTATCATCTGTACATCTTTCAATGCGTAAAAACCTATCAGTAACAGCAAAAATGGCTGGAATCTACAATAGGTGCAAATTCCCTGCTCCCCTTGCAATCTAAAAATTATTTGAAAGTTTGTCATTGGCACTCTTTTCCTAAAACTCTCGCGCATGGAAGCAGCAGCACTAGTGGTGTTATGAAGTGGTTAGAATTTTGAACATAGGGTTGAGGAAACTATACCTTGAGGGCAGTGACTACTGTTTCCAGATGTTTCTTGACGGCTTCCCTTGAGAACTCAGAAGACGCTAGCAGACACATGCTCTCAAGAGCAAGATACCTGGTACAAAAAAACAGGACAGAATACGTGTCAATCTTAACATCATCATCATCATCACCATCATCATTGTTGTCATCATCATCATCATCATCATCATCGTTGTCACCATAATCATCACAATTATCACTGTCATCATTGTCATTGTTGTTATCGTCATTACCATCCCTGTCATCATCATCATCACACAATTTCTATCACCATTCTTGACAGCTTAATACTTTGCGACTAATAATCTCACAAACATTTGCTGATTTCCTTGTTATCTTAAAACAATTTTTCAGACGTGCGGTTTTAGACTCACCTAAGATTTGTTTCCCTGTGCTGAAGGAACTGACCGAGTTGATTGCATGCTCTGACCAGCAAGTTGGGCTCACTACAAAAAGAAAAAAAAAACATTCAAAATGTGGTCAAATTAAAGAACAACCACATACATGAGTGGTTAAAGAAAGAAAATGTAAACATGTTGTTTGAATAGGTTTTAATAAATCATAATGATGAAACTTGGCTTCTTTTGTTCATTTCACACACTCTCTCTCTTCTTCTGTTATCTTTTCCTTCACTCTTTTCCCCTCTGTCCTCTCCAACTGTTCCTCTCACCTATTTTTGGATATTTGCCTCTTCCCCTATTCTTCTCTCCCTCTACCTCTCACAAACTCTATCTTTTTATTGATTACCTGTCATGGTGTATGATGAGATTGATGGCTTCAAACAGGACGGCATTCTTGGAGTTGGAATGCTGAACTTTCTTGGACTTTGGTGGTTCCTAAACAAACCAAGAACAAACAAATCCTGACCCACAACGAACATGAAAAACTATACCATTGCTTTTTTTCCACAAACGAATATGAAAGCTTCACTACCGGCATGGGCTATTTGTTGGAGATGTCAGTTTTAGTTTATTCAGTACAACTTTGCAAACAAATATAACAAAGATGAAAAAAATATTAATATCATCTCAATTCTGGACAATGGCATCTCTCTTTTATCTTTAATATCCAAAATTTTGGATATCATGTTGACTAATACACTTATGGGGTGTTGCAAGAAGGTTGCAATCAATTGCAAATAATTGCCAATTTTGAAACAACCATTCTGATTGGCTTAGGGTCTGTCCTTTTAAGAAGACATGCATGCAACAATGATTTTGATTGGCCAGTGACAATCAGTTGCAACTTGCAATCGATTGCAACTTTCTTGCAACACCCTATGACTGTGACATTTTGTCTATATCTGTTTACAACATTGATATTTTGTTAATACAGTCATGCATCTTCAACATTAAAAAACTTGAACAATATTAATGAGAAATACTGCTCAAAAAAAAAAAAAAAAAAAGAGGGATTTTTTTACAGAAATCAAGTAGTTATGAAGGAATACAACACTCACTTCCACACAGTCGATGTTGAAGTAACCCTCAATTCCTATATCAAGCTTGTATTAAACATCATACCCTCTAAGTAAACCATAGAGTGGGGTGTTAAGATATGAGGCGACATGTCCCGTAACAAATCCCCGCAACATTTCTAGTGTTCTGATATGGCACAACATTGTGGCACCACTTATTTGTCACCTCACGGCATCACTTATTTGTCACCTCACACCCCCACTGAAACGCTAAAACACTAAAACGTTGTGGAGATTTGCCTCCCCATATCTGAACATCCCTTATGGGGTGTTGCAAGAAAGTTGCAATCGATTGCAAATAATTGCTAATTTTGAAACAACCATTCTGACTGGCTCAGGGTCTACCCTTTTAAGAAGGCATGCATGCAACAATGATTTTGATTGGCCAGCGACAATCAATTGCAACTTGCAATCAATCGCAACTTTCTTGCAACACCCCACAGGGTTCCTACATTATACATTTTCAAAATTCCATGACTTTCCATGACTTTCCAGGGCAGAAAAATGCAAATGTCCATGACTCACTGATATTATGATGCAAAACTTACATAAAAAGCGTGCTGATTAAAAGAGTTTTAAAGCTGATCTGAGTGCAATGAATGCAGGGCTTGCCGGAGCACGAATTTATTAACATGAAAAATATCTTGAATAAATGATTTTCCATGAATTTCCAGAAGAAACTGACAAATTCCCTGACTTTCCCTGACTTTTTGCTTCTGGAAAAAAGAATTTTAAATTCCCTGACTTTCCAGAAATTCCCTGACCCGTATGAACCCTGACCCCATTAGTGATACAACCAAATCATGGCCCGGCTGGTAGAAGAGCGTAACTCACGTACGAAGCAATGACTTATACATCGCCTAGCAGGCAAAAAGAAGTTGACTTAGGCATGACATTATAATTTTTGTGTAGCGCGCTCGAGATAATGCCCTTCTGCCAGCCCGGCGATGGATAACTCTCCATGTCGAGCTCAGGTTAACGCCCTTCTGAAATAGCAAATCGGGCCTTAAGATAATGCATTCAGCAAATGCTGGATCCGTTTACCTGTGCTTTGTTGAGGATGGTCTCCAGACATTCCGTGAGTCTGCCCCGGACGGCTGGATCATCTGGCGGACCGTAGAGCTGTAACAGACGCAGGAGCTTGACCGCCAGCCAGGGGGCAGGCACAAAGTAGTATGTGTAGTCCTGCAAGTCTGTGTATGATGATGTGACAATCTGAGAGAAAGAGAGATTATAATCATTTCATGAAGATGTATTTGCACTGTGCAACACATCAACCCCGAAGGGTGATCATGGTGTATTATCATTTACATTTATATGCATGTACCTTGGAAGAGTACAGGTTGATTAAATGTCTTACTGAAGGACACAATTGCCCTACTTTCACAAAAGAAAGCAAGTAACAACCAAATTTCACTTATTGATAATTTTAGATTTTACCGAGTATGCTCTTCTTCTTCTTCAGCTCCTGTGGCAGTGAATTCCACAGGGCTGGTCCAGCTAAGCAAATGCTCGATCTCCGCAGGATTTCTTGGACAGTGGAACGTATCCACTAATCCACAACATCTCTATAAAGGGATAAAGACCATCTTACCCTACTGAGTCTTGAGACTGCTAACGAGATACAGTTCTTGTAGTCATCTGGATTCTTTAAGCACAGATCGTAGATGAGGCTGGAGGCTGCTGTAACCACACCCTAAAAAATGAGAGAAAAAAAAATATTTACAGACTTAATGATGCCATAGAATTCTAGTGTTTGAAGATATAATCACTGGATAAAAACTGCACCTTTCAAACCTAAATTGTTGTCGTTCTATAGGGTGCTCAAGTAACTTACGGACAGGAGTCTGGAAAATAATGTAAGGATAATTCCTTTACAATAATCGAAACAAGGTGGTTGTCAGTCGGTCTGAGTGAGACCGAGTCATCCCGGATATTTTTCTCACCGTTGCCCGCCAGTGATATTCCGGTTGGAGGCCGATGCACCAATGAAATAAAGAAATACATGACAAAATGGCAGTGTCAAAAGACTTTGAAATTTAACCGGCTTAAGAACTACATTTCTTTATTTCTATTATAGCTTTCACACACTATTGGGTTTCAAACCTTAAATCAATGAAATGAAACTATGGAAGTAAGATAAGTGTGTAGGATTTCTTGCCAGAATTTATCGATGTCTACAATGTCGTTCATACTGTAAAAAATATGCATGCTTATTCGGTGGAAGATGGCGCTATATAGCTGTATCGCCAATCTCCTGATGATTGGCGATATAGCATCATCTTGCAGCGAATAAGCATACATATCGTTTACAATACGGTGGCCTCCAGCCACCGAACGATGTCGTAAACACCGATAAATTCAAGCAAGAAAGACTAGTCTCGCAATCACAGACATAATCCATGCATTTTGAGGTGCAGAGCAAGAAAGACCAAAGAAAAGAGCTATCAGGCTGCAATGATTACGGCTAAAATACAGTTAGTTTTACAGAGCTTTTGTGCTTACCAGGGCATCCCTTCCATCAGTTTGTGTGCATTGTTTTGTACTAATTGGCAAGTGTGACAAATAAGCGACTCAGCCAATCAGCACTCTTGACAAACACAAGGTTAATTGAAGAAAATGAAGGTAAATGTCTTACCATGTGTTGATCATTGAGTAGATGTATGACTCTAGCTTGCCATTCACCCATAGGTATCGACTCATTGGAGGTACGGTAGAGACGCAGTAAGCAGAGGGATGCACTCTGTTTCACTTGGTCAATGGTATCACTGAACGAGAAGAAAGGAGGATGGAGATAAGGGATGATTGTTTGGGTTTTTCTTAAATCATTGTCATTAACATTACTGCCAGAACTATCACAATCATCATCATATTCAACATCATCACCATCATCACTATCATCATCATCATCATGATTATCCTATCATCATCACCAGCATCACCATCATCACCACCATCATCATAATCATGATCATCATGATTATCACCCATCATCATCACCATCATCGCCATCATCATCATCATCATCACCACCACCATCATCATCACCACCATCATCGCCATCATCACCATCATCATCACCACCACCATCATCGGCATCACCATCACTCCAATAATCATCATTTATCATCTCCTCCCCCATTTAATCTCTCCCACCCAATCCTCTCCTTACCATCACCAAAATCGCCACTACAACCACCATCATTATCACCATCGCCAAGAGTACCTTCTTGAGCAATACCAATGCCCTTCAAAACACTGTTAATCCTGTATCGCATCATCAACTACTGCCAGTACTTGTACACTATCATCATCACCACCACCACCATCATCACCATCATCATCGTTGGCATCACCATCACTCCAATAATCCCAAATATCCTGAATGGTACTCACCCAGATACAAGTAGCTTTGGTACTTCGCTTCCCAGGTTCTCCGCCATAGCTTTGCTGCCGATGTTAGCTATGCAATGAAGAGCCAGGTTGATGTTGACGGCGTTCCTGCTCGTAAGATCTTTCTTGATGCTTTGGATGACTAACTGCATCAGCTCACTACTCTCACTCACCAGCACTGAGATGAACAAGTAGCCCTGAAAAAAAGATATTTTTACGATTTACTCGTAACATTTGATAACAATAATAATAATAACAATAATAATAATAATAATAACAATAATAACAATAATAACAATAATAATAATAATAATAATAATAATAACAATAATAACAATAATAATAATAATAACAATAATAATAATAATAACAATAATAACAATAATAACAATAATAATAATAATAATAATAATAATAATAATAACAATAATAATAATAATAACAATAATAATAATAATAATAATAATAATAATAATAACAATAACAATAATAATAATAATAATAATAATAATAATAATAATAATAATAATAATAACAACAATAATAATAATAATAATAATAATAATAATAGTGTTATTTACCCAGGGTAACCACTTTACCTATAAGCTAATCTTCCAGCAGGCCCTGCATAGCATAATTTGTTATTATTACCCTTCTCCATTCTTATATGCCGAGCGCCTGGCTAGAAGGCAGAAGGTCCCATTTTTGTATTAGTCTTTGGTATGACTAGGCCGGGGATTGAACCCACGACCTCCCATTCATGAGGCAGACGCTCTGTCAATTGAGCCACCATGCCCGGTTTTGGTAGGGGGTTTTGGTAGGGGGTCCAGTTTGAATTTCCGGACTTCGTAAGCACTGAGCCCTGTGTGAAAATTGTTCCATTTTGGGGGTACGGACCTAATTTATGGGGGTTAGTGTGTGTCTCGGATGTCTGCAAATGTTGAGCCCTGCATAAAACATACTGCTTTCCATATTCTGCTATCACCCACAGAAGTACAAGCAGACCTGCCAACACTGCAAGTCAAGAAATAGGGATGGGTGATTAAGAAACTGTCAAAAATCGGACATTCCTGATTTTCCTAAACATTACTAGAGACAGGTTTTTACAAAAATAGGGAACAGGGTCGTTGAGGGTGCAGCAAACGTGGATTAAGTGTATTGCTCCAGGACACAAGGAGCCAGGCATTGGTTGGAATTCCTAGTTGGAATCAAGCTCACAACCCTTTAACCCATTCGTGACAGGAATTATTTAAAGCCTAATTTGATCAGCTTTTATTCTTCAAATTGGCAACACCAACATTTTTATTTTATTGCTACATTTTTCTTATAAAACGTCATGTATCTGAAATGAATATAAATTGACAGAAATAATGATGAGAAGTCAAAAAGTTGTCAATTTGCAGGGGAAAACAGTGATTTTAAACTTTCTATCACATTGCCAATTTAAGGATTTTAATGCTTATTTTCCTTCAAAGAATTTTCAGCATCAAACAACAAATATTGACACAACCAAAATGGACACAGTTTGTGTAGAATTTTTTGCTCTTTCTGCTCATGTATTTGGTATGATTTTTAGGGCTTTGCATCAAAAGATATTAGGCCAAACCACAAAAAAATGTGGACCTCTGTCATGAATGGGTTAAGAGTGTGCTCTCTTGCCAACTTAGCTACGACACCTCCAAAAAGCAATCTTATACTTACTATCTGTTTTTCTGTGTATTTGTTACTGCTGAGTAGGTTGACTGCTTCCATGTGACCGAAGTCAATATCATGACCCAGTAGGAATATAAAGAGCAGTTTGCACACATATTTCTTCTTCTGATATCCATCCAACGTTTTGTCTCCTGAAAAGATAGGAATAGAACATAATAAAACATTATAAGATAACCCATTCATAAAAAAAATTATTTGAAGCCTTACTTGATCAGGATTTTTTTGTCCTCAAATTGGCAACACAAGTATTTTTCCTTTTTTGCTATTTTTTTTTCTTTAATATAAAAATTAATGTATCTGAGGTAATTATAAATTAACAGAAAGTATGTTTACATCTAGTTATACCAGAGAGATATCCCCATTAATTCATTGGATATGATGCAATGATGTTAAAACACACATTTTTCATAATTAGACTTCAGCCCTAATTATCCGAGGCTTAATACTCAATGGCAGGAGTTCACAAAAGTGGTTTTGATTCAGACTATGGTTTATGCAGATATCATATGTAAGCGCGCTTGATTTTGCGCGTACACTAAGGTCCAATAATGAACGCCCGTCCCGTGTTTGGCAAAGGGCGCTAAATTCACGCTAGTTGCCATAGTTTGGACCACAGTTCATGTAAATTTATTTATCATATACTCAAATTAATTCAAATGAACCGTGATCTACAGTATACCATGGCAACTAGCATGAATTTAGCACCCTATTCCAGATGTGCGCATTCATTATTGGATCTTTTTCAGTGTACGTGCTAAATCAAGTGCACTTTTTACCATAAAATCCAGATAAACCATGATTTAAATCTAAACCACCTTTGTGTATTTCGACCAATGGGTTAAAAACTCTTCATCTCCAACATTCTCCCTGCCCACCAGTCTCTCTTTCTATGACTCCATCTGTCTTTTTTTCTATGTGTTTTTTTTTCCCTCTTTCTCCATCAAAATCTCTTACAGTATTTGTGCGCTTTTCTGACAGACCAAAGGGCATTCTCCATTCAATAATCCCCAAACGCAGCGGATTCACTACATCACTTCAAATAATATCATTATCTTGTAATTAAAGACTTAATAGAGTTATTATTTTTCTAACCACATGGAATGCTATCATGATACTTAAAATATATATATATGTATATATTTCCAAGGTTTCTAGTGCCTTCTGCATTCACATTTCCTCAACTTGAAAATGATAGCATACAGTTTACAAGCAATATATCTCACAGACATGTACATGTGTATATGCTCTATGTACACTGTATATTAAGGAAAAAGACAATTACAACTCTCCTTTCACATATTTCAATGGGAGTCCAGAATGAAAATTTCAAGTCTTTCTTAGCCCATACATGTAGCAGTACAGAGCTTTCTTGAGGTCTAAAAATTAATCATCTTCAATCCTTAAATTGGCGATACAAATGATTTTTTTTTCCACATTTACATAGCTTGAAAAAATAAATATGGATATAACATAAACCAAAATGAAATATAATTGTAAAATTGAATCAGAAATTACCAATTTGAACACAGAAATAGTGATTATATATTATTCACTGTGTTGCCAATTTAAATAGTTTAATGATTAGTTACACTTAAACTGCTCTAATTCGAGAACGCCACACCATACAGCGATGGGAATGGGCTCAAGTTTGTCAGTGCATTTTTCTCTTTCTGCTCATGTATGATATGTACTGCCCAACATTCTGGACCAACAGATACTGCAAAGGCATCTCCTAAAGGTGACACTGTACCTCTATGGGTTAGTACATGTACATGTACATGGGACCTACGATTTTGGAACTTTCCCAAATTTAGAGTGTTCGGAGATAAAAAATGTGGGTGCCTCCTGTACATGTACAATCATGGTTCTCGCCAGTACATAACACCCATGGTTCCAATACCATGCGTAAAGGGTTTCAGACAAGGAAGAACCATGTGTGAAATTGCTGCACCATGCGTGGCAACAAGGGTGAAAAAATATTGGAGTAGAAAAATCTACATATTCCTAACAATAATGATAAATGTCAACAGATTGTTTTGCTTTTTGGCAATGTATTTTTACTTTTATGCCATTAGTAGACAACTCCTGCTTACCAAGAAGTATGTTTTATCCTTTAACTATAGCATATACTCCTGCCACACCTAACTTTAGTTAGATCTAGGTGTTATTCCGTAAAACTTTCGAAATTTCCACGCAGAGTTGGAACCGTGTGTGGATTTTTTTTCTAGTGAGAACCCTGTGTACAATGTATTAGTTCCTGTTAGTGTCAAACCCTGCAAATATGTACAGCATTTCAAACAGAATTGGCAAAGATGATACATGTATGTTCTAAACATGAGAGGGAGAAAAAAAAAAGGTTAACATTCACACTGACATCAAGTCATTAACCCATTCGTGACAGGAATTATTTAAAGCCTAATTTGATCAGCTTTTATTCTTCAAATTGGCAACACCAGCATTTTTATTTTATTGCTACATTTTTCTTATAAAACGTCATGTATCTGAAATGAATATAAATTGATGGAAATTATGATGAGAAGTCAAAAAGTTGCCAATTTGCAGGGGAAAACAGTGATTTTAAACTTTCTATCACAATGCCAATTTAAGGATTTTAATGCTTATTTTCCTTTTAAAAGTTTTCAGCATCAAACAACAAATATTGACGCAACCAAAATGGGCACAGTTAGTGTAGAATTTTTTGCTCTTTCTGCTCATGTACATGTATTTGGTATGATTTTTAGAGCTTTGCATCAAAAGATATTAGGCTAAACCACAAAATGTGGACCTCTGTCACGAATGGGTTAAGTGACTATTTTTTCTTTACTCTATTTAACACCGACCATTTCCGGCTAGGGTCTATGAAAAATGCATGTTACAGTGAAATCAAAACATGCTCAATGAGTTAAACTAAGTAAAAAATCAGCCAGGCATTACATTTTGAGGGTTTCTATTCACTGGTACTAAGGACTACCTCAACGGCTGAACCTATGACGCAAACTTTACATCATTCATATCAATAACCTTTGTGACTGAGTCAGACAAGAGAAGACAAAGTTGTTCATTAATGCACAGAGAATGCACATTGAAGACTACAACAGATGCATGTACCCTAATATCAGCCTGAACCAAATACTGACGATCGGTATAACCTGCCTTATCATTGGTACGACCCCAGAATTAATGTACCAAGAAATGTCAAATTTCCTATCTCGGTGCAAGACACCTCAAGTCCTACCCTTGTTCAACTCGACACACCAAGTCATAATGGAAAAAGCCTTCAGCTGCCGTGCTTGAATTGCACGCTAACTGCTCATGAAGACAAAATCAATAGGACGGCACAAAGCCGCAAATGACGGGGAAGGTTTGGAATACAAGACATATGTACATGCACATGCAGAGGGTGGCTTTCTCCCCTGCTTGTTTGCAGGGATCGCAGCTCCATCCGTGCAAATCAATTACACGCCGACTCGGGTCATGGAAAAATCATACCCTGCGAGTTGTAGATGAATATTCATGGTTTCTTGGGGGTAAATTGCCACTTTTCAGTTTCTTGCTCTATTTCACATTAGCATGCACAGATATAGGGTCTAGCAGGCCAAGAAGATCATCTGTTCAGAGCCAGAAGGGCATTAACTATGTCTTAACCCATTCGTGACAGAGGTCCACATTTTGTGGTTTGGCCTAATATCTTTTGATGCAAAGCCCTAAAAATCATACCAAATACATGAGCAGAAAGAGCAAAAAATTCTACACAAACTGTGTCCATTTTGGTTGCGTCAATATTTGTTGTTTGATGCTGAAAATTTTTTAAAGGAAAATAAGCATTGAAATCCTTAAATTGGCAATGTGATAGGAAGTTTAAAATCACCGTTTTCCCCTGCAAATTGGCAACTTTTTGACTTCTCATCGTAATTTCTGTCATTTTATATTCACTTCAGATACATGACGTTTTATAAGAAAAATGTAGCAATGAAATAAAGATGTTGGTGTTGCCAATTTGAAGAATAAAAGCTGATCAAATTAGGCTTTAAATAATTCCTGTAACGAATGGGTTAACCCATAGAGGTACAGCGTCTCCTTTAGGAGACACTTTTGCAGTATCTGTTGGTCCAGAATGCTGGGCATTACACATTATACATGAGCAGAAAGAGAAAAATTCACTGAAAAATTTTTGAGTCCAATCCCAATGCTGCATGTTGTGGCATTCTCGAATTAGAGCAGTTTAATTGTAACTAATCATTAAATTCTGTAAATTGGCAACACAGTAAATAATACATAATCACTATTTCTGTGTTCAAATTGGCAATTTCTGATTAGATTTGATAATTATAATTCATTTTGTTTCATGTTATATCCATATTTATTTTTTTTGAAGTTATGTAAGCATGGGAAAAAAATAATTTTTGTTGCCAATTTGAGGATTGAAGATGATTAATTTAGACCTCAAGAAAGCTCTGTACTGCTATGGGTTAAAGCATATGAGTAAACATCCTTCTGGCTCAAACCAGAAGATATATTGAAAGCTTGAAAGTGAACCCCACGTACACAACGGGATCACAATGCATATCTCGACTGAAAAGCCCCAGGGTTTTAGATGTTGCTGTTGTCCCTTTCCTTTTAGTAAATGCACATGTATGCGAAGGGGTTGTGTTTCGCATTAATGCACATTTTCTGAGCTGATGAAAACTTTGTGCATACTTGCATATTCTCCATCATTCAGGTTTCAGCAAGTTTATAAAAAAATATAAAATTTTTACTAATAATTCTTCAACTCATGTGGAGGAAATAATCAAATTTGAAAAAAAAAACTGATGAAAACAAGACTACTAAATTTATCAAATTCACTCATAACAAGCACGATAAACACACTCACAATGACAGAAAAAAACAGGTATAGAAACCAGGAAAACAATTTAATAACGTCAAATAAAGTACAGTCAGTGATTGTATTACCAAACAGCACTGTATTACCGCGCGCACACATTCTACGCATCCGAAATTCATTTCCTACGCTTAGAACTATGCAACATTCTCCAACAGGAAATTTCAAAAGGAAGATGACAAAAACGAGGCAAAAACACTTTTGTAATATCACTGTTTTCTCAAAAAGCAAAAAATGGTCAAACTAGCCGATTGTCGATTCGGTACGTTGTTTAACTTTCTCCCATAGGAAACACACGTTCGGTAATGCAATTCCATTTTCATTTTTCAGGTCACCGAAACGCAGCATATGCAGAGAGGGGTGCGATCGGAGGATGATATCGGATCAAAGACTACTTGTCTCTGAAAATTTTTTACATTTTCATTTTCTGTTGGTATTTGAGTATTCATGGTGGAAGATTGATGGATATTTAGAGAATATTGTATTTGATATGACTGAATCTATGAAAAGTGTTTGGTAATAATAGGATACACTTCTATATTTAGTTTCAACGAGTCAGGAGACAAATCAAACACTATCTTTTTGAAATATCCTTGTAAATGAAGTCTTCTACTATACACTGTACACTTGACAAGAGCGATACCATATACACATAGCCAACTGATGAAGACAATCTGTAATTTGCCATTAACATTTAGATAGGTCCCATAAATAAGGAAAGCTAAACGATAGTCAAAGTCGTGAATATTTCATGAGGCAGCCGATAGACGCATTTCATAGAAGATGCAGCCTTGATGAGTTTACAAAGGCAAGGAGGTATATACATACATACATGTAGTTTCAATTAACTCTTTATTGGCCATGGATCCAAACTCAGGGCCCCGCTTCCTATAAACTTATTATTAATAACAAGTTGCAATAACTGTTATAAGCTACGGAAATGCTTGCATCTGATCGGCTGAGAGCAAATTTTGTCATAGAAATGTGGCAGTTGTTACTGATAACGAGTTTTATGAAACGGGGCCGAGGACTGTTACAATGTTTGATATATACAATGTATGTGTTCCAAGAGTTGACCTTGGCAGCGCATCACTGGTGCCATTAGTCAATTGTAGCTAGTAATGGGTTAACCCATTCGTGACAGGAATTATTTAAAACCTAATTTGATCAGCTTTTATTCTTCAAATTGGCAACACCAACATTTTTCTTTTATTGCTACATTTTTCTTATAAAACATCATGTATCTGAAATAAATATAAATTGACAGAATGTATGCTGAGAAGTCATAAAGTTGCCAATTTGCAGGGGAAAAGGGTAATTTTAACATTTTCATCGCATTGCCAATTTAAGGATTTTAATGCTTATTTTCCTTTAAAAAATTTTCAGCATCAAACAACAAATAATAATGCAACCAAAATGGGCACCGTAAGTGTGAAATTTTTTGCTCTTTCTGCTCATGTATTTAGTATGATTTTTATGGCTCTGCATCAAAAGTTATTAGACCAAACCACATAATGTGGACCTTCTGTCATGAATGGGTTAAAGACAATTAAGACATGTACATTAAGGAAATCGATGGTAATCACTGGAAGAATGAGAAGCAAATCTGTCAAATAAGTTAAAAATAGAAGTAAAACTGATAGTTCAAAATGAGGAAGATGCTTGCACATACATACATACATGTATGGGGATAGTATTCGTACGGGAGGACTGAGAGAGGGACCCTGCAGAAAAAGTACCATGGGTACCATGGAATTTGGATGAAATTACCTGGTATTACCATCAAAACCATGAAAGTACATGAATATATGTACCATCAAATTACAATGAAAGTACATGTATGTAACATCAAATTACCATGAAAGTACATGTATGTACCATCAAATTACCATGAAAGTACATGTTATGTACCATCAAATTACCATGAAAGTACATGTATGTACCATCAAATTACCATGAAAGTACATGTTATGTACCATCAAATTACCATGAAAGTACATGTATGTACCATCAAATTACCATGAAAGTACATGTTATGTACCATCAAATTACCATGAAAGTACATGTATGTACCATCAAATTACCATGAAAGTACATGTTATGTACCATCAAATTACCATGAAAGTACATGTATGTACCATCAAATTACCATGGTACTTAGAATTTACTTCCTTTCTTGTTTGTTTTAGTTTTGGTTTGTTCCCTAGTCCTGGTTTTTTAGCTTTCATGTCGATTTTTATATACCAAATAGCCTCCAAATATCAATTTATCCTTATGGAGACTTGTTTTAACAAGGCCCTCTTTGGCTTTACTTTAAGTTCTCCTCTTTCATTTCATGCACTGTAATATAGGCTCAATTGACATTCAAATATCATATGATTTTTTTTTAAATGAATGTTTACATGATATACTTGCTTGTAAACACATTTGTCATTGTTTTTAGAGATGAAATACATGTAAACGAACGAACGAATGAACGAATTTATGGTACTTTTTTACAAGGGGAGGGAAGAAGGAAGAAAGAAGGAGGGAGAGACAGAAGAGGGAGAGGAGAGGATAGAAAGAAAGACAGAGAGATTGACAGAAGGATTCAAGTGTTCAAATAAGGAAAAGGTCTAGACATTTTGGGGTAATATCACACTATCATAGACAAGAGAAATATGGGGCAATTGAAAAAATTCCTGCAAATGACAAACACTGTCTAGTAATCTTTCTCCTAAGCACTATAGAGGTGTGAACTCCAGTAAAGGATGATGCTTTTTTTTTTTTTTTGAAGCATGTTCAAAGCATGTTTGTGGACATCCATTTGAAATGCAAGTTGATTCTATATGTTTCTCTAGCCTGGGCTGTCCCAAAACTGTGACTTTTGAGAAAGAGGCCCCTAGCTCTTAACCTACTGAATACTGCATGCTTTATCAAACTCAAATTGTACTCAACTGGTTAACAGAAGATACAATAGGGAAAGACAGAGAGAGAAATAGAGACATTAGATGCTAGACAAAAACTATTATATTAAATCATCATTTAAAAGGGCTGAGGAGTCGCTGACTTCATTTTCAAAATGGTACATGTAGATTTAAGGTGCGTACAGATATGAGGCAACTTTTTGGCGCCAATTGTGGGACCACATTTTTACATGTAGTGTACAAGTCTATGAGGTATGGGGCGCCAAAAAAATGTCGCCGAGGCAGGACACATTTCAGTTTACTGCCTGGCTGCAAATAAAATGCGCACCAATAATATTCCTAAAAAGTTAGCACAAAATATGTTGTCATGAGATTGCCCTTCACAAGTTTTGACAGGGCTTTCTTTTATTTGAGAGTTGAGGTGTTAACCCACAGCAGTACAGAGCTTTCTTGAGGTCTGAATTAATCATCTTTAATCCTCAAATTGGCAATACAAATTATTTTTTTGCATGTTTACATAGCTTGAAAAAAAATATGGATATTACATAAACCAAAATGAAATATAATTGTAAAATTGAATCAGAAATTACCCACTTGAACACAGAAATAGTGATTATATACTATTCTCTTCATTGCCAATTTAAAGAGTTTAATGATTAGTTACACTTAAACTGCTCTAATCCGAGAGTGCCACACCATACATCGATGGAAACGCGCTCAAGTTTGTCAGTGTATTTTTCTCTTTCTGCTCATACAATGTATATGATATGTACTGCCCAACATTCTGGAACAACAGATACTGCAAAAGCGTCTCCTAAAGGTGACACTGTACCACTATGGGTTAATGCGTGTTCATTAACAAATGTGGCGCCACAAAGTTGCCTCATACATGTACATGTATCTGAATGTACCTTAACACTTTGAACATGCTGGACTAACATTATAGATGGTGATTTAACATTTTATAGTGTTGAATCCAGCATGTTCAAAGCGTTAATCTACCATTTTGAAAATGTAGTCACTCCTCAGCCATTTTAAATGGTGATTTAATGTTTTAGTTTTAAGAGTGTGGGGGAGAGAGGGAATAAGGTGTGAATAGCAGAATGAGAAAGAAAGATGAGGCAAAAAGGGAAGTGGAGAATAGAGATGCACAGAAGAGCTGGATATCCAGGGGGAAACAAGACAATGGAAGAAAAGAAAGGTAGGAAAAGAGAAGAGAAGAGAAGAGAGAGAGAGAGAGAGAGAAAGAGAGTTGAGGTTGAAAATATGAGAAGATATCAAGTTTTGCTAGGGAAGAAATCCGAGCCCTATCTCTCTGCTTCAAATTATGAAATGGTTCCTTCAGGGCTGATCAGATACTAAAGACTGTCTTGTAGAGGTGTCCTATTTCACAACACTGGTTATTATAACCTCCCTCAAATTTAAAGGCATTGGCTAACTTTGTGAGTAGCTGATTTTAAAAATTCTCAAACTAAGATGAAACATGTGTATGAGTACTTGTATTTGTACTCAATAACCCTGAAACCAACCATAATTTGGAATGAAAAAGTGTAAGTTAGACGCAAACGGCAATTTTATTACCCTTCGTCTCACGAGACAATCACTAAGAGGACTACTTTGCTTGAATTTGAAAATGCCGTTATGTGCCTCCCGCCGCGTGATACGCCAATACACACAGTAGGTAAGGTGAGTCATACGCGCATGCACACTCCTTATGTCTATTCTGCGCAACCGACCATTGTATATTTTTCAAACATTGGTTCACATTTTTGATATTTAAAAATACTTCTTATGGATATTATACTTTGAAACTTTTAGACTGGTATTTTTACACTATAACCCTTATGTTTATCCCATTTTCAAGTAACAAAACAAGCTTTTTAAAATCATAACAATGTTAACCAAAGCCTTTAATGGTATGAAGAGACATCCGCAGTAATCACAACAACACTAGGAAGCTTTCTTATACCCCTTTCACACTACTTCCAACGGCGAACCACCGTTGAATTCACTGTTGAATCAAACGCTTGTTCGCCAGTGAAAATTTTTTCATACTGGCGAGAATACTCCGATGAATATGCGTTTCCTGCAGGCACATCAGCGCAGCGGAAACACATGGTGCGTTGACAAGCGAAAAACGTGTGTACGACTGGAAATAAAACACAAACTTTGACCTTCAATCGGCATTTCACCCGTTGCTTCACCGTGACAACCTTTCACACTACATGTAGGCTTTCAACACTAGTTCATCGGTGTTTACCCTTGACGATTGGAGGGTATAATCTCATAAAATTTAATCGGTGTTTTCAAATGCGTTTCCTTTCACGCTGAGACTTTCACTGGTCGCACCCAACGAAAATCTCTCCAGCTTAAAAGGGGTATCAAATATCACAGAGATAAACAAAATGTGAGCTTTCTCAGTCTTTTATGTCAGAAAGATATACATGTATCACGGCAGTCAGCAGATACATTAAAAAAAAAAAGTACATACGTCAAATACCCTCAAATTGGAAACACGACCAAAAGACAGCACGTAATGAATGCAAAAGTACTGCTGTCAATATTGTTTGCAGTTGTGTTTTCTTTTGGACACATCTTTTTTTTCATGCCACTTTTTTACTAAGCTGCGCACGTACCTTAGAACGTTCTCCATTCTTTGTGCAAACGAGGCCTTACTCGCCTACCTCATCAAACTGGTAATCACCCGAAGGCTTCAGTCGCTTGTTTTTCTAGAGTGGAGCCGGGACTCTGTCAAACCTGACAGAGAATGTTCTCCTCATCATGATTATTCAAATAACTTGCCTGACAATGTTGTTCTGGTAGGAAAAACTCATTATGCACATTGCACCCTGCATTAGGCATCTATCAAAGAGATTCTCACTCAATCACCTTGCCCTTGCACACTACTGGGATAATATGGAGCTTTGGTGTGTACAGTTGTACAGAAAAACCTTTTAAGAAATAAGATGAACTGGGCCCCGATGGCAACTTTGCCATCAGTGATAACTTCCATGGAAACCTTGAATTTGATTGGCTGTTGAGCACCATGTTACCATGGTAGTTACCGTTGATGGCAGAGTTACCATTAATGGTAAGTTTTACGCAACGAGCCCAGAAGTTGATTTCAATACAGATATTAAATCAAAACAGTGACAGACTGACCCCCCCCCCCCCCACAAAAAGGTGAACGTAAACAATATCAGAGAAAACAACTGAGGAGTAAGATATTACATGTACAAGTACCCTGGAACTACAGATGCATATGTTACGAGCTTTCATGTGTCATTAAAGCACTGCATATATACATGTATGTACATGTACTGCCATTCAGATATCTAATATCCAGCATCAAACACCCCCCTCACCTTTTCTAGTGTTTGCATATGGCGGGGTAAACCATCACGCTACTATTGATAATGAGATACACATTAACGTGTCGATGCTCAAAATAGAAGAGAGTTTTGCCAAAATTTGAGCAAAGCCATGACTACATATTTTGTGCTAACTTTACAGGCAGAAATGATAATTTTTCCTAGACAATTTTTTTTTTCCTTGCTGCCTTATAGACCATTCATTTACGCACTTGTTTGTTTTTCATACTGCATGTCAAGAAGTTCAATAGCATGCTCCCCATCTAAATAAAGGGAAACAACTTCAGTCATGATCAAATCTGTATTGCAGAAGGTATGATAATGCCCATCTGGCTTTTATGAGATGATATCAAAACAAGACAGAGCAGTCGATGCAAGATTCGTGGAAAACAAAATCTTATACTGTGTGTGATACAGATTCTGAATGGAGTGCGTGATGGAGGGAATAAAGCTCCTTACACGAGCGATGTAATATCCCTCGCTTATCCCTTATTCCCAATAATAACCACACTTTCCCACTGCAATGTATTCTTTATTACAACATCCATCATCCTTATCCAACGTTCACCACTTTCTTGGGAAGCAGGCTACACTAGGAGCAAATGCATGATTTCAATGAAACCAGTGAAATAAATATATCTGCTTGTACAGCACATTCACTTCAGGGAAGAATTTCAGTACGGTACTAAAAATGCATGACATATCCAGGAAATTCACAATTTCAGAAATCTCTAAAAATGCCTTGGTAAATGTAAGTTGATAGTAATTTACTAGTGAACATATTTTGCCTTTAAAATGTGAATAAGGGTAAAAAAAAAGGGCATTTTTGGTCAAAATACATTAGAGTGTACAGTATATGAAAAATGGAATATCTTTCCATACAGTTTGCATCATGCATATTTAACTCACAGGGAAAATGTTGAAATTATACACATGTACTTTAATCCGAAGTTGACATTTTCATGTCGAAGACAGCATACTACATGTGCTTTCCAAACTCTGCCCTGAAAAACTCTGCCCTGAAAAGCAAACGGACGGTCCAATCTATGGTCATCCATCATTTCTGATTGCCATTATGGAATAAGAAATGAATGCAGGTGGCAAGCAGGCAATTCTCACGTAACGGGTTCCATATTTAACACTAGACTGCAATGTCCAGAGCAACCAGAAGTGGGCAATTTATCAAGCGAAGGCCACGATGGGATCCTCACCAGCAACACAACAACATTTTGATTTAGTTTTGGAAGAAGAAAACAGAAAAATGAAGAGTGAAAACAGAGAAAACTGAGGAGAACAGAATTGCCTGGTTAGTTTGATGGTTTAATTTACTTGACTGCTGAGAAGGAAAGCTTAATTTGCGAATCAAGCAGTCAGCGACAGTGTTAAGTCCTCTCTCAGGAACGTGTTTAAGGATTCATGCCTTTATACGAGAGGGCGTCCACTCGGTTCAAACCCAGAACCTCCCAGTTTAATACAAGACCACTGCTCTACCAATGAGTCGCCACTCTTCCTCCTCTCCTTCTTGCCACCCCTCCTCCTCCTCCTCCTCCTCCTCCCCCCCCCATCCAACTCTCCCTTCTCCTCCTCCTCCTTCTCCAACTCTCCCTTCTCCTCCTCCTCCTTCTCCTCCAACTCTCCCTTCTCCTCCTCCTCCTCCCCATCCAACTCTCCCTTCTCCTCCTCCCTCCTTCTCCTCCAACTCTCCCTTCTCCTCCTCCTCCTCCCCATCCAACTCTCCCTTTTCCTCCTCCTCCTTCTCCTCCAACTCTCCCTTCTCCTCCTCCTCCTCCCCCTCCAACTCTCCCTTCTCCTCCTCCTCCTCCTCCTCCCCTCCAACTCTCCCTTCTCCTCCTCCTCCCCCTGCAACTCTCCCTTCTCCTCCTCCTCCTCCTTCTCCTTCTCCTCCCTCCCCCCCCCCCTCCTCCTCCTCCTCCACCTCCTCCTCCTCCTATTCCTCCTCCTCCTCCTCCTCCTCCTCCTCCTCCTCCTCCTCCTCCTCCTCCTCCTCCTCCTCCCCCTCCCCTCCCTCATCCAACCCCCTTCCCCTCCTGCTCCTCCACAAAACTCAATGCAGTGACATAAATTTATATTTAGAACCTTTTTTGCTGAGCTTTGTGCTTTTGTTTTCATGTCCATTCCCATATTCAAGGTAAATTAGTGTGATTAACACGTTTGTAACAATAGTAACATGATGGAAAGGTTTCTATCCTTGTTACTCGTAGCCTCGGGTGATCTGGAAACTGCCTTTTGTAAACCTTACTGACGGAAAGATACGTGTGAGTATTGAATAGTCCATGATGGATACATAAGGAAATGGAGATAGACGGAGAGAAAGAATGACAGAGACAGAGAGAAAGAGAAAGAGAAAGAGAGAGAGAGAGAGAGAGAGAGAGGAGAAGAGATGATGATGATGATGATGAAATACAGGAAGAAGTATTAGAGGTGAGAAAAATGGGAAGAAGAAAGAGGGAGGGGGGAAGATGGGGGGATAAATGGTGAGACCGCGAGGGGAGGGGGAAGAAATTATTTTTGTTTGATGCTGAATTTTGTTTAAATGGAATATAAGCATCACAATCCTTAAACTGGCAACATGATGGAAAGTTCAGAATCACTATTTATCCAGGCAAAACTGGCAACATTTTAACTTAACAAACATTCCGTCCATTTATATTCATTCAACAGATACAGTGTACATGACTTTTAGTCTTTTTCTAAGAAAAATGTAGCAATAACGAAAAATACTGGTGTTGCCAAATTGAAGAGGAAAAGCTGATCAAATACTTCCTGTACTGAATGGGTTAAGAAAACAGAAAAGAAGGAGAGAGAGAGAGAGAGAGAGAGGTGAAAGAGAGAAGAAGTGGGAATGCATGGCTTAAAGATTAATAAGCCTCGACTGCTCGGCAATGTTCCTATTCCAAGTCTTTTAATATCATGCACTTCAAAAAGGCTGTAAATGTGCTGGTAATTCTACTCAAGGGCTCTCGGCATCTGGGAACGGATTTCATTTGAAGTAAAGAGCTTTTTGGCGCATCGTATTGCATTAGGTGTAATCGATTCAGGTTTGAAGCCGTTCAGCACCAAGGTCTGTGCAGGCAACATAAAAGCAAAACACAGTAGGTCAGTCTTCATTAGCTTAAGTTTTCCAAGAAACCACACTTACATACATGTAAGGCCCGTTAAAATAGGAGATGGAAAACCACGGGTGTTTTTCCACAGGGGTTTTAAGCACATTTTATACCACGCAAGTGAATGAGCACTAGATGTTTTACGCGCAATCCTTTATTGTGTCACTGTCATCTTTTTTTTTGTGCAAAAAAGAAAATACACTTGAAAAAAGCCCTGCGGTTCCCCCCCCCCCCCCCACTATCTTTAATGTTTATTATGAATTTCTGATCCAATACCATCAAACTACTTTCATCTTATTTGAAGTGAAGATATAAAATATTAAATAGATTACATGTGGAATTATAGCTTGAAATGATATCCCTTGAAGCAAGCCATGCAGGGCTTGTTTTGTACGAGAAGCTGATACTTCACTAGTATACCAGTTCAATTTATGCCCTGGTGGAGACACACTCTGAAGGCTTGTTCAGCTATCGCACGACAAACCCCCACGACAAACCCCCATGACAAATCCCCGTAATATTTCTAGTCTATGAAGGATAAAAAGCTGTGGATGAATCAAATTCTTAAAAAGTTAGCACAAACTACAATGTATGTTGTCATGAGGTTGTCTGCGCAACTTTTGACAAAACTCTCTTAATGCGTTTATGCGTGTTCGTTAACACATGTAAGTGGGGTTGGCTTGTCACACCATATCTGAACAGCAAATG
Source organism: Echinometra lucunter (assembly GCA_029962745.1). Taxonomy (NCBI): domain Eukaryota; kingdom Metazoa; phylum Echinodermata; class Echinoidea; order Camarodonta; family Echinometridae; genus Echinometra; species Echinometra lucunter. The sequence goes on from CM057163.1 coordinate 24,855,222, forward strand.
TTGCAGGAATTTGTCGCGCCATATCTGAACAAACCTTGTCAATGACACGCATTGTACGTTGCAGCTTAAGCTATTAACGATTTTTCGCTCAGCGACGTACGGAGCTTTTAGCACTGCCGGAGTGATGGGAAGCTATGTCCGTCGCCCCCCAACCACTCTCGTTTACTAATACATGTACGATTTCCCTCATTCATGAACGCGGTCGTAACGGTAAGTAAACTGTATTACGTAACCACGCTACATGTAAAAGTGCGCTGATTGGTTGTTGCTTCCATCGAATGATCCATGGCACTTCATGCCGCCTCGATGTGCACGGACGTAAATTTGACCAAGGCCCGTTTTAGATTTCAACTCGAGCACGGTCAGATCGCTGTTGCTATAGGTGCTTCTCGATTTTTGCATGCGAACCGCAGATTCTAAGTCCGCGTTGAGGTTGCGAAAACAGCCTATTTTGTCATATACAGTGTAAGACAGAAAACTTCAGGCCATTTCTTGCAAAGTGTTGATCAGTCTAAAATCTCAAGCTTAAGCTTCTTTGGGCTAATGGTAAAGCACCTACAGGAGCTGCAAACTAGAGAAGCTTCTGAGTCTTTCAAGCCTCATTTATTGCAAAGATCTTTTATATCATAGATGAATGCGCTGTACGGCTTGACATTTAAATGCACTTGATAACTTTACATGTCCATCTATATTTATCTCTCCAGCCTTTCCTTGTTAGGTATTCATGAAGATATTTTCCTCATCTCCAAAGCCGGCCCCTATTCAGATGTTTCTTTTCTTCATGGACTTGCATTCTGCATCTATGGGGATTTTTTTTTTTTCTCATTACATTATATAAACCAAAATATGCAAGAAAAAACATTCATTTAAAATCTGCAGACTGTTTATTTCCCCTATCAGTAGTGACATCTGATATGAATAGTGTACAGGTTTTCCTATCCCTGTTTAAATGTCATCTTCAGGATCTTTATAACGGTATAAATGTGAGAATAATTCACCACTTTTTGTTTTTTTAAACTAAACTGCATGATCATTAACACTTCTGACTGCTCAATTCAGTTTTAGCGAGAGAGAATTTTTTTTTTTGGATATTTTCTTTAAATTCTGATATCCTTTGTATAGTCACTGAAGCTGATAATTTGTAGTTATTTTCACCAACTGAAGAATCCATGCTCGTGCGCAGAAAAGCATGTTAGGAAAAACGTTATTAAAATCAGTCGAAATTAAATGGCCAGTGTTTCCTTATTTTGTATCAATGTACATGGTAATATAATACACCATTTTAAAATTAAAATCATCAACTTTCTTTTAATGCATACAAGTACATGTATATTGTTTATATTGATACATGAAATCATACAAATTCCTGTTATTTAGGAACACCTATAATAGCGTTTTCCTCCAATTCATGTTTCTGCGCACAGTGCACGGATTTGCCGGTTCATAAAAACGACAACAAATTATTTTACAGATATTGCCCCAGTATCCTAGCTGTTTTCAGGCTCCCCTATCAAGAAGTACTATGATTGCTTAATTTGACTAGTCGATAGTGACAATGGGCGACAAAACTGTCTGTATTAAAAACGAAAACATGCTTTTTAAAAACAACATGCACAAGACATTTTATAACAGTGTATATCTGTACGATTTCAATTTCACGATGGAACTATTTTCATCTCATACTGCGAGGGGAAACATCTTACAGTAAGTAAATCGTACAGGACTTCAATTGTCAAAATAATCATCACACTTGCCCAATTCAGCTCGTTGACTGCCAAATAAGTGTCTTGATGCAAGGCCTTTATCCATAGAAGCCTGTGCCTTCAAGCAATGAGGGTCAGGATGTCGTTTTGAGTTCACCATGCTGGATCGGTGCCTGTCATTAACTCAGCTAAATTGGGTCTCATGATTCTTCTAGCCTGAAAGTCTAATTGACTTTCCATTTGAATTGCAGAAGCTCTTATCAAGAGGGTGAATGAAAGCTAGATGCACTTGCAACATCCAATTCGTTGTCCCATATCATGTGCTATGTGCCTTGGGCCTCAATCAAAACAGTCAAGTCCTTGCCTCTTTTGTCGGAGGCACATCTAGAATTTTTTCCTTTCTTTTTTTTTTTTGGGGGGGGGCACATATTTTTTTCTTTTATTCATTCTTTTCCTCCCTCTGTCTCTATCCTCTCTAAGCAGCCCTTTTCTTTCATCACTGGCCTTAATTTTCAAGTCATTACCTTTGTGTCCTATCCGTGCAATCAAGACCCTCTAGCACCTCAAGGAACCTGCAGACTCAACAAGCTCTGCTTTTCATGCAGGTTCCTTCACATTTCACTCAATTCAAATGTCCTCTGTATTTACTTTTGACTCACTCCATTATGTTTGATTTACACGAATGTTCATGCCATTGTCATGTTTTTTTTTTACATATACTATGTTATTGTTAAACATTTGTTAGATTGAATGTGAAATATGAGAATAAAATTCAAATTCAAATATAGGTTAATTCTCTGCTGAGACAACTTTTTCCAAAAATATATTTGTTGGTTGCTATTTGACTCAAAATGAGAGAGGAAAATTAAAAAAAAAAACCCGAAATAATAGCAATAATCAACAAAGCATATAAAGCAGATTTTACAAGGGCCTAACATATGAAAGGGAAGCACATCAACTTTTATGAAGATGGTAAATTTTCTTTTGTTTTCATAGCTGGGGCATGCCTCAAAAAGTAATGCCCAAGTACTTCATATTTTTTTTTACTGTATATGTACATTGAAACAGATAATTGATCCACAAGGGTTGGATTTCATCAGAACAGGTGGCATCATGGTTCTCGCCAGTACGTAACACCCATGGTTCCAGTACCATGCGTAAAGGGTTTCAGACAAGGAAGAACCATGTGTGAAATTGCTGCACCATGCGTGGCAACAAGGGTAAGAAACATATTGGAGTATATATTCCTAACAATAATGATAAATGTCACATATTGTTTTGCTTTTTGGCAATGTATTTTTACTTTTATGCCATTAGTAGACAACTCCTGCTTACCAAGAAGTATTTTTCATCCTTTTACTATAGCATATACTGCCGCCACACCTAACTTTAGGTGTTATTCCGTAAAACTTCCGAAACTTCCACGCTTTGCGCAGAGTGGGAACCTGGGTGGCATGGGTCAATTTTCTCACCTTCCTACACCCAACCCCCCCCCCCCCCCCAAAAAAATATTCTCGCTGCTTTCTGTCAGCTCCATTATCTGATAAGTTCGATTCCAGGGATCAGTTACGTCTGCAACCAGATCACAATTTCACTATTAAAGCACAATGTACATACATTGCCTCTCTTCTGGGAGGCAGTTCATTTGGACATCAATTTCATTTCCATGATGACAGTCTAATGGATGGACTATTTTCTTTGCATTTTCAAGGCAAAATCTCCATCAACTTGCAGAGGGAGGGAAGAGGGAGGGAGGAGGAAGGAGAGAGGGAAGAAGGGAGGAAGGGAGGGAGGGGAGGGAGGGGAGGGAGGAAGAGAGGGATGGATGGAGGGAGGGAGAGAGGTGCATGATCATGTGCAAGTCCACCAAGGAATGGTAATTATGTAAAAGATAAACTCATTTACATTGCCATGATTTCTTGCTTTGGTCTATTAGTTTTGATTTCGCAAGGCATGTATGGCGCGCCGTTTGCCCAATAATGTCGATAAACACTGTTTATCGAGCGAAGAACACTGTTTATCGCCGATAAACAGTGTTTTTCTTGATAAACAGTGTTTATCAGTCGATAAACAGTGTTTTTCAAGCCTGTTTTTTTCGCGAAAAACAGTGTTTATCAAGTGATAAACAGTGTTTATCAAGAAAAACAGTGTTTATCCACATTATTGGGCAAACGGCGCGCCATAGGCATGGCAGTTTTCAACAGGCCTGCAGTCACCTACATGTACACTCGACCCAGTTTCCACACAAATTTTGTTACTTCAATTCGGTTCAAATAACACTGCCACTTCTAACAAAGCTTGAGGAAAGAATTGAACTTCTCACAAACTTCTCTCTCTCTCTCACATTGGGTGTAGACTACAGAAAACAGAGACAGAGTCATTTGCAAAGATTTATAAACCCAATTCGAAATGTGTTAGCCTGAAATGACCAATGTTCTCTTACTGAGGGAATCACGTGGATCCTCAACAATCTCAAACCAGTTCATTGACCTCAACTACAAACAAATTCTTGTTCTGTCTTTTTCATGTTCTTCTTTGAATCCCACTTTTTTTTTTAGCCCTGTCTACCAGGTCACATCATATTTTCTTTCCAATGATTGAGAATGATAATATATTTGAATTCAATTATTCTTTTTACCACTCCTCCACAACTGTTCCGTATACAGTATTTCTTTTCAACAGCCACTCTTTATGTTTTCCTTTGTACAGCTAGTTCTTCCAAGTTCCATTTTGTTTTATCTCTCTCTCTCTTCCCTATGTATCATTCTTCTTCTTATGAACAATATTCCCTTTGCTATTCATCTCTCTTTTCCTCTTTATCCGTTTCACTCTCTCCCTTTCTCTCACTATTTGTAATACACTGTACTTTGAAATTCTGTTTCTTACAGTTTGTTTGTAATCACCATATATTTTCATGTCTTGCAAAATATGTTCTGTAAAAATGAAAATCCTATGTAAAATTCCCATTTTTATTTTTGATATGGACAAAGACACGAACTGAACTGAATTGAATTGAAGTGAACCGAAAATGAACTGAATTGAAATGAATTGCACTGATCTGAACTGAATTGAAATGAAAAGAAACAAGAAATGAATTCAGCTTAACTGAATTGAATTAAAATGAAATAATTAAAACAAAATGAAATGACTGGAATTGAACTGAACTGAACAGAACTGAAGTGAATCAAAGTGAAGTGAATTGAACTGAAATGAACTGAAATGAATAATTGTGTTAAAATGAATTGGAGTGAATTGAAATGAACTGAAATGAATTGAATTGAAATGAACTGAACAGAAATGAAATGAATCAAAATGAAATGAAATGATTTGAAATGAACTGAATTGAAATGAATGAAATGAACTGAATTGAAATGAATGAAATGAACTGAATTGAAATGAATGAAATGAAATGAAATGAACTGAATTGAAATGACTGAAATAAACTGAATTGAAATGAATGAAATGAAATGAACTGAAATGAAATGAAATGAACTGAAATGAAATGAAATGAAATGAAATGAAATGAATGAAATGAAATGAACTGAAATGAAATGAAATGAACTAAATGAATTGAAATGAATCAAATCATACCAATCTTCACCTCAGCCCCACACTCTCTAGTTCCACTGTTCCCACTCAGATACATTCATACTTTCTGTTGCTGGATTCCTCATAAATGACCTTCATATACAACATCTGAATGGGGTCTGTAATTGTTTTACCGTCCTTTCATACAAACTCCATCTAAGCACTTGATTGATCACTTGGATGGGTGGAAGGGAAAATATAATCACATAGCCACTTTAGTGACCAACACACTCTCAATACGTCACTATTTTGAATATGACTTACATGCACATACATCTCTATAAGGATGCACAGCACAGGTCATTTTCAACATCTAGCAGCGGGAAGTAATGTTATGATTCAGGGGAAAAAAACAAAACAAAACAAACAAAGACAAAAACAAAGGAGAAACTTAAGTTCTTCCTACAAGATTATCATTAATATTTTGATAAAATCTGAACGCAAGCCAGGCATAAAATTTCAAATCAATGCAGTACACTGGACATAGCATTCATGCCCTGATACATGTAGGCCCTACAACACAGAGCTGACGAAATCAAGGCTAGGATGAAAATACATGTAGGTAATGTATCATTCATCAAGCCTTATTTACCGGAACGCTTGACTAATAGAGATTGCCTCAATAATGAGCCCACATCAGAGCTCACTGTTTATTTTGGCTGTCCACGAATTGTTTGCTCAAATACCAAATGAATTCTAAGGGACAGAAAATTGCTGTATACAGCCTGTATGTAACCCACAGGGTTGAGTGATTCTATCGAAATCATACGCCCACTAATTCAGTAATTGCTTCTAAGATGAAGAGAGCAGTAATGCATGTATGTCCTTGCATTCTAACAAATTATGAAATCTCATTTTGTTCTTCAACAAAAGCCTACATGTACTACAATTTATTATTTCATAATTCAGATTATTGTTGACAACATCACATTTGTTGTCTTTTTTCTTTCCATTTTTTAATATCATCCATTTTTTCATTATCAATACCATTATCACTATTGGTATCATCCTCATGTTATATCACTAATCTACATGTATATGTACATGTAGTACACACTGATATTACAATATCATCACTTTTATACTTCTATGGTATTCTAAAAAAAAAACCCTCTTCATTCTGAAAAACATCCTTGAACAAAGAAATTTAACCCATTCATGACAGGAATTATTTAAAGCCTAATTTGATCAGCTTTCATTCTTCAAATTGGCAACACCAACATTTTTATTTCCTTATAAAACGTCATGTACATGTATCTGAAATGAATAGAAATTGACAGAAATTATGATAAGTCAAAAAGTTGCCAATTTGCAGGGAAAAACTGTGATTTTAAACCTTCCATCGCATTGCCAATCTAAGGATTTCAATGCTTATTTTCCTTTGAAAATTTTTCAGCATCAATCAACAAATACTGATGCAACCAAAATGGGCAAAATATGTGTAGATTTTTTTTGCTCTTTCTGCTCATGTATTTGGTATGATTTTTAGAGCTCTGCATCAAAAGTTATTAGACCAAACCACAAAATGTGGACCCTCTGTCACGAATGGGTTAACATGAGAATAAGACTTACTGTACATACATGTCAACTTCATAATTATTCATTTTTACGTATATGTACAGTGTATATCAGATTGCCTGTCTGCAGAGTGCTTCATTATGTATTCATATCATGATCCAATTAAAGCTAACACAATCTCAAGATAGATTTGGTTAATCAAATTGCCACCGAAAACAACTAGAAATGAAATGTCAGAGATAAGCTGAGCCCCAGCTGTGTGATCATTTTATTTGTGATACTGCAACCAGTTGTCCCTAGTCTTCCAACATGGTCTTATTTTCACACCTAAAATTACTATAAAAAGTCTTGAGCTTAGCCTAACCTTGCCTGTATCTGGCAGCATTAAATATTACAGTTCTGCATGTGTGTAGCAGAATTTGCAGTCTAAATCCATAGGGTCTCTTTAGTCTTACAGTTCAGACTCAGTTTTAAGTGAACAACTGACAAGGGTCTGGGCATGAAAACTAGTATCATCATTTGAATTTGTGATGGTGGGACCAATCAAGCTTGAGATCAAAGGAGATTGTCACTATTGACCCTAGTCAACGTTGTCCCAGATGAAATCCAATTTAGGTCTGATGTATATTCTGCTTCAACGCAGAAGTGGACCTCATCTAGAGTTAGTCTTAACATCAGACGCATGTCTGATCTACATGTACATACATGTACGTACAGTATGTCTCACACATAATCATTTCATCATTTTTGTAATGTCAGAATAGTCCACCACAATAAGATTTTTCAAATAAGTTCTGTATGGAGAATATTACAGTCAATGTACGTGTTCACTGGGCCCCATTATGTTCTTGGGGGAGATCCATTCAAAATTTGGGAGCCAGTGTTCTGGGCCTACTGTCTTACAAAATTTTGTTTCAAATGCTCTAAACTTCTTGAAATATTGAAGGAAAAACTACATGTACGTGTACACATGTAGCAATTTGTGTTTGATAATTTCATATACATGCAAATTTGCAAGGGAGTGCAATTACATGTATGTGCAAAGTTAACGTACTAATTTTGATTTTACTCAATAATGCCCAAGGTTGAATTTACAACTTCAGTTCAGGAAGATCCACTTCATTCAAAACCCATCAAGCACAATTTTATGAACATTTCTAATAGATCTTAATCCGAGTTACCTCAGGCCTAGTGTTCAGTGGGTTAAAACAGGAAACCCATCAAGAATATATGCTGCGATGACACAAAACACACAAGAAAAATAAATCAATGTGCAGCCTTGGAGAAAACTAGCAGCGTAGTGCAATGATGTGACAAATTGATTGGAAGCATAGAGTATCGGGAGAAGAGGCAATCCATACATTAACTCTTGGAGCCTGTATAAGTGGGTCTACTTCTTATGCAGTAGCACTCTGCAAGGATTTTAAAAGCATGACTTCATCAAATGTTCTCACATTCCTTGCTATCTTTTATTAACTTTTTCTTTTCTTGCAATGACGAAGAGATCAAAAGCACATTGTATCCTGGCTGTATATACTGTAATCTTCTTCACAGACATAAAAAGTCTGCACATTGTACAGATTGAGTGGTACTCAGGTTGCGTTCAAGCGACCATTTTTCACCCTAGAATCACGGTTTTCAAAGACGTTAAGTTTAAACCACAGTTGCGTTCAATCGATTTTTCGCAGATCTAAAAATAAACGTCTTTCAAAAACGCAAACGCAAATGCTGAAAAAGGTGCGTTTTGAATCATTATTCTGCAGAACCGTGGTCATTAAAAATCAAGTTCAATATATGCCGCGTAAAGCTTTTTTTATTTCACATGTCCTGCATGTATGTAGCTGCACAATTTTTTTCAAATTAAAAAAAAAAGAATGTTGTTTTTGTATCTTATCATTATTATCATTCTTATTTTTATTTTATTCATTTATTTATTTACTGGGAGGGAGGGGGTACATGTATCGGTACATGTATGTATCTACAGTGAGTGCATGTCCTTGATTTTCATTAAAAACACAGCTTAAAGACATTGGTTAACATTGTTATTATTTTTTAAAATCTCGTTTTGTTACTTGAAAATGGGATAAACATAAGGGTGATATCAGTCTGAATGTTTCAAAGCATAATATCCACAGGAAGTATTTTTAAATATTTATAGAAATGAGAAACAATGTTTGAAAAATATACGAGGGTGGGTTGCACAGACTAGACGTAAGGAGTGCGCATGCGTGTATGACTCACCTTACCATACTGTGTGTATTGGCGTATCACACGGCGGGAGGCACATAACGGCATTTTCAAATTCAAGCAAAGTGGTCCTCTTAGTGACTGTCTCGTGAGCAAAGGATAATAAAATTGCTGCTGGTGTCTAGCATACACTTTTTTATTCTAAATTATGGTTAGTTTCAGGGTTTTTTAGTACAAATACAAGTACTCATACACACTTTTCATCTTAGTTTGAGAATCTTTTAAATCAGCTACTCACAAAGTCAGCCAATGCCTTAAGATGTAGCACCATAAACTAGCTGTCTACATGTACAAGTCCTCATTGCATTGTGTTTTCATGACGTACATGTAGGTTTTCATAAAAGATAATACTTTTATCGTAATGGGGGGGGGGGGGCATCCAGGGCACCTGACAGTGTGGAGCACTTTACATTTAAAATCTAAGAAATATATTCTCCCCACAAAGCATCATCAGCAAATGTAAACGTCACCTTTCAATTTTCATATTGTTGTTTGATTTTTTCCATCCAAGATGCATCAGTTATCTTTAAAAATTGTGATTGTCAGATCAAGATAATGCAGGGAGCACTTTGAAAAATTGATTTTTCCCATCTTACCTGCCCTGGGAATTTGTAATCCACTCCAAGAAAAGAAGAAGTGCCCCAAAACTTTGTCATTTGTAAATTGATTACCAAGTAGACCATCAGTAGAAAGTGCATCAGTATTTTCTCTTTTGATATTAAACATGGAGGATATCCTTTTCATTTTCAAAGCTCAAGTACAGTTTAAGGTAGCAAAAAAAAAAAAAAAAAAAAAAAAAAAAAAAGAAAAGAAACTCGCCTGCCTTGCCTAAGAAGACAATTGCACGAGATCATAAAAGCCCACCACATACATTGTACTATACGATGCGACTGCGACTAAGCTTTTTCGATTAACCGGTATTAGTAATACCGTACGGTATTGGATCAATACCGGTATACATACCGCCATGATTTTCTTCATACCGTCATACCGTCATACCGACGGCCGTCTCAAAGTTATACCGTCTGGGCATTGAACTGTGTGGATTTGTACGTTTTACCTCAAATTTTCCACTACTTAAACAAGTTGGGAGTACACATAAGATCGCTAGGTGTTTCTTTTTCGGGTATTCAACATACCAAACACTTTAAGGGTAGATCTAACCTCGAGTCTTGACAGTACACTTCCAACACACCAGCGAGTGTATGGGACTGCACAGGGAATGCAAGTCCGATCATACCGATCTGCAGCAAATTCATAGTGCATACACACACAGACACACACACCGAGTATGCTCCGTTCACTGACCTACATGTTGTGACCATAGTGCAAAACATGAATGCGTGGATGAGACCCCACGTGCACACCGTCCAAACCCCGTTTGATTAAATTTGTTATTCAATAACAAGCCACTGAAATCCTTGAATCTGATTGGCTGAGAGCAATTTTTTTTTCATAGAAATGTGGCAGTTGTTACTGAAAACAAGTTTTATGAAACGGGGCCGGGGCCCTGCTGGAGCCGGAGAGGGAAGAGAAAGTGGCTATTGTTCATGAGAGAGGAGGAATAAAGTTACCAAGATATGTCGAGCTTGCGATGGTTCGTGAGTGCGTGTCAGTGTGCTAGCATGTCAAACATTTTTGTTGTTGCCAGGAATCAGTATTTATCTATAAATGTTTATTTTCCGTATGATTTCAGTGTTGTTCTTTGGCAAACTTTTATGTGTGTACGGAGCCTCTATCGTAGTAAATATTATCTACATGTATGAAAAGAGGGGGAGACCAAAGCTAAGAAAATTATCGAGGTGTTTGAAAATGAAAGCCCAGAAAGAGATGAATTGATTCAGAGCTTGAGGACTTTATCATGAAAAAAAAAAACACAGATAAGATTTATCATGAGAAATGTAAACAAAGGTCGATGTTTATAAAAAATAAATCGAGGGAGAAAGAAACTCGATGATCGAGTAACGGAGAAAGGGGGAAAGAGATAGGAAGCAAGCGTAGATGAAAAAAATGAAAGGAAAACAAAAAAGGATTGACAAAATTTATAAAAGAAAGTTGCTAAGACTTATGTCGAGCTGCTCTCTGTGATTATTTGATGGTTCGTGAGGGAGTGTCAGTGTGCTTGCATGTCAGAATTTCTTGTGTTCATGAATCAAAGTTTATTGATAATTATTTTATTTTTGTATCATTGTGAAGTTGGGAAAGTGTTTGTTGAGCCCATATCTTAGTAAAAGAAAAATAATATCAACGAAAAGAGGAGAGAGAGAGGACGACCAAGGGAGGGAATAGGGGAAACATGAACTAAGAAAATTTAATTGTATTTGAAGAGCCTGTGACTTTTTATGTGAATTAAAAATTCCAAAGATAACACTTCACAAAAAATGTAAACAAAAGTCAATGTTTATAAAAAAAACAAGCGGAGACGAGAAAGAAACCTGATAAGAGAGTAAACAGAGAAAGGAGGGAAAAGAGACGGTGAGTATCATGCCTGAGGAAAAGACATGTTCGAAGGGAAAAAAAGGGGGAAAGACAAAATCTATGGTAAGAAAAATGAACAGTACATTTATATTATGAATGACGAATGAAAATAATATTCCAGGAAGAAAATAAAAATGTACACCATCATAGGATAGGCCTATTTTTTGGAAAAAGCTTAATCATTATAATGAGTGAAATTGTAATCACCACCATTTTGTTTGAGGGGTTGTTATGCTCTCTGCTTTTCGTCTGGGGAGATATTTACTGTTACGAAAGCAATGTGGTTATAACAGCGCGTGGTTTCACAACCACTCGCATTTATCGATAAACACGTGGTACTATCCAGATACTTTGAGCGAGTTTGGGGAGATTGTTTATAAATATAACTACTGTTCAGCGTGATGCCTTGTTTACTGGACTTCCAAAATATAAAACAACCCCATGAAATATACTTTCATACTTTCTTTTATCGACATCATGATCAATCAGGCATGGCGGAGGGTACTGTATTCTTAGCTCTTAAGACTGTGGGCAGTGAGTGATTAGGCTGTAGCATGCCTCGGCACTGCACTGCGTGGAAGTTTAAAATATCCCGCCTGAGCCCTAGCCTATGCAGAGTAGCTAGCAGCGATGTTTTACACTCGCTATTCCTTGACTCCAAGAGCATAATGTAAGAACCATTATTTGTTAATATGGACATCACTAAGTACACTACTTATTTTTTTTCTGGTAAAAAGTAAATAGATTTTGTAATCAAGCATCTAGATTAATGTTCATTTCTGAGTTTTTATATCTCTGCACAGTTTGAATTGCGTTTGCGTGTCTCATCGCTGGCATATGGCCTCTCGCTCTTTTATTTGATACATACACACACGCACCCGAACACACACATACACACGCAAGCATGTAGAAGCATAACTTTTAGAATCCAACCGGTACTAGTCGGTATACCGGTATGAAAGCCAGTAGTAATACCGGTATGAAAAAAGGCAATACCGAAAAAGCTTAACTGCGACCCGGTTTTTTAATAAAAGGCATTTTGCATTAAATATGAAAGTTTAAACAAGTAAAATTATCTTATTCAAAGTTTGGAATAATGACAGGAATAGTAAAATCAAATTTTGGCTAACTGCAAGACTTTTGGTTGGTGCACAGGCCCAAATCGGTCTAAAATCGTAGCCGCTCGCAAGACGTCACTGCGATTCGGAATAGAGTTCACTTTTATTCCTACAGGGAGACTCGCAAAAGCCCGGAATTTCGAGTTGAGTATGAATTCATACGACTATTCGGAACTTTGATCATTCAGATTTCACAAGTTTGAATGTTCATATCAAATGCTATAACAAATTTTTCTGAAATCGGATCACAGACGAGTCATATAATGTGCGGTGGGCTTAAAGGCATTGGCTAACTTCGTGAGTAGCTGATTTAAAAAATTCTCAAACTAAGATGAAACATGTGTATGAGTACTTGTATTTGTACTCAAAAACCCTGAAACCGACCATAATTTGGAATAAAAAAAGTGTAAGTTAGGCGCAAACGGCGATTTTATTATCCTTCATCTCACGAGACAATCACTAAGAGAACCACTTTGCTTGAATTTGAAAATGCCGTTATGTGCCTCCCGCAGCGTGATACGCCAATACACACAGTACGGTATTAAGGTGAGTCATACGCGCATGCGCACTCCTTATGTCTATTCTGTGCAACCGACCTTCGTACATTTTTCAAACATTGGTTCACATTTTTTATTTTAAAAAGTATTTAAAAATACTTCCTGTGGATATTATACTTTGAAACTTTCAGACTGGTAATTTTACACTATAACCCTTATGTTTATCCAATTTTCAAGTAACAAGACAAGATTTTTTAAAATCATAACAATGTTAACCAATGTCTTTAATATATTCCATTCATGATTTCCATTGAATTTCAGAGTAAATATTTTGAAATGACAGCAATGTAACGGTTATCCTTTGCCCTACGCTAGGACACTAGCTCCACCCCTACCATTCTCTGCTCAAAAATCACAGCGCTTTCTACATTACACTTGTCACCTACTAAAACAGAACTCTCATTTGTTATACCCCTTCGGAGGCCTAATACATGACTTTACATGTTGGCTCAATGGATGGAGCATCTGCCTCGTGAACGGGAGTTCGTGGGTTCGATCCCCGGCCGAGTCACACCAAAGACTTACAAAATGGGACCTTCTGCCTTCTAGCCAGGTGCTTGGCATATATAAGAATGGAGAAGGGTAATAATAACACATTATGTTATGCAGGGCCCGCTGGAAGATCAGCTGATAGCTGAAGAGGCTACCCTGGGTAAATAAGAGTTATTACTTTTATTAATACATCACTGACCCAAAATTTAAAAAAAAAAAAAAACAAACGAACAAATGACACTTGTTTTCTATTCAACTTGAGGAAAAATAATCTTAACAACATCTTAGATTTGTCTCTGTCTTGCTACAGCCTGTACCAGCTAAAAGCAAGGAAATTTGACAAACTGGAAAAGGTAGGCTCGACTCCAGGCTTTACCGAATTGTGCTTAAATGTCTAAATAGGGTCTGTGTTTGTAGACCAATCCTGTCCTCCCACTAACAATCCATTTTTTCCAAGCCATAATTGAGATGAGAGGATTGTGAGGATGTAGCCCATGACCTGAATCTTTAAAATCCTCCCCTTCAGCAGTCATCTCTCTCTTGAAATCCCAGGGAGGAGGCCATGACAAGTCAATATTCAGGGCATTTGTACTTCACCAAAATGAGCAAAATGCTTCTTAAATTTGTGACAGAGACTCAAGAGTCCACATTTGGTGGTATGGCCCATTAGCTTTAGAAGCAGAGTCCTAAAACATACCACATGTACATGAGCAGAAAAGGAAAAAATTTCTACACATATTGTCCCCATTTTGGTTGCATTAATATTTTTTATTTGATGCTGAAAATGTTTTAAAGGAAAATACATGTACATGTAAGTACTAAAATCCTTAAATTGGCAACGGGATAAAACATTCAAAATCACTGCTTATCCTTGAAGCAAATTGGCAACTTTTGAACATCTCAACAGACCTTCTGTCAATTCACATTCGTTACAGATACACATCTGACTTATGACTTTTTTATAAGAAAAATGTAGCAATAAAAGAAAAATACTGGTGTTGCCAATAGGAAGGAGAAAAGTTGATCAATCCAATACGGCTTTGAATATTGCCTATCACGCTAGGTTAATTAACACAGAAGCACAATGTCTCCTTGTAGTCACACTCCTGGCATTACATGTATCTTGTGATGCACAGTGCTAGGAGTTATGCATTACATGTACATGGGCAGAGTAAAACCCACCTTGAAAGACAGCCGAAATTGAGATCCATAGTTAATACATGTACATAACACATGTCAGAAAACAGAAGATTCATGTCCAGATACAGCTCCAGTGAGATTATCTACGCAAAGAAAAGCTTATTGTTGCCTAATTTGTTTGTCTGTAATCACAGAAATCAATAAAACATATAATTTAAAAATTTTAAAAAAAATTTAAAAGAGAAGCTAAAAGAGTCGATTTCTAATGCGGTGCATAGCATTTTACCATTAGAAATGTAGTTATCAATATTCACAGAACGCTGAAATTGGCAATGACATTTTTTTTTTAATTATTTCATTTGCATTTTTGACTAAGTGTGAGGAGGAAAAGAAAAAAAGGGTTGCCAACTTAAAGAGGGAATGATGATAAATTAAGCACTTTCCAGTACTGCTACTGGTTTAATAAAGGTAATGTACAATGTGGCTGAAATGCTAATTGGGCTTGTCCATGAAAGTTGGGAGTACATTCTATATAAAAAATGAGGTTATTTCCAAAAGTAACAATGCATTTCTTATAAGTCTGCCTCAAACTGATAACATCACAGGGGATTCTTTAGACAGAGCCCCGACTCCATTGTCAGACAAAATCCAGTTCTGGTCCCTTCTCAACTTACTGTAGTGTCAACTGTCCACCTCTAAATTTTAGGGAACAAGTGTGACATATGCAAATGCTAAAAGATAAAACATCATTTTGAAGTCAAAATATCATTCAAATATTTTAGAAAAGGAATACAATTTTACATTTGAGCTCTTATACTTATGAAACATAACGTTTGACATGACATTACTTGGCTGATCTGGAATGGTGCCTCATGAAATAAAATTGATACTGCCTCTACATGTGGTGTCCATCCTAAACTTCAATGTAGCAGCAATGAAAGTGGCTCATTTTGACAGGAATGACAATAAGATTCAGTCCCTTGGAGTCTTTAACAATATTTAATAGTAAATTTGACTTTGATACTTTTTGACCCAGTTTCATCCACAGGCCCATTCGGTGAAAATGGTTGACATACAACTCAGTGGAAGTGATTCAAATTGTTCATTTTCAACAATATTCATGGGGAAAAAAAATCTCTAAAATTTCCAAGCAAAACTGAATTATTTATCAACATTTCACAGAACTCAGGCTATTAAAAAGGAAATTCATATTAATTTTTCACTAGTAAAAACAAGAAATATTTTTCATAATAAAAATATTTTATGTTAAATGAAACTACCAATATTTTGACCTGGTAATACAAATACATATACTTGTGTAATTACATCTTTTCTCATTTGAGTGTTACATAAAAAAGAACAACCCTGAGAGTTTTTAAGAAAGTGAAAATTTATGGAAATTCCCAATATTAAAGTATGATAATGGTTCTACATATGTATTTATTGTAGTGCTTATAGACATTTGTGCATTTTCATTTTTTAAGTGTACCCCCCCCAAAAAAAAAAGGAAATTGAAGATCATAAGCCAACTCCATTCCCCCTAGTAAAGTAAACCCCCCCCCCCCTCTTGAAAACAGCCGAAAATTGAAATCAATAGTATACTACATGGATAGAAAATAGAAGATTTATGTCCAGATATATGTACAGCTCCAGTGAGATTATCTACGCAAAGAAGGATTATCATGGACATCCGAAATAAATCTATCTTACATCAAATATGTCGACAAAGTAGCCTGCAAGCCTACATGAACAGTATGCGAAAACATGCCCCAAACCTCCCACTGACATTTACGAGTAGCGCAGCCGAGATGATTTCTTTAAATTGCAGCTGACATTTGCCAAGAGCGATAAGGAGAAAGACAAGCGTGATTCTAGAAAGTAGGGGAGGAGATAGAGTGTGTCATTCTAATTGTTGTTTTCTCACATCAATGTTTAATGGAGAATACTTCTTACATGAGCTGGCATTTATATAAATACAAAGTTTTAAAATTCCTACAAATGTCATCCCCCCCCCCCCCACACACACAAATGTACATGTAAGCCCTCGCATGGTATAATGATGAGAGCAAGAGAGAAAAGAACTTATGAATGCTTAATAAAAGAAAACTACACACGTGTAAAAAGCATGCAATCTGTACTGCATACATATTGTACATTTATGCAAGGCATGTGCTCTGCACTACAGTGTAAGTACACAAAATAAAGCACAATCACGACGCACATGACGATCTTTACGCCCCTTTTATCTCAGAGCAGCTGAGGTCCGACAATTAGCGGATCACCCGTTCTCCTTGACGGCACTCTCTCGCGGAAGCATTCGGCAGATCAATGGCGGAGTCTGGTCCCGCATAACCACAATACCACATGAGCCTAGCACCGACTGTGTCTCATGAGAGGTGGTTTTTTAATCATTGCATCCGAGTCATTTCCTTTCAAATATCATTAGACCGGTATCGTGACTTCTGTGCACTATTTTTAAAGGAACAAGTCAACTCTTTCAAGGAGAAATAGAAGTGCTTCCAAAGCCATAAAATGGTGGGCATTTACAGGTAAACCACAGCAGTATTATGAGAAATCAATATAATTTAACTTTTGTTTGTTTCATCATTCATAGGCCAGTACTACATGGGTATTATATCATCTAAAAGAGAAATATTCAACTGCTTGCTTGCCTCATTATCAATAATAAAAATATGTGTTCCGGTACTTTAGTCAGGATTCACATAATGTGTGTGTTTGTTTTTACAGATGTACATTTATATCTGGGACAATATACATGTGCAATGTAGATGTGCATATGCCAATTTGGTAAATTGCACAACTTGATTATATCCAAATCAGTTTCAGTTCTAAGTTACAAAAAAAAAATATAAATATAAATGATAAGGTACAGGGAATAATTTTACTTCTCAAATTCTATTAGCAGTTTTGGTCAAATGGAAAACACTTTCAACAAAGTTCTGTACAATGCTATGTAAAAAACCTGCTGCAAAAAAAAGAAATTTTGTGTAGCAGTCATACATGTATTAAAAATGCATAGCAAATTGCAATGCGATACCAGGAAAATTATTCCCTGAGGTATGTAGCTTTTAAAAACACAAGAAACAAAATTACCCTCATGGTTATTGGTTCTAACATGTCACTCTTCATTCCTCATCTTGTCCAACTGTCTATTTTTCTTCACAGACAATTACTTGAGTTCAGAGACAGGTTTGTAAATATTGGAGGAGTTTTAGAAAGTCTGCCGACTTGAAGAGGAGGGTAAATACACATCAGTCCATGACTTCATCGGCAATCACTACAGACGTGACTAAAATGTGCAGAATGAGCATGACTTGCTTCAGGATTTGTGAATTAGCATCTTGGTGAACGGGTTGTGCATAGTGGCCACTGAACCTCAGTTCAGGCAGTTCTCCAGAAGCTAAAGCTTCATCAGCCAATTTGCAAGTGCATGGAATTTCAAGATCCTTCTCTTTAAAATGAAGGTTTCAAATGGATTGAAACCTAGCTTCAAGTACATGTACATTCTACAAGACTTGTCATGCCTTGCACAGTTCACACCAGATTAAAAAATACCCAGGGGCGACGCGCGATTTCGCCCCTGGCAGAGCTCAAATAGCTCCCTAAAATCCTTAAACCTTATTCTTTGGGGCGACCGTTTCTTTCAGAGTCGCCCTCGCCTCAGCTCCCAAAATAAGCACTAAATTTGTGAATCGTGATCAACACGTAATATCAGCAGAATTAACATTTTTTGAAACAACACACACATGACATGTAACGCATCATACTGATACTCAATTATGTGCACCTGTACTCTCAAGGAGAAAATTGGGATATTGATCAGCAATTACAAGTTAACATAGCTCTCTTGGGCCTGGAAATAGCTCCTGTAAAGTTGTCCATGGAAGCTATTTTTTTCCAGAGAGTTCTTGCAGCTCTCGTGGGAACGAAGCGAATTTACCATTACACCGGTACCTACGATACATGTACATTGTACATGTACATTGTAGCATGTAGTCTAATAAAATCACATCAATATTTCTTTAACCCATTCATGACAGAGGTCCACATTTTGTAGTTTGGCCTATATCTTTTGATGCAAAGCCCTAAAAATCATACCAAATACACGAGCAGAAAGAGCAAAAAATTCTATACAAACTGTGCCCATTTTGGTTGCGTCAATATTCGTTGTTTGATGCTGAAATTTTTTTAAAGGAAAATAAGCATTACAATCCTTACATTGGCAATGTGATAGAAGGTTTAAAATCACCGTTTTCCCCTGCAAATTGGCAACTTTTTGACTTCTCATCATAATTTCTGTCAATTTATATTCATTTCAGATACATGACATTTTATAAGAAAAATGTAGCAAAAAATAAAAATGTTGGTGTTGCCAATTTGAAGAATAAAAGCTGATCACATTAGGCTTTAAATAATTCCTGTCACGAATGGGTTAAGATCCCCCAAAACCAGAGTAAACTGTGGAAAAATGACCTACTCCATTACAGCTCCATCTCTCTGTAAATATCTGTGCAATTCCGCGTCGGAAAAAACAGTCACCTTACTTCACATTTTATAGTAAAAACAATCACTTTGATAGCCCTGAATAGGCAAATCTTTGAATTAAAAAAAACCTGAAACAATAAAAGATTCCAAAATCTTAGTCTGTGTTGGTATAATGCATGTTTGATTTTAAAACGCATGTTTGAAGTTTAAAATTGGCACTTTTTTCTGCTTATTCTGTTATCGAGGTGTTATACCACATTATCATGAATGTAAGAATACAACTGTTGGAATGAAAGAGCTCACATGAAAGAATGGGCATATTTACAGAGTATTAAATGGTGAAAAGGGAGGCAGAGTACAAAAGAGGCACAGAAGGTCTCAAAATGTTGGGAGCGGAATTTCACCCTATCCTCACAAAAAATATGTTAATGATGGAAAAAATTATGGTTCTCGCCAGTACATAACACCAATGGTTCGTTCCAATACCATGCATAAAGGGTTTCAGACAAGGAAGAACCATGTGTGAAATTGCTGCACCATGCGTGGTAACAAGGGTAAAAAAATATTTGAGTATATATATTCCTAACAATAATGATAAATGTCACAGATTGTTTTGCTTTTTGGCAATGTATTTTTACTTTTATGCCATTAGTAGACAACTCCTGCTTACCAAGGAGTATTTTTCATCCTTTAACTATAGCATATACTGCCGCCACACCCAACTTTAGGTGCTATTCGTAAAACTTCCAAAACTTCCACGCTTTGCGCAGAGTGGGAACCGTGTGTGGATTTTTTTCTAGTGAGAACCCTGCCGCTGGCAACATGATGGTGAAGATCATTTAATACAGTCTTTCTCCAAGAATTTAACAGCTTCACATACATGCATGTAGCTCTGTTGTATTTGACAGTGATGGAGATGTAATACACATTATGCATGCATGAGATGTAGCCTGTCCCAATTTGAAACATGCCTATACACTGAACGAGTCTCTTTCTCTCTCTCTCTCCCTCTCTCTCTCTCTCTCTCTCTCTTCCTCTCTCTCTCTCTCTCTCTCTCTCTCTCTCTCATTTCTGTGTAAAAGCATCTGAAAGAAATTATCGCACTCCGGCAGTCACTCAGAAAGGTTTTAATGTAAAATACACACATGTACATTGTGTCACAGATGTTTTTTTTTCCACACATTCTGGTGATCAAAACTGTTGGTTACATCAAACAAAGTATTTCTTGAATGAAAAGAAAGTTGCCCCCCCCCCCTATTTAATTCTTTAATTCTTTAAATTTTAATACCTTTTTAATAGAGTCCCCTTCTCTCTCTATCTCTCTTCATTCAGTAGCATTCACTCTATTGTCATCCCTTCATTCCCCTTCCTTCTCCATCTCACTTCTTTCTTTCTTCCTTTCTTTCTTTCCTCTTAGAACCCTGTCTATTTACATTCATTTGAATAGATCACATTTACATGGAGGTACAGGTACACGTATACTATTCATGTACATGTACATACATTTGTGATCACTTAAAGACGCTAGGTCGTGGGCTTTCATGGGGAATTCGACACCATGGGTGCTTACCCAGTAACAGGTGTTGTCCATCACTGTGAGTTTTGTGACCAACAGGCCTTATGTAATGCTCTGTATACTTCACCCTTTGCCCCATATGGCAAAGTCATTATCTCACTTTCCCTGGCCCGAAGCAGGTCGAAGAATGTTTGTGGTGGGACAGCTTGTTTTGCTGTGCTCCACAAACGTAGTATTACACATATTTTTCACAAAAGGCGCTTTCACACCTACCCGATCAGGAAAAATACCTGGTATTTTCAGATCGGGTATTCTACCCCGATCAGAAAATACCAGGTATTTTGCCAGTGTGAAACCAAATTACGCGTAATATCCCCGTAAGAAAATACCCGTAAATTAGTAGGTACTTTCTCAAAATTACGAGTACTTTCTCCAAGGTCGCGGGGATTTTGTAATGTGAAAGCAAATTACAAGAACTTCTATTCCATCAAGCACTGGCGCACGAAGCGTGTACTGTACTGTGTGTACCGTGTACGTATTGGACGTCGTTATCGTTTGTGTACCGTACATTCTGGATTTGAGATTTGTATTGTCTATTTCTAGCTACGTCGTTGTGTTTGTAAAGTTCTGTTCCCCTGTGTTTTTTATTTATGATTTATTCTGATATATCGATACGGTTGTATGTCATCCTCTGATCATCGCTGATAGCGATGTCGCCGATGTGGAGGGAGGAGGAGGTGTACACTCAGTGGCCTCCTCCTCCTGCAAAATAAATAGTTCTGTGCATGCTCGTAACTTCGAGAACTTACCCCGAAGAGGTCTGGCTTCGGGTAGGTGTGAAAGCGCAGAACAATTAACGGGTATTTTGGGGCCTTAACAAGTTCTCGTAATTTACGGGTATTTTTCCTGATCGGGTAGGTGTGAAAGCGCCTAAAGTCTGGTGTCAGCAAATTATGATCCCCACGAAAGCCCAAGACCTAGCGTCTTTAAAGTTGGTTTTATTTTGCATTTTCTCTTCTCCCTTTTCTCATCATCACCTTCTCTTCTCTATTTCTCTGTCTCTCTCTCTCTTTCTTATTCATTTCCTTTCTTCAAACTAAGCCAGAGTCATTTCGATTTTTTGTAAAGGGTGGATCAGCATCGACGAAATAAAGAAATACATAACAGTGTCAGAAGGCTTTGAAATACAACCGGTTTAAGAACTAAAATTCTTTTATAGGGTCTAGCTTTCACACAATATTATGTTTCAAATCTTAAATCAGTGAAATAGTACGCAGGAAGTAAGATTAGCTTGCTGGATTTCGTGCGTTTTTATACGACGTCATACGATACGATATTGTCAATAAACAATACGTACATGTACGCTTGTTCGCCACAAGATGGCGCTATATTGCCGGCTATACAGCTGATCACAATCGATCAGGATTCAGGGGATGGCTGAATAGCATCAAGGGCTCGGATATAGCCAGCAATATACACCGGCAGCGCCATCTTGCAGCGAACAAGCGCATAAATTGTTTACTGTTTACAATATGGCGGTTTCCTCAAACGACATCATAGATACGGATAAAAACGCATGAAATCCAGCGAGCTAATCTTACTTCCATTGTTCTATTTCACTGATTTAAGGTTTGAAACATAATACTGTGTGAAAGCTAGACCCTTTGATAGAATTTTAGTTCTTAAAACAGTTGATTTTCAAAGTCTTTTGACACAGTCATTTTATTCAATATTTCTTTATTTTCATCTATGCGCCGGTTTAGCCAAAACAGGGCCAGGGCTCGAGAGCGACGATCGAGCACTGGTTTTCAAACCGAATCGACTCAGGCTTACTTTAAACCTTTGCTGTATAATCGGCATGTAAAAATCAAGTGATCATCACTATGACTTTTGTGCCATTTCATTTGATAAAGATTCATGCTACATGTATAATTTACCTTTGAATTTGGACCTGATGTTTGCCAGCTCTTTGTTGATCCTCTTAATTTCAGCTTCCTTGCTTTTACCTAGAAAGAGACAACAAAAATACAAGATTTATGAAAAACTGACCATGAAAGTATAATAATTGATGAATAATAGACCTGTTTAGTGTCTACTAATGTTATCAAAACTCATGCACAGTTGACGTTCTCTCCAGAACCCTTGGTTACCAACTATTCAGTTCACCTGTTATGCATAATGGCATCTGAATAGATGGAATCCGGTTTGCAGGTATTTGTTTCTATGTTGGGCAAGCCTCTGGCAAGCTTCTTACATGTACATGCAGTTGTTAAGGGAAACTTTTGTTCAACAACTATATGTATGCATGAAATTAGTAAACAGGGCTGTGTTTCATGAAACTGTCATAAGTCTAAGTTCATGGACATCCCATTGATACGCGTGTTAATTCTACAACATGGGTTTCAATGGGATGTCCAAGAAGTTAGACTTATGACGGTTTCGTGAAACGCAGCCCTAGTCTATTATGATGTAATAGATGAGGTAATAAAATTTACAACCACTATTATCAAGGTACACGTGTACAATGTACATGTACATAGAAATAGTGATACTGATTTCAAGCCAAAAACAAGCTTTACTTGAATGTGTTCAGTGTCCACAGGGTCTGCAGCAAAACAATGTCATACCACACTTTATACCACAGGCTGCAATTTACATGTCAAGTACTTCATGAATCTTGGAATTTTCAAAATTTACATACCACTTTCCTTGTAATCTCTAGCCCTATATAATCTTGAATATCCCACTGCATATAATCATGGAAACTAGGCTCTGAGCATATAAAAGCAAATTTTCAAAATAACTGTACACACAGCATTCTGACACCTTTGAAGGTTGACAACTAGTTCTTCCAGTTAGGGTATATAATCTACATACATCTACACATGTACATGTACATACATTTTATAAGGTATACATGTATGTGTATTACACTTTTAATGATCAAAAATTACTTTTGAGATCTCTTTTCTTTTTTAACATATTTTTTCCTTATTTTTTTTATTTCAATTATTCAATTTGTATTCATTTTTATATTTTTGTTTTTTAAAAGAAATAACATCAGTTGCAAACCAAGGAGAGAACAGTGCCCCGTTTCATAAAAAGTTGCTATGATAGCAACTCCTGCTGGAATGGTAACTACCATGGCAACAGTGAGAATTCTGCTTCCTGACTGGCTTTTACAATGAAAGTTGCCATTTCAGCAAGAGTTGCTATTACAACAACTTTTTATGAAACGGGTCCAACTAAAGAGAGCACAAAGTGCATACGAGTTATTGGGGTTTCACACATTGCTGGTTTAGACGGCGGTTCAAGGCGGTTCGGCAATTCGCCGTACTCCACCAAAGACCCTGTTAACACTGTACATAAACACTAGTCATCCCTCACTCATCCGCCATGAACCCTGAGAACCGTGCGGAACCGCTAAAAAACTTAAACATGTTCAATTTTTCATGGCGGTCTTGGCGGTTTGAAATTGACAGTGTTCACAAGGCCATGGACCGGGTTCACAACACTGTTCACTGTATAAAGAACGCCAGCCTCCATGTTGGCAACAAAAGATCCGCGATAACATCAAGTTACACTGCCATGATCAAACATTAATATTTTCCTCCTGGTTGCTAGGTAACGAAAAGTGGTTGATATTCTGAGTCCTACTCGGCAACAAAATGAACTAATTTCAGCCTGCATTTGAAGAGGCTCCGGATCAACTCTGCCGCTTTCAAGTAATGTTCCCTGGCTTTCCGCCAAAGTCTGTGTTACTGCCATGTTAAATCGTGTTGGCGCCATGTTCACATCTTGTTGAGAACATATTCACACCGAGTTTAAAGGTTTTCCGCCATCATTCAACAAAAAGGAATTGGTTAGTGTTTCGTGTACTAAAAGAAAAGGAAGTGAGCATGAGTGATAATGCAACGCAACGCAGGTCCTACTCACACTCTCTTAAAGGAAAAAAACCTCAGTACATGTCAGGCACTTTCCCTTGCAATGGATATTCTACTGCCCTAAAAGTATTTCAAGGAGATCCAATTTGACAATAGGGTACACAGACATGCACATTTTCTCCAATTTCAATGACCCAAACTTGCTTTATGACAAAGATGCTTCAATAATTTGTAACAGCTAAAAAAATACACGGGAGCCGAGAGCGATTTCGCTCCCGTGAGCTATCTACATGTAATAGCTCTAGAGGGTGTTTCACAAAGACTAAGATTGACTAAAATCACACTAACTATGGCTGTCCATTCATGCCATTGTTTTCTTTCACCATGGATCTCTCAAAGGATTTGCAAATCATGGTCACAAATCTGCAGAAATGACAATTTGACAATTTTTTTATAGTTCATTGATGAAGAAAACAAAAAATGTAAATTCTTCAAATTTGTGACAATGATTTGGGCATCCCTTGAGAGACCAATGGTGAAAGCAAACAGTGGCATGAATGGCCTGCCATAGTTAAGAATGATTTGAGTCAATCTTAGTCTTTGTGAAACACCCCCCTGGTATTAAACAGAAATTACCAGAGCGAAAGTTTTGGAATATTAAAGGAAAAATCGCTCTCGTAGGCCTCTCTAAGTATGGACAAAACTACAGTAACAACAGAGATATGCACTGAAAAAGTAGCTCTGATAAAACAGAAAATAGCTGATATAGCTCTCCTGAAAAAAATTACCAGAGCAATTTATTTTGTTAAAGAACAAAAAAGAGCTCTCACAGAAAGAAAAAAAAACACTTATTTTTTGGCTGATTTGTAAACATAAGATACTGAAATGCAAAATGACATTAGCTTAAAAAAGGAGAGTCTTTGTTGCTGGAGGTGGTGCTGTTGCTTTACAGCATAATGTGTGAGCAGGACTCCAGGGGCCACTTACAATTCCTAATGTCTGAGATGAAGACGGCTAGGCCGCGCATCCCGTCTCCCTTCACTGCTGGCATGGCTGGCTTGCTCCTAATTCCTCTCTCTGAGAAGAAATCTTCCACTTGACTTCAATTCAAAGAGAGTAGGTTTTATTCAGTACGACACAACCCTGCAGGAAATAAAAGACAAAAACAAACATGGACTGAAATGACCAGAGTGTGTTCATGTACGTACATACATGTAATACAGATTATCTGAAGAGTTTGATTACAAAAGCCAATAGGCCTAGGCCTAATGGCATTTTTTTTTTCTTTTTTACATTTTTATTAAAGTAAATAGAGTATGTGCTCCTGTGGGCGGCCGTCCCCTGTGAGCGGCCGGTGGTGAATAAAAACTAAGAATTAAAAAAATATTTTTGATATCCCTTCAAAAATTACCTTGGACAGTCTCAGGTAGGTTCTAGTGCACCAAAAAACATACTCAGTGAAAGCAGTAAGCATAATGAGTCTCACTGAATATCATTAGAAGTGGACACCACCAATCACTGACTGAAAAATGGCAGTTTCTTAACTTTTAAGTTAAGAAACTTTGACATACTTAAGCCAACACTTAAGCTTTATTTGTTCAATTTGATAACTGATTTGATTTTTATTTAAGAGAATGAAGTTCATGGTCCATATTTTGCTGCAGAAATTCTTATTAATACCACCAGAGAAAAAGTTGCATGGGGGTGGCCGCTCACCAGAGCCATTTCTCAAGATGGGTCCTGTGAGCGGCCACCCTATGTAAAACGTGTACAAAATGCAGGTTTTTGTAGGAGACTCTACTCTGCCTTCATTTTTTTGTCACGGCATTTGGTAGATCATCATTTTTGACAGATTTTATGGGTTTCTACACAGTATTATTACTTTTCATAAAGTATTGGTGTGTAAAGCATGAAATTCAATAGTAATTTTGTTTACTTCATTACAAATATGGCGCTAAATGCTCGCCGAATGATAGGCGGCCGCCCACAGGGGTAGGGGCGGCCGCACACAGGACCCCTAACATCATTTTGAAAAATGGACACTACTGACCACGTAATTGGTCAATAATTTCAAGTTTGCCCTCTATTCAATTAGCAAGTATTTGGACTCTGCATTGATGGTATTGAACTATGTGTGAGTCTTTGATTAATAAATATAATCAGCAAATTCCCTTTAAGCGGCCGCACACCAGAGCCGGTACTCTAGAGTAAGCTGCCCGCAATTCGACTGCTTAAGCTTTTCTGCAATATTTATGCTTCTAAACTTACTTTTCATAAAATCATATCTACGTAGATTCATGTGAAATATATCAAACTATTTTATCACAATGTTATTTTTTTCAAATACATGACAGAGTTTTAGAAAATATGAAAATATATCGCTATGTTTCATGCCCTTAATTTGATATCCCCCAGCAATCATTCGACCGGGCGCATCGCGCATACAATGTCAACGCGTATGAGGGCCGCTGAAATGTGCCGCACCATACACGGTTGTCCATCGCTGAAGTTCCGGCGCCCATTGTTTCTCCCCTTGTGGTCGAATGAAGGCCCGCGGGGACTTGCATTCAACTTTGTACATGAAGTCACTGCATCAGCAGATACG
Organism: Echinometra lucunter; assembly: GCA_029962745.1. Lineage (NCBI taxonomy): Eukaryota > Metazoa > Echinodermata > Echinoidea > Camarodonta > Echinometridae > Echinometra > Echinometra lucunter. Next base: position 24,882,574 of record CM057163.1, read on the forward strand.
GAGGGTTTGGTTTTTCCTTTGTTTTCCGCCAATACCATCACACTCAGAGCTTGTGATAAACGAAAAATCTTGCCACAAAACCGCCGATTTCTTTATTTTTAGCGCTTTTTCTGCGACCGTGTTTCTTAGCAGTGGACCTAAGCCTTCGCATGCTTTGGAAATATGGCGCCGATTTTGCATTTTTGACGCTGGAATATGACTTTTTAGATGGATTTTTAGAGGTGACTATGTCTCTGTGTGTAATGAAGTGATTTGTCTGTGTTGTGGTAATATAATGTGCTGACTTGTGATATAGTGAAAATAGGTCGAATGACGGCACAGGTCGAATGACGGGCGCTCTACTCTAGTGGTGGGAGTTGTGAAGAAATGCACAGTACGCTTCTCAAAGCTAACTTGATTATCATACACAGTCACAATACTCAGAAAACTACGAAAATAAGAAGAAAAGAAAGAAAAAAAACCTTGGGCACAAGAGAAAATACTCTAAAGTAAAGCATCATTCCCACATTGCCAATGTGGATATCACTGAATTTAAAAAAAGGAGAGGGAGAGAGAGAGAGAGCGAAATTTCATTCACAATCACAAACAGGACAAATAGAAATTCAACTTCATTCATTTCCAACTTTTCATTTAGACCTCTAGATCTAACTGTTATGCCTAGGCCTACTATAGATCTAGATTTTGGATTGAATTCTGGCCGGGGATGTTGCACATTTCTCAGAAGACAGAAGTCATATTACATGTAGAGGTCTAGATCTAGATCTAGCAGCCAAAATGAAGAGTTTGAAGACGTTTGCTGCACTACATGCACGCTCTCCCGCACAAGTCAACGCCCTCGACGAAGGACAGCATTAGGTCATCGGGTCTTGCCAGGCCTATCGGCTCCGAGCCCTGGCCCTACCACTAGCCTGCCCGCTGACCGACTTGGACTGGTGGAAGGCGGACAGTGCACGAGAAGCTGTGTGCGAGTGCAGCGGCAGGGCCAGGGCAGGTGTCATGTTATTTCAACGGGTACACACACAGGTAACGTGTGCGGAAGTCCGGTGTACCACACTAAAATATCAAATTTTCAACCACTTCTAAATATCGTATTTCAACAAAGCTGAAAAAAATTAATACTCACTCTCTCTAGATAACCTGAGTCTCGGTGACTAGCAAATTAACCCACAGACACTGTAATAATCAAGCAATATACTACAGCTTAGTAGGTGTGTAAATTTGTGAGATGGCCGCCATTACACGAAGGGCGGAGCGTACGATGAGGTTATACCAAATTGTAACTGCGTGCAAATTTGATGGACTGTCATGAATAGTAGGAAGCAGCGAAACTGTTAGCCAATGTCAAGAATCGAATTCGTAGCCGTTTTGTACAAACCCTGTTATCGAGGAAGATAGCTTTTGACGGAAAAAAAGGCATCCCTTTCTAGCAACAATAAGCAACCAAAAGGAAAAAATAAAGATTTTTAAAAAATCTTAGAATAATAATTGAAACCTGAAAGAAATAGAATCAGGCTTATGATTTCAAACAAATGGCAGGAAAGGGCCCCACTCTTCACCCAGCACTGACATATTCCATAGAGGAGGGGCGACAATAATTATACCGTGGGGAAATTAAATTTATCACAAAACGAGAATTAAATGCCATGGTTCTGTAAACTCATCTTTACTGCTTTAAGCAGTCATTATCAAATCATATATAATCCTGCAAAGATGCCGAAGAGCCACCGCTAGAGTGATTTCTAGAAAAAAAAGAGGGTTTTTTTCTTTCTTTCTTTCTTTCTTTTTTAGCTTAGGCCCTTTAGCTTCTGATCTATTTGGCGAAAAAAAAGTTGACTACTGAATTATTTTATTCCATCATGCATGACAGATCTTACTCCATTCCATCATTCCACTACCCAAATGGGCTAATTATTCCTTTAAAATCTTTTGCTATACATGGAGGACTGGATGCAACATCACTATTCGATACTTCTCTGACCGGGCCAGCCCCCCCCCCCCCTCCCCCGCGTAAAATCCCGTGTTCGCCCCTTAATACATTGCATAGTACTGCTGATATATATATATATATATATATATATATATATATATATATAAAACATTCACGTGGTTAATAGGTGAAGTGCATGTTGGAGAAGGTGTAAAAGTTTACCCTTGAAAGAGGGCCCCGGCATGTATCTAAAAAGTGTAGTCCATGATTCTGCTGTTAAAAGGGCCAGGCCGGTATAAACACATTTGATATACCCGTATTGTACCTAGTCCTTTCGGATCGGGAAGGACAGGGCAGCGCTACAGGGGGACAGGGGGCGACCGCCCCGATTTTTCAAGTGGCCAAAATAAAAAAAGCAAAAAGAAAAGGAGAGGAGAGGAGAAAAAAAAAAGAAAAGGAGGAGAAAGAAGAAAGAACAGTATGAGATAACAGAGGGTCCCCCTATTCTTTTACATTTAAAACGTATAAACTTACGTATGGTAATCTTGCCTCCCTATCAAAATACTCTGGCACCGCCCCTGGGGAAGTACTGTTCAAAACCAGTGCCATCAGGGCCAAAGCACTGGCTGAGGGGCATCCGAAGTCCACTGGCGTAGCCAGGAATTTTCAACAGGGGGGGGGGGGGCAAGGTGAGGGAGCAAAGCGACCGAGCAGGGGATGGTTGCCCTCCAACGGTAAAGAGATTTTTGAGAATTTGTGCATGAAAATGGCCTTTTCTGCACACTAAATTCAGTATTAGGGGCAGCCGCGGATTCAGGATTTGATGGGGGGGGGGAGCACGGCCACTGTTTTTTTTTTTAAGTTTCTTTATTTTTTCCACAATATAATGCAAATAACAGAGATCAACGAACACACATACTTATTCTGGAATAGCAAAATATAAACAAATTTGCATATGAGAAATAATACATTTCACATATATCTGTGTTAACTTGAATTAAGAAGAATAAATCAGTGAAGTCTGTTTAAAGAAGCAGAGCTTGCATTGTATAGACCCCTGTGTGGCTTACAAAAATAATGATACAATAATACTGTAATACAAATGTATGTACTTTTATGTTATTCCAACCCCCCCCCCCCCCCCCGCGGCCCTGCCCCTAAAAAAGAAAGAGTGATATGACTTGCATTAGTTACTGCATGTAAAATGATAATGAAAAAAGGGAATGTCAAGTGACGAACTTACTAGCAGAGAGATAGAGAGACAGAGAGAGAGAGAGAGAGAAAGAGAAACGAAGAGATGTAAGATGAAAGATGATAATGGTGAAAATGAGAGATGGAGAATGGAGAATTTTACATTACGATTACTTTTGCAAAGCTTTTGATCTTTTGATGATATCATAGTGTTATTTTCATAAGCAAGTATGTGTTGAAAATATGCATTCCCTATTCATGCTGACAACTAACAGTCGTATCTATCTAAAAGGAACTTTTTAAGTTTACGTTTGAATGAAAAAAATAGTGGGGGCTGGTTTAATAGAATTATTCAAAGAGTTCCACAACTGTGGTCCTGTGTATATAAATGTCTTTTGAGTAGTAAGTGTTCTGGTCAGTGGGAGATGTAACGAATTGGACTGTCTTGTGAACTTGATTGTTTCTTAAGAATATCTGCAATAAATTTTCCGTTAATTTTGTAATGTAGCGACTAGAAAAAAAAGGGGGGGAGTGTGCATAATTTTTTTTTTTTTTTTTTTTTGCGTGTGTCGTAAAAAGGGAGTAGGCGTATTTTATTGTCCTATTACAGGTCCAAAAATTTCGCGACAAGCAAAAAAAAAAAAAAAAAAAAAAAAAAAAGCCATTTTGGCGTTCTTCTTAAAAATGGGCTGAAAAACACACATTTTGAGTCGGGGGGGGGGGGGGGGGCAAGGCCCGCTCCCCGCTCGGTCCCCTGGATCCGCCTGTTAGAGGTAACTTATATGAGAAGTGGCATATTATGCTAATCCCCCTATTTTTGAAAATATTTGAAAAT
>CM057163.1:24895508-25002689 GCA_029962745.1 Echinometra lucunter
TAAGCAATTCTTTTAGAACTGAAAACCTTTTTGATTTAATGAAAGGTATGGTAAATCTTATTGGAAATTCAACAATAGTTTATGTTCAGATAAAGCTTTTGTACAAGGAATGTGTGAGGAAATCGGAGTGATAAAAATGAAGTGGTTGAAGGAATTTAATACCACATCTTCCTTTTGGGACTTTCTTAAAATGAAAATAAGAAATTATGCATCGAATTTTTCTAAAAAGATGTCGAAAGAGAGGAGACTCAATATACAAAAACCTGAAAAAGAAATAACATCACTCGAGGAAGATCTCTCCTAATAGTCCTTCAGTTATCAAAAATACAGAAGCCAAAAAAGGTCAGTTAAAGAAATTATATGATGAGTCTGTAGATGGGCTCAAGGTAAGGTCTAGAGCGGTTTGGTATGAAGAGGGTGAACATAATAAAGAATACTTTGAACAGTTACTTCGCTCCAATAAAAAGAAAACTGTAATAAGGGAACTGATCAATGACAATGGGGAAGTAGTGTAAGAAATGAACGAAATACAGTTAATACTTAGAGAGTTTTACGGAAATTTGTATTCAGGAAATTCAAATTATAGAGGCTGACTTAAAAGCTAACAGTGTGTTCTGTAAAGACTTACCGCACATAAGTTTTGAAAGTATGAATACTTGTGAAGGAAAAATTACCAAAGAAGAATGTTATAAAGCGCTACAAAGTATGAAACTTCACAAATCTCCTGGAAACGACGGGTTTACTGTAGAACTTTATCTTACATTTTGGCCGCTTTTAGGGGGTTACTGGTAGATGTCTTAAACGAGGCATTTGAAAAGGGTTGTTTATCGACCTCTCAAAAACAAGGTGTTATAACATTAATTGAAAAAGATGGTAAAAATCCTTTATATGCTAAAAACTATAGACCAATGACATTGTTAAACACTGACTATAAGATTATCTCAAAGATAATGGAAAAACGAATAAAGAACGTTTTGAATGACATTATTTCTCCTGATCAAGTTGGCTATATAAATGAAAGACACATTGGTGAAGCTATACGTTTGATAGATGATGTAATTTTTCACTGTAACAATTACTGTGAGGAAGAGATTTTCCTTGTAGCAGTCGATTTCCAAAAGGCTTTTGACTCTGTCTCACATAACTTTCTTTTCAAAGTATTAGAAATATTTGGGTTTGGACAGTATTTTTGTTCTTGGGTTAAAACCATGTATAACGGAACTAGTAGTTGTGTTATGAATGAGGTCTCTCCACTGGTTATTTTGATATTAAGAAAGGGTTAAGGCAGGGTGACCCACTTTCACCGTATCTATTTTTGGTAGTTATAAAAACTATGGCTCACGCGCTTAGAAATGACAGTGTCATTAAAGGAGTGGAATTTGGTAATTCTGAAGTTCGACAAATTTTATATGCCGATGACATGACTTTGTTTGTTAGGAACGAAACATGAATTAAAAGAATACAGGACATATTCCAAGCTTTCCATGACTTAAGCGGTTTAAAGGTTAACATAGAAAAAACTAATATAATGAGGATAGGAAAAAACAGGAATGACCTGCGAACACTACCATTTGGCAATATTGTAACGGAAATGAAAATTTTAGGCGTATATTTTTCCTTGGATGTAAAGAGGATGGAAGACCTGAATTATAAGGAGATTTTGAGTAAAATAAAAAGGATTCTGGGATGGTGGGAAACAGAGAGACGTGACAATAATGGGGAAAGTACATTTGCTTAAGACATATGCCTTGTCAAAACCAGTGGCGGCACCAGGACTATTAAAGTGGGGGGGGGGGGGGACGACAAATGGAGGGCAAAAGAAAATGTTGGGGGGCAGGGGCAGTCAATTTTTTTGCGTGTATGGAAAAATCGAGCGTGAAGCGCGAGTTTTAGTCGCCGGTGTAAATCCACTTTGAGGAGTGGAGGGGGGGGGGGGATAATTGAATTTTTGGACTATTTTTTTCCTCTTACACATATTTTAATATCAATTTCGTGAGCGAGCGAACAAAAAATAACCGCTATTAATTGCATTTTCCAATAAATATTCTGAAATATGACGGGCGAGCCCCAAATGGCACTTTTCTTGTTTTTAATCGCATTTTAGAAAAGAAATTGAAAGGTATGACGAGCGAGCCAAGCGAGCGAGCCAAAAATAACCACTTTTTTGGTTTTCAATCGAAGTTTTGAAGAGCGGAAAATGGTATTTTAGAGCACTTCACAGCTTGAATATGATGCTTATGACAACATCTACCTATTCACAAATTACTGTATAATTTTTCCTTTCAGTCCTCAAAATTTCTGGGGGGCAACTGGGGGGGGGGGCAAAACTTCTGAGCCAAATGGTGCAGCCAGTGGTCAAAACTGAACTATGTTTCGTCATCATTAGTTGTTCCAAAGTGGGTAAGTAATAATTTGTTTTGAATTTATATGGAACGGAAAAGACAGAATTAAGAGAGACATTTGTTACCAGGACTAAGGATATGGCGGCTTAAGGATGATAGATTTTGATTTATTTGTGAAAACTCAAAGAGTAATGTGGTTAAAAAGGTAACAGCCCACTTCACCGAAGGCCCGCGAGACCGACTTTTTTGTATCTTATTTTCCTTCATCAGGTGCCGCGGGCGAGTGGTTTAAGGCGCCTCGTTGCAGCGGCGTAACAGGTGTCTGTTATCAGAGGGGGGAGGAGGGCAGAGCCAAATATTTCCCGGTAACTCCGTCTAGAATTAGTGGCGTAGCTAGGATTTCAGTTTAGGGGGCGGTAGTGAGCACGGGAAGCGCGCTCAGTAAGTGTTTCGCCCGATTCGCGTGCTCACCAAGACTTAGTTACCGGGAATTATTTGGCTCTCCCCCAGAGAATGTAAGAGGAGCGGGAGCAGACAAGGAACAATTCAAAGAATCGTCGGAGCTTCCGCGCTTCGAAGTTTTGGCTCTGCCCCCCCCCCCCCCCCCCCCAATACAGGCAGAGAACGTAAGAAGAGCTGGAGCAGACAAGAAACAATTCGAAGAAAACGTCGGGGCTTCCGTGCTTCGCTCAGGAGGGAGAAAACTCTCCCTTATTGGGAGCGCCTTTCGGGCGCTCAGTATTAAGTGTTTCGCACACCTCCAGTGCTCACTACCGCCCCCTAAACTGAAATCCTAGCTACGGTCTCGCGGGTCTTCGGCCTCGCGGGCGGACCCCGTTAAAACGGTTACTTTATGGGGGAAAGAAATATGGGCTGGAAGCTTCATTTTGACTATAGCTTTAGAAAAGTGGGTGGAAGGTTTATTTCACTTTGTAGTTACTATGTTAAATTATTGAATTTAAAAGCACCACTTTTATTTTGAGATTTTAAGGGCTTGGCAAGATGTGGAGGAAAATAGAGATTTTAGTGCAGGAAAAGCCAATCCATTTTTTTTTTTATAATAAAGATTCTATTTCGAGAGGTAAAATGATTTTTGATGAGAACTTGTTTAAGAAAAAATATTTATCTAGTAGGTCACATTCTCGAGGAAGAGCAGGTGAGATCAATCGATTATTTTCACTATTCAGGTTTGAGTGCTGAAAATATCATGGTAATTTGAAAGTTAACTGATTTAATTTTGAAAAGCGGAAAATATAATGGGAATTTTCGCCATTTATGCTCGAATGACGTACACAATTACAATATCTCTTTGAAGATGTTTCGAAAGATAATTTTACTGAAAGATGTACCTTCTAGAAAGGTTTATGAAAAATTTGTAATAAATTTACAACATCTCTATACTTTACAAATAAGAGATGGCCACAATAATTTCGATATCTCAAAAAGAGAAATCTCAGGAATATTTATAAGACCTAGAATCACAATAATCCTACCAAAAGTAAGAGAATTTCAATATATTCTTTACTTCATGGTGCAATGTACACCAACGAACATTTGTTCAAATTTGGTTTTATAGATACTAATAACTGTTCATTCTGTAAACATAACCCGGAATCTTATGAACATTTATTCTGGCTCTGTAATGATGTTAAAGCTTTATGGCAGAGGGTCATTGAAAAACTTAGTTTGATAAAGCTTCAAAATGCAGAGTGGAAAGATATACATGTGGGAATTAATGGATCCGATCTTGAAGTGAAATTTTGTAATACGGTAATCTTTTTAATGAAAATAATATATCATTTTTAGGTCAAGGTCAGAAGGTAGAGTTCCTACTCAAGAAGAAAGTATTCAGAGAGTCGTAGAATATCGAAATAAAGAAAAAGCAATACCTATTAAATAGAACAAGTTAGACAAGCATTTGTTAAAATGGGAGAGAATGTACCGAAATGGCAGGACTGAGGGCGATATCCAGGTGTGATTTGGGAGAAAGTGACTGTGTAGGTGTTATGTGTGTGTGTGTGTGTGGGTGTGTGTGTATGTGTGTTTTGGGGGGAGGGATAATGATGTTTTCCTTTGGGATGGGTGATACTTTGGGATGTTTTTTTCTCATCGATTTCTTTTTTGATTTGCTTTGTTTTGATGAGTGTAAACTACGTAATCTCAGATAGTTTTAAATCATTGTTGAATATTTGATACATGAAAGGAAAAGTGTTATGCACATTGGTATGTATTTGTTTTTTTAGGGGATCCTAGTTTCAATATATCTATTTGTTTATTAGTTTGTATTGGATTTGGGTCTCCTTTGTTTGTTCTTTTCTTGTAGATTTTTTTTAAAGACACAACATGTATATAATTATCGCCCTCCACAAAATGTACAAGGGAAGACTTTTTGTTGGGGCGGGGGGGGGGGGGGGGAAGAGTGGTGTTTCAACATTTTTTTTATAATAACTGATTCATTGTTTCTCTTTTAAGTTATATATGATTCATGCTTATATTAAGTTAGTGAAAAAAGTCAAAATATGAAATGTCAAATATTATATTATGTGATTTGAAATGTTAAATTGAAATGTTATATATTTTGTTCATGAAATCAGAATAAAACACTATGGAAAAAAAAAGCTAGAAATTTCGACAAAAGATTTCGATCATCCCTTTTCCGTATGGTGACCAGACGTCCTGTATATTAAGGGGACGCCGATTTGTCCCGTATTTCAAACTTACTGATGAAATGATTCTTACAAAATAAATACACCAACAATCAACCAACGAACATCTCCTTATTCGTTTGAAACTAATACATGTACAAGAATATACCTAAAACACTCCTCATGCATTAAGAGATGCTGTAATAAGCATTAATACAAAAATCTAACTTCCCTCTAATCTCTAACCCCTTCCAATGATGAGGGGATTTCGCTGCGTAGTGTTGATAAGTGTCAACTTTTCGGACGCCAATGGAGTCGATTCTCAAAAAATATGCTCGCTCGCTGCGCTCGCTCGTGAATTCAACATTGTCCCTTGCCCTCTGGCCCTTAAGTCAAGAAGAAAAAATCCCGTATTCGGGAATCCAAAATCCGGTCACTCTGCCAACCCCTCGAAACGGATATTGGCCGGTGTTAAAGACAATGGACACTTAACCTGGTGAATATATCATGCACATAGTAGCAACATAATTGTTTGATTCGATGCCATGGAAACTGGGTTAAACATCACGCGGAAGCTCATCGGTTGGATCGATTAATGATAATGAATGAATCATGGAGACAGATTGTTGAGTTGCCACCCACTGTATGAATATTTATATCAACCTAGAAAATGACGATCAATTTTAAGCTGTTGCTGTGTTGAATGTAAAAGTGATAAACAGTTTTAGTAATAAGTAATTTCAAATCAGTTTTATCGCCAGTCCCGGTGCTTGGGGCTTGATCATGCATGATTAGTAGCGAGCACGATGGAGTACTCGAAAATCATGAAAATGGGATGTACATGTAGGTACATCACGTGTGTTTACTTTCTCCTTCATCTGCTCCATAAAGGATAAAATTAGGAAAGTACATGATAAAAACTCAAACTAACTTTACTAACACAGTAATGTGAATTCTTTTCTGTACTATGCGGCCCTTCAACCATTGTTACTCCAGAGAGTGCATTGTAAAAATGTTTGTACTTCAGAACATGACCTCTGAAAAAAGATTTTCGTTTTGTTTTGTTTTGATGTTGCTGTTTTGATGTCGAGTCTTCACGTTACCCGTCTTAAAATTGATAATTCCCCCCCCCCCCCCCCACCGCCTCTCCCAAGACTTCTTTAAAAGAAATTCTTTAAAAGTTTTTTGCTTTATGGGGATTTGCTCCTCACTTGTGACTGTAATTCGTCAAAGATAGCCGGCATGTAAGCGTGAGAGTTGTACTTAAGATTTAGGTTTTAGTGTTATTGTCAAAGATAGCTTACAAGGTTAGCATGAGGGTTGCATTTGGGCTTTAAGGTCTAAGTGTTGTTGTCAACGATAGCTTAAAAGGTTAGCATGAGGGTTGCAATTCGGCTGTAAAGTCTTAGTGTTGGTGTTACAGATAGCCTACAAGGTTAGCGTGAGGGTTGCAATTTGGTTTAATGTTTTACCGGTAGTGTTGGTGTCAAAGATAGCCTACAAGGTTAGCGTGAGGGTTGCAATTTGGTTTTTGGTGTTAGGGTTGCATGGGGGTAATAAAGGCATGGTCATGAGCAGATTTGGACGAAATTTAGTTGGAAAAAAATCGCATTTGATTGGTGGCGTAAAACAACCATGTCTTTTTAAGAGCCAGTGATATACGTATGTCATGCACATAGAAGCAACATCAATTGTTTGATTCGCAGCCATGGAAACTGGAGTAAAATGGCGCACGAAAGCTATTAAGCTGGTGATCAGAGGTAGTGTTTTGGTTAATGAGAATTATCGAAATAATATGGAGATAGATTGTCGCATCGCCACCCATCACTGACTATCCATGTCAACCGGAAACATTGCGATGATCAATTTCAAGTTGTTTTGCTGTTTTGCATCTAATAGCGACAAACATTTTTTGTAAACGTGTTTAAAATTCTTTCCAGCCCTGGTGCTTGCTTGATCACGCCTGGCTGGCATGGACCGCAATCATTGGAGTGCTCGAAATGGGATGTGGGTAATTTATATGACATGTGCTTCGTTCTTTTTCATCTACCCCATAAACGATGAAAAAAATGAAAATAAATACATGGAGTTGACCCGATAGTAATTTCCATAAAATCGCTCTCAAATGCTCTGAAATATGATCGTTAATCATGTTAATGAGGGTAATTTTGAAAGTTCCTGCCCTTCCCCCGCTCGGTCACTTTGCTCCTTCGGAAAGGATATTCGGCCCCAACGACCAACGAATACAAATCGACACTCATAATGCAACTGATATCCAGTATACGATCAAGGATCTTTTAGATTTAGATCTGGCAAGCTTCGTGTGTGTGGGGGTGTGTGTGGGTATGTGTAGTGTGTTCGTATATTTGTAATGTAATGATTTATTTTGAATGAAATCTCTAATAAAACATATGGAAAAAATATGGAAAATATAGAAAAAGAAAATCATATCTATGAGAGAAGTCCGATACTTTGCACTAGGCTAGCTTCTCGTTTTATTTCTTTGTTTATCCATCTTTTTATTTCAATAAAATGAGGACAAGGTAAGACGAAGAGCTGAAAATATACACTCTAAACACAAATAAGTTAAAATGACTGGATTATGGATCAGCTGGGTGCAACTAATATAATATTATGTAATCATGAAAGTTACTATATTCTAGTCAGAAATGACTATAAGTTCTAGTCAAAATACGACTAGAAAATGTCACACATCATGTTCTTATGAACATCGAGAGGATACGGCTTTCATTGGAGCTGGTAATGAGTGCTCATGCCTTGCCAAGGGACACTCGTGCGTCGACCGTGGGCGTCAATCGGGGGAGACAGGACCCCCCCCCCCCTCCAAAAAAAATGTGTGGGGGACACAACAGGACTTGTCCCCCTAAATTGAAAGCCGAGGAACTTGTGTGTGTGTGTGTGGGTGTGTGTGTGTGTGCGTGTGTGTGCATGGTCACTTAACCTGGTGTGTTGTGTGTGTGTGTATGTGTGTGTGTTTGTGTGTGTGTTGGGACGGGGGGAGGGAGGGGGAGGGGGAAGTTTTGGTCTTTAAGCATTTTTATAATAACTGATTTCATTGTTTTTTTTTAAAGATATATATGACTCATGATTTTATTAAGTTAGTGAAAAAAAGTGAAAATATGAAGTGTAAAGTATTATATATGATTTGAAATGTTAAATTGAAATATTATGTAACTTTTTGTTCATGAAATCAGAATAAAAACATTCAAAAAAAAATGCATCCTTGTGGGGTCTCAGGTTGGTACATTTATACCCTTGTGGGGTATTTTTTTCTTGTGGGGAATAAATCATGGACCCCACAAAGGAATTGCCTTTAATCGGCGTATCTGGCTTCATAAAGTCACGTGACAAAATCCTGTAACCGTACCTCATAAGTGATACTTGGGGAGATGTGCTTGTTTACACACACACACATACTTACATGACCATACTTGTGGGAACCCAGATTGTGGGTATAATACTATTCCCACAAGGTATACCTGTACTCACAAAAGTACCCCACAATCTGGGTTCCCACAAGTATGGCCATGTAAGTATGTGGGGGGGGGGGGGGGGTGTGTGTGTGTGTGTGTGGTCACTCTGCCAACCCCTCGAAACGGATATTGGCCGGTGTTAAAAGACAATGGTCACTTAACCTGGTGAATATATCATGCACATAGTAGCAACATTATTGTTTGATTCGATGCCATGGAAACTGGGTTAAACATCACGCGGAAGCTCATCGGTTGGATCGATTAATGATAATGAATGAATCATGGAGACAGATTGTTGAGTTGCCACCCACTATATGAATATTTATATCAACCTAGAAAATGACGATCAATTTTAAGCTGTTGCTGTGTTGAATGTAAAAGTGATAAACAGTTTAGTAACAAGTAATTTCAAATCAATTTTATCGCTAGTCTTGGTGCTTGGCGCTTGATCATGTATGATTAGTAGCGAGCACGATGGACTGTTTGAAAATCATGAAAATGGGATGTACATGTAGGTACATCACGTGTGTTTATTTTCTTCTCTATCTGCTCTATAAAAGATGAAATTAGGAAAGTACATGATAAAAACTCAAACTAACTTTACTAACACAGTAATGTGAATTCTTTTCTGTACTATGCGGCCCTTCAACCATTGTTACTCCAGAGAGTGCATTGGAAAAATGTTTGTACTTCAGAATATGACCTCTGGAAAAAGAATTTCGGTTTCTTTTGTTTTGATGTTGCTGTTTTGATGTCGAGCCCCCCCCCCCCCACCCCCCCCCCCCCCCCCCGCCTCTCCCTAGACAGTTTTTTTTTATTCTTTAAATGTTTCTTGCTTTAGCGGATTTGCTCCTCACCTGTGACTTTAATTCGTCAAAGATAGCCGACATTTAAGCGTTAGGGTTGTACTTAAGATTTAGGTTTTAGTGTTATTGTCAAAGATAGCTTACAAGGTTAGCATGAGGGTTGCATTTGGGCTTTAATGTCTTAGCGGTAGTGTTGGTGTGAAAGATAGCCTGCAAGGTTAGCGTGAGGGCTGCAATTCGGCTTTAATGTTTTACCGGTAGTGTTGGTGTCAAAGATAACCTACAAGGTTAGCATGAGGGTTGCAATTTGGCTTTAAGGTTTTTGGTGTTTAGGTTGCATGGGGGTATTAAAGGCATAGTCATGAGCAGATTTGGACTAAATTTAGTTGGAAAAAGTCGCATTTGATTGGTAGCGTAAAAGAATCATGTCTTTTCAAGAGCCAGTGATATACGTATGTCATGCACATAGAAGCAGCATCAATTGTTTGATTCGCAGCCATGGAAACTGGAGTAAAATGACGCGCGAAAGCTATTAAGCTGATGATCAGAGCTAGTGCTCTGGTTAATGAGAATTATCGAAATAATATGGAGATAGATTGTCGCATCGCCACCCATCACTGACTATCCATGTCAAGCTGAAACACTAGGCGATGATCAATTTCAAGTTGTTTTGCTGTTTTGCATCTAATAGCGATAAATACTTTTTTGTAAACATGTTTAAGGCAAATTCAATTCTTTCCAGCCCTGGTGCTTGCTTGATCACGCCTGGCTGGTATGGACCGCAATTATTGGGGTGCTTGAAATGGGATGTGGGTAATTTATATGACGTGTGCTTCGTTCTTTTTCATCTACTCCATAAACGATGAAAAAATGAAAATAAATATATGGAATTGAGCCGATAGTAATTCCCATAAAACCGCTCTCAAATGCTCTGAAATATGATCGTTAATCATGTTAATGGGGAGTAATTTTGAAAGTTCCTACCCTTTCCCCGCTCGGTCACTTTGCTCCTTCGGAAAGGATATTCTGCCCCAACGACCAACGACCAACGAATACAAATCGACACTCATAATGCAACTGATATCCAGTATACGATCAAGGATCTTTTAGATGTGTGTGTGTGTGTGGGGGGGGGGGGGGTATGGGTATGTGTGGTGTGTTTGTATATTTGTTATGTAATGATTCATTCTGAATGAAATCTCTAATCAAACATATGGAAAAAAATATGGAAAAATATGGAAAAAGAAAAATTATATCTGTGAGAGAAGTCCGATACTTTGCACTAGCTTCTCGTTTTATTTCTTTGTTTATCCATCTTTTTATTTCAATAAATTGAGGACAAGGTAAGACGAAGATCTGAAAATAACACTCTAAACACAAATAAGTTAAAATGACTGGATTATGGGTCAGCTGGGTGCAACTAATATAATATTATGCAATCATGAAAGTTACTATATTCTAGTCAGAAATGACTATAAGTTCTAGTCAAAATACGACTAGAAAATGTCACACATGATTAAAATATTGTTTTTAAAAAATGACCAGGTATTTTGGATACACTCAGCTGACCCTTTTCATCTAGTCATCTTCACCTGATTTACCAAAAAAAAAAAAAAAAAAAGGAACCATTGTTACGTCTAATCAATTTTCGAAACTGGAGAGGTGCCTTTTGCCCTTTCAGAGCTGGTCGAAATCACTTTTGATAATATTGCTTGTCAGCCTCTTTGGAATAACCCAAAGCTGAAAATGAATAACGATACAATGCAATTTTAAGTTTTGGTGTATGAAAGGAATACGTTTTTTTAATGACATTTTGAGCAATGATTGATCTTTTGTATAAAAAATGATTATATTGATATTTAATAAAGGAACCCTGGGGAAGGGTAGATAGCAAATAAAAAAATAAAAAATAATAACTGATTTGATTTAAGAGTGTACCAGCTCTCCGTATAAACTGATAAATTCAAGGGTTAATTGAGTAGCACCCTTGTGAAAAGTACCATGGTACCCGTGGTAATTTGACAAAATAACCATCAAATCATGCAAAGGACCATAAATTACCATGGTCACTATGGCGTTAAGTTTCTTCACCAAAATTACAATTTGTTTTCAGTTGTTTGGTTGTTTACCAGACTGCTTTAAGAAAACATGCATGTTCGTAAGTATGATTATAAGCATCCAGAGGATATACGGCTTTTATGAGACCTGGTAATGAGGGCCACTCGTGTATCGGCCATGGGCGGCAATCAGGGGAGACAGGACATGCACGCCCCCCCCCCCCCAAAAAAAAAAAAAAAAAAAAAAAACGGGTGGAAGACACACCAGAACGTGTCTCCCACAATAATTGAAAGCTGAGGACCTTTTGTGTGTGTGTGTATGCGCACTAGATTTCGGCAAAAGATATCGATCATCCCCTCCCGCAACCCTTCCGACCAAAATTTCCCAGCCCCCTGTGGCGTAACTACGGGGGACACGAGGGGACACGTGCCCCCCGATAGGCCGGCAAAAAAAGGGGGGAAAGAAAGAGAAAAGAAGGGAGAAGAAAAGTGAAAAGAAAGAGGGAAACAAGGACGAAAACATGGGAAAGGAAAATGGGAAATCGGGAAGCGCTCGCTCGCTAGCATTTAAGTAACTTAACCGATGCCGATAATACTGTTCTTATGCGATGAATCAGCTTGCATCTGATGCTATCGGCTACTACATTCTTCCACTCATAGAATGTTAGTTTACAGGATCCCGTCTTTTAAATAGTTGCTATTGATTCAAATCAATCTCAACTTGAGATAGATCTCAAAGTCCTATCTCTTAAGTACACAGTTGAGACTGATTTGAATCAATCGCAGCTCTTTATAGGACGGGGCCCTGTATTTCACTCAAAGAAATCAAGCGGCAAGTTTACCTAAAAATAAGTACCATTTCAGTAGATAATGGCTTAGATAAAAACAAAAATTCCCATTTTTCGTTCGCTAGCTCGCTACTCTCGCTCGTAAAGCAAGAAACAAGATGACTTTGGGCACGACAATCTACTCATTTTAGAAGCGAGTTAGAAAAGTATCATAATATTTGGGCAGCGAGGTGGTCTACAAATTTACAAAAACAAAACAAAAAAATCTACTGCATTTTGCTGACGAATCCATTCATATATATATATATATATTGGAAGAAAATAAATGAAATGAAGCTGACGTAGCTCTCGATCATGTCCTTTTATTATGGCAAGCTTTCGGCCAACATGGCCTTCATCAGGTCTGAACAGATAAAAAACGAACAGGCAAAATAATATACACATAGAAGTGATATCAAAATAATGTCGAAATAATACGTAATTGGAATAATGATACATAACCGAACAATAATATACCGAAATGATACGGAAATGATACTTAATCAACTTTAGGAATAATGATACATAACTGAAGAATTAATGTCGAAATAACAAATAAGTAAAGAAAATATAACGAAATGATAAGGAAATAATATTTGATCAACTTAGGAATATGGTAATTCAGGAATGATACAATGAATATAATTACCTCGGGTTGAAATTAGACCGAGCTCATCAGATTAGTAGAGGGTGAGGGGTACACTGCGAATAAGATTGTGATAAAGCATTCTGCTTAATTAGGACTATTTTATATACCACCAATTGTTAGCAGAGTATTAAATATAGTAATGCTCGTCAAACCACATTTTAAATCGGTAGTTTAGTAAACCACTTTCTTGTGTCATATGTAGTCTTGTTAAAAAGTACCTGGTAATCCTCATACAAAATAAATAGTATAGTGCGTTCCCCCCCCCCAAAAAAAAAGACAAGATAAGTGGTACAAAACCGTAGGTAAAATCTTCAATGATATTAATAGATAAGTAGTTTACAGGGGTGGTATTCTGAGACTGTTTTAACTTTTGTTTTAATGTTTGTTTTATCTTTCTAACTGCGCATCTTACCTTGCATGCCTGGCGCAAGTCGTGCGCAAGCGCGTAAAAATACCATATGTAATAACACGGTATTCTGAAGACCGTTTTATCTCCTGTTTTAACTCTTTCCGCTTGACATTTCATGCTCATGAGATAAAACAGGGTGGGAGGTGTTTTAACTTTGCATGCGGTATGTCATGGCGGCAATTTTTCTCGCTCATAAATGTTTTTGGTTGGAATGAGGGGGATAACGAGATCCAATAAACCTTACTTTTATTCCCGAAACAACATTTCGAAAGAATTTTTGACTCGGGTGGAGAAATTTGGCAATTGTCTGCGATAATATCAAAGATGATTTGCACAAATAATTCTGTCACATCATCACATCTGAATTAAAACAAGAAACTAAGCGCAAACTAATGCGCTCATTGCAACGCAAATATATAAGTCAAAGCGTTTCACGCACCCCTTCCCCAGGGAGCGATCTTATTGGCTGAGTCAGCTTAGACTCATCTCTAACGACTTTCCCCATTGGATAATATCTTTGCGGTGGGTGTGGCTTTGATGACTTACAACACCGTTAAAACAGTTCTCAGAATACCGTTTAAAGACTGTTTTAGCGGTGTTGTAAATCAATGCCTTAAAACAGAAGTTATAACAGAACTTAAAACACAGTTAAAACGGTGTTCAGAATACCACCCCTGGTAACTAATTAAATATGATATGTGCAATAACCTGTTGCTGCTTAAATAGAAAAAGTGAAAAATAACAGAAATATTTACCAAAATGCTTGTACGGAGATGTTCAGTATGCTTGCTTGTGTGTGTGTATATATAATGTGTAATGTGACGTGTATATATATATATATATATATATATATATATATATATATATATTGGGGGGGTCGCTGACTTTGCTCGCTCGTAAAAATCAGAATGGTTTGGGACGGTAAGAGAGGTACCTAAATGGTGTCATATTCAGCACATAGATGATGGATAGATCTTATGAATTTCGATGTCGAACTAACACTTTTACAATAAAAAAATACATTTTTCCTCGCTCGCTGCCCTCGCTCGTTAACTTATTGTGTAATGGTTTTGACAGCAAAGGAATTAGGGGAGTGAGGTGACCGAATAAACAATTTAGATGTTTCATATGATCACAATGTAATTTATTAATGGGTAGCTTCTACCATCAAAAAGAGTGTGTGTTTCCTCGCTCGCTTGGCTCGCTTGTAATATTTAGAAACAGGATGGTTTCGGACAGCAAACAATAGACCAGGGACATGCAAAATTAGAGCCATTGGCAGCGATGTGACCAGGTGTATAATTGAGATATCATATAGGCCTAGACTGCATTTTTTACAACAAAATATCACGTCTTTTATTGCAAATAAAGTTGTAATTTTGGCTCGCTCACAATATTGGATGGTATCTTGAAAGACGAGTCTTTTCCCCCACATTTAATAGCTCCAAGTTCCTGAAGACACCTTGTTTCGAGATTCCTGTTATTATTGTTGACATGATAGAAATAACATTTTACATATTACACACACGCACGGTACACCACTGCCAGCCCTATTCACTTATCAGCTTATGCTGAAACCGATTTTTAACAAGTTTCTTGTTCTTTTAGCAGACGTGACCAAGGTTTTAGTGTTAGTGTCAAAGAAAGCTTACAAGCAGGGGCAGCGATACAGCTTTGGCGCAGAGGGCGACCTCTCCCTCATGATTTTGAAGTGATCTAGAAAATAAAAAAAAGAATTGGAGAAAAGGAAGAAAACAAAGAGGATGAAGAAGAAAGAAGGGTACGATCAGAGAGAGAGAGAACTGGGTCGAGTCACAATGTAAAACCCCTATTACTTTGTTCATTTAAACGTAAATAAACTCACCTATTATTATGGGTCATCTTGCCCTCCCCTTTTAAAGTACAATGGTGGCGCCCCTGCCTGCAAGTCTAGCATGAGGGCTGTATTTTAGATTTTAACTGAGGTCTTAGTGTTGGCGTGAAAGATAGCCTACAAGGTTAGCATGAAGCTTGCAATTTGGGTTTATGGTCTCCATGTTGGTGTCAAAGATAACCTATAAGGCTAACATTGGGGTTGAAATTTGGTTTTTAGTAGTAGGGTTGCATGAGGGCATAAAGGCATAGTCATGAGCAGTCTGGGACTAAATTCAGTTTGAAAAGCCGCAATTGATTGGTGGTGTAAAAAAATACATAACCATGTCATGTACATAGAAGCAACATCAGTTGTTTGATTCGCAGCCATGGAAACTGGAGTAAAATGGATCGAGGAAGCTATTAAGCTGATGATCAGCGGGACTGTTTTTGTTAATGAGAATTATCGAAATGATATGGAGACAGATTGTCGCATCGCCACCCATCACTGACTACCTGAAAAATGACGATGATCAATTTGAAAAAAGGGATAGGGTCATTATAGTTTGGTGTAAAGGAGGGGGGGGGGAGTTGTAGGATTTAAGGACGACTTATCTGAAGCAGAAAACATTGAAAAGGGCACTGACTGGAAGGTGAAAGGGCAATTATAAAAAAGGGCCCTTGTAAGACGCAAAAGGGGGCAATGAACAAATTTGAATAGGGACATTCGTCATTTTTCATGCTTAATGGGCACTTTTAAGTTATAGCATTTGAAGTTGGAGAATTCTACCCTCTGTTATCCGATCACTGCCAAATAACATTAACCCTTCATTCATTTGTATTTACTAATGATGACATGGTCTTACATGACATAAAACCGTGTAAATGGAACAGAACGACTGAAGAGCGATTTATTACGAAATTAAACAAAGAGAACTTTTAAAAAATTAGATAAGATATTTCAGACATTTCATTATATGATAATCCAGATAACAAAATGAAAACAAATTAAACAGTTGATAACTTTACTCAGATATTAAACGTTGCCGCAGGAGTTTCTCTTGGCCAAAATACGAGAGTAACTAAAAGAAACAAGATAAGCAATAGTTGGACTCGATCTGTAGATTCAAACTGCGACTAACACGGAAGCTATGCAGAGACCATGGAATACGACACCACGGCTAAAAGTTCTTTACGAACTAAAACTCCTTCGACGAATATCACGTAAAAATCACAGAGCTCACAAGAACTTAACATGCATTTCGTCTCGGGCTTGTTATTCCACTATTCATAAGAAGGGTGTTTTTTGTTAGGTCGGGCAAGTCAAAATGTTTACGCAGCAAACACAGTATCTTAGGCAAAGTACATAATATCAGGTGAATGTAATCACTCGTGGCCAATATGATTGTGTGTGAATTTGAATACATTTTTAAAATGGCAATTACTGAAAGAACCAAGAACCGAAGACACTCTGGTGTCAGATGGAGTCTGCCCTGTGAATAATTTCCCAGTTCTTTTTTCTTTTAGACCCGTTTATGACGATCCATCGGCATCCATCGGCATCATCGACAATAATTTAGATTATAACGGACAATCTCTAAATAGGATTTCAAATAGATTTAATCGAGACTTCGGACAATTTATGGAAGACTTTCAATTTTTTGATGTTTGGAGAGTTAGACATCCCCTGAAAAGACAATTTACATATATGCAAAAGAACCCCTTCATGCAAAGCAGACTTGATTACTGGATAATTTCAGAATGTTTAGAGGAAATGGTTATAAAGTGCGATATAATTCCATGTATTTTAGATTTTAACTGAGGTCTTAGTGTTGGCGTGAAAGATAGCCTACAAGGTTAGCATGAAGCTTGCAATTTGGGTTTATGGTCTCCATGTTGGTGTCAAAGATAACCTATAAGGCTAACATTGGGGTTGAAATTTGGTTTTTAGTAGTAGGGTTGCATGAGGGCATAAAGGCATAGTCATGAGCAGTCTGGGACTAAATTCAGTTTGAAAAGCCGCAATTGATTGGTGGTGTAAAAAAATACATAACCATGTCATGTACATAGAAGCAACATCAGTTGTTTGATTCGCAGCCATGGAAACTGGAGTAAAATGGATCGAGGAAGCTATTAAGCTGATGATCAGCGGGACTGTTTTTGTTAATGAGAATTATCGAAATGATATGGAGACAGATTGTCGCATCGCCACCCATCACTGACTACCTGAAAAATGACGATGATCAATTTGAAAAAAGGGATAGGGTCATTATAGTTTGGTGTAAAGGAGGGGGGGGGGGGGAGTTGTAGGATTTAAGGACGACTTATCTGAAGCAGAAAACATTGAAAAGGGCACTGACTGGAAGGTGAAAGGGCAATTATAAAAAAGGGCCCTTGTAAGACGCAAAAGGGGGCAATGAACAAATTTGAATAGGGGCATTCGTCATTTTTCATGCTTAATGGGCACTTTTAAGTTATAGCATTTGAAGTTGGAGAATTCTACCCTCTGTTATCCGATCACTGCCAAATAACATTAACCCTTCATTCATTTGTATTTACTAATGATGACATGGTCTTACATGACATAAAACCGTGTAAATGGAACAGAACGACTGAAGAGCGATTTATTACGAAATTAAACAAAGAGAACTTTTAAAAAATTAGATAAGATATTTCAGACATTTCATTATATGATAATCCAGATAACAAAATGAAAACAAATTAAACAGTTGATAACTTTACTCAGATATTAAACGTTGCCGCAGGAGTTTCTCTTGGCCAAAATACGAGAGTAACTAAAAAGAAACAAGATAAGCAATAGTTGGACTCGATCTGTAG
Source organism: Echinometra lucunter (assembly GCA_029962745.1). Taxonomy (NCBI): domain Eukaryota; kingdom Metazoa; phylum Echinodermata; class Echinoidea; order Camarodonta; family Echinometridae; genus Echinometra; species Echinometra lucunter. The sequence goes on from CM057163.1 coordinate 24,913,427, forward strand.
ATTCAAACTGCGACTAACACGGAAGCTATGCAGAGACCATGGAATACGACACCACGGCTAAAAGTTCTTTACGAACTAAAACTCCTTCGACGAATATCACGTAAAAATCACAGAGCTCACAAGAACTTAACATGCATTTCGTCTCGGGCTTGTTATTCCACTATTCATAAGAAGGGTGTTTTTTGTTAGGTCGGGCAAGTCAAAATGTTTACGCAGCAAACACAGTATCTTAGGCAAAGTACATAATATCAGGTGAATGTAATCACTCGTGGCCAATATGATTGTGTGTGAATTTGAATACATTTTTAAAATGGCAATTACTGAAAGAACCAAGAACCGAAGACACTCTGGTGTCAGATGGAGTCTGCCCTGTGAATAATTTCCCAGTTCTTTTTTCTTTTAGACCCGTTTATGACGATCCATCGGCATCCATCGGCATCATCGACAATAATTTAGATTATAACGGACAATCTCTAAATAGGATTTCAAATAGATTTAATCGAGACTTCGGACAATTTATGGAAGACTTCAATTTTTTGATGTTTGGAGAGTTAGACATCCCCTGAAAAGACAATTTACATATATGCAAAAGAACCCCTTCATGCAAAGCAGACTTGATTACTGGATAATTTCAGAATGTTTAGAGGAAATGGTTATAAAGTGCGATATAATTCCATCTGTGGCCCCTGATCATCATTCAATTTTTGTACACTTATTCGACAAAACAAAAAATAAAGTTATTGGTAGGAAGAGGTCATATTGGAAGTTTAATAACAGTTTATGTGAAAATGAAGATTATGTTAAAGAATTAAAGAAAGAAATTCGTGAATTGAGAAATGAATTGCAATCTGAAATAAAAGATAAAAGGTTGTTATGGGATTTTCTAAAAATGAAAATTCGAAGGTTTACACAAAAATTCTCGAAAAAATTGGCTGATAAAAGAAGGATAATGAAAACGGATTTAGAAAGAGAAATACAGTTTTTAGAAGAACAATTGAAAGATCGTACTGATGCAAATACTTTAGAAAAACTAGAAAATACAAAGAGAAATTAAGGGAAATCTATAGTTATGTTAATGAAGGTCTTAAGGTTCGATCTCGTGCCTCCTGGTATGAATGTGGTGAAAGAGACTCGCGTTATTTCAACCAGTTGATGCAAAGTAATAAAAGAAAAACCACAATTAAAAAAATAAAAACCACAGATGGAAACATCTGCTGTGATGAAAAAAGAATAAGTGAAGAAATCAGGACATTTTACAGTAGGTTGTATGATAAAGTAGTGTGCGTGTGTTCGGATAACCTCTTTGATGAATTTTTTCAAGGATTACCTAAATTGGCGGAGACATCTCGAGAACTTTGTGAAGGAGTAATAACTAACAAAGAATGTCTAGAAATTTTAAAAGAATTGAAACATAACAAATCACCTGGAAATGACGGTCTTTCTTCGGAGTTCTACTATACTTTTTGGCCGGATATTGGAGATTTAGTTAAAGATGCTTTAAATGAGGCATATTGGTCCGGGGAACTGGCTTCGTCGCAAAAACAAGCAGTTATTACGTTAATCGCTAAAGATGGGAAAGATCCTCTTTTATTGAAAAATTATAGACCCATATCCCTTCTTAACGTAGATTATAAAATTTTAACAAAAATTTTGGCTAAGCGAATCAAGAAAATACTTAATGAAATCGTTGAGGGGGATCAGGTGGGTTACATACAAGGTAGAAATATTGGTGAAGCCATTCGTACTATAGATGATGTTATTTTTCATACATCCCATTTTAATCTACCTGGTTTTTTGTTAGCTATAGATTTTGAGAAGGCTTTTGACTCGTTATCACATCATTTTCTTCAAAAGGCTCTGACGGCTTTCGGTTTTGGTCCATCCTTTCAGAGATGGGTCAAAGTTTTGTATACTGACACTTTAAGTTGCGTTTTAAATGAAGGAAATTCCACCGGCTATTTTGAAATAAAAAGGGGGGTAAGGCAAGGGGATCCTCTTAGTCCTTACCTCTTTATTTTGTGTATTGAAGTAATGGCTCATAAATTACGAAAAGATAATCTGATTGAAGGAATTAAATTTGGAGATGAAGAAATTAAATTAGCTCTTTATGCAGATGACATGACAGTTTTTGCTCGTAATGTAAAATCAGTTGATAGACTAAAAGTTCTATTTGCAGATTTTGAAAAACTTTCTGGATTAAAAATCAATAATGACAAAACTAAAGTATTAAAATTAGGTTCAAGTCAACATTTAAATTATGACTTCTCCTTCGGCGAGATCGTGGATTTTCTTAAAGTTTTAGGAGTATTTTTCACCTTAGATGAACATAAGAAAGAAGATCTAAATTACAAAGAAATCTTAAGCAAAATTAAAACACTCTTGAACTTTTGGAAGCTAAGGGATATAACGCTTATGGGGAAAATTCAACTATTGAAGGTGCATATCTATTCTAAAATCCTCTTTCGAGCGTCTCTTACTCCTGTTCCTAAGTGGGTTTATGAATCATTGGATAAATTATCTTTTGATTTTTTATGGAAAGGTAAGAAAGACAAAATTAATAGGAATACAATGTCTTTAGACTATAAGCAAGGAGGATTAAAGATGTTAAACTTCCCTGTACAGGTAAAGGCACAGCGAATAATGTGGATTAAAAAACTTTTAAATAAAGATGAAGATATGAAATGGAAACAGTACTTTAATTTTGCCACTAAACATTTGGGTGGAGATTTGTTATTTTCATGTGACTATATACCAGGTTTATTAAAAGTAACAGCTTCCAAATTTTACATGGACTTATTAGAAGAGTGGGTAAACATAAGACATATTAGAAGTACAGAGTTTGGGAAAGTGGTGATTTTTATAATAAGCTTATTCGATATAAAGGGAGTTGTATATTTGATAAGATTCTATACGATAAAGAGGTTTATAGATTGCATCATATTTTGGATAATAACGGTAAACTAAAATGTGATACACATTTTCTTAATTTGAATTTAGATGCAAATGATGTTGAAAAGATTAAGCATATTTATGCCTGTTTACCCGTTAGTTGGAAGAACAATATTGAAATAAATGCAAAGCATAACTCTGAAATCGATTTCAATTTGGGTAAGAAAACGACTAATTTAATGTTTTTAAAATCAAAAGAAATTTACGAACAGCTGTTGTATAAAAATGAAATTAAACCTTCTATTTTTGACAGAATTAGAACGAATTATGATCTTACCAATAAGGAAATAGAAAGTATATTTTTAAGACTAAGATATTGCACACTGAATAGTCGATTAAGGGAGTTCCAGTATAAACTCTTGCATAATATTATATACACTAACCACCACCTTTTCCGTTTTGGTCTTATTTCGACCAATTTATGCTCATTTTGTGAAAAGGAAGAAGAAACGTATGAACATCTATTTTATACTTGTGAATTTTCAAAATCACTTTGGGATCTGTGTGCAAGAAGTTTAAATTTCGAAATAAATCAATTTAGTTGGCAGGAAATTTTTTTTGGGAAGCAGGAAAAAAGTAAAGGTAAATATCAATTAATTAATCATGTCTTGATTTTAGTTAAATATCTTATTTACAAAAACCGAGAATTAAAAAAACCTCCTTCATTGATTGAAATAAAAAATAGTATTAAGGGGGATCAAAGAGAAGAAAAGAAATTAGCAACAAAGAGGGGGACTCTTACAATCCATTTCTCTAAATGGGAAAACTTAAATATTAGACCATGTATTGGAGCCCAGAGCCAGTTCTCCACCGGATAGGGGATGGGGGTGCCTAAGGGAGGGTCGGGGGGGGGGGGGGGGGTAGGGACCAGGGCTGAGTTTTGTAGTTGAGTTTGAATTTATTTGGGTAAAGAGGCCGAGGTGATGGGTTTTTAAAAAAAAAATATATGCTGATGGCTTCAATTCGTTTAGGGTTCATTAATGATTTATTTATTATTTTATGTTTTTTATTTGACAACTGAAAAGAAAATTCAATATGTTGAATTTACTGTAGAAGTTTCTTCTTGATGCATATAATTATCATCAATGTTATTTATAATTATGTATTGGAAAATGTCTGACATTGTGTTTTATTGTAACATTCATGAAAAAAAAAATGATGTTAAATTTATGAGTTGTCTAGGTATTTGTAAAGACATCAAAGTTCTATTTGTTATATATATTTTATTTTGTATATGAATTGAAGTTGTCAATAAAAACTACTCATTAAAAAAAAAAATCTTCTGCATTACCACTGATAACAGTTTCGAAAAATTCTCCCTGTTCTAACTCTATATCTCCTTTTCTCTAATTTCCCTTCCAATGTGATTCTCTCTCTCTCTCTTTCTCTCTCTTGTATATCCATCTTAATGCATTATCTTTCTATAATGGCATTTCCTTCCCCCCCCCCCCCCCCCCATAAATCTGAATTCACTCTAAGTTGGGCTAAGCCTACAATGTTTTTTCATGCAAATTGTTGTTACAGTGATATTCTTTAATTGTTGTCATTTTTATCATCATCGACCCCAGTGCAAAAAAGCGAGCATCACATATCTATGTCATCTAAAATACAGTCAAATATCAGTGGCACCAGAAAAGATTGATACTGCATAACATTAAACATGTCTACAAAAGGATTTCTTCAAAGAAATCAATCAAACTTTTCGTAGTAGTTTGAATAAGTTTTTTATCGTTGTAATCACATGCAAGAACTAAAGTTTATCTTTCAGAATGGATGTATGTTTGATATGAATGAACAAAACTTTGTCCTCAAAAATAAAACAACAAACAAACAAGAAAAAACACAAAAATCTGCGGAATTAATATATTTCTATGTGTAACATCATACGAAAGTATTAAGGGATAGACAAGATTTGATAACAATGAAAATGGATTTTTATATAATGACTGCATAAGAAAATAAAAGAAGAAAATAGATATTCTACCCAGATTATGAAATGGATGCACGATATTAACAATCAAAGAGCTCTTTGTTCTGTTTTGACGAACTAACACTACTCTCTGTCTGAAGAGTAACAAAGGTTTTATTTGCAGGTTTTTCAGCAAGGTGACTATCAGTGCGTAGAGGAAACTAAACGAAAACGTTAAGTAAAGCAATATCAAATTTTCTTCCAACAGTTCCAAAACTTTTAATATGTGAATGGCAGAGTCGAATATAACAGAATTACTGGAGAACGTTTGGTGAGAAAAGTCGCTAAGAATTGTTGACTTCTCCGAGTAACGATCCGAAGTGAGAAGCACTGCAGCAAGCAGCTTAATTTGTGCAGTTAGGTTTTTTTTTCCCGGTGTACTCTCAATTGTTTGGTGGTTTAATATGCCACGCTTCCCAATGCCGGTAGAAGCTACCTTACACATACGAGCAACATCAATGGTTTAATTCGTTGCCATGGAAACTTTATGGGGAAGACAGCACGCGAAAACCAATAATTGGCTGAAGATCAGGGCGAGGCACTTCATTGGTTGATGAAAATGATCCCATCATGGAGATAGATTGTCCAACTGCCACCCATCTATAAATATTCATGCAAAACTTGAAAAATGACAATAGCTGTTGCTGTGTCACATATCATAGTAATAAACATGTTAGTGATATTTTCAAATCAATTTTAACGCCAACCTTGATGCTTGACGCTTGACACGCATGACTGATATGAGCCACATTATTAACTCGAGTGCTCGAAATAGGATGTGGGTAATTTATCACTTCATCACGTGTGCTTCTTTCTTTTTCGTCTGCTCCATAAATATTAGGAAAGTTCGTGATGAAAAAGCAAAATTAGGTTAACAGTGCTGTGCATTCATTCTCTGCACCATGTAGGTATAAGACATCCAGCAATAAGCTCATCAGACATGTCAGAGTGCGTTTTAAAAACCACTTATAAGAAACTGGGAAAGATCTAGAAAACATTTTTAAAGCCGAGTCTGAAGGTTACTCGTTTCGAAATAAATTTGAAGCCCCCCCCCCTCCTTCCTACAATTGTTTATCGGCTTCCGAAACTTATAAACGTTTAAAAAGTTTACTGCTCTAGCGACATAGTTTCTATCTCTTTACGTGGACAAGACCACATGATATTGTTGTGGGCATAAATTGTAGAAATTACATTTTAATAATTCATACAGATCCGATGAGCAATAGCCGCTCGCTTTTTTCATATTCTACCAACTCATCACGTCCTGACAACATAACATGGATAAACAACTACTTATCCTAATTGAATTAGAATTGCGCTTACACCGTTAACGACACTTTCTATGGCGATAATTCAATTTAATATACACTAATTGAACTTTAAAACCTAAATTCTGGAAGAGAAAACCTGACCTGCGTGCAGGAAATACATAGACCACCGTTTGAACCACTGGCCTACTGAATGATGATGGGGAGGAGGAGGAGGAGGAAGATGATAATGATGATGATGACAGTGATGATATGACTAGCATCGACATTGTCATCATTTTCCGGTTTAATTTTCATAATGATTATCTTGTGTAAATTGCTATAATAATGGAGTACTGAAAAATAGATGACCACAATAGTACAGTTCAATGATGACAAAAAAAAATGGAATTGAGCACGATAATAATTCCCATAAAACCACTCTCTACTGCTCTGTTCAAATGTGACTGTTAATCACGTAAATGAGGGTACTTTTGAAAGTTCTTATCATTCCCCAGCTCAGTCACTTTGCTCCGTGGAAAGGATTTTCGGTTCGGTTACAGTTCGTTATTCCGAACCTTCGTTATTCCGAAGGTTCGTTTATGCCGAAGGTTCGTTAGTTCGAAGGTTAGTTTTTCGAAGGTTCGGTATTCCGAAAGCTCGTGGGTCCGAAAATGAAATACGGTTCGTTATTTCGGCAGTTATTTTCGGACTAACGAGCCTTATTTCATTTTCCGACTATCGAACCTTCGGAATAACGAACCTTATTTCATTTTTGGACCAACGAACCTTCGAAATAACGCCACAAATCTTCGGGTTAATGAACCTTTTTTTTTTTTAAATTTTTCGGACTAACGAATATCTAGGTATAGACCAATTTCACAACGCAAGAGGGCAGCAAACTGTTCGACACAGTTCGACATACTGCCGTGGGCGCTCCAACTTTTATAGTACACAAGTCAATAGCGCGTTATGTACATTCGTTCGATTTTTGTCTATTTTGACCAGTATATGCAGATTTATGTTAATATTTGCAATGAGAAATTATCAGGGAAGTTCAGGTCGCAGCTGTGCGGTGCTCAAATGCCACAAGAATTAGAGAAAGTTTAAAAATTGGAAGCTAAATGAGTGCGAAATTCACTCGCTTTTGACTCATGAAGCCTGTTTGTGTGAGAAGCCGTACTCCCTACACAGGTTTCCATAAGCACTGTGAAGGAATTCGTCGCCAGTGGGTAAAAACATCAACAGAAAGGACTTTTAAGTCAAGAAACATTATCATTATGTATTTTGGCGTAAAATTTAATGAGTGAAAACTTGACTTTGTAAACAGGGTAAGATTTAGGGTTCCTTTACTACGGCTTCTATGCTGCAATCGATCTTTTACTGACAAAAACTAAGTTGAAAAACCATTGAAAATACAAAAATACATCATACCATCATCCGTCAGATATGACCATTTTCTTACCTCATCTACCCATGTATCCATGCTTTATTTCATAGATCTAGAATAAAGTAAATGGAACAATATCGGGGCACATCTCATATCTTACTTTCATTTTGTACACAGAGCCAATCGCGGTCAGCGCGCTTGCCCACCGCAGCAATGGCGTCGCCGATAGAGGGCCAAATACATAAACCGGAGGTGAAATTGGTCTATAGGCAATTTGCGTGTTTCAGAATAACAAACCTTCAGAATAAGAAAACTTCGGAATAAGGGACTTCGGAAATACGAACATCACCCTTGCAAAACCGTTAGAGGGCGCAATTTTTTGACTGACGCAAAATCGGCAATGGAAAAGCGTGACAAAAATCAAGGTGCGACACCCTGCCGATAATTGTTTGTTAGATACCTAATTTTCATTTACGGTGTTCAAATTTTACTATTTCCTAAAAAATAGAGAATTTTCCGGTCAAATAGGTACCAAAATAAAATAATAATAATATTGAAAAATGGCGACGTAACTTTGACAACATTAATGCATTAAAATCCCGATGTCATCCGTTGCTATTTAGAAGTCATTTCGATCAGAAATGTTGATATCTAAACCTCCATATTAATTTGTTTATTATTTATTCAGCGGAATTTGTGAAATTTGAGTCGGAAACAGGGTGAGTCATTGAAGGAAGCTGAAACGCAAATGCTGCAACTGCGCGCCCCGAGACTTACCCGGGGCTGCGCATGAAGAACCCGCCCGCAGTCATAGCGGTGCGTATCGTGCACGCCAGCGGGCTTTGCCGTGGTCTTGCCGCCGAGAGTCCCCCACTATGTTGTATAGCGTATGGTGACAGGTGCCGTGTCACTGCTGTGATTATGCCGGTTTGACTCGAACGATTTGACATCAACCCACCGATTCCGACCCAAATATTTATGCATTGTCTTTATGACAAAATATGTGAAAGAGTATTATTTTCATATATTTTGGAATAATCTTGGTGTGTTTTTTAGCTGAATTTTGAATCACTTGCCTTGGATTTGGTTTCATGCAGAATCAAACTTGTTTGCTGTTGTTGGCCTTGCTTCTCATAAATTTCGTTTGTGGTTTTTGTTTCTCAGAGATTCTGAGAAAATAGATTTATTTATTATTTATTTATCTATTTTGTTTTATTTATTTTATACTGCAGGGTAGGCCTGTTCAGTTCTTAAAACTGCTTTACAAAGGCGCCCTGCAGTTTAAAATACATGTCAAGATAAACAATCAACGTCAAAAATACAAAATACAAAATATTTAACTTCAGAAACAATTAACACCAAAATATAGAGTGCATGGGAAGTGACAATTTAAACATACAAGTACATAGCATTGTAAATCAATGGAATATTATTTCGCTCTTTATCAATTCGTGTGAAAGGCTTTGCATAATTTTTTAAAAACTAACAACTTAGAGGTAATAAAAGATCACTGAATATAAATCCCATAATTTCCAATTTCATTTTATTAGTTTCTATATCAAAATATTTTAAACATGAAGATATACCAGAGCATACGTGTTTCTTTTATCTGCTAGCAGAGTTGATTGTAGAAATACAATGACAAATCAAAGGACAGGAAGGAGGACTCTGTTTTTCGAATTTGTAATTTTATGACCTTTTATCTTGCATTTCCATATTTTTAATGACAATAATGTGGATGGATAGATGAACTTGAATGAACAGATGTATATCATGGCACCAGTGGCGTAATGAGCCAAATATTTGGAGGAGGGGGGGGGGGGGGGGGGGCTCAATCTTTGCGAGGAACGAAGCGACCAATCCTGAGGGAGTGTAGCGACCGAGCAGGGGGTAGCCCTCCACCCTCACGATACGAAGCTTTTTCACTTTTTCGACTTAAAAATGTGCAATATGCAAAACCTGAAAAGGAAATTCCAACTTCAGTTCAGTTCAGTTTTTATTTTTTTTTTTCTCATTTCCAACAAAAGGAGTAAATATCATGAAAAAACAAACAAACAGTTGAAGTAGAATAATGCAATATGAAACATCAAATTTGATGACATGTACTGTTATGGATAAGCGTGTCATGAATCTACTAACGGGAAAAGGATATTTTTTTTCATGAATTTGGAAACATGATTATGAAAACATGCAGCCCAAATAATCTTCGCAAGTTTCAAACAAATGCCAGCGTTACACAAAATACTTTATTACCTATGATAATAATACAGACAAAGACACTATGAAATAAAAGAGACGCGAGGGTGTGATGCGATGGGTTACCAGGGTTTCACTCCCACAGTGAAGTAGCTAGGATTTCTAAGGGGGCGGTAGTGAGTACGCGAAGTGTGTGAATCACTTACTGATCGCGCGAAGCGCGGAAGCTCCGACTTTTCTTTGAATTGTTCCTTTTCTGCTCCCGCTCTTCTTACGTTCTCTTACGTTTTTCTTTTCTCGCTCCCACTTTTTTCCATTTGATTTTTCTTTCTTTCTTTCTTTCTTTCTTTCTTTTTTTGCGTTTGGAGGGGCGACGCCCCATCGCCCTCCCACTCCCCTGGCTACGCGGGTGCACACCCATGGTAAAGGAGCTTTTTGCAGTATTGATGGTTTGCAACTCTGTAAAGGAACGCTATTTGGGACTATAAACTTAAAGCCCGTGTCTAGTTTTGGTAAATCTAAGAATATTCATTATCAAAGTTTGAATCCATTGTGAGATAAACAGATAAAACCAAGAATCATAAAACACATTAGTGCCGTGTTTCCTGCCTTGCTATGCATTTGGGAAATTGTGAATGCGTTACTTAACAGTAGAAAGGGAGTCTAGGGAGAAATAATGAAATTCGCGTGATATCACTAATATAAAATTGAAAATAAACCATGGTTGAAATTTATTGGGGGGGGGGGGGCTGACGCCCCCACCCCCCCCCCCTCAAGCACGCCAGTGCATGGCACAACATTCAAATGGATAAGATTACTAGACATGTCTGATACAAGTGGACGAGTTACTACAATTATGACAATTTACATGGCTGCAAAAACCAAGACAAATTATTTGACAATACAGTAAAGAATTAAGTAATCTACTTTCAGTTATGGAGTGGGAATTATAACAAGAAGGAAAATATCCTTTTTATTTTGACAATTTTGACAATTTACATGGCTGCAAAAACTAAGACAAATTGTTTGGCAATACAGTAAAGAAGTAATCTACTTTCAGTTATGGAGTGGGAATTATTACAAGAAGAAGAAAAATGTCTTTTTTATTTTGACATTGAATTACTAATTTTTATTTATACCCACCCTTTGTCTTTTTTTATAATTTTCACACACCAAAAGAAATACAACTAATGAAAAAAGTGAAGCCGTTGAAGCGGCCTATTTTTCCTTTCAAATCCAGAAGCATATTTGTAAAGTGTAACAATAATTTCCTGAGCTGTTTGAAAAGAAACAAAACATAATATAAATCATCTTTGATATTAAAGAAATAGATTTAGCTTTAAATATGCATATAAAAATAAAACACAACTCAACACAGTACATTTTATGAGAGTTTGCAAACTTTAAAAACAAGCAATGTACTCAATGCTTCACTCGGTACAGTCTCTGTTTACACAACGTATGCACAGGTGCTGTGTACAAAATCACAAAAATGGTATGCCTGCTAATGTAGTGTTTGGTGTCATGCTATTTTCGGGAGCTTTAAAAGGTAACCTCATCTTTTAGTGAGAGTTATGATGTGAATGACGGCTTAAAATCTCAGTTAGAGTAAGCTATTTTTAGTGATGTATGTTTTTATGTCTTTTTTCAACTTGAAATTTTTATGCAAGTCCCTATTAAATTCTTGGATCGATGAGACAGAGCATACTGTTTTCCTGGCGTGGAAGGGTGAGTTTGAAATATGTTTATGATCGAGTAGGTCTACAAAAAATAACTGTGTTAGATCTAACGTTGGACGTGACTTGACTTTGTTTTAAATGACCGCTTAGGCGACGGGGCTAGCGGGACGACACTTCGGCTTCGCCGGTCGGCTGGGGTTAGGGCTTTCCGAAATTGTTAGAAAATTACAATATGGCTTAAACTCTTGACGGTGGATATAGTTTTGGATACACTTGTGTATTGAGATAAGGGGGCATTGACTTGTCGAAAATCCATAGCATAACATTTTACCTGAGTGCCAGTCAGTTAATCACAAAATTGTATCGTTCGTTTGAGGCTGCATGAGGGAAATCAGTGGGGGTTGCTGTGTTTGGTTCTCTCATACATTTTGTACATGATATTTGTGTGGTGCGATTTTCATTTTTTTTTTATTTCATAGGCAAATTCTGACTGCAGTTGTGTCGCTCTTCTCGTATAAATGGCAAGTCTTAATGGCGTCACTGAATCCAAAAATTTTCTTATTTTATTTTCCTATCTACGAAAAATTGCTTTACGTCTTCTGAATACGATTAAGGCAAATTTCCCAAGTTAGACAAATTCTTAGACTTGGTTGCTGGTTATCACATAGGCGATTTTTTTTTTTTTGTTTAGTAGATAGGGGCCTACAATAAGAAACAAATCCTAGCTCCCCCCCCCCCTCGTCTCTCTCTCTCTCTCTCTCTCTCTCTCTCTCTCTCTCTCTCTCTCTCTCCCTCTCTCCATCTCTCCCTCCCCCTCTCTTTCTCTCCAATTACAATTGTATTCGGACTTCACCCTTTTTATAGGCAGTCGGAAAATGATTTGTTTTATTTGTTTTTGGTTTGTTTGTTGTTGTTTTTTTTTACTTTCTCCCTTGCTTGGTCGCTTTCTTCATTGCTTTCTGTTTTGTTTGTTCTGCTTCTTTTAAAGGAAAATATGACGGCCAAATTTGGAAACCCAACTGGTAGTTTGCGGATAGTGTATTTGTTCGTTTGTTTCGTTGTGTTTCGTTTCTTCAATATTGTCACGTTGTCAGTAAATCAGAAGGAAAAAAGAAGAAAGTAATGATTTTGTGCTGGGCTAGCTAGGCATGCTAAAAAGATCTATAATCCAGTACCTTTTCGTCGATTAATCCAACATTGGATTTGCGAGATCACAAACCTTCTAGGGAGCAAAGCATTATTTTCTTTATTGTCATTATTATCATCATCATCATCAGGCGCGCCGGAAGGGTCCCAGCCAGGGGCGTCGCTAGAGGGGGGGTGTGGGGGGGTGTGACACCCCCCCATTAAAAATTCTTGTCGGCAAATTCGCGATCGCTGTCGGCAAAAAAGAGAGAGAGAGAGAGAGGGAGAAAGGAGAGGGAAGAGGAAGGAGGGAAAAAGAAAAAAGAAAGATGAGTAAGGTGCCCAAATAGAGTCATATTCTGCTTATTTGCTTGTACATTTTGACGACGAAATAACACTGGTAACACGAAAGAGAGCCTATTTTTCCTCGCTCGCTGCGCTCGCTCGTATTATATTAAGATACAGGATGTTTTCGGAAAGCAAACACATTTGCCATGTGAAATAAACAAATATATAATTTAGATATTTTGGGGCCCATCATGTATTTTGTTGAAGAATTATCACCTCTATACCATAAAAAAGAGTAAATATATTTTTCCTCGCTCGCTGCGCTCGCTCGTATAATATTTATATACAGGATGGTCTTTGAATGCAAATAGATTAGGTAGAAGAGGTGACCAAATATATCACAATAGGTATCTTAAAGGCCCATCGTGTATTTTGATGAAGAACTTTCACTTCTGCCATGAAAAGGAGTATTTTTCCTCGCTCGCTACGCTCGCTTGTACAATATTCAGATACAAGATGGATTTGGGAAAGCAAACGAATTCGGCAAGCGAGGCCCATCATGTACTTTGATGAAGAGTTATCACCTATCATAAAAAGAGTATATATATTTTTCCTCGCTCGTATGATATTTAGATACAGGATGGTCTTTGAAAGCAAATAAATTAGGTAAGAGAGGTGACCAAAATATCAAAATAGATATCTTAAAGGCCCATCATGTATTTTGATGAAGAACTTTCACTTCTACCATGAAAAGGATTATATGATAAGGAGTATATAGATTTTTTCCTCGCTCGCTATGCTCGCTCGTATAATATTACGATTTAGGATGGTCTTTGAAAGCGAATGAATCATGTGAGAGAGGTGACCAATATGATTTAGATATCTTTAAGCCCATCATGTAGTTTGATGAAGAACTATCACTTCTACAGAAGAGAGTGTATATTTTTCCTCGCTCGCTGCGCTCGCTCGTATTATATTTAGATAGAGAATGTTTTCGGAAAGCTAACACATTCAGCAAGTGAGGTGAAAAAATATAATTTAGAAGGAAAATATAATAGAGGCACACAATTGAACATGCCTCGTGGGCTTTATACAGTTGAATTTGTCGACGTTGGTCGTCGGCAATCGGAGGCATAATTTGTCGGCAATCTGGCCTCTACACCCCCCCCCCCCCATTAAAAAAAGTCTAGCGACGCCCCTGGTCCCAGCTTTGGGTGGGCAAACACTCCTGGGGGCCCACCCCAAACCTTTATGGGGCCCACCTCAAAATGCTTACTACCAGCATACAAAGTACCCTATAAACACCTCTCCCCCCCGAACAAGCACTCCCCCCCCCCTTTATGCATATTTTATTCACATTGCATACATGGCAAACATGTTAATTAAGAATGGGTTTTGCCAACAGCTAGAAGTATTTTTGAAAGATATCGGTTTTCATCATACATGGGACAATCAAAATACATTCTCGAAACGACAGCTCATAAAATCTATTGGCAATAAACTCCAAGATATCAGACATTGGAAGAGAACTCTAGATGCAAACAGTGAGGTGTATTGTAGCAAACATAGAACGTATAAGGACCTAAAACATATATACGATTTTGAAAAATATCTGTTATTAGACGAAATAAATCACACATAAAAAAATTATAAAAATAAGAATTAGTAATAGTAAATTAATGATAGAACAGGGAAGACACAAAAACTTGGAAGTAAACGCTTATGTCCCATTTGCCAAATAGATGTAGAAACAGAATTTCATTTTATTATGTGCTGCCCATACCTTAAAAAAGAAAGAGAAACCCTATTCCAAAACATAAACAATGTAGTGCCCACCTTTAAGGATAAAAACGAACACGAAAAAATTCATATATTTACTAAAATCTAACGATTATGATATAACAAAAATATATGTATCCTCCATTAGTATAGGGAAAGATTGAGCAGGTTGGACCATATTTAGAATTTTTAATTTTTGTTGCATTTTTTTTTCAGAATAAGGGAGGAATACAGCAGGAGCCGCACGTGTTTATGTATTATGATTATGTCTTGCAGTTGTAGAAAATACACCACGATTATATTATTTTTGTATACTTTTACACTTTTTTTTTGGTTTGTTTTTGTATGATTTTGGTTCAACTTATTCACTGAGTTTGCCGAATATGTATACTTTTGCCTCAATTATGTATATGATATCCTTTGTTTGTTTTGCATTGTTCATATTGATGATAATCCAAAATTGTGGATTGAATATCAATAAAATTTGATTTGATTTGATTTGATTTGATTTATAAGAAGTTTAGATTTATTTGAATTAAGACAATACTGTTATCAAAAACTGTTTCCCATCTTGTTCACCGCTTCTGGCATGCTAGGATGGCGTGAGAGACTCAGGAGACCGGGCATGGCAATGAGAGGGTTATGAATGGCATACTGGTAATTTGGCGATGGGCCGACATCCTCTGCCCGAAAATTAGCTATTTAGTTTCACAACTTCGTCCGCGCGAGCGAAGCTCGCTCGCAATTTTATTTTTACAATTTTAGTGGTGAAAATGTACAAAAATTTCATATTCCGGCAATGCCCCCTCAAAAAAAATAAAATAAAAAAAAATACGAACGCCCTTATGCCAATATATGAGGATACTGCGGAGGAGGGGGGGGGGGGAATAATCCCCCGAATAAAGCAAGCATCTGCCCTCTAATTACCTCTAATTACAATACGAGGAGTGTAGCGACCGAGTAAGAAAATTTTGATTTTTGAATGCTGAAAGTTTGCATTTTAGAGCACTAATTATGTCAATATGCTCATTTTACATGGTTGTATATGATGCATTTTTTTTTCTTCCGAGGGGGCCGGGGGGGGGGGGGTAAATCGATTTTGCCCCCCTTTCAAATGATTGGGGGCAATTGCTCCCCCTGCCCCCCCCCCCCCCCCGCTTCCGGCGCCTATGATCATGATCATCATCATTTACATTTTCATTCTTCAAAATTGCAATTTCATTTTCACTATATTCCAACTGCAATAGGTTTGGAAAGAAAGTTCTTGAGTCCCGTTACTCAAATTTGAATACTCTCTATCTCTCTATATCTCTATCCCTCTCTATCCCTCTCTATCCGTCTCTTTCCGTCTTTATCTCATCACTATGAGATACACTCTTCCCCGTACTTTTTTTTTTCCTTTTTCTTCTTCTTCTTTGATCACTTGAAAAATGATAGGGCGACTGCCTCTGCCCCCTATCTACACTGCAATTTTTCGATTAAATAAAGATATCAAGAGTCAATAAATCTATATTGTGTTAGCCTGTAGGCTGTACGCCAATGTAGACTTATAACTGATGAAATGAATAGATCTATGGATTAAAATTTAAAAATTAATAGATTATAATAGATAAATTCATAAATACAGAAACAAACAAACAAATAAATAAATAAATAAATACAATTAATTAATGAAAAATTAGTTTATTAATCAATTGATGAATTGATTAATTAAAATAAAAACAAACAAGCATTATTTAGAAAATATGCAAGAGTAAGAGGTTAAACAAAATATCAAAACGGTAAACACTAAATAGGTACCAATCCTGCAGACCCAAGACCATAAATATTCTTAAATATTCATAGGATTAGGATTAGGATTAGGATTAGGGTTAGGGTTAGGGTTAGGGTTAGGGTTAGGGTTAGGGTTAGGGTTAGGATTAGGGCTAGGATTAGGATTAGGATTTCAGCTTAATTGCGTCTGCAGGATTGGTGCCTATATAGTGCTTACCTATAAAAAAAAAAAACAAAGGAAAAGTGCATAATGCTATCCAAGTAATGTTTAAGAACAGTTCAAGTCGCATCCATTTTTACCTTTTTATTTTCCGTCTTATACCTTTTTTATGCCTTTTCTTTCTTACCAATATTGCCCCTATATTTAAAACATAGTTCTGGTCCTGTAAGAAATTAATTTCAAAAAATCGTTTTTGTCATTTTTTTTTCGTTCATTCATTCTACTTTATTCATACAAAATAATCATTTCCCGTTTCCTTGATTACAGACTAAGCTTAAGAATAGCGCGCGATTTTTCGAAGAAAATGGCGTTAGGATTTTGAAAGAAAAACAAGCATTTGCACGTATCTTATCACCATACAGGAAAAAGAGATTTGTCCAACTTATTGTGCTCCATCATCTAGAAATTGTAAGTTTTCATTTTCACAAAACTTTATGTATTTTTGCCCTCCTAATACTAGATCAAAACTGCATTTATAAGCAGTGAAATGCCAGCAGCAGCGCGCGCCAGCAGCTGAGCCGAGTCTGTATACACTCCGATGTGGGATTAGCCGCCTAAACTCTGGGGCGCGCACCGCGCCTTCGCCATCGGTGCGGCTTGCGCTCGCAAGCAGCAAAGTAGGATGGGGGGCACTTGCACGAATGCCAGGTTATCATCAGATAACCTTGCACTGAATTAGATCTAGGCCTGTACAGTGGAAATTGCTGACAATAGGAAAGTAGTGTTCTCTGTGACTCTGTCACATTTCTAGGACAGAGGAACAAGAGCAGTGATCAGAAAAAGATTTCTCAAAATTCATTTGATGAAGATAATTTAGATCCAATTGAAGGAATGGAATGAAAATAGGATATGTTATCATACTGGGTGTAAAAAGCAAACATTTTCGAAGAATTTGTTGATTATTTTAGTGATTTCTATCTCCAACTATAGAGGGCAGCATTTCACATAAATTTGCACAGCTCACCATACCAATGGCTCCCTGAGTGGATGGGGGGTTGGGTGTCCAGACACATAACAAAAATGAAGCCTTCTTTTTTGTCTTTTGGATTAAACACAAACTATGGCCCTATTAGTGCTAATCATCATCAATATTTGTTCTCTATAACATTGTCTAACATTTGTGCTAAAATATCTAAGAGATTTTGCCTGTATAGATCTAAACTTTTTAAAATGGCTGTTTAAAATCGACTGTCATGACTGTACGGATTAGCTATACTAGGATAGCTATCGTGATTTTATTCTGATATTACACGATAGCTATAGATTGCTGCCATAGGCCCCTGTGTTGAAAGATGTGACCTTGAAATATTATGCCTCCAAATCACACTTTCTCATGCCCGGTTAACCCTGCAAACTACCTTCCAAGTTCGCCAGTGGACCAGTCGATCAAACTGTGATATCAAAACCTGAAATTTATTTTTCAAACTCAAAATATCGACTTTTGATTGATACGGGATCCTACCTTCTTGTTGATTTCGCCGCTTGATTAATTTCCATTTCAATAGCGCGACCTCCAACATCTACACCCGCTGGTCTCGGCCAAATTGGCAAATTGGCAACTTTTTGACTTCTTATCATAATTTCTGTCAATTTATATTCATTTCAGATACATGACGTTTTATAAGAAAAATGTAGCAATAAAATGAAAATGTTGGTGTTGCCAATGTCAAGAATAAAAGCTGATCAAATCAGGCTTTAAAATAATTCCTGTCACGAATGGGTTGAAGTCTCCAATATCAAAGACTGTCTCCCAAATCAGCCACGTGCCTCTACTGGCCATTGGCAGATATATAAGATTGCAAAGAATTAATTCCTTTTCACAGAGATGCATAAATGAATCGAACAACCTTTCTTCTGATGTAGTGGAGAGCATATCATCACTTGATTGCTTAAAATCCAACTTGTTAGAATTTTGGTTGTCAAGAAAAGATAGATTTGATCGGAAGAGTCCTGTGCTTGTCCACATTCTTCAACTGCTGTACAGCACCACTGTAAATGTGTCCCAGTCTGGATTCTTCACCAGATGTCAACAAGAAGCAAATAAGTTTTTAAAACTTTAAAGGAGAATCCAACCCAGGCATCAGCATGCTCTTAGTGAATAGAGATGACCAAGAAGAGTAAACAGTGAAAGTTTGAGCAAAATCAGACAATCTTTTCAAGAGTTATGAATTTTGAAAGTTTCAGTAAATCCCTATCATGGGGATCCTTGAGTTGGCAACTTTGCCAGCACCTGTGATGTCATCGTGGACAACTCTCCATGCATTTTGTACACAGAATATAACATTTTTCTTTATTTTCAAGAAAAATTAAAATTCTTATGATTTATTGTTTGAGTATGACATGGCTATATCAATTCTGCAAGCATTTTGGGAAGAATTATGTCGATTCCTGACTTGAAATTTCATATACATGTAAATCAAGTTTTTTGAAAAATTATGTACGAAATGAATTGAGAGTTGTCCACGATGACATCACAGATGCTGGCAAAGTTGCCAACTCAAGGATCCCCTTAATAGAGATTTACTTAAACTTTAAAAATTCATAACTCTTGAACAGATTGTTCGATTTTGCTCAAACTTTCACTGTTTACTCTTCTTGGTCATCTTTATTCACTATGAGCATGCTGATGCCGGAGTTGGATTCTCCTTAAAATGCCTACAACCAAGGTATTATCCAAGAAATCTCCCAAATGCCTCTTCTCATTCTTTGCAGCAAACCAACAACCATCATCACCATGGACTCTGACAGCAGATTTACACATCTCCTTCAACCCATCAGAGATCTGGCAAAGAACTGGGAGGTCGACATAGCATCGCATCTAGAAGACTATGTTGCTGAGGTAATTGGTGACAGTGTCAGATAAAACAAGCTTGCCCCTCCTGGGATAATGATAATGGTGATAGGATTTATTCTTCTGTAGATCAAGAGCATTTCAATTGAATTCAGTGCCGTTTATTGTCTGTATCATCGAAAATTTGTTGTGTGTGCATGCATGATATCCCATAGAGGTACAGTGTCTCCTTTAGGAGACGCTTTTACCGTATCTGCTGGTCCAGAATGCTGGGCAGTACATATCATACATGAGCAGAAAGAGAAAAGTTCACTGAAAATTTTGAGACCATTCCCAACGCCATATGGTGTAGCGTTCTCGAATTACAGCAGTTTAATTGTAACTAATCATTAAATTCTTTAAATTGGCAATGCAGTGAAATATATATAACCACTGTTTCTGTGTTCAAATTGGCAATTTCTAATTAAAATTTTGCAATTATAATTAATTTTGGTTTATATTATATCCATATTTATTTTTTTCAAACTATGTAAGCTCAGAAAAAAAATCATTGTTGTTGCCAATTTGGGGAATGAAGATGATTCATTTAGACCTCAAGAATGCTCTGTACTGCAATGGGATATGTACATGTACATTGCAAATTATACAAAAGAAAGTCATCAACATGAACAAACGGCAAATAGCCAGGATAGTACAGTGAAACCTCGTTATAAAGAACACTGTTATGATAAACTTTCGTTACAGGTTTAACAAGGACATTTTACCAGTCCCACTCTGAATTTTATTTATTTTGGGCCCTGATATAACACAGAGCTGCCAAGTCTCCCTGATTGTCAGGGAGACTCCCTGAAAATTGAATGATTTTTGCTTGAAAAACTATTAATTTTCAATATCTCCCTGATTGATACATTGATTACCTCCATTGGATTGTGTGTAATTGAGAAAGATCTCCCTGATTTCTCAGCAAATTCTTCCTGAAAGGTGAATATTAAAGTTGGCAGCTCTGATGGCAATAAAGGGGTAATTTCCTTGGTCCAGAAGAGTTTGTTATAACGGTTTCACTGAAATATATGAAATAGACACTAGAGAAAAAGAATCACGAATTCTGTAGCATTCTTATGACCAGAGTTCCTACAGTATGCTTTATAATGAGCAGTCGTAGTAAGTTAACCCATAGAGGTACATTGTCACCTTTGGGAGATGTTTTTGCAGTATCTGTTGGTCCACAATGTTGGGCAGTACATATCATACATGGGCAGAAAGAGAAAAATGCACTGACAAATTTGAGCCCATTCCCATCACTGTACGGTGTGGCGTTCTCGAATTAGAGCAGTTTAAGTGTAACTAATCATTAAACTCTTTAAATTGGCAATGCAGTGAATAATATATAATTACTATTTCTGTGTTGAAATTGGCAATTTCTGATTCAATTCTACAATTATATTTTATTTTGGTTTATGTTATATCCATATTTATTTTTTCAAGCTATGTAAACATGGAAAAAAATGATTTGTATTGCCAATTTTAGGATTGAAGATGATTAATTTAGACCTCAAGAAAGCTCTGTACTGCTATGGGTTAACTTATTGTGATCAATTAGTTTCCCCCTGATTCTTGTCCTAGATGGAGTCGCTCGTGATCAGCTTTGACGGGGGCAGCACCACAATGAACTTTGCCGAAGCAGCTCTCCTCATCCAAGGCTCTGCCTGTATCTACAGCAAGAAAGTAGAATATCTCTATGCCTTGGTCTACCAGACTCTAGACCTACTGGCTAGTAAAAAGTAAGTTATGAGGTGTTCAGATAGGAGGCAGCATTGTGGTGCTGCAAAATTTTTAGTGTTCAGATGGGGTTCAGATATGGAGCGACTTTGTGGCGCCACTTATGTTAACGAACGTGCATTAATGCGTCACCTCTCAAATAAAAGAGAACTTTGTAAAAACTTGTGCAGACAGACAACATATTTTGCGCTAACTTTTTAGGAATTTGATTGGTGTGCATTTATTTGCAGCCAGGCAGTAAAAGAAAATCATCCTGCCTCTGCCACATTTTTTGTCGCCTCGTACCCCATAGATTTGTAGACTAAAATAGGGCACCACAGCGTTGCCTCATATCTGAACACCCCTTAACTAGTGTAAACCTCCATGATGTACAGTGTGTATTGTACTGGTATTAGTGCAACGTAAGCACAGATTTTCACGGGCATTTAACTTTCGTGAATCTCGACTTCTTGCGAAACTTGCGAAAGTAAAATGCTCGCAAAAATTTCTGGTTTTACAGTATATTGCTTTCTCTGTGTAATTCAGCCTTTGGAGACTTGTGATGATCAAACCTGAATATTGATATCTTGGAACAGACATGTCACTTCACCATTCAAAACATAATTTGGTTTTAAACCTGGGATCGTCAGAGTCAGTTTGTAGGCAAAGCGAGTACAGTCAACTCTGCCTAAGTCAAATTTCTTGGGACTGAAGAAAATGCTTCGACTTCGAGAAAATTCGACTTATGAGGGGTCAAAAACAATAGAAAATAAAGGAATGGGACCAAGTACAGACCTTCGACCTAGGCGATTATTCGACTTATGCGACTTCGACTTATGCAGAGTTGACTGTAGGTTGAAAAGGTTACTTTTTAATTGTGTCAGTTCTTTTGCACCTTGAACAATTTTTTTGTCAAGCCACCAAGGTAGAGCAAGACAAAAGGATCCTTAGTGGCATCCATCCTTCTCTTGTCCGTCCGTCTGTGACACTTGCGAAACTTGAATAACTTTGCAACTATTTGGCCATTTGTTACCAAACTTGGATGGTAGATGTTCTATAGAAACCTCATTATTTTAAGGTCAAAGGTCATGTATTTAGATCAAAAGTCAAACGAGGTCAAATGTTAAAATTTACCTGCAGGTTTCTACTGGGGTAAGTAACTTTTTTTTAACCACTCGCCCATCTGTAACCAAACTTAGATGGTAGATGCCTTACAGGCACTGCAATGTCAATGAGGGTCAGAGGTCACATGTTGGTCAAAGGTCAAATGAGGTCACGAACATGACACATTATGGCTATTGCCTTGTTTTTAGTAGTCATATTCTTGTTTACACAGGAAAATGCAGCAGGCATGTTCAGTGGATGCCGAGGGGAGAGATCAAGATGCATCGTTTGCATTTAAGAAGAATGAGATTGAGGTTAGTGGCAGTTAATAAAATACAGTGGAACCTCGTTACACTATGAACATGGCGGACAGAGAAAGCGGACAAAATAAACAACCTCTCATTCTACCCTTCACAATGGTTCTCGTAGTCAAAAGAACATCCCTTCACAGCTATTATGTTAAATCATGTAGTTCCAGGTGAACATGCATGTGACACCTGTTCCACATATTTTAGACAATAGCAGTGAAGGGATGTTCTTTTGACTACGAGAACCATTGTGAAGGGTAGAATGAGGGGTTGTTTATTTTGTCCGCTTTCTTTGTTCGTCATGTTCATAGTGTTATAAAGAATGCTGTTATAACAGACTCTCGTTATAACAAGGTGATTTTGCTGGTCCCACTTCTCTGTATTTTATTGTTTTTAAGCCCTGATATAACAAGGCTTTGATATCAAAAGGTAATTTCCGTGGTCCAGAGGAGTTTGTTATAATGAGGTTCACCTGTACAATTTTCACACTTTTAAGATGCTTGCTTCAAAATGTAATTGTACTGGCATGATATTGACAGTGAAACCTGCTGCACTGACTAGCTTCCTATATTGACTTCATGGAAATTTAAAAAAACTTAGAAATATCATGAACATTTTTATTCATATTTGGATAGAAAATAGGAATCAGAGACAACTTACATGTAAGTTTACAAGGGCTATTAATGCCTGATTTGTTAAAGGGATCCGGTAACTTTGTGGAGGCGTGATTTATGAACTTGTATTTTGATGTCTGTGTTGTAAAAGATGTTCAGAAGGATAAACAAACAGCCAGGAATGTAAAGGTTTTGAAATATTAGATGTAATAATCAAGATGTCTATTACTGAATTCTACCTTTTCAAGAGCAGCCTGGGTATGTTTTTGACTAACACTGCAGTTTGCGGATGAAAAAAGGTCTGGCATTTCTTGTCACTTGTGTATTTTCACTCTTTGTGAAGCACATGGTCATGCTTTTGAAGTGCATTTTTCAGGGTTTCATTATTCACACAATACTACATACACTGATAGCATGTAGGGCCATGCAGCTCAGATTTTTTAAAAGTTACTCAATGGCTTTAGTATTTATTTCAATCTTTACTTTATTCCTAATTGCATCGTTTTTTGCTCTACTTTAGTTTTTGTCATTAGATGACCTCCCAGTTGCCAAGAACATTGACATGAAGGGAGAAAATTACTGCAATCACAACCTTACTGGACACCTCTTAGCACAAACACCCCTATCATTGCTCAAAGTGGAAGGTGCCGATAGAGGGATACCATTGACAAAGTAAGTAGGTGGAATGATCCATTGTTTAATGAAGGAGGTTGGCATGCCAGTGAGTTGAATAGGTGAATCATAGCACAAACACCCCTCTCACTGCTCAAAGTGGAAGGTGCTGATAAAAGGATATACAGTTAACTTTGCAAAGTCAAATCTTTTGGGAGCATAAAAAATAGTTCAACTTAAGCAGAATTCGACTTCGGAAATGTAAATTACACGTTTTGTATAGTTTGGAAAAAAAAAATTATTTGAGTTGGGGAAAGTTCAACTTATGCAACTTCGAGTTATGCAAAGTTAACTGTAATTAACAAAGTAAGTAGGTGGAAGAATTAATTCCAATATGAAGGGAGATTACCAAGGAACCAGAATTGAAGGGATGATTGATACAAAAATCCTTTTTTACTCTTTACAGTGTTACAGCTTGTTCAGGTGACGCGACATGCCCCCAGGGTGTTTTTTTTTCTTCAGATATGGCACTGCAAACCACGCCACTTATGCTAATGAACACGTGAACACGCTTAAACACGTCAGTGCTCAAATAAAAGAGATTTTTGGTAAAAATCACGTAGACTAACTCATTACATCATATTTTGCGCTAACTTTTTGATAGTTTGATTGGTACTGGGCTTTCTGCACCGGGAGGAAAAAAAATATGCCTCTTGCCTCACCGGTATTTTTTTCCTGCCTCATATCCCATTCATATTGACGTAATATGCTATATCACTCTGAAATATTAATCCATCATTCAAATGTATTTGAATTTTCAGTCGCAAGGGGGAAACTGTTGGTTACAAGGCAGACTTCCGTATAAACAGCTCAATGTTCCACTCATCACGAGCCCTCCTTATCGACCCATCCCACCTGTCTCTCTTAGAGGAATCTCTAATGAGGCATCCATCATCTACACCCGCTAACTTAATCCTAAAACGTAAGTCTACTGCGAACTGCACATTTTTATGAAAATTCCTTGATTTATAATTATAGTCTTATTTCAATTCTCTGTATCGTATATAGTTTATGCATAAGCCAATGCAAATGGCATGCTGTTTGATTTCCCTCTTCTTTTTGACTTTTGTTGGTAAACCTGCTTCGGGGTTCAGGACCTTTTGTTGAATAAAACTTACCATTGATAGTAACTTTGCTATTAGTTATAACTTCCATGGAAACCTTGATCTGATTGGCTGTTGAGCATTGTTACCATAGTAGTTAGCACGGTGATGGCAGAGTTACCATTTATGGTAAGTTTTATGCAACGGGGCCCTGAACTCGTGCGTGCCTTCTAGCGGTAAAGGCGATAGGGAGAATGAAAATAATATTTGCTTTCCACACAATGTGGGATGATTTGTTATCATTCCTATGTTTGTTTGTTATGTTATGTTTTGTTTTGTTTTGTTTTATGTTTTGATGTGTTAGGAAGAATACGTACATTACTGTCAATTTATGCAGTGTTCAGTTTTGATTCAGAGGAGATTCAGTTCAATTCATTTTCCACTTCCCCTTTGCATTGCAAAAAAATACAAAAAAACCCCCCCTGTAGTTGCAAGATTATAGAAAACAGAATGAAGCCATTGCTGACAGCTAGGCAAGCATTAGGATTTAAAGATGATGTCCATATAGGGTTAAGGAATGGTCAATTCAATTTATTTCAATCAATGAAGAGAGAAGTCATAAAAATATATGCTGGGAATGGGTTACATTGAAATATCTAGGGAATGAATAATTTTTCTTTGTTTTGTTTTATTTTCTAGATAGAAAAAGGGATTAAAAAAAACAAGAAACAGATAAAGATTAATCTAATAAGGAGAATAATAAGATAATAATAGCTTGAAGAATAATTCTCTTCCAAAGCTTTTTCAAATAAAGAAGACCTGTAGATTGAATTTTGTTAATCGTGAATGAATGGCATTTTCATGATTGAAATAAGAAATAACAGTGGAAAACGGAGATCGAACAGAAATGAGAAAATGATCTCTTTATCTCATATCACACTGATATTATTATCATGTTAATTTTCCCTTTTTCACTTCTTTTTCCTTTTACGTGTCAGCTCCTTTAAGTCCAGAGAAGAATGATAATGTCCTGCCTGAGATTCCAGACGACATTGATGATGACGGTCCAAAGCATGATATCAGTGGTAGGTCACCCGACAGTTTCAGTCTTACGTGACAAGAATTATTTAAAGCCTATTTTGATCAGCTTTTATTCTTCAAATTGGCAACACCAACATTTTTATTTTATTGCTACATTTTTTCTTATAAAACATCATGTATCGGAAATAAATATAAATTGACAGAATGTATGTTGAGAAGTCATAAAGTTGCCAATTTGCAGGGGAAAACGGTAATTTTAACATTTTCATCACATTGCCAATTTAAGGATTTTAATGCTTATTTTCCTTTAAAAAAATTCAGCATCAAACAACAAATATTGATGCAACAAAAATGGGCTCAGTATGTGTAAATTTGTTGCTCTTTCTGCTCATGTATTTGGTATGATTTTTAAGGCTCTGCATCAAAAGTTATTAGACCGAACCACATAATGTGGACCTTCTGTCACGAATGGGTTAACAATGGGTAAATTCAAAATTACTCTTTTATCATGCAGATGGCTCTTACAAGGTTGTACATTGTTTCTGTCAATGAATATTGACCCCTTTTTGTCGAGTCCACCGAGGTGGAGCGAGACTAAGGGATCCTTTGTGACCATTTGCCTGTTTGTAACCAGACTTAAAATGTAGATGATCTGTAGGGATTTGGGGTCAAATGTCATGTACATAGGTCAAAGGCCAAATGAGGTCAAATGTTGAAAATTTACCTGCAAGTTTCTCCTGAGGTTTGTAACTTTGGAACCACTAGCCTGTTTGTAACCAAACTTGGATGGTTGATGCCTTACAGGGACCTCAGTGTTCGGTAATTGGGGGTCAAAGGTAGTGTATGTAGGTCAAAGGTCAAACGAGGTCAGATGTTATAATTTACCTGTAAGAATGATTCTACGCGAACACGGCAAGACACATTGTGGCTATTGCGTTGTTTCAGGAAAAAATTCAGTAATAAAGAATATACCCATTTTATGGAAGAAAAGCTGATCATAAAAGCTTGTGCAAAGTTTGTGTTGTAATCTATACCTATATATGTATCTTGTTTGTGGTTTCTTTAGCTGATGATGTAGAGATGGGTCTGCCGTTTGATGACATACTTGATGATCAGCAGCCCATGCAGGTTAGTCACATCCATACTCTCATTCCCATTCTTATCATTTTAAAGGGCGTACCCAATGCTGAAACAATGTTAGCTCATTTAAAAGAGGATGATTTTATTAGCAGAAAATCATCTGCCTAAAGTTTTTTTGAAAAGTCGTGTTGCCAAGGAAACCCTCAAATGTGGTAAGATTTCAGGATATTTTTGACCCCTCAGCTGTGACCCAGTTTCAACTGGGTACCCACTATTACGTCAAAATGACGTTGAAGTGGGTACCTTGTCGGGCACAAGGTATGATACATATTGTACAGTCTAGCATGCAGCACAACTGCAATGCGCGAAGCTGGGTACCCATTTTTACGTCATACCTCATACTCAAATTTTTTGGTCAGCTCTTGAAATCTTATGAGAAAATTAGCGAAAATGCATTGATTTCGATTGAAAAATCATATTTTTAATGTAATTTTTCGTAGAATTCTATTCTCGTTCATATATCAAAAAAATTACCATTGTATAATCACTTTAATGACTACTTGATGCCATATGTGACATCTAAGTTGACGCATTAGCTTTAGTTTACTAATGGCACAAGTGCTGGGCTGCCATAGTTGACTTTTGGCATAGACATATAATAAATTTACTAGACGAAATGCAGCATGCACGGATATCATTACGCGATAGGCATTACGTCCCGCCTCTTTCGGATAATTTGAGGGGGCCGATAAGCACCCGTTATCGCCATGATATCAATAAAACACTGTTGCATTATTAATGTCTATTGCGCGTATCAATTTCATTGTGACACTTAGATTTGTTGTGCATGTGTTTAGCTGATGGGCGTGATGTTTTTAAACATGTACATATACACACTGCTCGTAGAAAGTATCTTACAAAATGAATTATTCATTTTTGATCATGAATATTAATGCGTGCTTCGGTCCGCCTTCTAATGGATCTAGACAAAATGGCGGAGCTTTAGGGGCCTGACTCTTGGCATCAGCTAGTGTATGAGAAAGAATGAGAAAGCTCGAAAAATTATTTTTCACTTTTCCCAGAACTCAAGTTTATCTTTAACTTAGTTTTTGTAAAGCTATCACTTTCTTATATATCTCCCTTTACTGTGGTTATGCCCCCAGATCTTCCATCTTCCACGTGCACAGTTAGGAAGAATACCACAGTAAAATGTTCCCTAGAAAGGATTGCTCTTGAAATGCCCTCCTATTGGATATACCACAAGAAAAAGTTGACCAGTTCGGGGGTTACATTCATGCCAGATTTGTGTGTTGTCCGATATGCTCATTTGTTTGTGCAGTGCAGACACTGCATGTACCTTTTGGGAAAAGTAATGGGAATTTCTTATCAGTTCGATAATCTCTAAATCTTACAGTAGATATCTGTGTGTATATACAACTGATCTAACTATTTCAGTTGCTTTTGAACAGTTTCTTTCACTTTATGATCGCATGACCAGGGCCCCGTAACCCAAAGACTTGCAATCAGTCCCAGAGTTGAAACAGCCAATCAAGACCATTGTTTCATGCACATCTTGTTCAAAACAGTGACCCTGGACCAATCAGAATGGTTGTTTTAAATTTGCAAGCATTTGTGTTGCGGGCCCCAGAACTCTATTTTATCTGTAATATGACTTTGTTTCAATTTGGCCATTGTTTTGCTTTGCTTTCATTCCATACAGGTTGAAGAAAAGAGAGCATTAAGGGCAAGGGTTGTTGCACCCATCAAACCAGTCAGAGAGTTTGTTGACCCCTGGGAACCCCTGGATCCTCATGATAGTAAAGGAGTTGTTTTAAAACCATACAAGAAAGGTAGGTAACTGGGGCCTGTGTCTCGAAACTGTCGTAAGTCTATTTAAGTTTGTGGACATCCCATTGCAACAGATGTTTAATTCATAACATGGTCTCTATGGGTTGTCCCAGAACTTAGACTTAAGTAAGTCAGTTTGGAGAAAAAAGGCCCCTGTAGTTTAAAGGCATTGGCTAACTTTGTGAGTAGCTGATTTAAAAAATTCTCAAACTAAGATGAAACACGTGTATGAGTACTTGTATTTGTACTCAAAAACCCTGAAACCAACCATAATTTGGAATGAAAAAGTGTAAGTTAGACGCAAACGGCGATTTTATTATCCTTCGTCTCATGAGACAATCACCAAGAGGATCACTTTGCTTGAATTTGAAAATGCCATTATGTGCCTCCCGCCGCGTGATACGCCAATACACACAGTACGGTAAGGTGAGTCATACGTGCATGCGCACTCCTTATGTCTATTCTGTGCAACCGATCCTCCTATATTTTTCAAACATTGGTTCACATTTTTGATAGTTAAAAGTACTTCCTGTGGATATTATACTTTGAAACTTTTAGACTGGTATTTTTACACTATAACCCTTATGTTTATCCCATTTTCAAGTAACAAAACAAGATTTTTAAAAAATCATAACAATGTTAACCAATGCCTTTAATTATATTCCTCCTCCCCTCTCTCTCTTTCTCTCTTATCATATCTTAATGTCTCTATGTCTCATGTTTCATTCATTCTCCTCCATTCCCTAATATTTTATTTTCTTGATTCTCTCTTAATTACTCTGTCATTCTCTTATCTTATCTCTGCCAGTTTTGGTTGCCCTTCCATTTGTTTTCATGTTTGTTTCTGTTTTAAGTTCTTGTCTCTTTTTTTTTTCTATTTGTTGTTTTTATCATGCTGTTTTGGTAAAATTTGAAATCGTACTAATGTAGATCTTTATATATAAAATGCTTTGCCTAACAATGATCATGAGTCCCTTTCTTTTTTTCTTTTTTTTTTCTGTTGTTGTCATTTGTAGGAAAGAGCTTCAAGCTTCCACCATCTATGTCAAAGAATGCTGGGAAGGGTCGTAAGAGGAAGAAGCAGCCAGTGGAAGAGAAGGCAGAGCTGTGTCCCATCGTGGAATTCATCAACAAAGCTTGTAAGTTTCTCCTATGGCAAGCATAGGCTGAACAAGTGTTAGATGGCTGATACAACATTTGCTGAAGCCCTTGGGTTTTAGGTTAGGTATCGTAATCAATTTTAGAATGAAAATAGTGTTAAAAAGGCACTATTGGAGCATGCTTTGTTCACATTTCAAGCAATTTCATCTTTATTTAACTTTCAATATACAATGTCTATGACTTAAGATGTACACAATCTCAAACAGTTGATATGAAATCAGAAGTGAGATTTATTTACTGTCTTTGACCCTAAGAGCTCTTTGGTTGTTGGTGAAATACTTTTCTGTGCACTAAGTTTTCTTACATGATTTCTTATGTTCGTCCTTTTTGAAGAGGCCGTGTGAAGACTTCAGAGATTTTGTTGTAGGTTGTAGACAAAATTTTTGCAGGTGAAGGAATTTCTGGAAAATCCAGGAATTTGAAAATACTTTTTCCAGAAGCAAAAGTTCAGGGAAAGTCAGGGAATTTATCATTTTCTTCTGGAAAGTCAGGGAAAATCATTTGTCCAAGTTATTAAAATAACTTTTGATTTATTTATATAATCAGCAAAGAGGATAAAATATTCAAATGTGTGCTTTCATGTAAGACCATTTGGTATTTATGGTGGCCCTGAAGTACACTAGACAACAGGTCATGTGCGACGTGAATTTCGCATCCCGGTTCGTGAACTTCGCATCCTAGGTCACAAATTTTGCGCCGCGAGTCGTGAATTTCACGACTGGGATGCAAAGTTCGCGCCACGGGTCATGAATTCATGACTGGGATGCAAAGTTCGCGCCACGGGTCCTGAATTTCGCATCGCCGGTCGTGAAATTCATGACCTGGGACGCGAAGTTCACGACCCGCGATGCGAAATTCAGGACCTGGGATGAGAAATTCACGTCGCACATGACCTGTTGTCGAGCCTACTTCGGGGCCACCATATGTATTAAAGTCCACAATTAG
This sequence comes from Echinometra lucunter, assembly GCA_029962745.1. Classification (NCBI taxonomy): domain Eukaryota; kingdom Metazoa; phylum Echinodermata; class Echinoidea; order Camarodonta; family Echinometridae; genus Echinometra; species Echinometra lucunter. The sequence goes on from CM057163.1 coordinate 24,944,407, forward strand.
GCTACTTTGACCATCCCCTTTATTATTATAATATTTTTGTTTACTGGTAGTACTGATACTAGCAACCTCCCCTCACAACTAAGGTGTGTATGACTGACCACATACACACTAGTTCTTAGGGGAGCTTGCTAGTATTGCAGTGAATGATGTATGTTTACACATTTTAAAAATGTAAAAATGGTCATGGAAATTTACAGTTTCCTGCTCAGGAAAGTCCTGGAAAGTCAGGGAATTTTGAAAATGTGTAAGTGTAAAAACCCTGCAAGAGTTTTCTGCAGAACAGTTATAGTCTAAGTACACTGGTATTAATAGTGATAAATGTTTTATTTTTTCTTCATCCAATACAGATTTCTCCCATGCCTCCAAGCTTCCTAGCAACCCTATAAAGCTACCATACCATCCCGAGTTTGAATACCTCTACTACACAGAATACAAGAAACAATTAGACATAAGCAGGAGAGAAAAGAAACATTTGGTTAGTATTTCACCACATTCATTTAACTTTCTCCTCTTTTTCTTTTCTTTTTTATACAGCAGGAGACCTCGGACAACTAGATTTTTTTCCCCTTTTCTTTATTTTATTTCAATGTCATACGCCATGTCAACATTAGAAAAGGTTGAATCTCTTGCTATAGAAAACACACATAAAACCTCTCTAAATCATGTTCGTTTATTTGAGGTTTTAAGCTATATAATCATTATGGAAAAAAAAAATTCCCATAGTAAGACACCGATATGCTTTCAGTTACAATTCAATAATGCAGTAGTGCAATTTATGTTCCTAAAAAACCTTCCCACACTGTATATTTTGTCAAAGATTTACTTTTTCCATGTACATTGTGGCTTGTGAGTGAGCATAAATTGTAAGAAATGATAAAAGAAAGAAACAAAACTTTCCATATGAACAATAGAAGTAATCTTTCCTTTAAGTGCAATTAATAATAATAATAAAAATTTTCTGTTCTTGTATAAATCATATCACATTATAACATAACATCGTTATGCGATTCCAAAGATTTTTGGATATTATTACCCCAGCTTTAGCTCTGGCAGCTGGTACATCATATACCATGGCATTTTGTGCATTTCATGTAATACTCCCTACCAGGTACCCATTTACCTCACCCAGGTTGAGTGTGGCAAATGTAGATTAATGTCTTGCCAAAGGGCTCTAGAGGAGTGGCCGGGATTTGAACCGCGTACCTTGTGATCAATAATCCGCGACATGCCCACTAGACCACACCCAACACCTCTTCACTTTTAATCATCCTAATTTCAGGCTCAACAAGGCAGGTTTGAGGAGCTTGCCCAGAGAGAGCTGCAGGAGGCTGAAGAGGCTGGGGATTACCATGGCAACGGTGGTGATGCGTTGATGGATGATGGAGGAGGTGATAACTTTGGGTTTGATGGACCTGAAGATGTAGAGGATGAGGACCTGGCCCAAAATGATAGGCTAGGTGGAAGACCAGGTGAGTCAAAGAGATATATCTTAAAGAAAACTGTGAAAGTCTTTTAGATAAATGTTAAATGTGTTACCTGTATAATAAATGTGCCTCCGCCCAACTGTGCCTGCGTCGTTATTTATGTTTTCAGTTGTCGTCTGTCGGTCCGGCCCTTGCGATAGGAATAATTGTGTAGACTCCATTAGAACTATGATTATCAGTTGTGTGTCATTTTTTTGGGTCTCCTTCAGATGGCTTCCTGGCAAACAGTCAAGATGAGGTCATAACCAGCTATGAAGAACTTGTCAGGAAACATGTGGTAAGTATCGATATATAGGATGAAAAGTTTTATAGAAAATTAGACACCTACGCAGAAAATAATTTGTGTGCCAACAGAAAAGTACACCCAATAGTTCGGTCACTTTTTTGTGTATACTGTATTCTACTGCTGATTTGTGAAGTCTGGTTGGGTTTGGTTTGGTTTTACCTGATTGCTAAGAAAATATGAATGCTCTTGTAAGTAAGTGACTAACGACTGCAAGTCCTCTCCAAGGGTCCTGGTAATGAGGATTAAATGCCTTACCAAAGAGCACCAGCGCATCGACTTTGTTTCAAACCTGGGTCGCCAGATTATTACGAGACCACTGCTCTACCAACTGAGTTATCATGCCCCCTCACAGAGGAGGTGGATCTGTTATCCAAGAAGTTAAAGGGATCCGGTAACTTCTTAGAGGTTTGATTTGATAAATTGCTGAATTCCGCCATTTGCAAAACCAACCTGGGTATGCTTTTGTCTAACACTGCAGTCTATGGGGTAAAAAAGATCTGTGATTTCCGGTCACTTGTATATTTTCACTTTATGTGAAGTATATGTCATTACGTTTGAAGTGCATTTTCCAGAGCTTCATATTTACACAATATTACATACACTGATAGCATGATTGTAGGGCCATGCAGCTCACATTTTCAAGAGTTGTTCATTGGCTTTAAGATATCTGTTTGGATTTACTTGTGTGACTACTATTTAACCTTTGACCTATCTTCATCTGTTACCCCCACAGGAAGCTTACCTAGCAAGCGCTGCGGAGTATGCCCAGATGACAGAGTTATCAAAGAGAGTACAGCAATGGGAAGATAGAATAACACCTATATTAGCCAAAGAGGTAAGCCAGGATTTTTATGCCTCCACCCACCGTATGTGGGTGCTGGAGGCATTATGTTTTTGGGTTGTCCGTCCGTTCGTTCCGTTTTCGTTCTCGCGATAACTTAAGAACCGTTTGACGAATCAACTTCAAACTTGGCTCGTGTATGCATATGGGAGGGACAATGATCTGATTAGATTTTGGGGTCTCAAGGTCAAAGGTCATAGAGGTCATTATGTATATAGAAACGGGTCGTTCTCGCAATAACTCAATAACTGCTTAACGGATCAACTTTAACTTGGATCATGTATGCATATGGAAAAGGCAATGGTCTTATTAGATTTGGGGGTCACAAGGTCAGATGTCAAGGTCAAAGATGTCATTGTATAAATAAAAATAAATTAACATGAAGTGCCATATATTTCTGATCTGGTACTGGCGAAGGCATATAGTTCGACCTACACATTGTCGAGGATTCATCTAGTTGTAAATGGCCCGGGGTGGGGGGCAGGGGGCAATATGGGTGAGAATGTCATTCTGAATGATAAAGTTACCTACATGTATGTTTGAAAAAGTTGGGGCATGTTTAGGGATTTTTGGGCACAACACCACCATACCCCATGTTTAGGGATTTCTTGCAAAAAAGTGACCCATTAGAGCAGCACACCCCCCCCCCCATAACCCCACCCCCACCCTCGGGGTATATGGAATTCAAGCCTTTCTAGACGTTGAGTTGTGTGAAAGCAAAATGGTAAAAAGAAATAGATCCTTAGGAAGTGAGAGCAAATTTGTTTGGATGGTAAAAAAGAAATGTTTTAAATCTCAGACCTCTGCATCAATAAGTGAAACTGAAATCATTGGAAATAACCTCTCCTCTATGACTAGCCAATGTTTGGTGTTTAGCAGTTTATGATGCAAGAAAAGAAGGTATAATCCAAAAATTTTGAACTATGAACCAATAAAAGTTGCTTTTCTGATCATGTTTGCTTTGATATTTTGTCATTTTGCAGGAAAAGTTTGCATTCTTTGATATCAACGAGTATGGCAAGTTTGTCCTGGATCGATTAGACAAGGTTCAGAAAGAGACAAAGAAGAAAGAGAAGGTCACGACCTTTGCGGAGGTTGTTGAGGATCGTCAGATTCACGAGGTCAGCCGATACTTCCTGGCAACGCTTCAGTTGGTGAGTGTACAGTCTGTGGAGAAAACATATGTGGCAGCTGTGAGCGATTTAACATTAAAGCTCCAAAAGAACTCCAGAAAACTGAAAGAAAAAGCTCCAATTAAAGAATTTATTTAACAAAAAAAAAATATATAAATCATACTTTGCAGTCTAGCATTTTCATTGTGCAATATGAAGCTCTCTATAAATAACATACAGGAAATTCTTGAGAATCTACTTTCCTAGAATATTTGTAATATGACTGCAGTCACTAGTTGTATTTGTGGTTTCTTTCAAGGTTTATGTGGTCAGTTACATCTTTCAAAGATGGGCTTGAGAAAAAAAAATTATGAAAGGAAACGCAGGAAAAATCATCTGCTCTATTTTAGTAACACTGAGTAAATGGCTTTCTTTCTTTTCTTTCTTCCTTTTCCTCCCGGAATCTCCTTGTCTTTTCTTTTCTCATATTGAATATGTTTTCCTTCCTTGTTATATTGTTCTTGTCACTTCCCGTTCTATATTGTAGGCTAATAACTACAATGTTGAGGTGTCTAGTAAAGGACCCGGTGAAGAAGGGATGGATACAATGGCACTCAAGCTTCTCAGCATGAAACAACATCACGAAAACATGGCCGAATACAGAGCGCCCTCTGTTGATGATAACATGCAATGATTACGCTGCATGCTTCACCGGGCTGGTCAGAACTCACTGAAAACGCGGAGGCATTGTGGCACCACAAAATCCCAGCAGCATTTTTGTGTACAAGTCTATGGGGTATGAGGCAACAAAACAAAAAAAACGTCGCTGAGGCAGGACACATTTTTTGTTTGCTGTCTTGCTGCAAGAAAATGCGCACCAATCAAAATCCTAAAAGGTTAGCGCAAAATATGTTGTCATGAGATTGTCTGCGCAAGTTTTGACAAAGTTGTCTTTGATTTGAGAGTTAATGCATTAATACGCATTCATTGAAATATGTGGCGCCACAAAGTCGCTCCATATCTGAACACCCCTTTAGCCGTCAAATTGTTGCGGTGCTGTCAATTATCTGTGATGAGGACAGCCTATATGATTTGTTCTGAACTGACATCCTATTGAAGCATGTAATTATTGACTCAGATATTATAGTTGAAGTCTCTTAGTAGAAAATATCAGTGACTATATCAGAGCTGCCTACTAGTACAATTTTATCCTATTTATTTGGATTTTTGAAATTAAACATGTCAATAGGATTTTTCCCATTGAAATATGATTTTCGAAAGTTCTGACAGTGATTCTTTATAATCTTTATTTTATGTTGTATTATCAACATTAAAGTTTACCCCAGTGCTCGGTCATGTTTATCATCGAGGTGTAATGTGACCAGCCAAGTATCCTCCAGTGGAACTTGAGTTGGATATCTCTGTAAAATTCATGCTAACTCCCTGAGTGGTCTATTCGCATCTGGACAATTGTAATAATTAGATTTCTCCTCCATCATTGTACCAGTGAAACTAAAAAATAATGAGTTTGCTTGAGTGATATCTATCAAATAATTACCAGTGTCGGTACAGCACTAAGGGAAGTAGAATTTAAAGAAAATATCAGAATAACAAAATGTTGTCCTTATTTTCTCCTCAAATTTATTCCTCTTTTTGTTTTAAAAACACACATACACATGTTGGTATCAATGTGCATAAAGCATGGTGATATATTTGATGTACCATAAAAGAGCAATGTACTATGCCTTGTTCAAGGGCATAAGTGCTGCACCGAACCAGAGGGATTGAACCCCTGGTTCTCGCATCTCCGGTCAAGCTCCTTAAACCACTCCACTACGACACCTGTTCATGAGCATGCAAAGAGTAAAGAGGCCATTATACCCTCCCCCCCTCCCCCCCCCCATCTCCCATCTCCCAAATTTCTTCTTGCTATTTACAAGAGTAATACGATAGGTGCACAAAAACGAAACATGTTCTTGAGCACAATAAAAGAGCAATGTACTATGCCTTGTTCAAGGGCATAAGTGCTGCACCGAACCAGAGGGATTGAACCCCTGGTTCTCGCATCTCCGGTCAAGCTCCTTAAACCACTCCACTACGACACCTGTTCATGAGCATGCAAAGAGTAAAGGAGGCCATTATACCCTCCCCCCCTCCCCCCCCCCCCCCATCTCCCATCTCCCAAATTTCTTCTTGCTATTTACAAGAGTAATACGATAGGTGCACAAAAACGAAACATGTTCTTAAGCACAATAAAGAGCAATGTACTATGCCTTGTTCAAGGGCATAAGTGCTGCACCGAACCAGAGGGATTGAACCCCTGGTTCTCGCATCTCCGGTCAAGCTCCTTAAACCACTCCACTACGACACCTGTTCATGAGCATGCAAAGAGTAAAGGAGGCCATTATACCCTCCCCCCCTCCCCCCCCCCCCCCCCCCCCCCCCATCTCCCATCTCCCAAATTTCTTCTTGCTATTTACAAGAGTAATACGGTAGGTGCACAAAAACGAAACATGTTCTTAAGCACAATCTAAAAGAAAATATCAGATTTATAATGGCTTCAAAAATATATCACCAAACGTGAATACACTCATATCATACAATACATCTACATTGTATACCTATATGTACATTGTGCATTACAATTTGTGGTATCGCCTTCTTATTACACTTTGGGGCTTAAAGGCATTGGCTAACTTTGTGAGCAGCTGATTTAAAAAATTCTCAAACTAAGATGAAACATGTGTATGAGTACTTGTATCTGTACTCTAAAACCCTGAAACCAACCATAATTTGGAATGAAAAACTGTTAGACGCAAACTGCGATTCATTATTTTTCGTCTCGAGAGATAATAAATAAGAGGACCCTTTCGCTCAAATTAAAAAATAGCATTATCTGCCTTCCGCTGTGTGACACGCCAATACACACAGTACAGTCTGGTGAGCCATGCGCGCATTGTGCACTCCTTATATCTAGTCAGTGCAACAGACCCTCGTATACTTTTCAAGCACTGCTTCACATTTCTAATATTTAAAAAATACTTCCTGTGGATATTATACTCTGAAACTTTCAGACTGGCATTTTTACACTAGAACCCTACTGTTCATCCCATTTTCAAGTAACAAATGAGATTTTTTAAAATCATAACAATGTTAACCAATGTCTTTAAGATCTTTTATGCAAAGTGAATCATGAATAATGCAGCTAATGATCATGAATGCTAACAACCATTCTGCCGTACTTAACAAAAGGAAGCAAGTGGCAAAAGTGACATTTCCTGTAAAAGAGCAAAATGTACCTGTCATTTACACTGATATCAGTGCAACACCATGATGTCTTGCCTAACATATCTCTTAGCAGGATGAGTGTTCATGCATATTTGGCCTGGAAGAAGAGCACATGAGGTAAAATAAGAAAATATCAATAACTCAAATTTGGTTGGTTTGTCACTTACTTCCTTTTGTCAGTGTTGGGCAGCATTATGAAGATGATCAATGCCTGGTTTCACTTTTCGAAATGAGACCTATTATTCTTCCCCAGGGAAATTACTTTCAGTTTCTGTAAGAATTGCAATGTGATGTGACAAGTTATGGCTCGTTCACATATGGGTAGATAACCACTTTTAAAAAAAGAAGAAATACAAGTGTGGATGTGAACACAAAAAAAAATCCAAAAAAAAAATTGTGTTTTTAGTAGAAAATCAAAAGAAATCACAATATTTACAAATAATTTACATAATGAGAAACCAAAATCACTGAACAGATCATAACAGTAAAGATCAAACAGAGTAATTGGCACAAAATAAAACAATAAAATGGCAGAAAATTGAAGGTGTTACAAAATAAATATTGTTCAAGAATGAAGCTGCGAGACGGAAAATGTGGACGCGAGGACCCCCGCCGACACTAACCCTACCCACGCAGATGAGCGATCAACAAAAATGAATCTTGATATACATGTATATCTTCCTTACCTTTGTGTGTTATAAGATACAAATTATGTGAAGTACCCTTAAAACCCTGTGGGTTTTTTTTTTAAAGTGGATTATCGTTCCATATGTGAACAAGCATGTAGTAGGCACATCCCGTTTCTCCATCACCTTGTTTGTTTTCAGAATCACTTTCTTTTCAGTTGTGATTAATTTACTAGAATTAGAGTGTTATACATTTGTGATGAATATCCTCTTCAACTTATTTTGTTTCCCTTTGTTTTACACAAGTGCCTATCGGTGGAAGCTGTACACAGCAATTAACATTCGGCTTGATCAAATCGAGTGTAAATGTTATTGCAAAGGCCTGTATCCATTATTAATGAGTATTTAATTGCTGTCGAATCATGTTTGCAATATTAACTGAAAATATACTGCATGCTGTTATAGCTTTGGAAGAATTATTTGCCACCAGTGCCTATCAGTGCAAACCATATGAAACAATGGTCATCTTCAGCCAATTCAATGCAAGTACAAGGGTTTTTTTTTAGTTGAAGCCTCTATCCATCATGATTAGCTTATATTTCCATACAGTTTGCTTGCAAAAAATTCCATCTATTTTCATCTAAATAACCATTTTATTACAATTGGATTTCAGTATAATACATATTTATACCCCTGCCAAAGTTTGAATCAGGTATATAAGAATCAGCGTACTGTCGGTCGGTCCATCCCTCTGTCAGTTGCAAATTCTGCAGATCGAGCTACTTCCTCAGTTTTTGAGCAATTCTCGTGAAAGTTGGCACACACATTGGTCTTGTGGTGAAGATGTGCAAGACATATTTTTTCAATGTGTCCGAACTACGTTGTCATGGTAACGGCATATTATAGCAGTAAATCGTACATATTGCAGATCAGCTACTTCCTCAGTTTTTGAGCAATTCTCGTGAAATTTGGCACACCCATTGGTCTTGTGAAGATGTGCAAGACATATTTTTTTAATGTGTCAAAACTTCATTGTCATGGAAACGGCATATTATGGCAGTAAATAAGGGAAATATTGCAGATCAAACTTCTTCATTTTTTGAGCAGTGCTCATTGAATTTGGCACACACATTGGTCTTGTAAAAATCTGCAGAACCTATTTGTCTTTTGTGTCGAAACTACGTTGCCATGGTAACTGCACATTATGGCAATAAGTCATGGGGTGTTATATTATGGACTGAACTTGTTCATTTTTCGAGCAATACTTAGGAAATTTAGCACACACACTGAGGCAGAGGTATAAATCACCTTCAGTGATATTTCTAGTTTCCATTGACCCAGACCCAGTTGTCTCCAGTTTAGTATTCAGTGAGTTAACCCATTCATAACAAAAATTATTCGTAGCTTTATGTGATCAGCTTTTATTCTTCAAATTGACAACACCAGTATTTTTCTTTCATTGCTACATTTTTGTTATAAAACAAAAGGAATATAAATTTACAGAAAGTATGTGAAGAGTTCTAAAGTTGCCAATTTCGCAGGGAGAAACAGTGATCTTGAACTGTCCATCAAATTGCCAATTTAAGGATTTAAATTGTCTTTTTTTTTTCTGAATGGGTTAACCCAAACAAAGTCTTGGTTATTGATTGATTGATTGATTGATTGATTGATAAATGGTTTATTAAAAAGAATCAAACAAAGTTACATAACTAAATTGGGCAATGGGTTACATAAAATAACGTTAAAAACGGAGATTATGCAATCGTGAAAGAATATGAAAAATAAAACCAGAAGGTACATAGACATATACATTCATACGGATGCACACACACATATTACATTCACGCACATACACGCACCCACACCCACCATACACATCCCCAAACACGCATCTCACGCACACCTATTAAAGGAGAAAACAATATGCCTTTAAAACACACCTCGCAGAGGAGCGCCCCCCCCCCCCCCATCATATAAATGTACTTTTTTAGTGAAAATAATGATAATTACACAAAGTTTAACATGTTAGATGCGCAGGGCAGATAGACAGAGAATAAAGATAATTTAAACGGATGGGGATTTTGCAGAAACAAAGTAATAGATAAAAGAAAAGAGGGCTACATCAGCTTATAACAACAAGTTATGTTTTCCAATATATCTGTATATGAGTTTTAGTTATTTTCAGACATGAATGCTCTATCTTATTGTATAATGTAAGTACTTGTAAATAACAAAGTTATATATATATCAGTGACCTTTTTGAATGTGTGTAAGAAGTAATTCTGAGAAGGAAATTGAAATAAAATAACATAATGAAGTTGGTTATGTTCATTTTGGGGAGTATACATGTATATATGCACCTAAATCTTCTTATTTGCCTGTTTCTAATGCATCCACACATGTGAAATACCATTTTTATACCCTTTTACTGGAATGGAAAGAAACATTTTCTCCCTCCTGGGCTAATGTAATTCTTAATTATTTCTTGAATTTGATTATGGATACTTGTGAAAAATTAACAGAGAACATTTGGACAAATGTGTAATGTTATTTATTTACACAGCATAAGCCTGAATGGTGTAGAATAATAAACTATTATGTATATTGGTATGGAGTGTTTGTGTATAACATGTTTTGTTTTGTTTTGGTTTTTTTTTTTCAACCCAGTACCTCCATTTGTGCAAAGTATTTTGATCTTGTTCCAGCCACGCCAACATTGATAGAAACTATGCATGATTCCCCCCCCCCCCCAAAAAAAGAAAAAAATATATAAAAGAAGAGATGTGTTCCAAACATGTTTTTCTTTCACCTTTTCAGGTATTATTCGCTGAAATCATATTAATCAAAATGAATAGAAAATGACAGTAATTTCCATACAAAAGTAACAAGATTTAAATATACAAATTAAGGACATCAAGAAGCCTTTACAATGTTTTTTTTTTCCCATTTCGACGAAGGCATTATTTGTGTCCAAGCGTATTTTCAGTTCTTTAAAAAATATATATCACAAACGACTACTTCTTTCTTCTGTACCTTTCTTTGCAAATAGACTGCTTTTTATTGTTGAAAATGCCACCAGAAAAGGATCTTCATGATATATTAATAAGCTTCCTGGAGTATTGTAAGATGATGACTTCGAGGAAGGTAACTGGTAAAGCCGATGTAGATCACCCAAAGTTATTTTGAGACAGGAAGTGGGAAGAGAGAGATAGAGATCGAGAAGAGAGGGGAGGTTTTGAGGTATTGCATGTATTAGGGAAGAAAGAAGAAGGGGAAGGACTTGAAGGAGAAAGACGAAGAAAGAGGCAGCAGCAGAAGAGATGAAGTGAAAGGAAAGGAAAGTGAAAGAAGGTGAGAGAGAGAAGGCAGAAGAAAGCAATGTGCACGAGATGGAACAAAAACAAAGTAATTGAATCAGTTTTTAAAAAGAAGTTGACTTCTTTACCTCTTACTACACGACAAATCTTTTTATGATTAGCGCTTATTGTTATTTTTATTTATGATTATCTCAAAACTACAAGATTCGTTAAGATATCGTTTGAAAGAAAATACCTTTTATCTTGCGAACCTGACATGAAAACTAAATGATTAATTAAAATAGTACTAGCCATGACCGCACAAATATTATCCAAGAAAAGAAATACAAAAACAAAAACAAAATTAATACAGCATTTCTTAGAATTCTATATAGAAGGAGATATAGTATTAAACAAACAGAAAGAAGAAAATGGAGCTAGGTTTTATCCGAAAGAAAGTATGCGCATTGGCCAGATACTGGCAGATACTTGGGTTGCACTCTTTGATACAAAGTGTAATTTGCAGCATTTACCCCTTTAAAAAAAATTTCCATTTCGCTGTTAGAGGTCCGTCTTAACGACTTAACAATAATTGTTTAATTCAGAATTTTGTACCCAACCCCCTCCCCCCTTCCCCCCCCCCCCTTCCCCCTTCCCCTTCCCCCCTCTGTCTTTCACTTTCCTTTTCATTCTTTTCTTCTGTCAGTGCCGGTGTCATAGCAGACTTGTTCCGGGTTCCGGAGGAACGAAACGACTAGTCGATTCGTTCCCCGGAACAGCGTTGCTAGGTTAAACACGTTGAAAATGCTGTATTATCATACTAGAGGGTCAAAATTATCGTTTTTGGAGAAAATTATCGTACACATAGCTGACTCTACTGTACATACACTATGCATACGATTAACGGCCCCTTAACTTTGGGAAAACACATTCTGGTTGGCTGCAAATCAATGTAGGGGCCTGCAAGACGCCTAGACGGGTTAATTAACTGTTCGGGTATGCAAAGTAGGCATGTACTTTGCAGAGACTTTGAGTAGGTTGAAAGGACCATGACTATCGCATTGACCGGACCAAGCAGTTCTTGACTGGACCGAGGCGGATCCAATCGGCGGATGAACATTCAGGCGATTGGTTCCAAAGGATCCAATCGCCTGCCCGGAACTAATCGTCTTTGACCGGCCTGCCGCTCCTCAGTTTAACCCAGAAGGGAAAAAAAAACCAGTTAGACCAGTAAGAATTTTTAACTGGTTTCCAGATGATATTTAACCGGGCCAGTAAACATGTTAAAAATGGAAACCAGTTCCATCAATTGTACTCGAAGTGAAGCAAATTAGTAAAAACCAGTTGAATTATTTTCCATCCAACTAGTGTAACTAGTCCATTGAAATGAACAATAGCCATATTTCCAGTCAGACTAGTTGATTGAGCAAATTTTGTTTTGATTTATATGACAAAGACATTACTATTATTATCATTATCAATATCATTATTATTTTCATCAGTTTTATTATTATGATCATGATTATTATCATTATTATCATTATTATTATTATTTTTGTTATCATTATCATTACAATATATTGCCGTCATCATCATCATTATTACAGTATATCATCATTATCGTGATTATCATCATCATCAATTCATCATCATCATCATCATCATCATCATCATCACCATTATTATGATTACTACAACAGCTATACTACGTACTAATATTCTCAATACATGTAGATAAAACAAGACATGTTCCAGATTATATAGTCAACTGGTTTAATTCCAGTTTTTGTTTCAAATAGAATTTCCAAATAGTTTGACCGGTTACACCAGTTGATGATGTTCATGATCACATGGTTTTACCTCATTTTGCATATTTCCTTTTTTTTTTTCTTCAGAAATCAACATTTAAAGTAAAATACGAATGCAGTCTTATTTCTTGGTTTGAAAACTTATTCTAAATAATTGTGTGAACTATTTCACATCAAAAATGTGTGATTTTGCATTAAATGATAACAGAAAGAGTAATTCTCTAACCATCATCTCAAGCGTAATACACCGATCATGCTAAATAAGAAACCAAACGCAAGTTTCCAGGGAAGTACCAGTAAGACCAGTTGCACCAGTAAGACCGATTGGAAACACCGGTAAGACCAGTAAGACCAGTTGAGTTGGAAATACCAGTTTAAAACACCAGTAAGGCCAGTGAGACCAGTTCGAAATACCGTTTGAAAATTTTAGTCACAAGATCAGTTTAAAATTCCAGTTACAAGACCAGTTAAAAATTCCAGCGACAAGACCAGGGGCGGCGCCAGGGTATTTCAATTGGGGGGGGGGGCAAGATGACCCATATAATAAATTTATTTACGTTTTAAATGAAAAAATAAGGGTATATATGGTTGCATGACCCAGCCCTCTCTTTCCCCATGCTCTTCTTTCTTTCTCCTCTTTCTTTCCGCCCTCTTTTTTTTTTTCTCTCCTTTTTTTTTTTTTCCTCTTTTGATCACTTGAAAAATCATAGCTGGGTGGTCGCCCCCTGCCCCCCTGTAGCGCCGCCCCTGCGCCACATAAGTTTTTAAAAGAGGGCAGTAATAGTCGAATGTGTCCCGCCCCCCCCCCCCCCCCCCCCCCCCCCCCCCCCTTCTTCTTCTTCAACCTCTTCTGCGATTCTGGACGTGATCAGCATGTGCGTAAGGTACGGGGAGGATCTGGTGCGTGGGCCTAGGGGAAGCCCCGTTCTTACTGGTCACATGACCTAATCATCGGGGGTACCGGGTGGTGGTGACCTGTGGACCCATAACGTACAGTGCGTGTTACATGTTGTGGACATCTCTAGCTAGCTTAGCGCTAGCGTCGATCTATGCACTCAGATCAGCTCAATCTAGACAACACGGAAATCGGAGGAAGTAGCAGTCGAGTTGAGGAGATATCCCAGAACAACAGTGCTTTTGAAATTTTGCAAGCAATATGAAGTCATATTGGGTCACATTTTTGGTAGAAGTTGCAATCCTTGGATCGGTTCTTTCGTTTGGGGAAGACTGTATGAAGGCTGAAGGTGAGATAATTTTTTCTTGGGCATGTTGGGGGGGGGGGGGGCATTTAACGTTAGAAGACCCTCTTCCATGTCTTCAGAAACAGAAAGATGCCAGTTAATATTATTGTTAATCTTAATAATTCGGATACATGATGCATTTTCAGTAACAGTGAACAGTTAACAGTTAGAGTAGACTGTATGTCTTGTTTCTGAGCTGTAGACTAGATCTACCTGTTGTTTAATTATACTGTTATAACGTTAGATCTAAAATCTATATTTGATATTAATTCTCATTTTAATGTTTAATTTTTCACACATATTTCGGCTTAATTTTCAAATCGAGTGAGAAATTTTTGATTAGACATTCTGATGTTAGATCTAGGCCAAATAAAAATAAATCCTAATAAAGGGAAAGACCTCCTTTTGCGACAGCCAACCAAATTTGCTAACGGAATAAAGCACACATTGCATGTTGGGTGGCTGGCGCAATTCTGCACAAAAGGAAGTCTTGCCCCAATGAAGTTTAGTTTCTCATCCCCTCCTTCCTTTTTTCAGTGAGCCTCAAAATTTTTTTTATTTTATTTGTTGTGAAATGAAATAAATTTTAATCTAAGCACATCTAACGTTAGAAATGACTGAATGTGGTTACCATGGTTATAAAAAAAAATAATCATTGATACCATTCATTTTCACATCTTTTAAGCCTCCCTTTTGCAAAATCTTCGAAAATCCATACAACTTGGCAGGAGTTATGCCCTTCTGATACTGTTTATTTAATCTTACGGTCATACAAAAATGAAAAACTGGCTACTATCCTTGAACAAGCAAGTCGGATCAGCTCACCGGCAGAAGCGAAGCCAGCTAGCTAGCTCAGCCGTGCACAGCTCGCGGCCACCACACGTACCGCATAAAAGCAGCGCTGTACTGTATGTAACATGAATCCTTTCGTTGTGCGCTATCTCGAAAAAAAAATCCGCTAAAATTTTCGGTCTGAAATAAATACAGAGTTATCAAAAATGTTAATTATTCAGTTAATTAGCCATGTACAATCCATTTTTCTTTCACAGAAGTTTTTCATTCTCTTATAATTGAACACATATTCACACATCTTCATATCAGCTGACATGGCTGATTTTAAAAATTCTCAAACTAAGATGAAATATGTGTATGACTATGAAGTACTTGTATTTGTACTCAGAAACCCTGAAACCAACCATACATGTATTTTGGAATGAAAAACTGTAAGTTAGACGCAAACCACGATTTTGTTATTTATCATCTCGAGAGACAATGAATAAGGGGACCGTTTTGCTCGAATGAAAGAATACCGTTATCTGCCTTCCTCTGCCTGATACGGCAACAATACACACAGTACAGTCCGGTGAGCCATGTGTGCATGCGCACTCCTTACGTCTAGTCTGTGCAACTGATCCTCATATATTTTTCAAACATTGCTTCACATAATTTCTGATATTTAAAAATACTTTCTGTGGATATTATACTCTAAAACTTTCAGACTGGTATTTTTACACTATAACCCCAATGTTCATCCCATTTTCAAAATGAGATTTTAAAAAATCATGACAATGTTAAGCAATGTCTTTAAGTACTGATATTAATGAAATATCAAAAAGAAATCTCAAGTAGAAAAAACATGAAATTTGTAAATATTAGAATTGTTTGTATAGCTTTTCATTTGTAAGTAACCAAAAAAAAAAAGATTAAAAAATACACTGTAGATACCATTAAGATGGAACCCCCTCCTCATAAGATCAGTTTGAATATATCTGGACAAGAAACTAGGAATAAATTTTACTTAATTGTACTTCATCATCTTGACTTAAGTATTCATTATCTGATTTGCTAATTTTACTCTTTCTTTTAATTTTTGCTTGAACTGATTACTGAAGGCTTCTCCCCCCCCCTTCCTTTTATTTTGTTTAAACATTGGTCTCCAAAAATGATTTTTACGGTAGATGTAAGTTCGAGGCTACATGTAGATCTACCTTTATTATTATTTTTTTACAAGATTCAATTTAGTAATCTTGTTGGGTCTTTCTTCCCTTCATCTCCTGGGCCCTGTTTCATAAAATTTGTTATCAGTAGCCAGTTGCAATAACCATGGTTGGCCGATAAATACCGGGGAGGGAAATACCGCCTAGCAAATTTCGACAAAAACAGGAAATACTACAAAAACAACACTTTTTCATTACATTAATATGTACACATTATTAAACACATGAGAGCAAAGAAAAGGTAACTTCTTCATGGTAGGGGAATCATACAACTGTTTTGCATTATGGATACACTATACCTTATAGCAGTGACTGGGAAATACATGTACCTCACAGATAATATTTTTCACCAGTAAATTGGGGCAAAATGTACACATCATTGAGAAAAAGGCAAGATTAAACATATAGAGCAATGAATAGATTACTTTTTCATGTTTAAGGTGATCATATGCCTGCTTCAAATAATACATTGGTAAACTAAAGATTTTGGACTGTGTAAAAATGTCTGGGAAATACTGGTGATTGCTGGAAAATACTCCTAAACAAGTATTCGTCATCAGTAAATTGCAGGAAAAGGTTTATAATAATGAGAAAAAGGCAAGGTCAACCACCTTCTAATTGGTGATTAGTAGAATAAACTGGTGTACTAGAATTGAATTTCATATTAAAATGTGTACATGTAAACACTGATGTACTGTATAACAAACAATTCATGTCCTAACAAACCAATGAGTTATGGTAACCATCAACTTCAAACATTTGAAGTCTAATCAGAAGATATGATTTAGTCCCATTCACAGTGTTGGTACGACTGTTAATTCATGTCTAATGTCAGGACAGGTGGTCATGTGTCCAGACATTCCATGATATTAAAGCTGTCCAGTTTGGTGTTCAATTTTACACAAAAAAGTACATCAAATAGAGCCAGCCTTCATGATTATATTGTCTAACATAACTTTAAAAAGATTCCTGACATATTACATGCAAACTTGTTCCAATTAGCATAAATACAATCACCTGTTGGGGTACACAACCTGTGAAGGCACACAACGTGCCCATGTATTGACCACATATTTCCCAGTATTTCCCGGTATTTCCCAGTATATCCCAGTATTTCCCAGTATTTCCCAGGAAATTGCCAACTGTTATAAGCTACCGAAATCCTTGCATCTGATTGGCTGAGAACAAATTTGTCATGGAAATGTGGCAGTTGTTACTGATAACAAGTAACAGGGCCCAGATGGATTTTTCTTTACATCACATGAGTCTTTGATGATAATCTGTTAGATGTGGGGGATAATTGGCTGCTATGCTAGAAATTGGCGTTCAAAGTTTCACTCTTTTTTAGTACTCGAAGTAACTTTTCTTTTTTTTTTTTTTTCTTCATAATCCAGACCACTTGCAGATCACAGCAGATAAGTTCACACTCTACAATGTCTCAACGTTTCTTCCAAATTTCACCTGCACCAATCTCACCCTTCCGAATCGGAACACGACCTACTCATCCGTCCTCTTGCAGTACCATGTATGGAACTCCAACCTCACTGCATCGCTGTACTATGAACCCAGACGGGAATACGCCGTTTGGGGTGATCATATCGGCCTGATATGGCCGATGAATAGGTTTCAGCACACGGTGCAGAGTTACGTGACTATAACGGATAGCAACCTGACGACAACCGAAGCCTTGATTTTGTACACCCCTTTCAATGATACAGGTACATCTTGTTCTTGTATATGCATTTTGTCAGTTTTAATTAGTTTTTTTTTTTTTTATCGGTTTATTGTAAAAACACATCATACAAGCACCTCGTAGGCTGAAAATGTTCAGTTTACAATCTGTAAGTAAAAAAAAACAATTTAAAAATGATCATTGTTATGGGGTCAAATATGTAGCTCACTCTCATTTAAAGTTTTAAACAGGAGGCGCTGTGGATAATTTTCCTTTCAATTCTGCATCAGCACTAGTAATTATGATAATAATGTGGGAAGGGGGGGGGGGGGGATCGTGTGTCCGGACACTTTATAAAAGATGAAGCCTTGTCTTTATTTTCTTGATTCGACAAAAACTATTCATTATAAAGTAAAATCGTTTATGGTCATAAAGTGATATAGGTGTGATGGTTGGTGATGGTGGAGTTAGAAACAGACCACTGATTTTACTTGGTTATGACAATGACAGAGAGACACAGAAATACCAAACAGATGGATGGAATGATGACACTAATAACACAGATTTACTTATCTATTAAACTTAGCTACAATTAAGGCTTGGTTCTGTTGCATACAAATATCACCCAGGCAGTTGAAGTGGATGATGACATCAGACACAGGCACAGGTCTTTCCGAGGTACTCAGCAGATCCATGTCTATGTCACAAGATGTCCAGTCTTCAACTCCTTCTAATTTACCCCTAATTCTTGCCCTCATGGGCATAACGGGTGCTCAAGCATGTGAGTCTTAACTCAAACATGCAGAGCATCTGGCGTGGGTGTGGCTGGCTACTGACAACAGCTATGCAAGACACTGAGTGCCTTGATGTACATTATAACTAGTTATTGTATTTGTAACAAGTTATGCCAGACACATGTGAATGCCTGGATGCACATCATATAACTATAGTCCTTTCACCAGCCACACCAGACACAGGTCATTGTCTGAATGCCACGTCCTAAAGTACAATAACCCGTTTTTACTACATTCCTCCCGGTCCCTTAGATTGCAGTATATATCAAAGATATCGGGCAATCTTCCAACATCCGGGGTAAATACGGGTTGTCAGAAAAGGGATTGACTTAATTATAGCCATGGCAGGTATGTACTATGAGACTGGCACGTTGGAATATCATCAGGCCTGGTGACACTGAAGTACATGTACATGTATATATGTGCCTCTGGCTACCACTAAACCACTGGAAAGAGGAAGTTTTTACCACGCTTTCCCTTAGACTGAAATACAGACCAACAACCCCAATACGTAAAAGCCATATCCTTCACTCTTGATGCAACCGAGTGGGCTCCGGGAAACTGAAAGATACAGATCATCCGCAACAGGTATTGTCCATCACATTCAATCCTGGAATATCCCCGATGGTTCTGGGAAATCACAAAAGGGAGTTGTGAACAGTAAAAACCATGATGTTTATATGACTGCCCGACATCCGAATAAATCATTTCAGGTTGTGGGCAGCATATTCATAGGATATTGCTTGTCCAATGTATTCAAGGATAAAATATCAAAAGCTACTTTAGGAAATTTGTTTTGTAATTCCCCCTACCTTTTAGTGAAGAGTTTCCAGAATCGACACTGTTGAGTACCCTTCAACTATTTGCGTATCCTCTGGTCAGTCCGGCCCATTGCATAGGACAGACTTCTCAGTTTAAGATAAACCTAGACCCCTCAGATACATGAAAGGGCTCGCAGCTGAATCCTGTTAAAAAGCTTGTCATACTGGTTGACAAAAGAAAAGGAAAAGCTTAAATTTAACAGTTTAAAGTGCTTTGTCAAAGATTATCCGAAACAGGTTCAGCTTTAAAAACTTATTAAATTGGCTTTAGAACTGAACAGAGATTCTAAACCTAGTACCCTTGGGACAAGTGATGGTGGGGGGACGACTAGTTCCGTCATGGGTCAACCCCTGTCATCTGGCTAAGGGTCAGTCTGGGGAACCGGATCTGGAACTGCAGGAGTAGATGAACCTTAACTGATCTTCAGGGAGCAGGAACATCAAGGGTCTGAGAGGGAATCAATAAGACAAAGTCTAACTGCTCACCACCAGGTGTTCACCATGCGGGTCAGTTCATATTCAGTAACCCTTACTCCAATGCAAAGTATCCGCCCATCGACACAAAACTTGTTTACTCACCGGGGACTGGATCGTACCCTCAGTATATTGAGATGTGGCACAGGAGATGTCATCTAATATGAGATGAGGCAAGTTGCTACTCAGTTGCTACTCACTCACCAAAATCCTAATTCTACATGGCCATAAAAATACAAGACCTATGTTTCACCTTGGCCTACAAAAGGGAATTATTATTCAATCAAGTAATATCATGGTGCGGTCAGCATGAGACACCAACAGCAGGGCAAATGGTATAATTGGTATTAGTATTATGACGTTTCTGTTTAAAGCAAATAATATTCATACTAACACCTGACCACCAGGATTTTCAAGAGTGGTTCTGCCCTGGTTGCTAGTGTGACATGGAGAACACAACCAAAAGAGTGACCAATGATTGCAACAAAAAGCAATGGAATAATTAAAAATTGTGTGAAGTGATCGATTAAGCGTTTGGAAAAATCGATCACAATGTACTATTCCCATCAAGGTAAAGTTATCATAACTCGGCTATCATGACGTTTCTGTTTAAAGCAAATAACATTCATACTAACACCATAAATAAAACCACCAGGATTTTCAAGAGTGGTTCTGCCCTGGTTGCTCGACACGGAGAACACAACCAAAAGGCTATCAATCAGGAAGTAATGTATTATTTAATCTCGAGGTGGTGGCCATGGAGGGAGAAGCCAAGGACAAAATACATGTAATAGAGGATGGGGTTTGCTGACCTTGGACAAACTTTTCAGTCCCCTCCATGGAGAGAAAGAGATGAGGACAACATGGATGGGCAAGTGAGAAGGGGTTCTTTCCCCTTGGGCTTGTAGATTCTTACTTTGCCCATGCATGTGCTCCTCTGGCATGTCTGAGGAGGTTGGGCTGTCCTCTACTGTCAGACTACTTGTATGGCTACTATATACATTACTTGCCTTACCTGAACTACAAGGCGTATTCAAATCTTCATCTACAGTCTTAGATGAACTAAGGGAAATCTTTATATCTACATCTACAGCCTCACAAGAAATACCTAACTCTACAGTCTAAAGTGTACAACAGGAATTATTTACAGTTTGACTCTTATTGTCTAAAGTCAGAGATTTATCTACTTTCATGATCTCTGGCTGGTTTTATCCAACCAAACTAGGAAAGGAAACAGATTTGGGTTCTCGTTCTGGGCAATGCTTCTTGAAATGTCCAAGTTGACCACAAGTAAAGCATGTAACCCTACGAGAAGTCTTAATAGAAGAACTACAAGGAAGGTTAAGTTGTGGTTCACTAACTGAGTTCTGAATGGGTAGCATGCTTTCTACATCCTGATTTTGAGATTGTGTGAAAGTTAGCGAGTTCTGAACAGAATGCCTTTCTTTACTACTGGTTTCTACTACATTTCCTTCCTGAAGTGAAGCCCTATCTTCTTGTACACTAGGGGACTGCTGAGTTAAGCTAACATCCTGTGTAATATTACTAGTGACTGACTTTACTTGCACACAAACCTCAGACTTTAATAGTCTTAGCCCTATGAGGATAAATGTATCGTCAATAGAAACTCATAAGATCAAAAGCATCTATCAGGTCTTGAGGATCATTATCCAAAGCATATTGACCAGCCTCTTTGTCGTAACAATCTTGATAGAATTTCCTGACTATGTGTGTATTCACAAGGATGTTTGGAAATCCTGGAAAGGCTGCATAAGCCACGATTGTCAAGAGACGATCTGCCCAGTCCACATTGGATTCCTCTGCTGTCTGCTGGGCGCAATGAAATTGCATCCGCGAGAGGTCAGTGTCAAAATCCAGAAAAGTGAACTGCTTCTTGAGTCTTTGAACCAATCCCAAATAATCAAGGTTAGGTGCGAGAGTCAAGAGTAAGGCAGAGTAATCGCTGGCCTCTCCATCAAGATTACAACAAAGTTGCTTTTTCTTCTGGTTAGATTCAAACCCACATGCATCAGCATATTGTTCAAATTTGGAATGGAAAACTTCCCAACTACCCTTGCCATTAAAACTAAGAGAATCAAGCAAGGATGGAAAATCAACTTGATCTTGCTTATGATAATCTTCCATTCCTTTATCCCCAGGTAGATACATGTTGTCATCCTTAGTATGTGAATACCTGTGGTCCCGAGATTCCCTAGATAAATAATCATTCCTGCAAGAATGTGGGCAGTAACTATGGTCTGGGGAATCTCTACATGAATAATTTTCCCTGGTAGAATGGGAGTAATACCATTGGTCTTTGGAATCCCTAGAAAAATGATCATCACTAGAAGAATTTGAATAATATACCTGTGGTTTGGGGAATCTCTAGAAAAATAATCATCTCTGCTAGAATGTGAGTAATACATGTTATCTCAGGAATCCCTAGATAAATATTCATCCCTGGCAGAATGAGAATTAATGGTAGAATGTGAACAGTAACTGTAATCCCTGGAATTCTTAGTAGAAGGCGAATTGTAAATGTATTCACGGGAATGGCTACTAAA
Organism: Echinometra lucunter; assembly: GCA_029962745.1. Lineage (NCBI taxonomy): Eukaryota > Metazoa > Echinodermata > Echinoidea > Camarodonta > Echinometridae > Echinometra > Echinometra lucunter. Next base: position 24,966,711 of record CM057163.1, read on the forward strand.
ATGTTAATCAAAACTGCAGTCCCGGAAATCCAGATCAGTTTTGTACAATTTGGGTGGGGACCTATGAGACCCGTGACAGTCCTCCATTACTGGTGGATGCCGCGCCCTATCAGCTTTGCAATGGACCTCGGTATATTCCAGGATCCAGTGCTTTTCAGCAGACACATGAAGTTTATGACTGGCCTCCGCATGTGCTGGTGGTCGTTGCATGATTCCATGACTGACCTCCGCGTATGCTGGTGGTCGTCGCATGCCTCCATGACTGACCTCCTGGGGTACAGGTGATCGCCGTGCTGTACTTCCTCCTCCCTCTAATATAGGAGTTGGGTTGATGCAGGTTTGCATCATAATTAGGGTTGAGTCGCAGGTTGGGATTCCATGGGGTAAAATCAAAACAATCTACATAATCCTCTGGATACCTAACATAAGGAATCAAAGCATCCCATAATGAACCTGGAGTTAAGTTTACTAGTTAAGTTTACTAGGTCATACCGGAGATCAAGTATATATTCCGCTAAAGATTCTTTCACGAAAGGAATTGTTAACAATTTCATTCTTTGAACAACAGTTAATTGGAACCTTTACCATTGCCAAAGGTTCTCAGAAATTTGTCTTAGTAACTTAATTCATGTGCTCACACTTTCTTTTAGTACTGCAGTGAAAGCATTTATGAAAATACAGACTATTCAAAAACAGAATTGTGTTTATCAAACTTAAATCAATTCCTTCTCCACAACTATTTTAGGAGTGACTTACTTGATTAAGTAAACAATAGGCAACTTTATCAAAATGACAAGCAAGTTGAGTTGTTGAACTGTAGAGCAATTTTTTTTTTTTTGCTCCAAATGATTGACGGATTACTATATAGAATTGTAGATTAGTACTAGAGTCAACTGCCACACAAAACAACATTTCTTTCTAATTAATGTTTTGTTTTGACAAATTACTACTACAGTTAAATAATAACCAAAACAATAATTTCTTTTCTTGTTAATGTTTTGCAGTTAACAAACTTATTGTACATTCATGTACCTACACCCAATTTCTTTTTTTTTTCTTTTGGAGAAATGGAAGTAAAAAAAATATCAACAAGAATTTTGTGAAGAAATTTCTTCACAAACTTGCAAATGTAAGAATAATGTTCAGCAAAAAATAATAATGCTAAGAAATATTTACAAGGGTGATTATTCCCATGCAAAAAGCTAATCACACCTTCTAATTTGCAAGAATAAGATTGCTTTTAGTCTTTGGGTTAAGATGATGTGTAATTCACTATTCAATTTCAGGCAAAAAATTCAGAGCCAAGTCTGAGTGTTGCTCAATGTCAGATTAATATGGGTGTCAGGATTGAGCTTAGATAACACAATTGGACAACACAAAGTGACTACAGTTGTAAAAGTTATACCGTTCAATCTTATTTAATTTTGATATGAGTCTCGATTGAGACATTACTAATGCCGGCAGTACTCAGTGCAATACAACCAATGATAACTGAGAAAATAAAACAAGAAATGGTTTCTTCATTAACACTGTGGCCTCAATGTAACTTGCAAGGCTTCTTTTACAAACAAAACAAATGAATTACATTACATATACAAGAGAATATAAAAGAGAAATAATAAACAACTTTCAAAATGCTGAAAAATGCATTGAAGGCAATTTCATAAATACTAAGAGATATTATGACCAAATGAGAGTTCCACAATGTCTGCTTAGTCAGTTTTGGGGAAGGCATCCAATTGACTTTCAATTAGCATATCATGTTCATGACTGACTTGTTCGAGTCCGGCAATGATGGTGTTTGAAAAAGGTTAGCGATAGGGCTTGCCGCGATCAAGAATGTTTTAGTCTCTCACTGTAAAATGCAGGTTGGCAGTTGGACACCGAAGTCAACTTCCTGCATGTGATGATGGGTGAAGAGCACGATAACGGACGAATGCCCGGTCACACAGTCACAAGTGGGTCACAAAGGAGTTTCCCCTGGTCACACAGTCCCGAGCTCACGAAACTGAATTGCCAGTCACTAAGTACACTTCACACAGGAGAGGAGAGCTCCGCCCAAAGTCTTGCCTGAAGTGGGTTATTGGCGGAAGAAACCAAATCCTCATGAAAGAGGAGCTACCTGCAATTACAACCCCAAACTTCACATAGAAAGCTATATACATGTACCAACCACACTTACATGCAAATATAACATTTCATTTCATCAAATGTCAGGTGTAGGGATTTATTTTGAACTTCTTTGCTCCCTCTCTCTCTGCATCCATGATTTACCTCTTTCATACTAATTGATCATCCCTCATTCATGTTCACCCTTTCATACTAACCTGCCATCCTTCACTCACAGTTCTCATACACTCATACACATTATCACTTACACACAACTTCCTCTCATGTTCCTTTTGTATTTAACCACTTCACCATCATCTATCATCTTTTGTTCCTCTCCTCCTGGTTGGTTTCAACTTTCCCACCTTTTCTCTTGATTCTGAATTTCTGATTGGTTTTCACGTAATGGATATTTTTAGATGTACATGTAGTCAAGCTTGAACTATAATTTACATGTATTATGAATAGTCAGTTATCTTTTGTTTGGATGGTGGAATATTCATGAATACTTTGCGATGCTAATTCTGTAATCACATGAATATACATGTATGTTCTTAATTGATATAATTTGCATGGAATGTGGATGGTTTTGGAACAAATCATTAAAAACCAGGTTACAAGCAGTTAACCAGTAGATATCCATCCCAGCAACATCTCCTACAATTGGTGCTAGCGGTGTTTTCTAGCCCTCTTCTACCCCAAAGCTTCAGGCAGCAGAGACCAGCAGCAGCTGGTATATGGGTATATTTTCATCCTGCTTCGATTGATGTATTTACGCCCTTCTTCAAGTATTTTCATCGCACTTCGAGCAATTAATTTCACACTGTTTCAGTAGATGCAGTTTAGCAATGCTTCTTCCAAGGCTTGTTATCATCCTGCTTCCTTCATAGTGAATTTTTCTGGAGTTGGTGAAATTAGCAAGTGAATTTGTGTACTCATAGCATCCATGTTTATCAGAGTGAAAAACTGAATGGACTTAGCACATTTCACAGTGAGTTAGATGTGTTCTCACTACTTCAAGTTTGTCAACACTTGCAATACAAGGCTGATTTTCAAGTACTGGTGAGTCATTTAGATTTAATTCCTGTTCACAAATTCGCCCTTCTTCATTTTGCAAGAGCTCTTCCTTCTTCCATTGTCAAGTGTAATTGACAATTGTCAGTGCATCTTCCCTCCTCTTGCAATTAAGACAGAGTATTTACCAGTCGCTATACTGCTGTAGCTAGTACTTCTTCCTTCATTATCCAGTAGTTACCACCTACAGCAAGCATTTCCATCCAATTTATTTATATGCCATTATGAGTACATTTCGACTCGATCTCCCTGAAGTCTTTACCGGAGAAGACGGAAGGAACTTTGGACAATGGGTACGCAAACTAGAAGTAGCAGCTGAAGTTCTTCCTGAGTTGGAACGCAAACTCATCTAATTCTACCTTCCAGATTGGCTGGTTCCGCATTCACAGTGTGGGAAAGCATCCCTCGCTCAGAGCAACAAGATTATGAATTGGTTAAGAAAAAACTTTCAGCCGTCTTCGGCAACACCAATTACTTAACCACCTTCAAGTCATGCATTGATGCACGGAAGCGACTAAGGAACGAGGCTCTAGAAGTTTTCGCAGCAGCGATAACAACCTTAGTGGAAGAAGCCTTCCCTAGCTATGACGCTGCAGGAAAAGATGGAAAAAAATTCCGCAGATTTTTGGCCGGCATCGACCAACCCCTGCAAATAAAGATTCATGAGATGGGTGCAAAGGCTTTTGATGAAGCACTATAGATTGCTGTGAGGGTTGAAAGAGCAAACCAGATGGAACATTTGTCAGTAGCACCAGATCAAACAGTAGCTTTTACTTCACCAAAGAAAAATAATACTACCTCAGTGACACTGGAAAACGTCTTACGGCATTTGGATGATCTGGAACTCAAACTGCAGAAAAACTCTAGATCAGAGCATCGATATTCTGATGATCGTTGGCACCAACCATCGAGATCACCCAGCCCCTGACGCACCCCATATGAACACCAATCTAGATCAAAGCACAGATATTCTGATGATCGATGGTGCCAACCATCTAGATCATCCAGCCCATACCAACCACGGGGACACTTCAGGTCACTAAACCCCCAACGTCACCACCGTACACAGAGCCCTGAGCCATATTCTTCAACTTATCGCACACCTCGCAGATCAAGTCCACCCAGACGTAGTGCATACGATGTTGGCAGATCATCTAGCTAGCCCAAAGCAGCAGCCTCGAAAGCAACCTAACTGGCAGCCTACAAGGTCCGACGACCGCCATCCTCATGACACACGAGTTTCACCCCATCATCAAATGACCCGTGCGATGTCAAGAAAAGTGCACTTTGATGACCAGGGAAACTTCTGGTAGTTAATGATGAGGGTCAGTCATCATCTATACCTCTCACAGGGCTGCCAACACTCACACATTGAGCGTGAGACTCACGCATTTCATCCATTTCTCATGCTCTCACACTAATCATGAAATTTCGCACGCACGAATCTGAAATAACTAAATAATAATAAAAAATGATAGATTTCAATAAAATGGCAACCAACTCAAGAATTTAGGAAGCACTGAAAAACTTGTGAAAGTTTTCCCGCCTTTTGTCAAAAACTCTTGATCTCATTTTGAGCGTGTGCGTATGTAAGATAGAGATTAATTTATAGGATCTCTATGGTAAGATCTGATCCGTGCCTAGCGGGGCTAGGGCCTACTAGTATATTATATGCATCGATATACCCTGACATGACCAGCCCGTACCATACCGTACACATGAATTCTTTATGTTCATATGGAACACTTTCAGCCATAATGACAATGAAGATGGCAACGAGGAGGCTTGATACAATAAATTCTCTGTTTGGATGCTTGCTTGTTGCATCTTCCCATCATCTGCACCCAAGAGTACCTACATCCAAAACCTGGGAACCAAATAATTGAAATAAAGACATGGTTGGCATTTTTCAACAAGTGGGTATTCCGTGTTTATCATTTTCTTTCCATGTAAAATTGTATAATTTTCTCTCTTCATAATGCCTTTAGGTATATGTTAAAATCCTCATGCACCAGACCTCACAATTTCACCTTGAAAAATAAAAAAGCTCCACACTGTGGAAGGGGGGGTTACCCCCCGCCCACACCCTCCCCCACTCCCTCGCTTCGCTCAGTTGGGCTTGATCGCTTCGCTCCCTCGCACTTCGCTTCTCGTATAATATCACTCTTAACTATTATCCAGTGTTGGCAGCCCTGCTCTCGTGACCAAACAGACCCACATTGAAAATCAATCTCATCCTACATCTGCAATGGCTGACAATAACCAGTCTCATCCTTCATCTTCTACACCATACATTCCAGTGATAGTTGACAAAACTTATATATTGGCCTATATTGACAGTGGATCATTTATATTACTGATGAGTGCTGATTTCTACTAGTCAATCTAAGAGAGCCAGCGAAGTCCTTTGCACAAGACTACAACTTTGGCTTCAACGATAGCCAGAGAAAACATGGACATCATTGGCGCAACCTCACCTACCATACATCTTGGAAGCAAAACGACCAAACATATGTTCAGTGTTGCAAGGAACATCACTCGTCCTTTCATCCTTGGTTGGGACTTCATGTTCAAACATGACACTTCCTTATCCGCCCTTACTTCGACATTCTCAATGCCTGGTGTGAGTATTCCACTGGTCGACCGTCATCAACACCAAGTACCACGGAAGTGCAATGTTTCTCTGGTAGGAAATGACACTGACATGCAAATATAACATTTCATTTCATCAAATGTCAGGTAACAGATAAGTGATAAAACTGACTTAGAATTACATAGCAAAGAATCCCTAATCTTGAGATATATCTGTATATAGCCAACGGTAAATATCACATTAACATCCTTAATTCTTCTCATTTGAACAATTAAATGCATATTTTAAGAGTAACCAGTTTTCATTCTGACCTCAAAATATCTAACTGTAAAGCAGTAACTTTGACTCCAAATTTCAGTCTGAGCAAAGAAATTTCCAAATGCAAATCACTCTAATACTCATTGACAGAGTTTAATTAGATACTGAAGTTAAAAATGAGGCTGGATACAACTTACAATTTAACTTGACAATTCTGAGCTTGACAAATCCTGCCAGCACATTGCTTTGCTGGCCAACAGGAGGAACAGGTCCTTTCTCTAAGAAAAATCAAATTCTTCTGCCCTGTAGCATAGTTAGCATGTAGCATAGTCACACAACTCATACCCAACTCACTTTCAAATTATTTCATTCAGGTGCACTCAACCAACTCTCAAGCTCACTCACTGCCAGAGTGTAATTTGCATCACATAGTACAATGAATTGCAGCTCCTCTCTGGACTGATTCTAAATAAAAGATAAAGTGTGTAGTTAAGCAGGAAGATCTGGGAAAGAATCTGACAATGGGCCACAACATTTATATTCGATAACAGAACAATCATATACAGTGAAATCCAAAAATGATATCCGATTAGAATCTTACAATCAAATATCAAAAATTGTACACTACTGCACAATTAGCAGAAACAAAGTCTGAAACACAATTCAGTTCAATTCAGTTCAAAATGGTTTATTAAAATACTTTCGTGGCAGCAAAGCCGAATTGCGAAAGTTCACAAGACATAATAGTTTACAAGATAATACAATGACAATAGATATCAGCAGTACAAATATGAGAGATTCAAATTATAACAAGGTCAGAAATAAACTATATGTTAAAACTTAGACTATCAATATTATTTCTTAGAGATTATGATAATAACGTAAGAGCATGAGTAATCATGGAAAAAGAAAAGTGGACAGGCATGTGAGAGCGTGTGGGTGTAATACAAATATACTTTGTATGACAAAAAATAGACTAGTTACTGGATTTATTTCATGATTCTTTGTTATTTATTTTCTTTTCTGAACAAAAGAGAAAGATTATTTTTATAAACTGATTAATAATGAAAAAAAATGAATTAGAATAAAGGGGAGGAATGAAAATATGAAAAGAAATTATCAATACATGTAAAGCAGTGTTTTCTTATTTAGTATTATGATCAATTATAATTGTTAGTAGATTACAATATTATTAGGAGCAATTACAGTCAAGTCTTAAGTATATTTGGGCACATTTTCAAGCTTTTAACATGATTTTTGTGAAAACAACTAAAGTTCATGGTGGCAAATATGATGAAATTTATCAGAATCACAGAAAAGATGAGACACAAGCTGTAGTATTTAGTGGTTTTCTATTTTTCATTTAAGAAAAACTTTTAAAACATGAATTTAAAGAAATCTTACACCAATAATTATATGTATTAATTTTTTAAAGAGTAAGGGTGTCTCTCCAATTATAAGCATAATGAATTCAGGACAAAGCCCTCACTGAGGGCTGAATCAATGATCCCATGTTATAAACTGCTGAACTTGGCCTTCGAGTTCGGTTCAGTTTGGTCCTGTTCGGAAGTGCCATGTTTGGCGAACTTCCGTTCGGCTCGGCAGTTTGATAACAGCCTAGATGACGACAGTGATGGTGAAATGTGAAGTAAGATCGGCGTCCACTGAACCTAACTGGGCTAAATGTCCATGGAGACAAAGTCGATGATGACAAGCAGCTGGTACAACATGTTAATTTCCAAGTTAAAGTTGAAACATTCTCTACAACAGGTTGACAGTATTGGTGAGCACTGAGAATTTCCTCTTAAAAATGGCAAACAGCTCGTTGAAGCATGTAGGTTTATTCTACTTTTCCGAGAGATTTCCCAGCCTTTTATATAAATTTCCATGTTCTAGAATTATCCAGCCATATCTTTTATAAGAACAATCTTGTTCCTTCCAGTAAAGTACAATCTAGAAATTTCTTGAGTGATCTCCACGTAATTGACATAATATAAGCAAAATAACTTTGCTATTGTTCCTATATTCCTGTCTGGCAGCCAGCCAGGCTCTGACCATTGTCTACTGAGTTCATTGTAAGGTCAACAACATTTCAGAAATGCCAGAAATGCTCTTTTAGCTGGCTCATTAAAAATGCATCCAAAAAAACCCTAAAATCACATAATAGTAGTAAATGGTTATAACAAGACTTATGGAGTAATCTAGAAAGTTCTTTTTCTGCTTGCATGGTATAATGATTGCTATAATTCTGTGTCTGTTATTTATTACAGCAAACTATGTAATAATCATTTCCCTTCTAGAAATCTCTGAAGTTATAAATACCTATATGTAAAGAATCTGAAAAGAATTTCTGTTACAATTCTTCTTTTATAACAGGCAGGTGTACAATTTCACTACAATGACTGTTTCTGCACACTTTCATGTATACTGATGTCAATATGAGTGGCATGGATGTGAGAAATAAATTCTTCAGCAGAAGAATTATCCAGGACTGGAATGGCTTGCCTGAGTAGTACTTCTACATGATACACATTTACTGTTGAAATGATTTTGTAATAAGACTATAAAAAGGGGTTTTGCCTTTAAATGGTCGAATACCGGCTTCACCTGAATTTCGGTCCATTACCATGGTTACGCACGTATTTCAAGAGGGCTCCTAGACTAAAATCAGTTTATCTAACCTAAGGAAGCTTCACACCAAAAATTGACGTGCTTTTGTCCGATATGTCATGAAAATGAAAAAAAATGACCCTAACCCACCCTACTATAGGATGAAGATGGGTTAGTGACGGAGTGATTATGTAATGAAGAATGTTCAACAAAAAGACCAGGGACCCATAACTACCCGTAACACAAAGATTTGCAATCAGTCGTAAAGTTGTTACAGCCAATCAAGAGCATTGTTTCATGCGCACCTCGTTCGAAAAGGTGACCCTGGACCAATCAGATTGATTGTTTCAAATTTGCGATTAATCGCAAACCTTTGTGTTACGGGCCCCAGATGTGAGGATGGAATGAATGGACACAGTCATCTGCATGGGAAAGGAATGAAGAGGACAAGAGAAATAGGACAGTGTCTGATGAGATGCATGACAACAAAATATCTACTGAAACTTGAACTGAGCTGAACTAAATTCCAATTTTAGAACAGAAGAAAAAAGTAAACAAAGACAAACCCAAATGACAAAATAGGCATCCTACATTGATAATTAATTTGACAATGATTGTAAGAAATAATAAAAAGTGACAAGAAAGTTATAATATTACAAAACAACAACAATAAAGGAGCCACCACAAATATTTATACTAGGGAGCACAGGTCTCCCGAAGACCCCCGCACCACAGCCTGCCCTCGGTCAAATGGCTCCCCTTATCAATCCAGCTCCCCCATTTTTTTGAAAAATGTTGATATCTTTGTCAGAACTTGTCATATGAATTCATATTTTGTGCCAAATTGAAGCTAATATACTCCTCTTTACTGTTTTATAATTGAAAAGTGGGTTTGGTGAAGCAGTGGTACTGTTAAAAAGTGAAATACTGGGAATTTGAGGTCGAAATTGGCACCGCCTGTGCAAAGTAAATACGGAACTTAAATTTTTGAATGGTTTTGGGGAAATGTCAATATTTTGGTCAAAACTTGCAATATGCAGGGGCGTAGACGGGGGGGGGGGGGGGGGGGGGGGGGGGGGGGGGGGGATGAGGGGTATGCATCCCCTCCCCCCCCCCACCTCACAAGGTGGGGGGATGACATGTACAATCATCCTCCCCACGTTTTAGGGAAGGAAAATAATAATTATAATAATAAGAATAATCATGATAACAATAATAATAATGATAATAATGATAATAATAATAATACTAATAATGATAATAAATGATGATTAGTAATGTATTATTATTATCATGCTTATGATAATAATAGTTATCATCATCATCGTTAATGTGACTGAAATGACAATTACTATCATAACTATAACGATCATTATTCTGATTTATGTACTTATTTATATTACTTTTGGGTAAATTCGGCGCCGTCACAGTTTTTCTGAAGTGGTGTAACAACAAAATTTAAAAAAAAAAGATAAATGGCGTGATGCAAATATGCAATAATGTGTGTCAGTCCATATTCTATATTCATTTGTCACGGTGCGTATATTTTCTATTTATATCTGTGCATCATTGGTGTAAATCCTGGGGGGATGGGGGATATATCCCCCCCCCACTTCTTTCAGAGGGAGGATTGCATGTACAAATATCCCCCACCCACTTTTTTAAGGAAGAAATTATATTTGAATTAATCATTTAATGAATTTTTTAATAATCTGTCATAAACAACCATCATATTTTAGAATTTCTATTTCAAAATGTGATTTAAAACCAGAAAAGCACTTATTTTTGGCTCGCTCGATTTGCTCGCTCATATTACAGAATTTCTATTTGAAAATGCGATTGAAAATCAGAAAAATGGTAAAAATATAAAGATAATAATCAAAATGTGTGTAAGGGGGTCTGTGCAGGTGGATGAGGGCGTGTGTTTATACTTAAGTGTGAGTTTGACAGAAAAAAAAAAAATCCTTGATTTCTCGTGAACGGCATGTCATCCCCCCCAGGTGTAAGAACCTGTCTACGCCACTGGCAATATGGCTTCACTTCTGGTTCCAAATTAAAGCTATTATACTTATTTTGCCCAAAGTTGAGCAGACAAACTCCTGACGTCATTTTGTGTTAATTTTATAAGAATTTGATTGGTTCACACCTTTTTCTGGCAACTCATACCCCATTCACTTGTATACAAGATGACAACAACAAAAAAAACCATCAGGAATTTACTGCAGGGGGTATTTCACCTTCATATGTGAAGAATCCTTTTATACCTGTGTTTGTTATAAGAAGGAGATATCTCTTGTACCCCCTGATTATAAAGCCCACCACACACTATACGATCCGACTGCCACCTGATTTTCAAACAAATGGTATTTTGCATTAAATATGAAACTTTAAACTGCAAGTAAAATTATCTTCTTTCAAGTTCAGAATAATTAGTAGGAATATTGAAATCCATATTTTGGTTAACTGGAAGCCTTGTGGTCATAGTAAAGACCCAATCTGCTTCAAATCATAGCCGATAGCAAGCTATGACATCACTACGATTAGGAATTGAATTCGCTTTTATTCCTACAGGGAGGCTCACAATAGCTAGGAATTTCGATTTTAGTATTCATACGACTATTCATAACTTTGATCATTAAGATTTTACATGTTTGAATGTTAATATCAAATGCTACATTTATTTCAATTTTTTCCAAAATCAGATCGCAGACGGATTTTTGTATAGTGTGCGGCAGGCTTAAAATCCATAAAGATGAAGTGCGGTGTGCTTAAAACTCCTATTCTTGTTTAAATTAATGTTGTTCACTGCTGCATAATGTGAACCAGCCTTTGCATCACAATATTTGTTTTCTGATTTTCTCTGACCAGTACCAATCCCAGGAGCTTGTAACTTGGAGTCGAACCCTGAAATTGACCCAAACCTTGATATAGCCTATCAAGTAGAGAATGTTCTCATCAACGTCACTTTCTCCTTGGCAAACGTTGGCTACAACCCCTCTTTAAAACCTCCGGATTGTGAAAACTCGGCCCCAAAGCGCAACGTGCTCCGGTATGATTTCTACATCATGTTCATCGAGTGGAACAAGTATTCGAAGGGCTCCCTCTTCAGTCAGTTGGAGAAGATGATGACCGTCGAAGGTATCATGAAGCATGGTCAAAAGGTAAGTAGAAAAAAAATATTTTTAAAAAGCCCCCAAAAACTGCTGCTGAAAGAGCTGAAAGAGAAATATTGCTTTATTGTGATCTTAGAACCAAACCTTGTATCTCAAATTTTGGCAAAAATCACTTTTTGGGGGTATTAATCTCCAGATAATCAGTCAGGTGATGTCCTCTCCAAATCCTAGCTCTCTTACCCCAAAAATGAAGCCACCACAGCATGTCACGGAAAGGCGATCCCATTGGTCATAGTGCTTTGGCCGCCATGATTTTTAGTTCTCCTGAACATTTGATATTTTTGAGATACAACGTTTTGTCGCCCCAGCAGCATTTTATTCCTTTGAGTAAGATTCGATTTCAGTATAACACACAATTTCCATAGACCCTAGGCTCATAATTATCTCAGGCTTAATGTTCAACAGCTTCAGTGGTTTGGAAACGGGAATGCTGTTTTATGCTTGTGTAGTGTCAGAGCAAAATATCTCTTTGGTCAGACAGGGTACCACCATTCTCAATACACAGTACTATTTGAATCAGAAATATTTAACCTGCTCACGATGGCATTGTTAGGTACCTGACACTACCCTTATACGAGATTAATTTGACGAAGGGCAAAAGCTCCATTGTTCCATGTACGAGTGTGCAATTTTCTTGATTACTCGCGCATGTCTGGCCGTGCGCTGCTCCCAGTAGTTTCAGTGCACTTACAATAAACGTAAGTAAACGTAAGTAGTCGGCGACCATTCTTTTACATCGGCTTTTCCAGTCCCCCGTGTTTTTGTCTTTGGAGAAGCTGGAGGATCGGAGGGAAAAAGACGCTAAAGGCTGCATTGGCTCTGACTTTTGATCAGGTGCATAACAGATTAGGTTCAGATGTGGACTAGTTGCATAAGGAGATGGCAAAAGAGAGATCAGTATATGAACTTTCAGAAAATGTTTTTTTTTAAAAAGCTAGAATCAAATTTTGGATTCAAGCTCTTTATTTGAGCTGTTTACTTTAAAATTCCCATAATTGCAACTTATTGGTCATTTTATGGTGGAAGGTTTCATATGATCACTGAGAACTTCAAGGAAAACCAAACATTTAAAGTTTGATTTTCATCTGAATTTGTGGCTTTATAAAGGTGATCACAAAGGACAATGGACAACAGTGGCTCATTCGCTTCTACCTTTCTCCTTTCTTGTAATTAAAAATGTGTTCCTTTTAACCCGAATATGTTTGCTTTTCCTTTTTAGATTCATACATTTGGGAAGAATGACAAGCTTGAGCTAAGGTTGGCGATGTTTAATGGTCATGGGGTCATACTGAATGTCATCGCGAGGGATTCTGTACGGTTAACCATGGCTCCGTATACCCCTGCAGTCACGTATGCTTGTGGGAACAACCATGGAAGCTTGTGCTCTGGAAGAGGTAGGTTTAAAGTAACTCCTCAATGGAGAACCAAAATTCTTCATGTTTAACCCATTTGGGACAGGAATTAATCGAAGCCTAATTTGATAAACCTTTCTTCTCTAAACCGGCAAAACAAGTATCTTTCTTATATTTCTTCATTTTCTCTTATAAAAAGTCCTATATTTGAAATGAATATTATATGAAGGAAAGTGAGAAGTTAAAAAGTTGGCAGTTTGCATGAAAAATCATTGATTTCTAACTTTCCATGGCATAGCCAGATTAAGCATTTCAATGCATAATTTTCTTTGAAAAAATTTCAGCATCAAACCAAAAAACTGATGCAACCAAAATTTTGGTACATGATCTCAAGTGTGTATTGATTTTACTAGCAGAAAATCATCTGCCTAAAGTTTTTTTGAAAGTCGTGTTGCCAAAGAAACCCCAAAATGTGGTAAGATTTCAGGATTTTTTGGACCCCTCAGCTGTGACCCAGTTTCAACTGGGTACCCACTTTGACATCAAAATGACGTCAAAGTGGGTACCTTGTTGCGCAACTCTAGCAAAATGCGCGCAAGGTATAATGCATATTGTACAGTCTAGAGCGCAGCACAACTGCAATGCGCGAAGCTGAGTACCCACTTTTACGTCATACCTCATACTCATATTTTTTGGTCAACTATTGACTTTTTATGAGAAAATTAGCCAAAATGCATTGATTTCGATTGAAAATCATCAAATTTTTAATGTTATTCTTCCTAGAATTCTATTCTCGATCATATATCCAAAAAAAATTTACCATTGTGTAATATCTTTAATGGTTTAAAATATTGTTTTTACATATATTGGATTTAAAAACTATACAGTTATTTCTCTAAGATACATGTATTAGGTGTATTCAACTGTCTGCATTTATTATGACAGTATCAGCGATTTTGTTTGCATTCTGTATTTTGTTTTGTAACTGTTTTTAGTTTATATTCATAATGTTATTAAACAGGGCCTCATTGAAAAACTATATTGTTGAAAATGTGGCAGCCTGTCTAAATATCAGTAATGAATAAAGTTATGTAAAAAGATAAATCAATGCGTCTTAGATAAATGAATAAGTGAATGAAAAAGTAATCAAATGATAATTAAAGAAATAAGTAAGTAAATGAATGGCTTATAGATACATGTAAGTAAATGAATACATGGATGATTAATGAATAAGTTTTTAAGTTAATAAGTAAATAGATAAATAAACATAACAAAAAAAGTAACTCCCCGCTAATTCAAAATAGCATAACTTTTTAACGAAAAAGTTTTGAGCAAAATAATTTGGCAGAAGTGTTCTTACACTTATTGACTAACTTCTGTGTGAAAATGAGATTGATCCATCAAGTTATGCATGAGTGAGCAGACATTAAAGGCAAACATGTCACTTTTCAAAAGTCACAAGAGCCATTTTGGGTGGTATGTGAAACAAAACTTTGAGGAATTTGGTTTCTTCCATTGTTTGACACCGTCACGCCTATCTCTGACACTTGTCATGCTTATTACAGTTGGGCGAACACATTTTTTTGGAAAAAGGTGACGTTCAGCCCTCCTAAATCTACAAAATCCATTCAGTTTATGGAAAAAATTGGCATCGACCAACATGGGTCAGCACATATGTGAAAATACCGGGAAGTTGTTTTCCAGCATTAAACAGTATAGTTTTAGCATTTCTTGCTTCATTGTTAAATATGTGCTCACTCAACCATTACACAACCATGATAAACATCAACAAAACTTAAACAAACACCAGAAAAAGCTTGTTTCACAGACCCCCAAAAATGAATCTTGTGACTTTTGAAAAGTGACATTTTTGCATTTATTGTCTGCTCAATCATGCATGACTTGACGGATCAATCTCACTTGCACACAGGCAATAAGTGTAGGAACACTCCTGCCAAATCATTTTGCTCACAACTTTTTTGTAAAAAAGTTATGCTGTTTTGAATTAGGGGGAAGTTACTTTTTTGTGTTTAGATAAAAGAGCAACAGATGAATTAATTAATACATGGATAAAACAAAGTGATAAAGTAATAAACAAATAAATGAATAAATAAGTAAGTAAATAAGTAAAGGATAAGTAAATGAATGAACTAATAAGTAAATAAATGCATAATGAATAAGTAATTTTATAAATTGATAAATAAATAGATAAATAAATGAGCAACAGATAAATGAATTAATAAGTGGATAAAGAATAAAGTAATGAATGAATAAATAAGTAAATAAGTAAATGAATGGACAAATAAATAAGTAAATAAATGAATAATGAATGAATAAGTTGATAAGTTATTAAGTAAATAGATAAACGAATAAATGAGCTGCAGATGAACGATTAATGAATGGATAAAAAGTAATAAATAAATAGATGAGTAATAAATACGTAAATGAATAGTGAACAAATAAGTTTATACATGTAAGTTAATAGATAAAATGAGCATCACATGAATGAATTGATAAATGGATAAACTAAGTAATAAAGTAATAAATAAGTAAATGAGTAAATAAGTATGAATAAGTAAATGAATGAACAAATGAATTATAAGTAAATAAATGAATGATAAATGAGTAAGTAAACAAATAAATGAAAAAATAATTATTCAATAGATTTTTTTTTCTTTTCTTTAATTTTTTATTTTTTTACCCATACAGTTCAACCGTTGTATGGAGTAGTTTTTGCTGTAGCAATGATAATAGGAGGTGTCATCTGCTTCACTGGACATCACTTTTTCCGTGGGGGTAAGAGGACATTTATTGTGCTTTTATTTCACTTAATATCTTATTTCTTTTCCTGGACCCTGTAACATAAAAAATACAATCAATCTTACAATTGATTTGAATCGTAAGTCTATGGCAAACCATGTACTAAAGAGTTGCAATTGATCGTAAGTTTAATTGTATCTCTTTATTTTGCAGGCCCCAGGACTGCAAGAATAACAGATAATACAACCAGAGTGAAGTATAGTCACAGAAGAAAAGAAAAAAAAAATGAGAGAAAAAGGGGAGAAAAAAGTTGGCTGTTCCCTGTGTTTCCCTTAAGCATAATTTTCTCGACCATGCGCACGATTTGCGAAGGATGGTCCTTGCGCAATTTTAGCAAGATTTTGGAGCATAAAATGCAAGTGTTTTTTTTTCTATATTCGCATCCTTTGCAAATCATTTACATATCTGTGAAAACTATGCTTTACACACATGTGGGGTTTCATGATGCTTTACATGTACATAGTTCAAGCATTGGGTTAGCACTGTCAATTGCATCCATTTCTATTTCATACTAAAAAAAAAAAAAAAACTGTTTTCTTTGTTCTTTCTTGCTTTACTGCTCTGTTTAGAGTGTTATCCCACACATTTATCTTCTTGTTTTGTCGCAATTTTCCTTTGTTTTGTCTAGGCTTTCCTTATTTAACATTGTACTATGATTTTTTGTTTTGTTACTATGGGTAGCATCATGTGCTACATTGGGTTAATATAATGTAATTTTGCTATATTAAAGTTTGTTCCTAAACTTTGAATTGTTATTTTTATTTTACTTGATTGTGTTTCCATATTTGTTTCAGAGATCTTTTTCTTAGGACAACTTCCATTTTGCCTGTTCTCAATAATTATCCTCTTAGCAAACATGTTTGTATTTATGTTTATGTTTACAGAAATCTTTTTCTTGGATATCTCCCAATCTGTCTGTTTTCGATAATAATCCTGCCAGCAAACATGTTTGTATTTATGTTTATGTTTACAGAAATCTTTTTCTTTGGATATCTTCCATTTTGTCTGTTCTCAATAATGATTCTGTCAGCAAACACCACCCTCTCTCAAACAGGTGAGTCCATGTGGAACTTACCACCTACAAATAATCTCTATTATTATTTGGATTTCTATGTTGATATTCAGACATTTGCTTCTAAATTCAAATATTCTTTCTGTAAGGAGATATTGCAAACAGACAATTAAAGGCATTGGTTAACATTGTTATGATTGAAAAAAATCTTGTTTTGTTACTTGAAAATGGGATAAACATAAGGGTTATAGTGTAAAAATACCAGTCTGAAAGTTTCAAAGTATAATATCTACAGGAAGTATTTTTGAATATCAAAAATGTGAACCAATGTTTGAAAAATATACGAGGGTCGGTTGCACAGAATAGACATAAGGAGTGCGCATGCGCGTATGACTCACCTTACCGCACTGTGTGTATTGGCGTATCACGCGGCGGGAGGCACATAACGGCATTTTCAAATTCAAGCAAAGTAGTCCTCTTAGTGATTGTCTCGTGAGACGAAGGATAATAAAATTGCCGTTTGCGTCTAACTTACGCTTTTTCATTTCACATTATGGTTGGTTTCAGGGTTCTTGAGTACAAATACAAGTACTCATACACATGTTTCATCTTAGTTTGAGAATTTTTTAAATCGGCTACTCACAAAGTTAGCCAATGCCTTTAAACATTCTCGTGCTTATGCTATTGCCACTTTTTATGTAGCAATTGTGCATCAGGCTGAAGATTTCGATTTGGACATACAGTTCCTGGGTCCCGTCTTACAAAGAGTCGCGATTGATTCGAATCAATCATACCCTTGAGATTGAGCTCAACTGTGTACTTAAGAAATGAGTGGTCCAGAAAGTTTTGAGTGCATGTCAGTTTGATTCAACTGGATTTTGATGAGGTTCGCTTGGTAAACTCTTACTTGCCTGTATGTTTCAGTCAGTGGTACACTGTATGATTCCATCGTTTCTTATTTTCTAGCCATCCTTCTCATGGCCCTAGCGTTCGGCCTCCCTGGAGGTTGTATGTGGTTGGCCTTGTGGTGGCGCTTTGGCTATGTTCTCCCCATCATGATGTGGGTCTCTTTGAATCTCGGCTTCCTTTTCTCTGCCATCATCTTCTTCACACCTTTCGGTGAGTACGAGTCCTTCAGATAGGACGTGAAATTATAGGTACCACTGCGTGTATACTGTAAGCCATTAGTCTCTAAGTAGAAATTTTACATTGTTTTGTTGTTTGATACCACCTGTTGACTCAGTATAACACATCCCTACTTGTACATGCCATGTATTTTGGAATAGAATGAAGTTTTTAGTCCAAACTACTGTAAACGCTGTTTAATATTTTTGCGTGATTAGATTTTCATGCTGAGTGACCCCAAAACATATTCAAGGGTTCTTAAATTTGTGCTGCACAATTACTCACTCGCAAATGTGCAAGATTTGATGTGATATTTCAATGTATATGAAATCGTGCTAATATTTTCGCGAGTACTAGAATTCGCGCTTGCAAAAATAGTGTGAAATCCGCAAAAGTTAATGTTTCTGCATTTACAGTAGTTGTATTACAGAAAAAAAACTTCAGACTGAATATGTACACTGTAGATTTTGTGGTCACTGAAGTTGTACACTCTACATAATATGCTACTGTACATTAATCCGTTATTAAAGCATGATTTGATTTTTGTATAGCACCCATTTTCGATACATCCCAGTCTGCATTATCTTGGGTATATTATTCAGCTGGTTAACCCATTCGTGACAGGCATTATTTAAAGTCTAATTTGATCAGCTTTTATTCTTCAAATTGGCAACACCAACATTTTTATTTTATTGCTACATTTTTCTCATAAAACATCATGTATCTGAAATGAATATAAATTGACAGAAAGTATGAGAAGTCAAAACATTGCCAATTTGCAGAGAAAGCGGTGATTTTAAACTTTTCATCGCATTGCCAATTTAAGGAATTTAATGCTTATTTTCCTTTAAAAAAATTTCAGCATCAAACAACAAATATTGATGCAACCAAAATGGGCACAGTTTGTGTATAATTTTTTGCTCTTTCTGCTTATGTACTTGGTATGTTTTTCAGGGCTCTGCATCAAAAGTTAATATTAGGTCAAACCACAAAATGTGGACCCTCTGTCACGAATGGGTTAACAATTATTACAAGTTTACTTCCTTACTTGTGTAGCATTTTTATGCTGTATTATTATTTATTTTAACTCTGTATCCAGAAACATACCCTTATCTTACCCTTACTGTGCATAATTTAAAAGCTAGTCATGAACCATCCATGCTGTAATATCTTGGGGGGGACAAAATAAATTCCTTTGCAGTCATTATTGGAGCAAATATTAATATAAGGAAGATGACTAACATTTATGAAATAATGATGAAAACATAGTAAGTATACACTTCTCTGTGTAATAATAATGATAATAATAATAGGCATTTGTAAGGCACTGTCTATCTAGAAATATTCTATTCTAGGTGCACAAGAAAAGAAAAAGAAAAAATAAGAGGATTTGGATGAGTATCAAAGTGTCTGGTACCAGTATTGTTAGATAGGTTTTCAGCTTCGATTTCAAGGTTTGTAAAGATGGTATGATTCTCAAAGCCACTGGTAAATTATCCCATGTGCTGCACATACATACATACGTATACAGCAGTCAAGTATAATAGATCAGTACCAATATCTTAACAAACAAAGGACTAGCAATACATGCTAGTCATTGCTAGATTCAGTTTGGACCATTACATGTATCATTCAACTTCCTCATTTGAAGATTAGTAAATGGCATTCACGTGCTTTCACTATCATCAAAACCAATTTTAACTGTCTTTTCAATTTATGTAATACCTTTAATAATCACACCAACAAAAGATAAAAAAGAGACGAAACAACAGATGACACCGCCCTTGAAGCTCCTGTACAGGTTGGATGGGAAAAGAAAATTTGGCATGAAACTGATTAAATATTGTCTCATATTTTCTGCCTTGCATAAAAATATACATGTATGCGTGAGATCACGCAACATTGTATTCTTGATTTCCACTGAATTTTAGCATAAATATCGGAAGTGTATGCAATGTAACAGTGACAGTTTGCCCAATGATAGAACATCTGCACCCCACGTAGACCCTGTTTCATAAAAAAGAGCCCCCCCCAAAAAAAAAAAAAAAATTAATAATAAATGAATAGATAAATAAATAAATGAATAAATGAATAATTGAAAAAATAAATAACCAGAGAAATGTATTTGATAGGTTTGTTACAGTGCTTTAGCCTGTGATTTTGTGTGCAGCTGATGTTTCTGCATTTATTGAGAAATCAAGTACAAACTCTTTATACGATAATGAAATACAACATAATTGATACACATCACATAATGCAACTGAATTTATACTAAAACATGTGTCGACACTATTGAAACTTTGGAGGTAAACCAAGATAAATGCAGGGTCCAGCTGTCATAAGATTATTTTTTGCTCAGTATTACTTTTCCTTTTTTTTTTCTTCTTAAGAATATCACCTAAATTGCTGTGAATATCAACACAACAAAGCTTGTAAGTGCATTCGTCTCCTTCTCTCTCTCTCTCTCTCTCTGCAGGTAACTTGATAGTATGGTACAAGTCTTTGGCGTATGGCATGGCTTACATGTGTGGTGTCATGATTGTTCCAGTTATCCTCATTGTCTTTACAAAGTTTGTAAGTATTCCAAGTTCCAAATGTTGAAGTGTCCTCACGACCTCTGATCTCTGATTGCAAACCTTTTAAATTGTTCTGCAATTCGTTTTATGTTATATCTTTTCTTATGCCATTTTATTGATAAAAGGTGACATGGAAGTAAAAAAAAAAAAAAAAAAAACTTTAAAAATTTTATTAAGTCATTGTTTTTCTTTTCCCAGCATGCATTCGACTCTCTTCAAGTTCTAGGATTGTCATATGCTGTGTTTTCTTGTGTACTTTTCCTCATAAAATAATGGTAAATGATAAAAACGCATATTCCTGGCTTGAATCATTATTCATCTTTCGGGGGGAGGGTGGGGGGTGTAGGGGTGGAGGGGGGGAGGGGGGAGAACGTCATTGTAAATGAAAGAAGTTATGTATAGGCAAGTCCATTTAATTTGACCATTTTGCATCCAATAATTTTATACCAAGAATGGTGATATTAGGTAGCTTATCAAAAGGCGCCTGTGTTGTTTTTTATCAGCTTCTCCACGCCCAGATATTCACATCGACTTTCCCGCTCCCCGCTATTTTGTCTTCACAGGGAGGGGAGGATTAGGAGGGATTAGTGGGAAAAAAGGACGCTGAGCGGGAATACCACGCTAGGCTGTGGTCAAATTGGGCTCTGACTTATGATAACAAGCCTTAATAATGAACATGCATTGTAAGCAAAGTATCTTTTTTACTTTCAACTTTATGCATATCCTGTGAGTCTACATGTTGGAGGCCTTGCAGATTTGATAAATATCAGATATGCTTGCTGTTGAATATGAGATAGAATCTGTGATGTACATGTAGGAGACAAAATAGTGTGGTATTTTCCATTTATGACTCAATTAGGAATTTGTTGTCCTTATTCTACACCAGAAATTTGAGATCGGCATTATAAAGGAAACAACGTAAGATTTCTATGAATAAATTCTTGTTTCCTGTCTTCAGGGAAGTGTAGAAATGAAAGTGAAATCAATACTAGATCTTGACAAATAAATGATGACTGATTAGAAGTATTGTTTTTAAAAGTAGAAATTATGATGTGTTGAACATTTGTACTGAATAAATGATTTGATTTTTAGAGCAGATCCTTCCTGAAAGAACCTGCATATCCGTGTTCTATGATTTTATTCAGAAATGTGTTCAGCTCTTTCGGAGGCAAAAAATGTTTTTTGGTCGTCCGTCCGTCCCGTTTTCATTCTCGCGATAACTGAAGAACCATTTGACAGATTGGCTTCAAACTTGGCTCATATATGCACATGGAAGGGACAATGGCCTGATTAGATTTTGGGGTCACAAGGTCAAAGGTCATAGAGGTCATTATGTACATAGAAATGGTTTGTTTTCACCATAACTCAACAGCCATTTGACCGGTCAAGCTCAAACTTAGCGCATGTATGCATATGGGAGGGACAATGATCTGATTAGATTTTGGGGTCTCAAGGTCAAAGGTCAAAGGTCATAGAGGTAATTACATGTATGTACAGTGTAGAACTGGTCCGTTCTCACGATAACTCAACAACCATTTGACGAAGCAGCTTCATACCTGGCACATGTATGCATATGGGAGGGAAAATGATGTGATTAGATTTCGGGGTCTCAAGGTCAAAGATCAAAGGTTATAGAGGTCATTTTATACGTAAAAATAAAAAAATCAACATAAATGTGCCATATATTTCCGATCTGGCAATTGCGGAGGCATAAATTTCGACCGCGTGTCGAGGATTCATCTAGTTTGTTTAAAGATTTAAGTAGGAAGTTTATTGGATATGTTCATCATGGAATGTTTGATTCAACATAGGAATAAAGTTTTTGTTGTAGTAGCAAATCCTACAGGATTCTTCAATATGTTTATCAATACACTTTATTTTGGAGGGGGGAAAAATATGATGTCAACCAGAGAAAGAAGAATGGAACCGTGCACATGAACATGCGACTTGAATGTTGGGTCCAAACACTTCTGGGCACTGTTGCATAGAACTTACCATTGATGGTAACTGTTTTTATAATTATGTGTTTTATTAAATCACAGATGTAATCAAAGAATTTACAAGATATCACCAGAAATTGGATAACAAAAAAACAAACAAAACAATAAAAAAGACAAGGGAATGATGATTCATTTAAACTTAAACTTATAACGTAAACAGCAGTACTTAGCCACAGAGGTTTCAAAAAAAAATGAACGTCTGATAGGATTGCACAATAGGGAGTGCCTTGCCAAAGGAAAGATCTGATCATGTCATGGGCCACCTGGGACTGGTCACACTCCACAAGATTTCGCACAATCCACCTATAAGTATCCCATGTTGAGACTATCACACTTCAAACAAGCCTCACATACACAGACTTTATCATAAAAGAAGGACCTGTACACAGCCCGTAATTCCATCCACAGATCAGATAATCAGCACTCCCTTTAACCCTGTTACATTCCATTTATGGTAACTTTACTATCAATGGAACTTCCAAGGAAACCTTGAATTTGATTGGCTGTTGAGCTGTGTTACCATGGTAATTACCATTGATAGCAGAATTACCATTAAAGGAGAATGTAACATTTTCTTTATTTTCAAGAAAACTAAAAATTCTTTTGATTTATTGTTTGAGTATGACATGGCTATATCAATTCTGCAAGCATTTTAGGAAGAATTATATCAATTCCTGACTTGAAATAAATGATTTTCTTTTTTAAATTATATACAAAATAAATTGAGAGTTGTATACAATGACATCACAGATGCTGGCAGAGTTGTCAACTCAAGGATATCCATAATAGATTCATAACTCTTGAACAGATTGTTTGATTTTGCTCGAACTTTCACTGTTTACTCTTCTTGGTAATCTGGGTTCCATTCTCCTTTAATGGTAAGTTTTATGCAACAGGGCCCTGATATTTCGAAACATAAACATAACACCAAAAATAAGTCCCCCTCACAACACATCGTCATAATATCGTGAGGTAAAAAAATTTTTTCCGAGAAAACTAACAGAGAAATAATCCTATGACTGTTTCCTAATTTTGTGAAAATGAAAGATGTTCAGTAGTTCATGGCTGAATGGTTCAAATGGAAGACAAAAATTGCCTTTCTCAGAAGTCACAGATTGATTGCACATTAGAGGAGCATTCACCTGGGGAGCATTTCATGAAGTGACTTGTCAGTTATAATAAGCTACTGAAATCCTTGCATCTGATTGGCTGAGAGCAAATTTGTCACTAAAACTCACAAGACATTTCATGAAATGCTCCCCTGGTGGGGATTTTTTTAAACTGCAGTCAACCAAAGGTGTTTTTTCTATTAGCAACACGTCATGGATGAACTTCTGTGAGTTTTGAGAAAGGCAGTTTTTGTTTTCCATTTTAGCCCATGCAGTCGTGATGTCATGGAGATCTTTCATTCCTACACAACACTTAGGAAACATAGGATTATTTTTCAAGTTAGTTTTCTTGGTAACATGTTCTACCTTGTGGTGTTAGAATGATTTTTTAGTGGGGGACTTGTGTTTATTTCAAATACGGTTACATTTGAAAGGCATTCCGATCCAGGGGATATTTCTGCTGTGATGTTCTTCCCCCTTAATATGTAAAGAATGAGAAGGCTCCCAAAATTGATTTCTTTGTACCTTTGGTAGCTACTCATTCTTCTCTATGAAATAAGTAATGTCTCATTATGCCATTAGGATAGTTGGAAAGAGGGAAAAGTGAAAGAACAGAAAGGAAATTTATGTCTATTGATGTCAATGGAAATTACCCATTAGACTCGATGCAATAATTGTCATCAAACTAATTTGGCTTATGCTTACGGCTTGTCAACTGTAACACACCATTATAGCCATGAGATGAATGATGTGCTTGTGGCTAAGTGAGTTTCACTTTCATTCCTGTGGTAATCTAATATATGAATAATGACCTTATGGTATTCTAGTATTGAAGCAGTATGACATCATACCTATAGATAGAAGGGTATTTTTGTATTTTCCTTCTGTAAGTTATATCCATACCATGTTTTGTAGGTCTCCCCCTCCCCTCTCCCCAGTTTTATGCAAATTTGTATCTATGTTCAACTAATAATAGAAGGGTATTTTTAGATTTTCCTTTTGTAAGTTACATGTAGGCCCCCCCCCCAGGTTTATACAAATTTGTAGCTATGATGTTGGTTATTAACTAAGGATTAAAAGTGAATTTGTATCCATTTTGGTTATTAAGGGTTGAAAGGAAAGTTGTATGATACCCACCATCACCCCTCCCACAAATAATATGGTATTTGCCATACTCCTTGTGTTCTTTTCTCATTGGCATGCACTGACATGTGACTGTGCACAATTTAACAATCACAAAAAACGTTGCACCATCATGTTTTTAACAGGGGTATGAGAATGTAGGATGTGCTGTATGGATACTTATATCGTAATAGCTGGTATCAGCTACATGTTCTACTTTGTATTTTGTCAAGGGTTCACCTAATGTAGAACCACTGAATTCACATTTTATTTTCTTTCTCTCTCAACTGAGTATTTAAGGATGTGCTGCCGGGGTGCTTGTCTTGTGGTAACCTGTGTCAGCTACGTTGGTGCTGTTGTTCGTTTCGGTTTGGTAGCGTACAATTGGTCTGCTGAATATTGACGCCATCTAATTTCTCTATTTTTAAAAAGATGTTTTGGGGTATTTTGGGAGGTAATACTTTTCAGTCTGCAGGTCCGGCGTTGGTGACGGTCCTCCAACTTGTATATTATCTGGGGTTGCATCATCTGAACAGTCGGCTCTGTACATTGAGCAGACTTCTCAGTCTCGCGAGACCTAGTCCGCTCTGATGCGTCAAAGGGGTCAACTGCGCCAGAACCTGTAATCAGCTACTATGACATTGTCAAAGGTTAACTTAACATAGCACCACAGAATTCACATTGTATTTTCTTTCTTTCTCTCAGCTGAGTATAGTTAGGATGTGCTGTCTGGAGTTCTTATCATTTGTAAAAGCAGGTACATGTATCACCTACTGCTTGTACTACATGTATGTTATTATTACAGGTGTTCCGAACGTAACACTATTGAATTTACATTGTATTTTCTTTCTTTCTCTCTGCTATGTTTGGTTATGCTGAGTCGATGAGTGGGTGCTTATCTCAGTTATTACTATGATATTAGTATATCATAGTGATATTGTCAGAGGTTCACCTATGATATTGTCAGAGGTTCACCTAACATATCAACACTGAATTCACATTGTATTTTCTTTCTTTCTCTCTTCTCTCAGCTGAGTATGTTGGGATGTGCTGTCTGGGTTGCTTCTTTCGTAAAGCTGGTATCAGCTACTTTTATGATTTTGTCAAAGGTTCACCTAACATAGCTACACTGAATTCACATTCATTTGTATTTTCTTTCTTTCTCTCAGTTGATTATGTTAGGATGTGCTGTCTAGGTGCTAATCTCGTAAAAGCCAGTATCAGCTACTACTGTGATATTGTCAGAGGTTCACCTAATGTAGCATCCACTAAATTTGCATTGTATTTTCTTTCTTTCTTTCAGCTGAGTAGTTAGGATGTGCCGTCTGGGGTGCTTATCTCGTGATAGCTGGTATAAGCTACTACTCTGGAGGTGTTCTTCATTACATTTGCTCAATATCATCCATAGGTCTTACATACCTGGATACAGTGAGGCCTATGTTATCGTGCCGATGAACCCAGTGGGTAGGTTGAATGATGAATACTGAATGCCTATGGTAAATCTGAAGGGGGGGGGGGATACTCGCCTGATTTGGTTTATGGGATGTGCCGCTCTAAGGGGTCGCTTTTTTTGCAAGAAATCCCTAAACATGGGGTATGGTTTTGTTCCAGAAAATGCCTAAACATGCCCCCAAATTTGACAAACCTTAAAATGGGTCACTTTTTGAATGAAAGTCCCTAATAATGGGTGCCCTTTTCTGTCATAATGGCCATTAGAAATGAACAGGTATGGAGAAAATCGGTAAGAAACCAATTAAATGTAATTTCACATTGTCCGCTTTTCATAAAAATATTTGTGTGTGTAAGATCAGGTGATGTTCCATTCATGATTTATGATGAATATTAGTGTAACTATGTGAAAGCAATGCAAAAGAATGGTTCCACCCTGCCCTATGCTACATGTATGACCCCTTCATGCCGACTGCTCACCGAATAACACTCATAGCGCTCCGTTGTGCTTGTCCCACAATACAAATGCCACTGGTCTTACACGTATGCAGGCACTGTGTGATTCACGTCGTCATTGTTGACTTTCTATGGCAGGAACTGTCAAAACTAAGTTTTGACAGTTGATTGTAAAATTTACCAACTTAAATGAGTTTTTATGTCCTTCACATGATAATGTGAATGACCTTAAATTATACATTGATATTGCCCCATTTATATTATTGCATTCCTATTTGGGCATGCTCTAGTGTTCAAAATACAAATAGACTTTTACTCCTACAAAAGAAGATTATAAGAATTGTTTTTCATAGCCAATACCTTGCCCATACTATGCCTCTTTTCTACAATCTGAAAACTTTGAGAATATCTGACATATATGAGTATCATTGTGCAATATTTATGTTTTTATGTTACCAAGTGGTATATTAAACTATTTTGAACTTAATAAAAACATTCACAGGCATCAGACTAGGTATTCAAATAATTTTCATATTCCAGGGGTGAGAACATCAGTTTGCCAAAATACAATTTTTTTTAGGGGTCCCAAAAATTTGGAACGACATACCACTAGAAATTAGACTGAGTAAATCACTGAATAGCTTTAAAAGAAAAATGAAATTTTACTTATTACAACAGTACTCAAATGTGCAATAGTTTACTTTTGATATGTGAATGTGTGTGTGTGTGTGTGTGTTGTGAGGGGATGTGTGTGTATATGTGTGTTTGGGGAGGGAGGGGGGTGGTTGTAGATCAGGGCAATAAGCATGAATGTGGTGTGTGTACCTGTGCGTTTTTACGCACTGAATTCTCTCCCTTTCCCCCCTCTCTCTGCCATCAATAATTTTGTTTTGAATAATGTACTTTTCACAATTTTAATTCAGATACTGGAGATAGACTTTTATATAAGGCTCTGCCTTTCTGTCTTCTCCAAATACTTTCATTATTGTACCTCTACATGTCTACTCTTTATTGTCACCTTGTTTATTCTCTTGTAGATTGTCATTTATTTATGCAGTATTTTGATATTTGTATCTGTTTGTCTTTGTAAGTTTCCTTTTTTTTAATGAAAGTATTGAATAAATGAACTTGAACTTGAACTTGAATAATAGTTTTAGGATACCATCTTTCTTATTATCTGACAATGAATTCAGATAGTGAAAGATACTTTTAAGGATAATTTAAATTTCCCAAAACTGTATATTATATTTAAATCTTGAATACCAGGCCTTAATATTTCTCTGAATTCTCTCTCTTGTACCAACAGATTACTTCCTTATTGGTGTGTGGTTTGTCATGATCGTCGCTGGAGTCCTTGTTCAGCGTCGTCTCACCAGAGGGCGCCGCGACTTCCCTCTCTGCGGTTACAAGGAGAACCTTCTCAAACGCAACCACGAGAACGCCATGAGGAACCGTACACGCTTCGAGGATCGGGATCGTCAGCGTCAGCAACGCATTTTGGAAGATCCGACAGCCCACGTGAATGCTAGTGAAGTGAACGACGACGACAGAGCTCCGCTTGTCGTGGATTAGTATGGGAATGGGTTCTTATGCTTAAAAGGAACCAAAACCCTGGGGAAAATTAATTTTAGTGAAAAGAGAGGATAAGAAAAGGAATTTATAAAAAGTTCCATCAAAATCGGTTATGAAATGAGAAAGTTATGAAAGTTTGAAAGTCTTTATTTACTTTCTAGCGATCCTCAATTGCAGTGCAGCTTCATAATGGCAAGTTTTTGTGGACAACTCGTAGCATGTTTTGTATACAAAATTTCATATTTTCTCCATTATCTCTAAAGATGCTGCTTATCTCTTTGTGAACTCAACATATGTTGTGTCAAATACATTTTCCCATGATATCTTGAGCTAAGAAGGAGATAGGCTGTACCTTGAGAGATAATGGAGAACATATGAAATTTTGTGTACAAAACATGGTCAGAGTTGTCCATAAAAACCTGTCATTTTGAAGCCACAGTGGCAATTTGAGGATAGCCATAGAAAGTAAGTTGAGACTTTTCATACTTTCGTAACTTAATCATTTGTAACTGATTTTAATAGAACTTTTTTAAATTGCTCCTCATTATTAGGGTTTTGGTTCCTTTGATATTTAACTTTAGTCTTTATGAGGTCAAGAGCCCAGTCTAGGAAAGTAAATTATGAATACTGAATAAATCACCTCGCTTCCTCAAATTGGCCACATATGTCAATTTCTTTTTCTTATACCTTACATTCTCGAGAGGTAACTGTATATAATGCAGCACAAAAAAAGAGCCAGTTCATTTGGGAATATAGTAATTTGTATTTGACTCCTGAAACATTTTGGCATTTAACCGCACAATTTCAATTGAAACCTTGGTTACTACCCAGCGTTTGTAAATGCAATGTTTCAAGATATCTTTATTTGGACTGAAGGCGCTTTCAAATATGAGGCGACTTTGTGGCGCCACTTTGTGTGCACACATTTTTGTGTACAGATCTATGGGGTATAGGGCGACAAAAAAATGTCGCCAAGGCAGGACACATTTTTGTTTGCTGCCTGGCTACAAAAAAATGCGCACCAATCAAATTCCTAAAGGTTAGCTCAAAAATTGTTGCCATGAAATTGTTTACGCAAGTTTTGACAAAATGCTCTTATAGTTGAGAGTTGACGTGTAAATGCGCGTTCATTAGCATAAGTGGGCGACACAAAGTCGCATCATATCTTACACAAAAAGTGTTACACACAAAGTGGCACAACGTCGCCTCATGTCTGAAAGCGCCTTAATTTTGCAAATGTGTTGCAATTGCATTCCGTACTAATCAGCAATCACTATCATTCACAATTATATATCATGTGTAGGCCTAAATGTATATGTAAATGTATGTTCTGTGGTTAATTATCTGCAGGTAAGTGATCACAAGCTTGTCTCAATTGATGAACAGTACATAGTACTCCTGTACATAAGAAAACAACTCTTGTTCTGGGGCTTAGCAAAAGTGGTGGCACAAAAAGAAATGTGCTGCACCAATGTCCTTTGGCAAGATGTTAATCTATATTTTGCCACACTTGACCTAGGTACAGTAAGTGGGTAACCTCTTAAAAGGGGTACCCAATGCTGAAACAATGTTAGTTCATTTAAAGAGTATGATTTCATCAGCAGAAAATCATCTGCCTAAATTTTATGTAAAAGTCATGTTGCCAAGGAAACCCCCAAGTTTGGTAAGATTTCAAGGATATTTTTGACCCCTCAGCTGTGTCCCAGTTTCTGCTGGGTACCCACAATGACGTCAGAATGACATCAAAGTGGTCACCTTGTCGCGCAATTCTAGCAAAATGCGCGCAAGGTATGATACATATTGTACAGTCTACTGCGCAGCACAACTGCAATGCGCGAAGCTGAGTAACTACTTTTACATCATACCTCATACTCAAACTCTTGACTTTTATGAGAAATTAGCCAAAATGCATTGATTTCAATTGAAAATCATCAAATTTTTAATGTTATTCTTCTTAGAATTCTATTCTCGATCATATATCAAAAAAAATTTTACCATTGTGTAATCACTTTAAGATTTATCCTTGTGTGCACTGAGTGCTACGATTGATGGAGCTAACTGGGGTAATAATAGGCACGACCCTCGGGAAGTGTATAGAGACATCATATCATAATGTGATATGGTGTATAGAGAATGGAATATTATTATTATTATCATTATTATATCATTATTATTATTATTATTATTATTATTGTCATCATTATTATTATTATCATTATTATCATTATTATTACTTATTATTATTATATTATCATTAATGATTTTTATTTTCATTATTGTTATTATTTTATTATTATTTATTATGCTAAGCTGCATATATCTTAAGGTTTCTACGGCACTCAATACGCATATTAGTGCCTTAACTACTTATGAATTCAAATAATGAAAGCTGTATGTCAATGAAACACTTGCTTTGACAAGTTATATCTGATAATATGCATCAAGTGTCAACTCTATAATATGCTTCACCGAATTGAGATGTTTGATATTTTTCCAGATGTATGTGTATGATTGTATGAATCATGATGTGTAGGTACATGCTAGACCAAGATATACTAATACAGAAATTACAATTTTCAATCATTATGGTAATCTTAAATTATTCTTTATGATTTGAAAGTTTCTTCTAATTTGCATTTTTTTTTTTTTTTTTTTAAGTGCTAGTACTGAATGATTGTGCATGTACTAACAAAGATATAACTACTTAGACATCAGTTTCACTTAATTTTCTTTGAACTATAAACTTTTACTTCATGATTTGCCATTCTTTTCCCCTTTTGGTTGTTCTTATTGTGCATAGAAATCATCAAAGTTGAATATTCTTTTATTTACTATTGACTTCTTTTTCTTTGTGAATCCATGCATGGATAAGTACTACCCTTGTAAATACAACGTTTATAATCTAATACCTTGAATTTGATTTCTGTCCGAAATGCACCCCTCCCTCTCAATTCGTCTCCTATATTGTACCCGTTATCATGTTCATAATTCACTTGCACTCTCTCTATCTCTTCGTCTGTCTCTCTCTCTCTCTATCTCTATCACCTTCATTATTTTCTATTTCCAAGACCTCATTTACTTGCCATAACAATAATGCCATTTTTTAGCGTCCTTCTTTTTTTCTCATTTTACTCCTCTGTCCATCATTCAGGGTCAGTTACAGTTTGCTAAAGAATCTTGCACAGTGTAAAGCCCACTGCACACTTTACGATCCGACTGTGACCCAGTTTTCGAACAATGGCATGAAAGTTAGAAGAAGTAAATTATCTTATTTGAAATTCGGAATAATGATAGGAATACTGAATTCGAAATTTTGGTCAACTGCAAGCCCTGTCATCAGAGTAAAGGCCATCAAAATCGTAGGCGATCGCAAGATTGCTATGATGTCATTACAAAATTGGAATTGAATTGGCTTTTATTCCTACAGGGAGGCTCGCAGTAGCCCGGAATTTGGTTTTAGCATATATCCAACTATTCAGAACTTTGACCATTCAGATTTTACGTTTGAATGTTCACATCAATGCTATAACAAATTCTTCCAAATTCTGATCGCACACGAATCGTATAGTGTGGCAGTAGGCTTAAGACCTAAATTTCTTGCTGTGACAATAGTGCCGTTTCGAGCATCCTTCTATTTCTCCCTCATTTTTATATCGCCTTTCCATTGTTTAGGCTTACATTACAGTTCGCTTATAATCTTACACAGTGGTAACATGGAATACGTGAACATCCGTGTATCATTAATTCATCCAAATTAATGCTGCTACATGTATGAATAGTTGATGATTTTTGTACTGGAACTTACGCAGGGAGAAATGAAGAAAAAGACAAGAAAATGAAGAAAGTATGCAAACATTGGAGGAGCAATAGAAGAAGCAGAAGAATATGTAGAAGGAGAGGAGGATGGGGAAGAGAAAGAAGAAATTTACAGGGCTTTTTAGTAGGCACTAAGGCGTCTTATCTCTATGTCCTTGTGCGAAAGAACACGTCCGGAACGCAAATTGGAAAATGATTGAAAATCAAATTTTCAAACAGTGATCGATAATTTCATGGGCAGTATGTGCGTGTAGACCTTGTAAATTGACACACAGTCTTCTTGTGGCATGAGCTTTGCTAAAATTATTCCAATATGTCAAATAGACATTTGCATTTCTGCATTTTTGTATTTTGCACTCTGGATGCGTTCTTTGGCACAAAGATAAAATGCCTAAGTAATTGATTGTTTTATTTTCAGGAACCACTTGAGGCTTTTTCAGATATCCGCGGCAAAACCCACTAGGAATTTTTGTTTTTTGTCTTGTGCCATTTATGATAAGATGTGCATTAATGCATCAATAATAGTTAATGCTCAACTAAAAGAGTTTTGCCAAAAGTCGTGCGCAAACTGTGTGACAAGTACGCACAACTTTTGGCAAACTCTTTTTAGTTGAGCATTAACTATTATTGATGCATTAATGCACATCTTATCATAAATGGCACAAGACAAAAACAAAATTTCCAGTGGGTTTGCCGCCGGATATCTGAAAAAGCCTCAAGTGGTTCTTGAAAATAAAACAATCACACAGTTTTGCGCTAACTTTTTAAGAATTTGATCAGTCGACACATTTTTGCCGCCAGGAGACAGAAAAAAGGGATTTTTGCATTGTTTGTTTGTTTGTTTTGTGGGGGGTCTCACATATTATTCATTCCAAAACCACGGGGGTTTACGGCAGGGTTTTGTCTCCTCATACCTGGGCCACCGTTTCATGAAAGTTGTCAGCACTGACAAGTTGTCATTCTCTGACAACTTCAGTAAAATCCTTGGTTTTGATTGGCTAAGAAGCACTGGTCAACTGTTACTATGGTAATTGTCAGAGACTGACAGTTTGTCAGTGCTGACAACTTTCATGAAAACGGTGCCCTGGGTAAGCTTTTATAGCACTGACAAAATAAGGGAGTTAACCTTATGTTCAAAATCAGCCAGTGTTCCTCAACCTGTTGTTGCATATCTCTCATATCTGTTTTTGAGTCCTGTTTCTAGATATATTTCACAAGACACTAAAAGATAGTGTAATATACTTGTTACCATCATGGTAATTGAAATACAAATATGTTTATGGCAATGGATTAATTTCTATAAAGAGAATTATACTTTGTATATTTTTGATACACATAAGGTAATTAATTAAATCATTTCATAAGATACTGATTTTTTTGTCTTCTTTTTGTCACTGTTCATGCATATGAGTCTGTGAGGGAGTGTTGCAAGGCAGCAGCTGAGTTCAAATGTAAAACAGGATTTTAAGACGTCTTAAAGAATGACTATGAACAACCAAAGGGAATGCCAAAAGTGGATAAGTCTCCAGACTTTGAATCACAAGGTCCGGTGTTCGAATCCCTGCCGCGGCACTTGCCAAAGGCCCTTGGCAAGGTGTGCATCTACATTTGGAATGGCATGGAATGCACTATTGTTCCAAGTCATCTTAAAGTCATGAGTAACTTTATGCAAAGCTTTGTGAAATGTCCCCTGATTTTACATTATGAATATTGAAAAATGGCATTAAAAATAGAGGACTATTAAAGCTTTCCAACTTGCAAAAAACAGAAACTTTGGAAACCCTATGAAAGGTTTTTGACATCTGATTGATACACCTCGATACAAATGCCAATTTTAACCATGCACACCCTAACGACCAACGAAAGCTTCTTGTGCCTTTTTTGGTTAACCCTGTCAGGAGTATATATTGAGCACAATTGGAACATTAAAGTTTCTGATTATATTTCTTTTATTCTTGGTTTCCCGTTCAATCTTGAGGTAAACTCTGATGAATGCAGGTCGGATCAATTTTAGTACTGTCTATTCTTAATGCCTATTATCCAATTCCACAGTACCACACGTCTGTAGGGTCTTATCTTTATGTGGTTGGGTGAAAGGATCGTCCAAGGAACGCAAAATGAAAATTATGATTTTTCAAACAATGATCGATAATTTCACAGGTAGCATGTATAGAACTTGTAAATTTATACATGTATACGATCTTCTTGTGGCATGTCTTTGTTAAAATTGTATTCCAATATGTCGAGACATTCTAATTTTTGCCTTTTAGTATTTGTGTTCCGGACGTGTTCTCTTCGCAACAACGAATAAAGATAAAACACCGGCCCCTAAACCACAAATTGCACCTAAACTGCATATCGCACCTAAGCTGTAGAAAAAAGATCCGCATGAAATGTCCCAAAATGAACAAGTTAACTTTAAAAATCAAACTGACAGGCATAAATTTTACTGACAAAATCAATTTCTACACAAAAGTCTTTTCTAGAAACTTCTGAGGCCTGCTACAGATTGAATAAACTGTTAAATTTTGACGGATATGACGATGCATCGGATGCAAAGATCGCATCGCATGCATAAAAGCCCAGCGCACACCTTACGATCCGACTGGCTCACGACTGGTCCACGACTGAGGACGTCACAGCTCTGGTCAGTCGTGAGTCGTAGACAGTCAGAGGCCAGTCGGAAGGGCCGTCGGAAGGATTTTTCATATCGAATCTTCACGACTGGATCGGAAGAGAACGCAGGCTAATCCATCTTCCAGCCAATCAGGACAGCAGTATTGATATGACGTTCAGGCATGTAAGAGAGTAAAGAGCGCATGCACAAGTCGCAGACAGAGTAGTCAGATGGGTCTGGAATCGCAAAATGTGTGGTGTCGAGGCTTACGATTGCCCTACGACTCACCTCCTCTCACCCAGTCGTGGACCAGTCGTGAGCCAGTCGGATCGTAAGGTGTGCGCTGGGCTTAAGGCATGTGTGCTGCCAGGGGCATCGTTGTAAACTTTTCTGTACAAGCTTAGGCGGTAATTTGTGGAATAGGTGCAATTTGCGGTTTAAGACCTTAAACATTTTTCAGTTATGTAATTTATATCCACAATGCTAAAGAAATCACCAAGTAAAGGGCATGAATTCCTCTTGCTCTAGTCAAAAGAATTTTTTTAATATACAAGTCAGTCATTATATATATACGTGCTGTTCTCATTAGTACAATATACATGTATGTTACATAACGATCCCTCTACACCTTGAGTCTTTAAATGAGAAGAAAACAAAACTTACATTCACATTATATCACACACACACATCTATAAATAAGAATATGCAGGCTAATAAATGTACTAGTATGCAGTATTAAAACAATTGGATGTTATGACAATACCCCTTTCACGCTGCTTCAAGGTGAATTTTCACCATTGAATTAAAGTTGGTTCCACCAGTGAAAATTCTAATTTCATAGTGGCGAGCTTACTTCGATGGAATTTTGTGTTTCCTGCTTTACAGCGACAACCTTTCACAACAGGGTTTCACTGGGTGAACCACAGCTCGTCATCAGTGTTAAGTAAAGCTGACTGACTCTCTTTCACTCAAAGAGCATCCTTTCTGAAAAATTTTGGGGGTCCGTTGGGGTGAACAAAATTTGAGTTGCCACCGCTACTCATCACCTTTTTATGAAGCAAGATCAAGCATTACCACCATTTGAACAGGAATCATTCTTTAGGATATTAAAAAAGCATTTCAGAGGTACTAATTTT
>CM057163.1:25003189-25106992 GCA_029962745.1 Echinometra lucunter
AAAACTAAAATTCTTTTGATTTATTGTTTGAGTATGACATGGCTCTATCAATTCTGCAAGCATTTTAGGAAGAATTATATCATTCCTGACTTGAAATAAATGATTTTCTTTTTTAAATTATGTACAAAATAAATTGAGAGTTGTATACAATGACATCACAGATGCTGGCAGAGTTGTCAACTCAAGGATATCCATAATAGATTCATAACTCTTGAACAGATTTTTTGATTTTTGTGCTCGAACTTTCACTGTTTACTCTTCTTGGTAATCTGGGTTCCATTCTCCTTTAATGGTAAGTTTTATGCACAGGGCCCTGATATTTCGAAACATAAACATAACACCAAAAATAAGCCCCCCTCACAACACATCGTCATAATATCGTGAGGTAAAAAAATTTTTCCGAGAAAACTAACAGAGAAATAATCCTATGACTGTTTCCTAATTTTGTGAAAATGAAAGATGTTCAGTAGTTCATGGCTGAATGGTTCAATGGAAGACAAAAATTGCCTTTCTCAAAGTCACAGATTGATTGCACATTAGAGGAGCATTCACCTGGGGAGCATTTCATGAAGTGACTTGTCAGTTTATAAACAGTTATAGCTACTGAAATCCTTGCATCTGATTGGCTGAGAGCAATTTGTCACTAAAACTCACAGACATTTCATGAAATGCTCCCCTGGTGGGGATTTTTTAAAACTGCAGTCAACCAAAGGTGTTTTTTCTATTAGCAACACGTCATGGATGAACTTCTGTGAGTTTTGAGAAAGGCAGTTTTTGTTTTCCATTTTAGCCCATGCAGTCGTGATGTCATGGAGATCTTTCATTCCTACACAACACTTAGGAAACATAGGATTTTTTTCAAGTTAGTTTTTCTGGTAACATGTTCTACCTTGTGGTGTTAGAATGATTTTTTAGTGGGGGACTTGTTTTATTTCAAATACGGTTACATTTGAAAGGCATTCCGATCCAGGGGATATTTTTGCTGTGATGTTCTTCCCCCTTAATATGTAAAGAATGAGAAGGCTCCCAAAATTGATTTCTTTGTACCTTTGGTAGCTATCATTCTTCTCTATGAAATAAGTAATGTCTCATTATGCCATTAGGATAGTTGGAAGAGGGAAAGTGAAAGAACAGAAAGGAAATTTATGTCTATTGATGTCAATGGAAATTACCCCATTAGACTCGATGCAATAATTGTCATCAAACTAATTTGGCTTATGCTTACGGCTTGTCAACTGTAACACACCATTATAGCCATGAGATGAATGATGTGCTTGTGGCTAAGTGAGTTTCACTTTCATTCCTGTGGTAATCTAATATATGAATAATGTCCTTATGGTATTCTAGTATTGAAGCAGTATGACATCATACCTATAGATAGAAGGGTATTTTTGTATTGTCCTTTTGTAAGTTACATCCATACCATGTTTTGTAGGTCTCCCCCTCCCCTCTCCCCAGTTTTATGCAAATTTGTATCTATGTTCAACTAATAATAGAAGGGTATTTTTAGATTTTCCTTTTGTAAGTTATATGTAGGCCCTCCCCCCCAGTTTTATACAAATTTGTAGCTATGATGTTGGTTATTAACGAAGGATTAAAAGTGAATTTGTATCCATTTTGGTTATTAGGGTTGAAAGGAAAGGTTGTATGATACCCACCATCACCCCTCCACAAATAATATGGTATTTGCCATGATACTCCTTGTGTTCTTTTCTCATTGGCATGCACTGAACATGTGACTGTGCACAATTTAATAATCACAAAAACGTTGCCACCATCATGTTTTTAACAGGGGTATGAGAATGTAGGATGTGCTGTATGGATACTTATATCGTAATAGCTGGTATCGAGCTACATGTTCTACTGTGTATTTGTCAGGGTTTCACCTAATGTAGACACCACTGAATTCACATTTTATTTTCTTCCTTCTCTCAACTGAGTATTAAGATGTGCTGCCGGGGTGCTTGTCTTGTGGTAACCTGTGTCAGCTACGTTGGTGCTGTTGTTCGTTTCGGTTTGGTAGCGTACAATTGGTCTGCTGAATATTGACGCCATCTAATTTCTCTATTTTTAAAAAGATGTTTTGGGGTATTTTGGAGGTAATACTTTTCAGTCTGCAGGTCCGGCGTTGGTGACGGTCCTCCAACTTGTATATTATCTGGGGTTGCATCATCTGAACAGTCGGCTCTGTACATTGAGCAGACTTCTCAGTCTCGCGAGACCTAGTCCGCTCTGATGCCTCAAGGGGTCAACTGCGCCAGAAGACCTGTAATCAGCTACTATGACATTTGTCAAAGGTTAACCTAACTAGCACCACAGAATTCACATTGTATTTTCTTTCTTTCTCTCAGCTGAGTATAGTTAGGATGTGCTGTCTGGAGTTCTTATCATTTGTAAAAGCAGGTACATGTATCACCTACTGCTTGTACTACATGTATGTTATTATCACAGGTGTTCCGAACGTAACACTATTGATTTACATTGTATTTTCTTTCTTTCTCTCTGCTATGTTTGGTTATGCTGAGTCGATGAGTGGGTGCTTATCTCAGTTATTACTATGATATTAGTATATCATAGTGATATTGTCAGAGGTTCACCTATGATATGTCAGAGGTTCACCTAACATATCAACACTGAATTCACATTGTATTTTCTTTCTTTCTCTCTTCTCTCAGCTGAGTATGTTGGGATGTGCTGTCTGGGTTGCTTCTTTCGTAAAGCTGGTATCAGCTACTTTTATGATTTTGTCAAAGGTTCACCTAACATAGCTACACTGAATTCACATTCATTTGTATTTTCTTTCTTTCTCTCAGTTGATTATGTTAGGATGTGCTGTCTAGGTGCTAATCTCGTAAAAGCCAGTATCAGCTACTACTGTGATATTGTCAGAGGTTCACCTAATGTAGCATCCACTAAATTTGCATTGTATTTTCTTTCTTTCTTTCAGCTGAGTATGTTAGGATGTGCCGTCTGGGGTGCTTATCTCGTGATAGCTGGTATCAGCTACTACTCTGGAGGTGTTCTTCATTACATTGTGCTCAATATCATCCATAGGTCTTACATACCTGGATACAGTGAGGCCTATGTTATCGTGCCGATGAACCCAGTGGGTAGGTTGAATGATGAATCCTGAATGCCTATGGTAAATCTGAAGGGGGGGGGGATACTTGCCTGATTTGGTTTATGGGATGTGCCGCTCTAAGGGGTCGCTTTTTTTGCAAGAAATCCCTAAACATGGGGTATGATTTTGTGCCAGAAAATGCCTAAACATGCCCCCAAATTTGACAAACCTTAAAATGGGTCACTTTTTGAATGAAAGTCCCTAATAATAAGTGGCCTTTTCTGTCATAATGGCCATTAGAAATGGACAGGTATGGAGAAAAGAAACTGATTGAATGTAGTCTCACATTGTCCATTTTTCATAAAAAGATATGTGTGTAAGATCAGGTGATGTTCCATTCATGATTTATGATGAATATTAGTGTAACTATCTGAAAGCAATGCAAAAGAATGGTTCCACCCTGCCCTATGCTACATGTATGACCCCTTCACGCTGACTGCTCGCCGAATAACATTCATAGCGCTCCACTGGTCTTACACGTATGCAGGCACTGTGTGATTCACGTCGTCACTGTTGACTTTCTGTCGCAGGGACTGAAAACTAAGTTTCGACAGTTTGACTGTAAAATTCACCAACTTAAATGAGTTTTTATGTCCTTCACATTATAATGTGAATGACCTTATATTATACATTGATATTGCCCCATTTATATTATTGCATTCCTATTTGGGCATGCTCTAGTGTTCAAAATACAAATAGACTTTTACTCCTACAAAAGAAGATTATAAGAATTGTGTTTCATAGCCAATACCTTGCCCATACTATGCCTCTTTTCTACAATCTGAAAACTTTGAGAATATCTGACATATATGAGTATCATTGTGCAATATTTATGTTTTTATGTTTTACTAAACTCTTACCAAGTGGTATATTAAACTATTTTGAACTTAATAAAAACATTCACAGGCATCAGACTAGGTATTCAAATAATTTTCATATTCCAGGGGTGAGAACATCAGTTTGCCAAAATACAATCACTGAATAGCTTTAAAAGAAAAATGAAATTGTACTTATTACAACAGTACTCAAATGTGCAATAGTTTACTTTTGAT
This sequence comes from Echinometra lucunter, assembly GCA_029962745.1. Taxonomy (NCBI): domain Eukaryota; kingdom Metazoa; phylum Echinodermata; class Echinoidea; order Camarodonta; family Echinometridae; genus Echinometra; species Echinometra lucunter. Next base: position 25,007,363 of record CM057163.1, read on the forward strand.
ATGTGCGTGTGCGTGTGTGTGTGTGTGTGTGTTGTGAGGGGACGTGTGTGTATATGTGTGTTTGGGGAGGGAGGGGGGTGGTTGTAGATCAGGGCAATAAGCATGAATATGATGTGTGCACCTCTGCATTTTTACGCACTGAATTCTCTCCTGTTTCCCCCTCTCTCTGCCATCAATAATTTTGTTTTGAATAATGTACCTTTTCACAATTTTTAATTCAGATACTGGAGATAGACTTTTATATAAGGTTCTGCCTTTCTGTCTTCTCCAAATACTTTCATTATTGTACCTTTACATGTCTAATCTTTATTGTCACCTTGTTTATTCTCTTGTAGATTGTCATTTATTTATGCAGTATTTTGATATTTGTATCTGTTTGTCTTTCTAAGTTTCCTTTTTTTAATGAAAGTATTGAATAAATGAACTTGAACTTGAACTTGAATAATAGTTTTAGGATACCATCTTTCTTATTATCTGACAATGAATTCAGATAGTGAAAGATACTTTTAAGGATAATTTAAATTTCCCCAAACTGTATATTATATTTAAATGTTGAATACCAGGCCTTAATATTTCTCTGAATTCGCTCTCTTGTACCAACAGATACTTCCTTATTGGTGTGTGGTTGTCATGATCGTCGCTGGAGTCCTTGTTCAGCGTCGTCTCACCAGAGGGCGCCGCGACTTCCCTCTCTGCGGTTACAAGGAGAACCTTCTCAAACGCAACCACGAGAACGCCATGAGGAACCGTACACGCTTCGAGGATCGGGATCGTCAGCGGTCAGCAACGCATTTTGGAAGATCCGACAGCCCACGTGAATGCTAGTGAAGTGAACGACGACGACAGAGCTCCGCTTGTCGTGGATTAGTATGGGAATGGGTTCTTATGCTTAAAAGGAACCAAAACCCTGGGGGAAAATTAATTTTAGTGAAAAGAGAGGATAGGAAAAGGAATTTATAAAAAGTTCCATCAAAATCGGTTATGAAATGAGAAAGTTATGAAAGTTTGAAAAGTCTTTATTTACTTTCTAGCGATCCTCAATTGCAGTGCAGCTTCATAATGGCAAGTTTTTGTGGACAACTCGTAGCATGTTTTGTATACAAAATTTCATATTTTCTCCATTATCTCTAAAGATGCTGCTTATCTCTTTGTGAACTCAACATATGTTGTGTCAAATACATTTTCCCATGATATATCTTGAGCTAAGAAGGAGATAGGCTGTACCTTGAGAGATAATGGAGAACATATGAAATTTTGTGTACAAAACATGGTCAGAGTTGTCCATAAAAACCTGTCATTTTGAAGCCACAGTGGCAATTTGAGGATAGCCATAGAAAGTAAGTTGAGACTTTTCATACTTTCGTAACAATCATTTTGTAACTGATTTTAATAGAACTTTTTTAAATTGCTCCTCTTTATTAGGGTTTTGGTTTCCTTTGATATCTAACTTTAGTCTTTATGAGGTCAAGAGCCCAGTCTAGGAAAGTAAATTATGAATACTGAATAAATCACCTCACTTCCTCAAATTGGCCACATATGTCAATTTCTTTTTCTTATACCTTACATTCTCGGGAGGTAAACTGTATATAATGCAGCACAAAAAAAATTGCCAGTTCATTTGGGAATATAGTAATTTGTATTTGACTCCTGAAACATTTTGGCATTTAACCGCACAATTTCAATTGAAACCTTGGTTACTACCCAGCGTTTGTAAATGCAATGTTTCAAGATATCTTTATTTGGACTGAAGGCGCTTTCAAATATGAGGCGACTTTGTGGCGCCACTTTGTGTGCACACATTTTTTGTGTACAGATCTATGGGGTATAGGGCGACAAAAAAATGTCGCCAAGGCAGGACACATTTTTGTTTGCTGCCTGGCTACAAAAAAATGCGCACCAATCAAATTCCTAAAAAGTTAGCTCAAAAATTGTTGCCATGAAATCGTTTACGCAAGTTTTGACAAAATGCTCTTATAGTTGAGAGTTGACGTGTAAATGCGCGTTCATTAGCATAAGTGGCGACACAAAGTCGCATCATATCTTACACAAAAAGTGTTTACACACAAAGTGGCACAACGTCGCCTCATGTCTGAAAGCGCCTTAATTTTGCAAATGTGTTGCAATTTGCATTCCGTACTAATCCGCAATCACTATCATTCACAATTATATATCATGTGTAGGCCTAAATGTATATGTAAATGTATGTTTCTATGGTTAATTATCTGCAGGTAAAGTGATCACAAGCTTGTCTCAATTGATGAACAGTACATAGTACTCCTGTACATAAGAAAAACAACTCTTGTTCTGGAGCTTAGCCAAAAGTAGTGGCACAAAAAGAAATGTGCTGCACCAATGTCCTTTGGCAAGATGTTAATCTATATTTTGCCACACTTGACCTAGGTACAGTAAGTGGGTACCTCTTAAAAGGGGTACCCAATGCTGAAACAATGTTAGTTCATTTAAAAGAGTATGATTTCATCAGCAGAAAATCATCTGCCTAAATTTTATGTAAAAGTCATGTTGCCAAGGAAACCCCCAAGTTTGGTAAGATTTCAGGATATTTTTGACCCCTCAGCTGTGTCCCAGTTTCTGCTGGGTACCCACAATGACGTCAGAATGACATCAAAGTGGTCACCTTGTCGCGCAATTCTAGCAAAATGCGCGCAAGGTATGATACATATTGTACAGTCTACTGCGCAGCACAACTGCAATGCACGAAGCTGAGTAACTACTTTTACATCATACCTCATACTCAACTCTTGACTTTTTATGAGAAAATTAGCCAAAATGCATTGATTTCAATTGAAAATCATCAAATTTTTAATGTTATTCTTCTTAGAATTCTATTCTCGATCATATATCAAAAAAAAATTTACCATTGTGTAATCACTTTAAGATTTATCCTTGTGTGCACTGAGTGCTACGATTGATGGAGCTAAACTGGGGTAATAATAGGCACGACCCTCGGGAAGTGTATAGAGACATCATATCATAATGTGATATGGTGTATAGAAGAATGGAATATTATTATTATTATCATTATTATTATCATCATTATTATTATTATTGTCATCATTATTATTATTATCATTATTATCATTATTATTACTTATTATTATTATTATTATCATTAATGATTTTTATTTTCATTATTATTGTTATTATTTTTATTATTATTTATTATGCTAAGCTGCATATATCTTAAAGGTTTCTACGTGCACTCAATACGCATATTAGTGCCTTAACTACTTATGAATTCAAATAATGAAAGCTGTATGTCAATGAAAATACTTGCTTTGACAAGTTATATCTGATAATATGCATCAAGTGTCAACTCTATAATATGCTTCACCGAATTGAGATGTTTGATATTTTTTCCTAGATGTATGTGTATGATTGTATGAATCATGATGTGTAGGTACATGCTAGACCAAGATATACTAATACAGAAATTACAATTTTCAATCATTATGGTAATCTTAAATTATTCTTTATGATTTAAAACTCTCTTCTAATTTGCATTTTGTTGTTGTTTTTTTTAAAGTGCTAGTAACCTATAAAGGATACTGAATTATTGTACATGTACTAACAAAGATATAACTACTTAGACATCAGTTTCACTTAATTTTCTTTGAACTATAAACTTTTACTTCATGATTTGCAATTCTTTTCCCCTTTTGTGTTGTTCTTATTGTGCAATAGAAATCATCAAAGTTGAATATTCTTTTATTTACTATTGACTTCTTTTTCTTTGTGAATCCATGCATGGATAAGTACTACCTTGTAAATACATGTTTATAAACTAATACCTTGAATTTGATTTCAATCCAAAATGCACCCCTCCCTCTCAATTCGTCTCCTATATTGTACCCGTTATCATGTTCATAATTCACTTGCACTCTCTCTATCTCTTTCTGTCTGTCTCTGTCTCTCTCTCTCTATCTCTATCACTTTCATTATTTTATATTTCCAAGACCTCATTTTCTTGCCATAACAATAATGCCATTTTTTTAGCATCCTTCTTTTTTTTTCTCATTTTCACTCCTCTGTCCATCATTTAGGGTCACGTTACAGTTTGCTAAAGAATCTTGCACAGTGTAAAGCCCACCGCACACTGTACAATCCGACTGCGACCCAGTTTGCGAACAAATGGCATGAAAGTTTGAAGAAGTAAAATTATCTTATTTGAAATTCGGAATAACGATAAGAATACTGAATTTAAAATTTTGGTCAACTGCGAGCCTTATAAAGGCCAAATCGGCATCAAATCGTAGGCGATCGAAAGATTGCTATGATGTCATTACAACTTGGAATTGAATTGGCTTTTATTCCTACAGGGAGGCTCGCAGTAGCCCGGACTTTGGTTTTAGCATTTATACAACTATTCAGAACTTTGACCATTCAGATTTTACGTTTGAATGTTCACATCAAATGCTATAACAAATTCTTCCAAAATCTGATTGCACACGAATCGTATAGTGTGCAGTCGGCTTAAGACCTAAATTTCTTGCCGTGACAATAGTGCTGTTTCAAGCATCCTTCTATTTCTCCCTCATTTTTAATCGCCTTTCCATTGGTTAGGGTTACATTACAGTTCGCTTATAATCTTACACAGTGTAACATGGAATACGTGAACATCCGTGTATCATTAATTCATCCAAATTAATGCTGCTACATGTATGAATAGTTGATGATTTTTGTACTGGAACTTACGCAGGGAGAAATGAAGAAAAAGACAAGAAAATGAAGAAAGTATGCAAACATTGGAGGAGCAATAGAAGAAGCAGAAGAATATGTAGAAGGAGAGGAGGATGGGGAAGAGAAAGAAGAAATTTACAGGGCTTTTTAGTAGGCACTAAGGCGTCTTATCTCTATGTCCTTGTGCGAAAGAACACGTCCGGAACGCAAATTGGAAAATGATTGAAAATCAAATTTTTCAAACAGTGATCGATAATTTCATGGGCAGTATGTGCGTGTAGACCTTGTAAATTGACACACAGTCTTCTTGTGGCATGAGCTTTGCTAAAATTCTATTCCAATATGTCAAAATAGACATTTGCATTTCTGCATTTTTGTATTTTGCACTCTGGACGCGTTCTTTGGCACAAAGATAAAATGCCTAAGTAATTGATTGTTTTATTTTCAGGAACCACTTGAGGCTTTTTCAGATATCCGGCGGCAAAACCCACTGGGAATTTTTGTTTTTGTCTTGTGCCATTTATGATAAGATGTGCATTAATGCATCAATAATAGTTAATGCTCAACTAAAAAGAGTTTTGCCAAAAGTTGTGCGTACTTGTCACACAGTTTGCGCACAACTTTTGGCAAAACTCTTTTTAGTTGAGCATTAACTATTATTGATGCATTAATGCACATCTTATCATAAATGGCACAAGACAAAAACAGAAATTCCCAGTGGGTTTTGCCGCCGGATATCTGAAAAAGCCTCAAGTGGTTCTTGAAAATAAAACAATCACACAGTTTGCGCTAACTTTTTAAGAATTTGATCAGTCGACACATTTTTGCCGCCAGGAGACAGAAAAAAGGGATTTTTGCATTGTTTTTTTGTTTGTTTTGTGGGGGGTCTCACATATTATTCATTCCAAAAACCACAGGGGTTTACGGCAGAGTTTTGTCTCCTCATACCTGGGCACCGTTTCATGAAAATTGTCAGCACTGACAAGTTGTCATTCTCTGACAACTTCAGTAAAATCCGTGGTTTTGATTGGCTGAGAAGCACTGGTCACTGACTGTTACTATGGTAATTGTCAGAGACTGACAGTTTGTCAGTGCTGACAACTTTCATGAAACGGTGCCCTGGGTAAGCTTTTATAGCACTTGACAAAATAAGGGAGTTAACCTTATGTTCAAAATCAGCCAGTGTTCCTCAACCTGTTGTTGCATATCTCTCATTATCTGTTTTTTGAGTCCTGTTTCTAGATATATTTCACAAGACACTAAAAGATAGTGTAATATACTTGTTTACCATCACGGTAATTGAAATACAAATATGTTTATGGCAAATGGATTAATTTTCTATAAAGAGAATTATACTTTTGTATATTTTGATACACATAAGGTAATTAAATCATTTCATAAGATACTGATTTTTTTGTCTTCTTTTTGTCACTGTTTCATGCATATGAGTCTATGAAGGAGTGTTGCAAGGCAGCAGCTGAGTTCAAATGTAAAACAGGATTTTAAGAACGTCTTAAAGAATGACTATGAACAACCAAATGGAATGCCATAAGTGGATAAGTCTCCGGACTTTGAATCATAAGGTCCGGGGTTCAAATCCCTGCCGCAGTACTTGCCAAAGGCCTTTGGCAAGATATGAATCTACATTTTGGAATGGAATGGAATGCACAATTCTTCAAATCATTCTTAAAGTCATGCGTAACTTTATGCAAAACTTTGTGAAATGTCCCCTGGTTATACATTATGAAATTGAAAAATGGCATTAAAAACAGACATATATTAAAGCTTTCCAACTTGCATAAATCAGAAACTTTGGAAACCCTATGAAAGGTTTTTGACATCTGATTGATACACATCGATACAAATGCAATTTTACACACGCACACCTAATGACCAACGAAAGCTTCTTGTGCCTTTTTGGTTAACCCTGTCAGTGAGTATATCTTGAGCACAATTAGAACATGAAAGTTTCTGATTATATTCTTTTATTTTGGTTTCCTGTTCAATCTTGAGGTAAACTCTGATGAATGCAGGTCGGATCAATTTTAGTACCGTCTATTCTTAATGCTATTTTCCAATTCCACAGTACCACACGTCTGTTAGGCGTCTTTATGCGTTTGGGTGAAAGGATGCGTCCAAAATGGAAAAGTATTGAAAATTAAATTTTTCAAACAGTGATCGATAATTTCACAGGTAGCATGTATAGAACTTGTAAATTTATACATGTATACGATCTTCTTGTGGCATGTCTTTGTTAAAATTGTATTCCAATATGTCGAGACATTCTAATTTTTGCCTTTTAGTATTTTGTGTTCCGGACGTGTTCTTTCGCACAACGAAATAAAGATAAAACACCGGCCCTAAACCACAAATTGCACCTAAACTGCATATCGCCACCTAAGCTTGTAGAAAAAAAGATCCGCATGAAATGTCCCAAACATGAAAAGTTAACTTTAAAAATCAAACTGACAGGCATAAATTTTACTGACAAAATCAATTTCTACACAAAAGTCTTTTCTAGAAACTTCTGAGGCCTGCTACAGATTGAATAAACTGTTAAATGACGATGCATCGGATGCAAAGCATCGCATCGCATGCATAAAGCCCAGCGCACACCTTACGATCCGACTGGCTCACGACTGGTCCACGACTGAGTGAGAGATGTGACGTCACAGCTCTGGTCAGTCGTGAGTCGTAGACCAGTCAGAGGCCAGTCGGAAGGGCAGTCGGAAGGATTTGTCATATCGAATCTTCACGACTGGATCGGAAGAGAACGTAGGCTCAATCCATCTTCCAGCCAATCAGACAGCAGTATTGATATGACGTCAGGCATGTAAGAGAGTAAAGAGCGCATGCACAAGTCGCAGACAGAGTAGTCAGATGGGTCTGGAATCGCAAAATGTGTGGTGTCGAGGCTTACGATTGCCCTACGACTCACCTCCTCTCACCCAGTCGTGGACCAGTCGTGAGCCAGTCGGATCGTAAGGTGTGCGCTGGGCTTAAGGCATGTGTGCTGCCAGGGGCATCGTTGTAAACTTTTCTGTACAAGCTTAGGCGGTAATTTGTGGAATAGGTGCAATTTGCGGTTTAAGACCTTAAACATTTTTCAGTTATGTAATTTATATCCACAATGCTAAAGAAATCACCAAGTAAAGGGCATGAATTCCTCTTGCTCTAGTCAAAAGAATTTTTTTTTAATATACAAGTCATTATTATATATACGTGCTGTTCTCATTAGTACAATTATACATGTATGTTACATAACGATCCCTCTACACCTTGAGTCTTTAAATGAGAAGAAAACAAAACTTACATTCACATTATATCACACACACACATCTATAAATAAGAATTATGCGGCTACATTTTAATATGTACTAGTATGCAGTAAAAAATGATGTTATGACAATACCCCTTTCACGCTGCTTTCAAAGGTGAATTTCACTATTGAATTAAACGGTGGTTCACCAGTGAAAATTCTAATTTCATATTGGTGAGTGTACTTCGATGAATTTGTGTTTCCTGCTATTACAGCGACAACCTTTCACAACAGGGTTTCACTGGTGAACCACAGCTAGTTCATCGGTGTTAGTAAAGCTGCCTGACCTCTTTTCCTCAAAGAGCATCCTTTCTGAAAAATTTTGGGGGTCCGTTGGGGTGAACAAAATTTGAGTTGCCACCGCTACTCATCACCTTTTTATGAAGCAAGATCAAGCATTACCACCATTTGAACAGGAATCATTCTTTAGGATATTAAAAAGCATTTCAGAGGTACTAATTTTCTCCACTCCTTCAAGTTTTTGCTAATTTTTTCCTGCTCAATACTCATGTTACTCACGATCATTTTGTTTACCAGTTCTATAAACAGGCTGGCTCTAATATTTCTCTTTCGTTCCAAAAACTGATATCAAACTACCGCTCAGATCTTTCTACAGGGAACTCTATCAATCTACAAGAATATAAAGTTTACATATAAATCTACATGTACTAAGAGACAAAATCCCTGGGATATAAAATCCTAATTCAAAATAATACGACTGGTGACTCTTCTTATCCCCCCTTGTAATACAAATAGCAATATAAAATGAAAAAATCAATGAAATAAGAATTAAATGATGTGTATCATCTCTTCACATAGGGCAAAAATAAAAATGGTCCTGTATCACATTAACATAAATGTGGAGGATCAACATATTCCTTTCCATCAGTCAGCTGACACTGTCTTGCTGATACAGTATGCGCAGTTTTTCTTTCTCCAAAGTGTAACTCCCATCACAATGCACAGGAATTGGTTTGGTAATCTCCACTGCCAATGCAGTTCACAGGATCTTTTCAAGGGGACATTATTCTCATCCATAACTCTTGACGGACAGACTGCCCACAATATTGGTCTTGTGAATCCCAAGATAACATCTTTCAAAAGTTCTGTGATACCAACAATGTCCGTTTCATGAGCTGTGACCAGTCTCTTCGTCCAAAACAGGTCACAGGATCATTTCATTGGTACGCCGTTCTTATCCATATGAATAACAGATGTGTCTTTATCGCTGTCACTTTCACTCGTCTCATTATCCTTCTCCCCATCATCCTTCCCCTTCTCCCTCTCCCCACAGTCCACGCTACCCTCGCTGCTATACGCCGGTAGATGCCTGGCTTGGGTTGATCTGGAGATGTGGAGCAGTTCTCGAAGGCCACGGTTCTCAATCTGAAGTCGTGCCAGGGTTTCCTCCACATCGTAAGAGCTCTGCTCGTCGACATCGATGGCCCGCTGCATGACAGCAGCCATCTCGATGATCTTCTCGATGGAGGCGGCAGCTGGGTCCTGGCAATCATAGAAAATTAAAAGAAAGAAAATAATCTTCAGATACAAAAAGGAATTTGGCATTTTAGATCTCTTTTTGTAGGTGACTATGATTGGGACTTTCTTGTGGTGAATGACAATGTCTCTGTTGCGATTTGTGTGTTGTGGCAAAAGAGCTCGCTGGCCATCTTGCGGCAAGAAAGTATACATTGTACATTTGTTTACAATATGACGGCCTCCGGCCACCATACAATGTTGTAGACACAAATAAATTCGAGCAAGAAATCCTGCACATTAATCTTACTTCCATAGTTTCATTTCATAGATTTAAGGTTTTAAACCCCAATATTGTGTGAAAGCTTTAACAGAAATAAAAAAATTTAGATCTTAACCCGATCAAATTTCAGTCTTTTGACATGTAATTTTTTAATGTATTTCATCAGTGCACTGGTACCCGACAGCAGCGGTCAAGCACCAGTGCACCGACTGAACCAGCTCAGACCTAGTATAAAGATGTTCAGAAGGATAAATAAACAGCCAGGAATATAATGGTTTTGCAATATAGGATGTTATTATCAAGAAGTCTACATGTATCACGGAATTCTGCCATTTCCAAAACCAACCTGGGTATGCTTTTGACTAACACTACAGTCTATAGGGTAAAAATGGTCTGGCGTTTCCGGTCAACTGTATATTTTAACTTTTGGCGAAGCACATGATGATGCTTTTGAAGTACATTTTTTCAGGGCTTCATATTTACACAACATTAAATACACTGATAGCATGTAAGAGTTACTCAATGGGTTTAAAATATCTATGTGGATTTATTTTGCTTATCCTGTGTGACTACTATATAAGATTTGACCTATCAGATTTAACCCCCACCAGAAGCCTACCTAGTTATGCAGTGGCTTTAATTAGTAAGGCAATATGGTCTTGGACAACTTTACCTGCTCAAACTCCAGAATCTTCTGATTGGCTATCATATTATCCCTCTCGGCCTGGTTAGCGTTGACCAGCCGAGAGACCTGGTCCCGATAGCTACTCATGATCAGATCCAGGGCCGACTGATGCTCCTCGAGTGCTACTCTCAGCTCCTGGTTCTCTCTCTGAAGATCTCGGATCTGACGATTCTCCTGCTGAATCCCCAGGATCAGGGCTGACCTTGGTCGGTGGTGAGCAATGTTGTTCATCTCTTCGATCTCTTCCTGGTACTGTTAAGAAGACAAACAATGGTTTCATGTTAATCATTCAATTATCACAATTCACCATGCATGCGTGCACCACCAACGTCCCTACCATGAGAGGCCTATTTTCCCACTCCTGGGTCAACAACTTTTTCCAAGATAGCAGAGGCCGTGAGCGAGAGTTGAGCAATTGAAGAAATCTTTAACTGACCAAGGGATCCCAAGCACAGGGAAGAAGAAGGATGAGTTAATAGAACTAGGAGTGAGAGCCCACAGAAAATATGAAGTGGTAGAAGTCTGGAATCACTTAAAACAGGAGCAGAAAAGGTGACTAGTGCAAAGTGTTGATGGTGCTGTTGTTGACCCATCTACCAGAATTAACGCGCTAGAATGAATGTCGCAACTGAACGGAATGAGGGTGCAAGAATTGCGAATTGCGAGAATTATCATTATCATCACCATCTTCATCATCCCAATCGATATCACTATCAATATTTGACCTTGCAATCTCTTATGAAAATAGGAGACGAAGATTATGCTGTTCTTGTGCATTTTGGATATATACACCTGACCCCTTGCTTATTGCATTCAAAGAATAAATCCTGCCAGATAATACCACATGGCAAATGTTGATTAATGTTTTGCAAAAGGATGTTAGTGCCATGGCAGGGATTCTAACCCCATACAGAGACTTATCCACTTTATCACAATTAGGAAAAATTGGGAAATGCTCACAGTATTATAGAAATATCATGTACTTTGTGTAAATTTGCAAACAAGTTATGGCATCACAGATGACTCTTGGATGAACAAAACATTACCCTGAAAGCTATAAACCAGAAATTATTCTTCCAAAATAGAAATCACTGGCATAGAGTGAAGAAATAGTTTTTTTGTTCTATTTGAATGCTGAGACTTCTATGCAGCTATTTTCATATCATTTACTTTACGTCTTTACCTCAGCTATTCTGCAGCTTGACAGACCTGTATTTCCTAAGGCTGTTACGAATAACTTATGAAAAACTTGAATATGGCAAGCCAAATGGGACTCTAAGTCATCATAAATCGCATCGGCTAAAGATGAAATATGCAGACTTACATGTACATTAACATTACTATTGTTTAAAAACATTTTTATTGGGAAGTATATTTTTTGCCACAATTCAATTGAGATTATGGGAAATGCAGTCACACTTTGTTAAAACACTTCATATTCAAGCTGTTCATAAAGTCATGCATAACTTTACAAACAGCTTATTGAAACATCCATCATCCGATGTTCCCCGAGTATTGTGTACAATGGGGGGGGGGGGGGGGGGGAGCTTTGCTTACCTCTTTCATGACTTCAATTTTCTTGTTCAGTGTTGTGGTTTCCTGGATGAGATGGTCAGCTGCACTGTCATGTTCCTTTAATCTCTCCACCAGACGTCTGGCATCTGAGAGTACCTGATCAATAGACAAGGTCATCTTGCTTTGTTGGGTGACACTGGAATATCATCTGATGTGAAGGGACACTGCGGAGTAATGCAAAAAACTATCATGTCAGTTATGTGCACCACTATCAGAAAGGGAGTGAGGTTAGGAAAACATATGTAATCATTCATTAAATCTTCAGCGGTATACTTCATCTCAACCACCAAAACCATCATCTAGCCACCAGCATGCCAGTCCAACAATTACCGAGCAGATCATTAACCTGGAGACACCAATACCCAGTGTATGCCGCGGAGACTACTAGGGTGTAAACTAGACGCACAACAGAAGACAACAACGACAACAAACATTTGTTTGTTTACTAGTAAACAATATTCAAACAATATTCAAAACAATAACGGTGGTAACATTCATGTATACATGTATCGGTCATGGCCCAATCATCGGCCACTGCACCAGGTATCGCAAGGGCGTGTAACCATCGTCGATTTATTAACCTTACATATTTTTCTTCTGCTTCTTCTAAATTATGCTTTTAAGATTATAAAGAAAATGCTTAACAAAGCCCCGAGGCCCAACTCATTCAAAGATAACATGCCAGGAGAGAAGTGGTATCGCCATTTCATGAGGTGTCATCCGGACCTCTCATAGCGCACGACCCAGCAGCTTGGTGACAAGAAGGCAGTCCTAACTAACGACAAAATTAACAAACAAAAATTAATGGTTTAGAGGAGTATCTAGAAGACAGCCACAGTCTGTCTATCTTACAGCAACCAGAACGTATGTTCCACTGCAACGAGTCTGGTTTCACACTAAGTGGGAAAGTAAAGAAGGTACTCTTGGAGAAGGGAACAGACAGCATATTCAGTACAAGTGATAAGACAGAGAGGACGCTCCCATGCATCATCATAATAACCACTGTTAATTTATAAACCTCACACATTGTTCTTCTGCTTCTTCTAAATTTTGCTTTTCAGATTATAAAGAAAATGCTAGACAAAAACCCAAGGTCCAATCCCTTCAAAGACAACATGCCTGAAGAGAAGTGGTATCGCAATTTCATGGGGCATCATTCGGACCTCTCGCCCCAATAGCGTGGTGGCGAGAGGACAGTCCTAACCCAGGACAAAATTAACAAACAAAAATCAATGGTTTAGAGGAGTATCTAGAAGAAAGCCACAGCCTTTCTATCTTACAGCAACAAGAACGTAAGTTCAACTGCGACAAGTCTGGTTTCCCACTACATGTAAGTGGGAAAGTAGAAAAATTACTCGCGAAGAAGGTAACGAAGTCAGTGAGCATATATTCAATACAAATGATAATGTTAGAGAAAGACCGTAGGCCCAATCCCTTCAAAAACAACATGCCTGGAGATAAGTGGTATCGCCATTTCACGGGGCGTCATCCGGACCTCTCGAAGCGCACGCCCCAGCAGCTTGGTGGCGAGAGGACAGTCCTAACCAAGGACAAAATTATTAAACAAAAAGCCACAGTTTCTCTATCTTACAGCACAAGAACGTAAGTTCAACTGCGACAAGTCTGGTTTCTCACTAAGTGGAAAAGTAACAAAGGTACTTGCAGAGAAGGGACCGCAGACAGTGAGTGAGCATATTCAATACAAGTGATAAGACACAGATCATGCTTCTGTGCATCATCTGCGCCGCCAGGGTTTTCCTACCACCAACCATTGTCTTTGCAGGTGAAAAGTTCCGCGAAAATCCACTAACAGGAGGACGGAAAGGCGCATACCTTGGCCATTCAAAGAACGGCTGAATGGACTCTCTTTTTGTGCCATGCATCAAGAGCCAAGGTGTGCAGAGGCCTGTCCTCAGGTGGATGAGCATTTGAGTCATATTTCACATTTGGAGTTGCAGAGTTGTGCTTTGAAGAACAAGTGATCCTATACTGCTTCCCAGCCCATACCAGCCACATTCTTCAGCCATGTGACCTCTCTGTGTTCTGTCCCTTCAATGTGATATGGGGTGATGCCCAGAAGCAATACATGTACATGAAAGATCATCTGGGAGAGTTTGTACAAAAGTTTACCTTCGCCACAGCATTCAAATTGACTTGGGAGGAAGTCAGCACGAAGCCACATCTTGCACAAAATAGGTTTCGAGCTACGGGGCTTTATGCCTACACAAAATCCTACAACAAGGAAAAAATTGGGCCCGCAGTTCTCTTGGATGAGTCTAAGACTAAGGAATAGATCAATGGGCCAACCAATCCACCCCTAGTTCCAGACGGTCATGATGGTGGTGTTGAACCCACAATACCCAAGTACAAGAGGCTCAACTTCGTACCAACATGCCTAGTGGCGATGGTTCACAAGACAGGCATACTCCAAGTGGCTCAAATGCTGATGGAAGACAAGGAGATTGCAATGCTAGTTCTGCCTCAATACAATACAATACAATATTGGCATTCATATAGCGCTCTCACAATGACTGAACATGTATCACAGCGCTTAAGATGAATTCATATCGCTAGCCCTGCAGGAGCGACAAACCTTTCCAAAAATAAAGAAGAATCAAAGAGGAAAATGACAGCGGAACAGATTCCAAAATGCATAAGCAGCAAGGCATTCATCGAGTACAAGAGGAATCAGTTGTGCAAGAAAGAAGAAACAGGAGGAATCAAAGACTGATAGAAACATATGCCCAGAATGCAAAGGGGCTTATCAGAATGATTCATCTAATTGGATCGGTGCAATCATTGCCCCAGATGGTTTCACATTGTTTGTACCCTGTTGGATGGACTTGAAGATGAAGAGATGGAGAAACAGACTTCAGATGTCCATTCTGTAAGGAGTTTCCTCATCTCCTCATCTGAGTTCTTACTCTACAGATTGGCAAACTTCTATCCAGGGTATTAAAGTTTCTCTAAGCAACTTGTGAAACTGGTCATGGAAAGAGTGAACAGAATATCACAATGATAATTTTTGTGAATATGAAAATGAAATTTACTTATTTGTAATTATTGTTATCCGAAATGTTTTATTCACTGATAAACTCTTTGTTATGCAATTTAACCAATATATTTTATGTTTATGCAGAATAGGAATTTGAAATGTGAAAAAGCATCACTGTGAACTTTGTTTATCTTTTATTTAAGAAAATGAAAATGTAATATCCAGTAATATTTAAGTTGTGCAATTAAAAAGTGAAAAGCAGCAAAGTGAACTTTGTTTATATTTTTATTCATGAAAATGTAATATCCAGTAATATTTAACTTGTGCATGTGAGAAGTGAAAAGTAACACCATGAACTTAGATGGCAGGGGTGGACAAATCACAGGCGCAAAAGTTGCTATCATATATTCTTTTTTTTTAAATAATTCTTCCCTGCATTTTCAATCACAAGTATTATATGGGCTTATGTATGTACACTGTATATATGCACCATAATTTCATAATAATATTTTCCAAAAATTATAAGGCACTTCAGAAACATAAATGTAGCAACAATGCTTAAGCATGAAGCTTGGAACACATTGACCTCCTCAACCATAGACATTCAAATAACAGACACCTTCAAAAGAGCAGTTCTTCAAGCCTTCCAAAAGCAAAGGCTTAAAAAGCATCAACTAGATTGTATTTCTTCGAATTCTCTCTCCGCACCACCGTCAGTGCACACCCCTGCTTGGTTGGCCACTTGACCCTGTACTGGGGCGTTGGGCAGTATTCAAGAAGAAGTGATCTAATCACAGGTAGTCTACGTTTCTACTCTATTTTTCTTCCTTTTTTTATTTTGGGTGGCTGTATTTTGGCGCGGTACTGACTGCACCATGATCCATGTCGCAAAAGGAAGTCTGCTAAATCATCAAACCTGATTTTGATTAATTATATATGCAATTTGCTGTAGTGATTTGAGCAAATTGGAAAGGGTCAGTGTGTCGGCGGACACACTTACATTGTAATGTTAATGCACACCTACGAACGGCACGTACCATACGTAGGGCCTAGGGCAGGCACTGCCAAACTCAGCAGTGCGGCATTAACCCATTCGTGACAGAGGTCCACATTTTGTGGTTTGACCTAATAACTTTTGATGCAGAGCCCTAAAAATTATACCAAATACATGAGCAGAGAGAGCAAAAAATTCTACACAAACTGTGCCCATTTTGGTTACATCAATATTCGTTGTTTGATGCTGAAAATTTTTAAAATGAAAATAAGCATTAAAATCCTTAAATTGGCAATGTGATAGAAAGTTTAAAATCACCGTTTTCCCCTGCAAATTGGCAACTTTTTGACTTCTCACCATAATTTCTGTCAATTTATATTCATTTCTGATACATGACGTTAAATGAATAAAATGTGGCAATAAAATAAAAATGTTGGTGTTGCCAATTTGAAGAATAAAAGCTGATCAAATTAGGCTTTAAATAATTCCTGTCACGAATGGGTTAACCTGGTTTGAAGATAGACCTTCCATCGATCTGCTCTGAACCACGCACCAGTCTGCCAGTGGCTATAATCAGCTAGCTACAGGAACGCTCCCATCCGGAGAACTGCCAGCATCGAGCAAGTCTTAGAGTAAAATTATTCCAGTAGTATTAGTAGTTGTAGAAGTTTTTTGTAGTAACTTTAGAAGTATTTTCGGCCGTTTCTCTAAATTGCAACTAAACAGTAAACATGGGGCGCTAATGCACTTTCGTATCCAAGCCTGACGGAATAAAGTGCTGCTGAATGCTGGTGCATGCACAGCACGGTGTCGGTGGTGTGTGCGACTGTGTGCTTCATTCCGTCAGGCGGCAAGGCTTGGATACAAAAGTGCATTAGCGCCTAAACATGGTCAAATAAATGAACAGCCGGTTCTCTCCTAGACCAAAAATTCTGTCTCTAACAACTACTAACTAGTAATAGGGTGTCCACAGAAATTTTCTATTTCGAGCTTCAGGGTTTTTTTTTTCTGGATTTTTTTGACATATTTAAGAAGAATAATGTATCAGATTACATATGGTTAAATTTCGGAATTTTCTGACTTTTCTATCAAAAGATAGAGTAATTCAAAATAACAGTAATTTTCTGCCCCTTTTTACCCATTTGCTCTGTAATATACATGTACACATGGACAGGGATACCGTGCAAACAATGATGTTTATCAGACCGTTACATTTTCAATTTTTATTTTTATGCAGGGCAACATCAATGAAAAGATAGCCCAATGTATTCTCTTTCAGTTGATATAAGTTTTATACTGATTTGAAATTAAGATCAACTTGTAAATTTTGAAAAAATTGCCAAAAATGGCTAAAAATCAGCTTCCCATTCATTTTCAATGGGAAATACTTGTTTCGTAGAATTTTGAGAAGCATTAGCTATTTACTTTCTATTTCTTTTCCCTCTCAGTAACATTTCATGCAACATTATCTAAAAAGTAGGTCTAGGATCTAGATTAGAACTTTCTCTATCAACAGATCAATGATACCAAACATTTCATATCAAAATAAGGCATGTAAGGAGATCAACATGAGGAATTGCATTGAGTAACATGAGTAAAGGACAAAAAACGGTCCACTTTTTGGTCGCAGCTCAGCATGCTTAGTACAGAAACTGAAATCTGCTGCGGACATCCTACTAGTAACAGTCCTCGTTAGCCATTGGTAGGGTCGCATCGGCACTAACCTGACTTAAGTTAAGGACATGAAGGAGGAGTGCCAACCATGCCAACCCTACCAGAATAAGCATGATAAGAGGCTAACGAGGACTGTTGGAGACAGAATTTTTCGGTCTAGATCTAGTTCTCTCCCAATCGAAAGGCTCCACTCAAGCACAGCACAGGCAAACCGGCGAAAGCGTCAAGCCCAACGCCCACGGCGCGGATCAGCCGGCAGCCTCACCTCGTTCGGAGGGCCAGCCGGTGCGTCTCGGTCCGGCCTCTCTCCCACCACTCGTTCACCATAGCCGGCACTGTAAGGTTACAGCGCTGGACTCCCACTGACTCAATTAATCGTACTGAACTTACTCGAATTATGAGAGCACAAACAGCTCCCATAACAAAATTTATTTAATATAGAACAGAAAGTACTCACACTCCTTGTGAATCAGTAATCGCAGACAGGAAAGACCCTCATAAGGTAAAAATCGCCCACGGAAAGCAAATACGACGTCGGGAAGGAAGCACCGATTTCACTTCCGATCTCGATTGTAAACCGGTACACTCATCAAAAGATGGCGCTCTTTATTGAAAATAGAGTGGATCCTAGTGTGGAGTTCAGTGGTGGATTCATAGGGATGCTGATTCTAAGATCCATATCCACTCTGATTTTAAAAAGAAAAAGAAAAAAAGAAAGGTATGTACAGCGCAAATAATGGCCATGGGGGTACATGAATTATGCATTTTCTGCAACATGTAAGGTTTGCCTCTTTTTTCCTAGATTCTGAGTAGTTTTATTAATGGAAAATGATCTTCTGGTATTACCCCCTCCCAAAAAAAAAAAAAAAAAAAAAACCTACCCTCGGCTTTCTTACTTTATCGCAGACTCTAGATACTGGGCTTGTAAAAATAATGAAAAGAGAAGGGGGGGGGGAATAAAAAAAATGAAAAAAATAAATAAAAAAAGAAAAAGGAGAAGAAGGTCGAGAAATATAAGATTCTGCTTTGATGAAAAGATCGTGCTATTTGTTCATTTTACAACAGTGCATGGGATTGGAACGAAACATCGTTATTGTTTTGCAAATCAAACCTGTATACTTAACCATAGGGCTACATTTTTCTGTTTTAATGGTAATGATTAGAACCTGTTCTTGTCCCGTATTTGGAATCTTTACAGTTTCTTCAAAGAACCAGTGATACTCTATAAAGGAGTGGTTATAAGTGGGTCTTTAGACCATTATTGGTTCTACAGGGAACCTTTTGGGGTTCATGAAATACCCCTTTATAGATCAGAATCCCCCTTTGTGGAGGTTCTAAATACGGGACAAAATATAAGGTTTTAATTACTAGCACATTGTAGGCCATACTGCATGAAACCACTGCGGCCTCTGTAAGTCTTTGAGAATAAGAAGATTTAGTAGTCAAGGGTTTAAAACAAAGTGCCTTTAAAAATGGAACGATGAAGCTTATTAATGAATTATGTTCTAATCATTTTGGTTTAAATGAAAATTATTGTCACTTCTCGGTGCTCTCGCTTTTCATTTATTTTAGCATGAATGTTGAAAATGTTATGCTTTCATTTTTATGTATAAAGAAGTTAAGTTATGGAAAAATGAAATCAGTGAATACAAGATGAAAATTGAGCATAATCTATCAAAGAAATAATTATCAGCGACAACAAAATTTGAATATTCTGATGTTGTGGGAGCAATAAAATCATTCAAATGTTCTGCCAGTGGTGTAAGTTATGCAGACACTCCTCTCTCTCTGTCAAACACATTTTTTTTTAAAAATCAAAATGATTGTCAGATTATGTTTAAGTTTTCGGCATTCGTTTTATTTTAAATAAATAAATGTTGAAAATGTTATGCTTTCATTTTTAACACAAAAAGAAAATTGAGCAAATCCACCGATTATTAAAAAACGAATTAGAAGATTAATTTGTTCAGAATATTACTATTAGATTCTCATTCTCTTACTTTATTTTTCCTCATTCTGTTTTCCACTGTTTTCTTAGTCTTTCTCTCTCTCTCTCTCTCCCCTCTCTCTATTCCCTTTCCATCACACATTTTTATTCTGCGTTGTCAGTGATATATTCTTTTCTTGCACCATTTTTGTTGTTATTTTCGCCTCTGAAACAGCTTTAATTCTAAGAACACCTTAAGGCCTAAGGCCTTTTTTACTCGAGTCTTCAAAACGATTTTCGTGCACTCAATGATGAATGTCTAAAAAAGTTCGTTTTTCCTTTTGAACTTTGTAAACCACAGCAGAATACTCTGTAAGAGATTGGGCTTGAATCAAGCCGGGGGGGGGGGGGGGGAGGGGGGGGGGGCAGCTAGGGTGGCGCCAGGAATTTTGATTGGGGGGGGGGGTGCAAGATGACCCATAGGTGAGTTTTTTTACGTTTAAATGAAATTAATACGGGTGTTGTACATTCACATGGCCCAGTACTCGCTCACCGCATAGGCCTACTCTTCTTGAATTTCCTCTTTTTCTTCCTTTTCTCTTTTTCCTCCCTTTTTTTCACACTTGAAAAATCATAAGGGGTGGTTGCCCCTTCCCCCCTGTAGCAGAGCTCCTGGGGGGGGGGGGGGGGGATCGAGGCGCTCGCCACATGACGTGCTACTGAGCCTGTTGGGCCATATACGGCGTCGTCGCGACGTTTCCCAAAAAAAAAAAAGGGGGGGTGTTGTTAAGCTTTTAATAATCGCCGTTTGGGTTACTAGGGAGATACTGGAATTGTTTGGGGAATGAAGCAGTGGTCTCGTGATCAAGAGTATTTCATTCATTTATTTTCCTGCATAAATATAGGGGTTATTTTATTTAAACGCCAGCGTATAATCCTGGGGTATAAATGTATTTGGTATACCCAGAGACTCCAACCCCAAGCACCTCTTGAGCGGGAGATTCTCCCGCCGAGACCTCCTAGCAAAAGGGAGACTGACTCAATGTGCGCGTAGCCCACATCACCAGTGCAAAACACGAAATTCCTCGCGGCCGGAGGCCACTTTTAGGGTTACAGAAGCTCTCTTGTGCTATCTTAGGCTTATTTTTGAACATATGACAACACTAAATGAGGTAAAATCCAATGATTGAGATTCTTTTTTTTTTCAAAAAGGTGGCTGGGCGGGAGAAAAAAAGGAGAAACACAGCTAGGGCTGGAGAAATTCAAACTCAAGCGGGAGAACGGGAGATTTTGTCAAAATGGACTCAAAGCGCGAGATCTCCCGCCGAAAACGGGAGAGTTGGAGTCTCTGTATACCATGATGAATTATACGCCACTTAGGGTATTCTTTTGTGGTATGATGACCCTGTTAATGCCATTTAGGACGGGCTTGGGTAGCACAATTTGTCTGAGATTGACCCCCCCCCCCCCCCCGCGAATCAATCAAGCAGCAGACATTATTCCCCCGACCAATCAGCAATCAACTACTAGTAATCAATCATCAATTCACTCAAATGTCAACTCACTTAATCATTCCTTTTATCTTTCAATCAAGAAAAAAATTCAGCAATCTACCAATCACTCAACCAACAAGAGATCTATTCACTCATTTAGTCTGTCAAATAATTGCTCAGTCAATGAATAACTCAGCCACACTTAATCAGTAAATGAATTAATCAATCAATAAATAACCAAATCACCCAATCAATCAACAAACCAGTCCATCAAGCAACAAACTGACTAATCGATCAAATTATTGATTTATCTATGAACTGAAAATGCAATCAATAAATTAATAAGTAAATAGACAACCGGACAATCAATCAATGAACAATCAGTCAACCAAGCAACCAAGTGGTCGATCCATCGATGGTTAGCTAATTGATTTATCAATCATCAAAACAATAAACCAGTCATCAAGCAATGAAACAAAACAGTAAATCAGTCAATCAATCAACTGATCAGCCAAATCGATCACTACAAGTCATTCAATAAACAAATCAATGAAACGGGTAGATCCATCTCATAGTTAGTTAACTGATTTCTCGATCAATAAGACAATGAATAAACCAGTCTATCAAACAACATAACAAAACAGTAAGTCAGCCAAATCGATCACAAGTCATTCAATCAACAAATCAATGAACAATACACATTCAATCAATGCAACTATCCTCCTTTCTTAAATCAGGATTTCATGACAAGGTGCAATTTCTATAAAAGCCTCTAAATTTAATGGTGATTCTCAGTCCATGGTGATTCAATAACTTTTGAACAAATCCCATGATTTCCTTCAAATTAATTGAATACCAGTAAAGAATTACCACAGATATAAAAGAGCAGAGCACTTTGCATATTTCATATTAACATGAATCTATAGCTTTTATCATTAACAATAAAGCAAGACAGCACTTGCAATAAATATTACCTATAGCATTGGTATGGGCTTATATTTGTTGAAAAGATGGTTCTGATATGCGTGTAAATGACAGCAGTGTAAACATACTTTCTATCCACGGTAATGATTTTTAAAATCTGAAGATATATTGACCAGTTTTCACAATAGATGTATAAAAACTATATGCAAGCATCAATAAAGAAATCAAAATGCTTTGGGAAAAATTGTAGGTAACATATTAAGTAAAACTTTTCAAAACTGATGCAGCATTTTATCATTTTTTTTTCTCAATTATATCTATGATTTTACAATTCACAGCTTTCATATGTTCCCTACGAGGATGGGTTAACAGTTCAGAGTGCAATTTCCTGTGATTAACACCCTCAAAATCATCATATTTTACTCAACCAAAAAATTTGCTTAAAAAACAGCCAGGTTTAGAAATACATCTCATGGGCAAGTTAATGGGTTACAAGTAAACTTAGGTAACAGCAGAATAAATATCTTTTCTAAAAATAGTACAATTCACTATCTATCAGTAAAACATCCATGTGCAAGAGATTTATGCTGCATGCATAGAATAGATACAGCAGGAATACATGGCAGTATATATTCTAGCCGAAGTTACAATGAGATTATATCTTATGATCAAAGGGGGCCAGTCACCGATTTGTATTTTTGCTCTAAATTTTTCCATTTCCACTCTTATATCCTATTTTCCAACTTATCAGTTTTACACCTCTGTATAAAGTGATATTTTCAAAAAATGCAGTCAGAATCCAAATGAAAGCATTGGATAAGCAAAAAATCTGCATACAAGTTGCTGTGCTTTATAGTCCACGTCTATTTGTATGAAGACAAAGGCATCAAGTTAAATGGCTCCAGATCCATGAAAGAATTATCTTCAAAGTTCTTCTTCTTGTCTTTAAAATCATTCACGGTGTAGCTCCTTCCTATCTTCAAGATCTCATTTCTCTCCGTTCATCATCTTCTTCAGCAACTCAACGTCTCCGTTCTGCTTCTATTGCCCACCTGCAACTATCTCCTGGACCCCGTACCATGACCCGTTATGGTGATCGTGCCTTTTCTTCCCTTGCCCCAAAACTCTGGAACAATCTTCCCATCTATATTCGTGAGGCCTCCACTATAGACTCATTCAAAACACTTCTTAAAACTCATCTTGTTAGGCAATCCTCTTCTCAGTTAATGTATTTTATATGTGTTCTTCCACTTTTTTCTCTTTTGCTCTCTTTTTCTCATGCACTTTGAAACAATGTATTAAGCGCAATATAAATGTTACATATTATTATTATTATTATTATTATGTATTTCCTGTTGTATTGTTAGCCTATATTGAAAGTACAATAATGTTCTTGGGAATGCTTTCAGGCCATGAAAGATAATCAAATTATATTTATCTGGTGATTGATCCCTTCAGGCCACCAGAGTGAATACAAAAATATCTTTAGTACTATCATTATTACTGCACAGTAAAAACAAATCTAGTCAAATTTGACCGAGTACCATTCTAGTCAAATTGACAGTATTCTAGTAAAATAATTTGAATAGATCACCAGATCATACAGGAACCAACACAAACTTGACTCAATTCCATGCGGTGATATTGACCAAAATTTCGATAAAAGTTTTGTTCATTTTTCCTACAAAGCTGGTCATTTTCACAAGAATCTGGTTAAATTTGACTAGAATAGTGCGCGCCTGTGGTATCCCAGGATCTAGACAAAGCACTTTACAAGAATAGTCATTTTCACTAGAATCTAGTAAAAGAAACCATTCATTTTTACTAGATTTCTGGTCATTTTCTAGTCAAATTTCACTAGAATAGTGCAAGTGCCCGTCTGATCTGGTAATCTAGTCAAATTCGACTAGATGTTTTTTTAGACCGTGATACCTATACAAATTTTCAATCTTTGTTAAGCAGTACTGCAGACTTCATACAAATGTCATCAAATATATACATTATTAGTACCTGGCTTCAATATCTTAGAATATCTAAAAGATGAAATATATACATCCTAACTATTTTGGAGAAGACATAACTTGGAAAGACACTTGTGCTGTGGAATCAGCGATGAGTTGAATACATGCAAGAGAATAAACACTTTTTTAACTGTGCTTCCTTGAGGGATATTTTCCACTGACACTATATGCCTGGCTACACCAAGACTCGGTTTCATGAAAGTTGTCAGTCACTGACAGTTACCATGATAGTAACAGTCAGTGACCATTGCTTCTCAGCCAATCAAAACCAAGGATTTTACTGAAATTGTCAGTGACTGACAACTTGTCAGGGCTGACAACTTTCATGAAATGCTCCCCTGAACTTATCATTGTCTTGAACATAACCTCAGGCCTAAGGCACTACAGTTCTTAGTGTATTTGGAAAATAAATGGAAGCTACTATATCATTTAAGTTACCATAATAACTGTCAGTGACCATTGCTTCTCAGCCAATCAAAACTAGGGATTTTACTGAAATTGTCAGTGACTGACAACTTGTCAGGACTGACATCTTTCATGAAATGCTCCCCTAAACTTATCATTGTCTTGAACATAACCTCAGACCTAAGGCACTACAGTTCTTAGTGTATTTGGAAAATAAATGGAAGCAACTATATCATTTAACCTGTTGAGCCAAATTCAATTTCAGTATAACACAGGTGCCACAGACCCTACCTGAGTTATCTTAGCATTCTACAGTTCAAAAAGTATGCATTTCAAAATGGAAATTAGACTATTTGTGCTCTTTGACACAGTCTTAGGCCTAGCACAGTCAAATTTGCTTTAGCTACAACCTGTATAGAAAGACCACCAAGCTATAAAGACCACAATTTTTGTTTCTTTTTAATAATTTTTTTTCTCATTGAAATATGTTATTAAAGAAACCTGTACATAAAGACCACCTGCTCATAAAGACAACTTTTCTTGTCTCCCTTGGGCAGTCTGTACAGGTTTCACTATAGCTAGCATATAATTGGAAGCTCAATAAAAGTAACTATTAGGTTAAGAAAGTAGTATGACAACTTAAGTCATGACCAGGGCCTTTCAAATCCACTGATGACAAACACAACTCTCTAAAATTCAGGTTATAAATTCTAGATGAAATTCATAGACTATTGAGGTCTCTGATGTAGTTTTAGGCCTAATAGTATCCCAGGATATTGTGACCCTCAATGGAAGTAAATATCTGATGAGTTCTTAAAGGAGGACTCGTCATGACCTTAGACTCCATACCGGGCAGCAACTATTTGGTTTAGAAAGTATGAGCTCTTGATGAATATCAACGACAATTTTTGTCCCTGACATAGTTTCTGGCTTAATAGTATCCTGGTATATTTGGAAGCTCTATGAAAATACTACTACTACTAGTAATAAATGTAACTTCTATGGCGCCATATCCACTCCATGGAGTGCCCAAGGTGCACTATTTAGACAGCATGAGTTCTAAACGAAAAAGCAGACTATGTGTGGTCCCTGAAGGAGTTTTAGGCCAATCAGAATCCCGGCATATTTAAAAGCTCAATGTAAGCACCTATGTGATCTAAGAAGGATAATTCCTAAAGGAGAATTAGTCATGATCCTTGACAGAGGAGTAGACCCCACATCCACAGCAGTATCTGCTTCCCCTATGAAGCTTGAAGAACAAGATCAGAATGAACCAGACGAGCAGTATCTAAAGAAAAAAGAAAAAAAAAAAAGGGATTATAAACAACCCCATAAATATGTCGACATATTTATCACTAAACCATTACTAATCAGTCATTACATTGTCTTTAAGCAGGGATGTATTAGTGGGTAGCAAAAAAAAAATCAGGAAAGTATTGATTGCACAACCACCGACCAACGGTCCCCATATTATCCCCATCTCCGAAATCCTGGGGAGGTATTCACAAAGTCCCGCTAAGAGTTCCTACTTGCAAAGCAGCTTGCATGCATGTGTGCGCCCACTCTATGATAATGCCTTCAACACATAACATGTCACAGAAAAAAATCAGGAAACATTTCTTAAATTTGAAAAAATCAGGAATTCCTGAAAAAATCCGGAAAACTTACATCCCCTGTTGAAGACATTGAGTACCTTTTTAAAATTTTCGCTATGTGATATCAGTGTATACATTGTGCGAATATGAAGCCCTGAAAAAATGCACTTCAAAAGCATCATCACGTGCTTCACAAAAAGTAAATATATACAAGTGACTAGAAATGCCAGAATGTAGTGTTAGACAAAAGTATACCCAGGTTGGTTCTGAGAATGGCAGAATTCGGTGAAAGATATCTTGATAATAACATCTTGTATTTCAAATTCTTTATATTCAAGGCTGTTCATTTATCCTTCTGAGCATCTTTTTATATATACCACAGACATTAGTTCAACAATTTATTAAATCAAGCCTCCACAAAGTTACCAGGGGGGTGTTTTATAAAGCTGTTCGTAAGTTACGCACGACTTTATGCACGACTGGTGATATGTACTTGTGCTACATGTAAATGATTGAGAATCTGATTAGCACCCAAGAACATGTTCCAGTCGTGTGTAAAGTTAAACTTACCAACAGCTTTATGAAACACCCCCAGATCCCTTTAAACCCTTGCATTCACAATGGTGTGTTCAACAATCTACGGAAAATAAAGACCATGTTACATGTAAAACATACCAAATACATGAGCAGAAAGAACACATTTTTTTTTTACACATAACGTGCCCATTTCCGTGTTTCACTATTTGTCATATCATGCTAAAAATCTTCTGAAGGAAAAATAAGCATTAACATTCTTAAATTGGCAATGTGATGGAAAGTTGACAACTGTTTAACTTCTAAACATACTTTCTGTCAGTTCATATTTATTTCGGATACATGAATTTTCATAAGAATTTCCATAAGAAAAATGCAGCGATAAAAGAAAAAAAAATACTGGTGTTGCCAATTTAAAAAAGATAAACTGATCAAATAAGGCTCCACATAATTCCCATTATGAATGGGTTGAGAGAATAATTACCTGAATGATGACGAAGATGATGCAGACGATACCAATCAACTTCAAGCGAGCCTCTAACTCCATCATGATGTCATCCTCACATCCCTGAAAGAAGGAATTTAGATTCTTCAATGGAACAATAGGCTTTAATTATGTGAGTGCCTGCAAAAGGAGTCGGCCTGTAATGCTTTCTAGGGAGTGAACACGGGCAAGCCTGAATTAGATGACCGGGTAATTATATTTCTGTAAAGCACTTAGAGACATCAGAGAGATGTATTGGGCACTATAAAAATCAAGAATAATATTAGTATTTTTATTGTTATTATTAATAATTATTATGATTGTTTCTTCTTCTTCTTCTTCATCATTATTATTATCATTATTATTATTATCATTATTATTATCATCATTATTATTATCATTATTATCATCATCATTATCATTATTATTATTATCATTATTATTATCATCATTATTATTATCATTATTATCATCATCATTATCATTATTACTATTCCTATTATTATTATTATCATTACTATCATTATCATTCTCAAAATTTTTTGTGTTCCTGACATTCCAGTGGCTGTGTTGTTTAACTTTATGTTTGTTCTAATGCTTTCTTCTTTTGTATTCTTACTTTCTTTGCCAAATTTAATAATTATATTCATGAAAATAGGCTGTGAAATGCCCTATGAGCCAAGGCTTGACACCAATAACAGGTGCCCGGGACACAGGGGCCTCTAAAATTTAGGTCCTGACCCCCAAACTTGAACAATTTTAACACAACCATTTAATACATTCACAGCTAAGAATTTCAATCTGGGCCCCATTTCATAACTATTATAAGCTATTGAAATCCTTGCATCTGATTGGCTAAGAGCAAATTTGTCATAAAAATGTGGCAGAAGTTTTATGAAACAGGACTCTGGACCACTTAACCCCAAGGTTAGTGTGGAGCCCCGTCTTGGCACTGATCAAAACACAAGTGGTCCACCACTAATGGACATACCCCAAATGACAAACTTAATACATTAATGAGAATGGTCACCTACCTCTGCGTAGTAGCTTGTACATGAACCTTCAGGACCATTACAACATGAGTTGGGAACTATACCAGGCGGGAATCCTCCTGTGATCTCCCAGTCTCTAGGAGAGTCCACTCCGCAGCATTCAGCCTGGAAGAGATAAAATGAAAGAGAAGCCACATGGTCATGATATGGCAAAACAACCTAGTACATTTTTGTCTGTTTCTGTACTTCCAAGATTTTTGGATTTACAGTTCAAAGTGTTAAAAATGTATTTCAATTTCTGCCAAGTTGAATCGTTTTCCACAATAATATTGTCTACATGTAGCGGTAACATTCTTCTGCTACCTAGGGTAAAAGTGTTAAATAAAACATTTGTTTTATTTAATTTACCAATGATTTTGAAAAGATACATTGTTTTACCATTGCATGACTAACCCTCCATCACGTGCGTAGTCTGGCAAAACAATGCATGTCCTTTTGCATAACAATGCTCTGTGATTTGACAAAATCGGGAAAAATGCATTCCTCAAGCCCTTTCTATTAAACTGATTCCTTTATGAGGAAGCATGCAAACTTTGGGTGTTGGTAGTGGAATAACAAACTAAATATTGCTACACAGTTTGAATTGGTGACAGCAATTTTACGGTGCACTGTCCACTTGATTTAAAGCAGTTTCAACCCTTTGAATTCTAAGCAAGAGATAGATCATGCTTGGGCCTAATTGATGGAAAATTCAGGTCATACTGTAAACGCTGTTATTTTCGCAGGATTAATTTTTCATGCTGAGCTACCCCAAAACATACTCGCGGGTTCTTGAATTCGCACTGCACAATTACTCACTTGTAAAACTAGAGTGCATTAGTGCAAGATTTGATTTGGTATTTCACTGTATGACAATCATTTTTCTGCCTAAGATGGTCACATTTGAATAACGATTAGGCACACAAGTCTACACACCAGTGCGCTCCATTTATTGTTTTACACCACCCTTCACAAACGCAAGTCCATTCAAATATGCATACGGCAGACACAACCTACACACACTCTAAAATGAATTGGATTCAAATACGTATATATAAGCTGGAGCACGCAATTCTGCGTCCATTCAAAACCAGCATACCAAAAATAGAACGAAATGTGCGAAAATTAATGTACCGCGAACATTTCTGCTTTTACAGTACTGGAATCAAATCATGCTCAAGGGGTTAAGATGTACTGTAAATCTCAGTCAAGATTGATAAACCAAGAAGTAACAGTGTGACGTAAATGATAGCAGACGATTTCACAGTATACCATGAAATCAGGAAAAAAAGAAGACTTTTGCGTGACTGCAGCAGGGGAGAAAGCTACATGCAAATTAGAGGCTTGTGGCTTTTGATTTATTCTGCCTTCCTATGACAAAAGGATTTTTTTTTCTTCAAAAATTGACTTTTTCTTGATCAAGGGTACTTTTTTGTATGCTCTACATGATGGTAAAGAAATTAAGGTCACATGACACACACCCCCCCCCCCCCCAATTTTGAAATAGACATATCAACAGGAAGCAACTCCACAGACCTGGAGAAGAGCACATTAGATAAAATATGGAAACATTCATAACTCAGATTTAGTTGGTATGTCACTTGCTTCCTTTTGTCAAAGTAGGGCAGCATAGGTGTAAAGGATGAAAGGCTAAACCCACCTCTTGTTGCAGGGTATCCCAGGCAGTCTTCATCTCAGTGTGGTTTTCATCTTGATAGAGATAGAGGCCTCGTTTCATGCTTGCTGTCACATAGTCATTCATGTCACCTCTCATGTGGAGCCCCGCAAATGCAATGATAATGGCTGACACCTCCAAACAGATCACTACAACTACCATGAAGTAGAACTGCAAGGGAAGAAAAGAGACCAAATAGAGAAAATGCAACATAACAATGATACCAGAGCATTACGTAGTTCAGGTGGGGCATCCCGACCCCGATTTCGTTTTCCTCGTTTAAAGTCTTATCAGTGCCTTGCATCTTTGCACAAGAGAGGCGGTGGTTTTAGATTACACCTGAACTCCTATCTTACGTAATAGTGTTTAACAAACTCTTAACACGGCAATGCCTGAAAGGAAATGAGAAGTAGGAAATATATATTTCACTTGTTTTAAGATATTGCCATATCCAAAAGTCACTCATAATTTAGAAAAAGACCAAAATTAAACTTCGAACGAAGCAAAATGACCCATATTTGGCAATTAAAGCAACATTTTTAACTCCATAAGCTAGCCAGTCACAACATGATATGGTAGCACTGGGCCCCTGCATGTTTCTCTTTCCCTTCCTCTCTCTCTCTCTCTCTCTCTCTCTCTCTCTCTCTATAACCTTGTCAAGGTCACTTCTCTGGCAGGGGGATTTCACTGCTCATCACTTTTGTTTATTTAGGCTCACACATGTATTTCAAATGATTTGTAAATGGTATTTATTTTTAATAAGTGAAATAAGGCATCATACCTTTATGTTGTTGTGCGAAAGAACGTGCCCAGAACGCAAAATAGAAAATTATTGAAATCAAATTTTTCAAACAATGATTGATAATTTCACGAGTGGCATGTAGACCTCGTAGATACAATCTTATTGTGGTATGATCTTTGCTAAAATTCTATTCCAGTATGTCAAAACAGATTTATTTTTTGCATTTTTGTATTTTGCGTTCCGGACGCATTCTTTCACACAATGGCATAAAGATAAAATGCCTAAATGAACTTTGAAAAAAAAAAAAGCAAGGTAAGGTTTTCACATAGAGGTCTCACCGTGAGAAGGCAGCACACACTCTCCCTGACTGCAGCGACACATCCGATGATGGAGACGATGACGATGAAGATACCAAGGATGATGAGGATGTAGGCTGCATGCATGTATGAGATACCAGGGAGGAGGGACGCATACGACCCTGCTGTTACCCCTACCAAGACATGGATACCGGTGATAAACAGGCCGACACCCGATAGCTGGAGGATGAAAAACAATGAACAGTTTCCCTTTATCAAAGGTAGTAGCCCACATTTGGGCAACATTGTTTCGGAATTAGAAGAGAAATAAGCCAATTTCAATTTTAAATAATAGATATTTATGTAAAACTGTCATGTTATCAAATTTACAACAATATTCCAAAGAATAAGTGAAAAATGAGTGGTCTTACTCTTAATGTGTTGAATACATTGTATTTCCTTCTCAATCCTAAACAGGAATGTGCTGGGATCTAAAACTTTACGTGTGTTTTTCTGTGGCTTAAAGCAATCTAAAGTAAAACTTGTGTGCAGATTGGGTGCCACTTGCAAGGGCCACCTACTTTTAAGGCATTACATCACATTGCTTGCAATATGTTGGGCCTCCAATACTGCATGTGGTTCTAATGAAAAATAGAAAGTTGTTTTGATAGGGATTATATTTATGGTGAAAGAAGTTCCAATCTGGTGTAATTTTAGAATTATAAAACCACCACCTGAAAAAAAAATGCTGATTCTACATTATTTTCAAGCAATCTCTATCCCACTTTGTTGGTGTTCCTCAGTGGTTCATGGACAATCATTTATAAAATCAGAGGATTTTTTTTATCTGCATATGTACATTGTACATGTGATTGATGACTTGCAATTATTGTGATTTGCAGAAAGTGAGTTGCAAAGTTAGACAAATGCATGTAGTGTATGAAGAACAAGTACATGCACAATGTACATAGTTAGACCAGGGGGTGTTTCATAAAGCTGTTCGTAAAGTTACGCATGACTTAATTTACGAACGACTTGAATATGAAATGCCAAATGGGATGCCCAGAGTTTTTCCCGACATTTCAACAAAGTGTGACTGCACTTCCCATAATCTCAATTAAGTTGTGGCAAAATATATACTTTGCAATAAAAATGATTGTAAACAATAGTAATGTTACCCTATGTCTGCATATTTTACCTTTAGCTGATGCAATTTATAATGATTAAGAGTCCTATTTGGCTTGCCATATTCAAGTCTTTCGTAAAATCATTTGTAACTTTACGAATAGCTTTATGAAACAACCCCCTGCAGTGTATTCCATTAGGCCATTGAGTTTGGTAAATGTACCTTGAAGTCCCTTGAACCGTAGAGTTAATGAGAAAAAACACCAATTTCATTCAGTTTTAACCTTGACTCCTACACTTTGAATAGCCAACCAATGGAAGAATCAATAAATGCAACTCTTCGTTTCATTCAACGTTTTGTGTTGATCTTGTCACTGTAGCCGCAGACAATTGCTCAGTTCTCACACCCTCTATTCTCACGTTAAGACAAACAATTATCAAGATATCTGGTCCCTGTTTCATAAAACTTGTGATCAATAACAAGTTGCAATAACTGTTATACGCTACTGAAATCCTTGCATCTGATTGGCTGAGAGTAAATTTGCCACAGAAATATGGCAATTATTACTGACAACAAGTTTGATGAAACGGGGCCCTGATTTTCAATTTTGCAATGAGCATTAGTTTCAGAGAGGTGGTTCTGTTTTTTGTGTTCTTATAATGAGTTCCAGTCTCACTGAGTTTTGTAATCTTGATGAAAACCTTGGACATGTATGTGTATGTACTATAAAGCATAGGACAGAAAATATCCTTAACGTATCTTACACGGCCATGCGTTTTGAACTGGGCCAGCTTTGTGTTACATTGTGTTTTTGCAAAGAAATCAGGCACCTTTTCACTCAAACACCCAATATTCCCAGACACATTAACTAAAGTATATAAAAGTATTAATGTATGCATTTTATTGAAGAGAAAATGCACTCATAAAAAAAACATTGTGTAACGCTAAAGAGTTATGTAATATGAAATACAAAAAAATAGTACAGAATATTTCAGAAGTTTGATGAAGTGAGAAAAAAGTTTGATGTACCCTACACAGCTAATTCTTACATTTTTAAATTCTTGTCAGTTAGACCTTTCCATAACACCATGGGGTTCAATCAAATAAAATTAATTTTGTGCAAGCATTTTTATGAATCATTTTTATGCACCAATATTAACAAATTTGAATGTATCAGTAATGAACCTTTATGTATCCTCCTAAATACATATACATGTATGTAGAGGACAGAATCACAATAAATCCATGCAAGCAGGTGATTCTACCAACCAACGTTGCATATGTATGTACCTTTTCATAAACAGAAAACATCATGATTTAATCTTTAACCCATTCATGACAGAGGTCAACATTTTGTGGTTTGGCCTAATATCTTTTGATGCAAAGCCCTAAAAATCATACCAAATACATGATGAGAAAAAGCAAAAAATTCTACACAAACTGTGTCCATTTTGGATGTGTCAATATTCATTGTTTCATGCTGAAAATTTTTCAAAGGAAAATAAGCATTAAAATCCTTAAATTGGCAATGTGATAGAAAGTTTAAAATCACCGTTTTCCCCTGCAAATTGGCAACTTTTTGACTTTTCACCATTATTTCTGTCAATTTATATTCATTTAAGATACATGATGTTTTATAAGAAAAAGGTAGCAATAAAATAAAAATGTTGGTGTTGCCAATTTGAAGAATAAAAACTGATCAAATTAGGCTTTAAATAATTGCTGTCACGAATGGGTTAATACAAACTATAGTGTACATCAGTCTATTTACATACATGTACATTGTACATGTTCAGTAAAATAGCAGTAGGAATTATGGGATTGGAGCAATTATGGGTCAATATCTTGAACAGGAACAAGTACTTTTAAAAGGTTATTAACATTATGACTCATGCTTGTTTGTAAGGCTGTTAGCAAGGAATGAAAACTTAGACATGTCTCGGCAGGGTGATAAGCTTTGTTTATTCCAAATTGTTCAGGAAGATAAGGAATATCAAGAAAAAAGCAACAATGACAAATCCCACTTGCTCACAAAATTATTATCTTTCGGTGTTTCATAGCAATGAACAAAGGCACTTGTCGCAAAATGAATTTCCATGAATCACAAGTAAACAGCATGTGAGTCAGCTCAAACAAAAAATTATTACAATTTTATCACTTGTAAAATGCTTATCAAACATTATTTTACTGTGAACAAGTTCTTGCCCAGACCACAGTCAGAGCTACATGTATGTAATTCAAGCACTCTATTTAAACACCTGTGTAAAAACCAATGGATTTTGAACTGCATTCTTAGTATTCTGTGGGTGCTATGAACTGGTACACACAATTGGTGCGGCCTACGCATGAAATACTTTTGACTGAAGGAGTATTATTGTGGCTATGTCGAGAGAAGGTTAAATGGACAACTGGTTTTCTTTGGAGTGACAGAAAAGTCTTTTCTGGAAAGAAAAAAACCATTGGAGCACAGCCACAGGCTGCTACATGTAATTCTATGCAATGCATAAAATTAGTTTTCTCTGTGCATTCAATGCTACCTTTCTAAATCATGTAGGCTGTCGGAGATCTTTATCTACGTCAAGATAAGTGGACGGTCTTTTGCAACTTTGCATGGGTGAATCAGTTTTAAAGAGTTGTAATTATTTCAAATGAGCAGAGAATCGAGATGACAGGCGTAAATATTGTCATTAAATATTGTGTCCCTTGACAGGTACATGCACAAACAGCAAGGAATTAGTTTAAATTTCATGTATTTAAAAAAAAAAAGAATGGAAAAAGGTATGAAAATCAGGCTTACCCATCAATAATGGTAGTATACTCTACATGCATATAAAAACTTAACCCTTTGAGAGCTGCTAACAAGACAAGTATATGGAGAACAAGACATATTTGGGTCACAGATTTAATTTCATCTCTTCCTTGATGCAGAGTTATTGATACAGAGTATCATGTCTACATGTATATTGCAATCAATGACCTTGATTTCAATTCGATGAGAACACTTAAATTTTATCTCAACTTTCTGAAGAAAAAAATCTCCCTCACATTTTTGTTTGCCTTGTCTTGCCTCCTTGTTATAATTGAAAAACTATGTAAGTTAAAATCATATGCTTATTTTATAATGACTAATTCAAACTGATGTGGTTTAAAGAGCACAAGTAGAGAAATATATAATAATAATAATAATATTCTGGATTTATATAGCGCCTAGTACGTCTCCAGGAGAGTCTCTAAGCGCTCAACAGAAATATTATTACCCCGGTCATCAGATTCAGGCTTGCCTACATACAATGTGTGCACCTTCTCCACTCCCTAGGGAGCATTCCAGCCAATTCATATCTAGGTCACCAAGGAAGTTATATTACGCTTACTTCAGTATATACTTTCACCTGTATTTAGAGTGTAATACCTATATTGATATTTTTACTCAATTCAAATAGAAACGGGCGACTGGCATGAAAACGGTGATTGCATGACGGAACACTTCCATGATCAGATTTGTTTTAAAACAAGCAAATTCTCAAATACTTACCAAGAACAAGACGTCTAAGAAATAGAGGAAGCACTTTACACAGGCTATGGCACAGCAACACATGATGACAGTCTTGCTTCCTCAATCTGTGAAAATCATTATCACAATATGAAAAAATAGTAGCAGCAGCAGTAGTATAGATGCAGTAGAAATACAATACACATACAGCAGTGCATGTAGAAGTAATAATAAGGATGATGATAATAATAATGATAATTATTATTATTATTATTATTATTATTATTATTATTATTATTATTATTATTATTATTATTATCATTATCATTTTTATCATTATTATTGTCATTATTATTACTATTACTATAATCATTATTACTTTTTTATTCTGCAAAGACAACCAAAAAAGAACAAGCTACAAAATAATGAGTATAAAATAAGGAGAGTCACACAGATACTTGGAAAAGAAAAATATTAACTAATAATGATAACAATATTATTACTATTTTTATTATTATTTATAATAATAACAATATTACTACTAATAATAATAATTTACATGTTACAACGATAATAATATTAATAACAATAATGAAAAATAAAAGATAAGTACCCCAACGCGTCTCCATGATTAGGGGCAGATCAAGGGAAGGGGGTTCATGGGGGGTGTGTCCCTGTTTCCTTTGTCTGTTTTTGTCTCCAATTTTGAGAAGCAAAATAATATAGGTTCACAGAAGCATGGTTAGTACTGAATATTGCTTCTATTAACTTTCTTGAAGAGAAGTTTTTATTTTACAGGACAGTGTTAACAATATAATGTAGCTTGAACACTAGCAAAAATAATATTAACCCATAGCAGTACAGAGCTTTCTTGAGGTCCAAATTAATCATCTTCAATCCTCAAATTGGCAATATAAATTATTTTTTTTCCACCTTTACATAGCTTGAAAAAAATAAATATGGATATAACATAAACCAAAATGAAATATAATTGTAAAATTGAATCCGAAATTGCCAATTTGAACACAGAAATAGTGATTATATATTATTCACTGCATTGCCAATTTAAAGAGTTTAATGATTAGTTACACTTAAACTGCTCTTATTCGAGAACGCCACACCATACAGCGTTGGGAATGGGCTCAAATTTGTCAATGCATTATTCTCTTTCTGCTCATGTATAAAATGTACTGCCCAAGATTCTGGACCAACACATGCTGCAAAAGCATCTCCTACAGGTGACACTGTACCTCTATGGGTTAAGTAGGCCCTACTGTATATTGATGACAATGAACGAGATGCCAGTCAATATTTGCCATATCGACTTTCCAACAATAACATTTTCCTTTTAAAATTCTGTCAAATATACCTCAAAAGTCAAAACCCATTTTTTCTGATTTTCTGCTTCTACTCAATCCAACTTGCACATGAGGTTGGATTTCCTTTAATAAAGACACCAAAAAAAAAAAAAATCCCAAAATTATCGTTAATCAAATAATGCTTATTCTAAAAAAAAAAAAAAAAAACCCTTACAATCTTAACAAGTTTCACATTTTAGTAGGCCTACTATAAAAATAGAATAAAGAAATGGGAACAGAATTGTGGATAAATCTATTTTTTTTCTCCCTTTTCCCCCCTGAAAGCTGTGGGGGGGGGGGGGGTGGGGAGGAGGACATGATTGTATACACCATCTCCCACTCCTCAAACTGGGGGATATTACCCTAATATTTTCAACTTTTTATTAAACTTCTTCGATAGAGATTTGCTCCCCTGTACAATAGTCTATGGTGGCTCCTTTACTTGCTTTTAGTTGTGTAACTTTCTTGTTACTTTTATTATTGCTTTTATTATTTATGATCATTGTCAAATTATTACCAATAACTTGTAAACATGGTGATCATATGTGACTGGAAAATTAATAAAACACATATACAGTAATTTTAAAAAAAAAGAGCCTTTAACCCCAACTTGAGCTCAGTGGCATAGCTAGGATTTCATTTTAGGGGGGTGGTAGTGAGCACGCGCAAGCTCAGACGTTTCTTTGTCCTTGTTCCTTGTCTGCTCCCACTCTTCTTACGTTCTCTTACCTTTTTCTTTTCTCGCTCATGCTTTTTTTTCTTCCTTTTTCTTTTTTCTTTTGGGTGGCTTTTGGGGGGGCGACCGTCCCCATCGCCCCCCTGGCTACGCGCCTGCTTGAGCTCTATATTTTAGCTGTTTACTTTAAAGTTTAAACTCCCATTCAAATTATCAGTCCATTTGGTAGTGGAGGGTCACAAATACTCCACTTACATTCAATACATCATAGAATAACTTCATTCAACATGTTCAATCATCTTTGTCACTGGCACTGCTTCATGTAAACAAAAACAAAACAAAAAGCGAACAAACAACACAAACAAAAAATAAAAACAAAAAAGGCATCCCCCCAAAGAACACAAATTAACCTTATATAGTTTTGGCATGCATGGAACAACATTGTTTGCTACGGAGATTACAGCCATGACAGCAGAGCTCACAGCCTGTACCACCAGTCTGCAATCGGCTACCTCCCCCGTACCTGCTGGATTACATGTACACCTACCTACGCTAGTACATACTGAACTCTCCCAAACATTATTTTTATCCAGCAATCCACGTACAAAACACCGCTTAAGGTACACTGTATTCAATACCGGGATTTAATACATCATTCATCTAAAAAGGAAACAACTTGCTTTGAAATAAAAAAATTAACACAAAGAACTTACTTTTATCCACAGAAGAGACACAGTTTTAGTGCGCTTTCGCTGAGACTTGCCAGCTAACTGTTTAACGTTTCCCTATGATTATGCGCGTACGGTACGGCACGGTTCAACGTGTTTCAATCAAAATAACACACCTGTCTGCAGGTGGTGTTCGCAGTGGTATTGTTCCGTGCCGTGAATGGTTTCGGTGCTGCTCAAGTTGGGTAAACGCCAACAAGCAAAGGTGAAATAAGGATTATCTCAAGACAAGGAACCCACGATCCCCGCAGTCTTCCTCTCTTTCTTTCTTTCTTCCCTTTTTTTTTTTTTTTTGCATTTATTGGGGATTCCCTCTCATTCCCTCGCAGAACCAGTGCCACGCCCACCAACTACACCCTAAACCATGAAGGCGCGAAATGGAAGATAGACAGATATTTTCAATACACTTTTATGGTTCGAATAATGTTAATATTGCTCGGTGCAGGTAGATAAGCACGGATATGTGTTACCAGCAGTGGTAGTATTTTGGTATAAGATAGGTCCAAGTCAATTAGTTAACTGTCACTAATATTGAAAGTAAACATTTCACCAAAATAATGTCAAAAAAGTTCTCTTTCGCGGATGGAGGAATTTGAATTTGCATAAGACCCTCCCCTCCCTCAGTAAATCAGACAATGGCCACGAAAGGGGAAGGGTTCCCTCTTACCAGAAGAACCATGATTGCTTTGAAAGCAAGCACATGATTTTCCTAAAATCTTGGAAAGAAAACGTATACGCAAACCTGATGATGAAGTTTCACTGATTGTTCATATAGGCCCACGACGGGCGCCCTTATCTGTGGGAATGACGACGGCGACGACGAAGATGATAACGCCGACAATGATGATGATAGTCTTGCATAAAATGATAGCGCTATAGTTGTATATATAATTTTAACAATCATAACACCGCTCAATAGATACGGAACAGAGACTTTTGGAACTCCCCCCCCCCCCGAGTCCCCGGCGTGTTATGGAAAAAAAAGGGGTCTTCATATAGATGGAATTACAATCTATGTCAACTCCACCCTCGCCAACTGCTCCAGTGACATTCTCGGCCACCCATCGTTGAATAATAGCCGAATAATTTACAAAGTGTAAAATTCGCAATTATGATTGCAGACAATAATTTGCATATTAAAAAAGAGCTTGAGAGAGAGAGAGAGAGAGAGAGAGAGAGAGAGAGAGAGAGAGAGAGAGAGAGAGAGAGAGAAAGAAAGAGAGAGAGAGAGAGAGAATTATTCATAGAAATCAATATGATGAATAATTTTAATGATAAAACATCTTAAAAATAATGTATTCTTAATGACACTTCATAATGTTGAGTAACAGAATAAGCAAGAACCAGTAATATATAGAGTTTTTATTTTATAGAAATTGGAGGAAATTTTACCGGAGTAGACCTGAAGAATCTCTGTATATAGCGCCTGGTGCACAGGACACACGTTTGTCGACGCACCACCACTTACCACCACCAGAACAACAGTAACTAAATAACTAACCTTAGATTCGAATTAGTAATAAAATGAAATAATAAGAAAGATCAAATCAATGGTTGTTGAAAGCATGAAAATATAAGAGAGGGTAAGAGAGGAAAAGAGCGATAGTAGAGAAAAGTAGAGGAGTAATTTCCTCATCATTATTTTATTGCTATTATTATCCTATTATTATCAGTATCATCCACCGGCGTAAATCCACTTTGAGGAGGGGGGGGGGGGATGATCGACTTTTTTGCTGTTTTTTGTTTCTGTTTAACTCACACTTAAGTGTAAACACACGCCCTCTTCCGCCTGTACAGACCCCCTTACACACATTTCAATTTTTATCTTGTGAGCGAGCAAAGCGAGTGAGCCAAAAATTACCACCTTTCTGGTTTTCAATCGCATTTTCAAATAGAAATTCTATAATATGATGAGCGAGCCAAAAATAAGCGCTTTTCTGTTTTTTAAATCACATTTTCAAATAGAAATTCCAAAATATGATGGTTGTTTATGACAGTTTATTAAAAATTTTATCAACTGATTAATTCAAATATCATTTCTTCCTTAAAAAGTGGGGGGGGGGGATATTTGTACACGCCATCTCCCCTCTCAAAAAAGTGGGGGGGGGGGGGGGCGATATATCCCCCATCCCCCCGGGATTTACGCCAATGTTATCATCATCATTATTACATTATTGTTGTTGCTGTTTTTCTTCTCAGACTTCTTCTTTATGTCAGGTTTATTCATAAGTGTCATTTTTTTGCTATTCCAGTTCCCAGGGTCGGCATTATTCCAGCACGTGCGACCGCGGTTTCCAAACCACCCTGAAGGAGTTTCATCCAATAATGGTTTAAATTACCCCTTTTCATTTTTTTTTCTTTTCTTCTTAAAGGCTCTTCTCCAAAAATGTTAATACCCACTAAACAAGTTTAACCTCCTTGAAAATTGTCTCCTCGGACCCGAATCCAGGCCCCAGGGAGGTGGAAGACAGAGGTCGGACATCTATCTCTCGATATCATGGACAGGAAGGAAGGGGGAGCGGGAGGGGGGCACCACCGCACCCCTTACCTGGGATCTCGGCCGGGGGCGGGAGCTAGAGCTACAAGTGCGCATGCGCATTTCAATTTGTTGATATTTTCCATGGCACCGAGGGACGCCACTTTCATGATAAACATTTTCGATTAAATTATTTCTTTTAATATGAACATTTAGTTGTATAATAAAGAAGAATCGACTTCTCTGGAAACCGACGTTGGATTGATACTTTCATGTAATTCCTACGTCGTGTGGATAGGACAGAAAATTCAAAGAATCTTTGGCCAGCCGGCCTTCGATTT
Source organism: Echinometra lucunter (assembly GCA_029962745.1). Classification (NCBI taxonomy): domain Eukaryota; kingdom Metazoa; phylum Echinodermata; class Echinoidea; order Camarodonta; family Echinometridae; genus Echinometra; species Echinometra lucunter. Next base: position 25,048,384 of record CM057163.1, read on the forward strand.
TGTTCTCCAGGTTGTCGTCAGCTTTGTGGGCCGGTAGGCCCGGCGGATCGTCTCTTCTTTCTCCGTTGAGAACTATCGGCCTCTGTCATCATGTCGCTCCGAACGCGAATGAATGGGTTCACAGCTTGGGTGAATCTTAGGCTCAATAAATATGATATGCTTCTTAAAAATGTTCTCATGGATCTACTGGGTGGAACCAATATGAAGATGCTGTTGCAAAGTGAGTTTATTATTACCTGTGATATCTGAGACGTGCATGTGTGTGTGAAGTCTGAACTGTTGTTGTCAATGTTAGTCATGTCACTGTTGTCTGTTGAGCATTATTGTTGAACACTGTGACACTTAATAAAGACAATGTAACAAATGTATTTAACCCATTCCTGACAGAGGTCCACATTTTGTGGTTTGGCCTAATAACTTTTGATGCAAAGCCCTAGTAAAAATCATACCAAATACATGAGCAGAAAGAGCAAAAAATTCTACACAAACTGTTCCCATTTTGGCTGCCTCAATATTTGTTGTTTGATGCTGAAATTTTTTTAAAGAAAAATAAGTATTACAATCCTTAAATTGGCAATGTGATAGAAAGTTTAAAATCGCTGTTTTCCCCTGCAAATTGGCAACTTTTTGATTTCTCATAATTTCTGTCAATCTATATTCATTTCAGATACATGACGTTTCATAAGAAAAATGTAGCAATAAAATGAAAATGTTGGTGTTGCCAATTTGAAGAATAAAAGCTGATCAAATTAGGCTTTAAATAATTCCTGTCACGAATGGGTTAAGAAGTGTTTTAAGACTGTTCCAAAGAAAGAAAGAAAGGAAGAAGGAAAAGAATAAGAAGAAGAAGAAGAAGAAGAAGAAGAAGAAGAAAATATAATAGATTAACTTATCTGGCCGATTAGATTATTTGATTAGGTGCATTCAGTACTGCACTACTATAACAAGAAGTCACGATTATAATGGATAGGACATGCAGTGGAAGTTATCTGAAAATGGGAGGGCATTAAAAGACTTTTGTCTTCCAAGGAGCCCGACACGACAGGTGAATAGATATGATTACAGGTGAAAAAGAAGAAAGAAGAAAGAAGAAGAAAGAAGAAGAAAGAGAAGAAGAAGAAGAAAAAATGGATGATAGATAAATCTGGAAATACAACTGACAACTTCTGCATATTTCCAGTACATCTGGTAAAAAAATTAAATGTAATAAAGTAATAAGAAGAAGACTTAGAAGAGTAATATAAATTGGAAACAAGGAGAATTGCCATGATTTCAGGATGAATACCGCAAGGTGCCAAGGACAAGAAAAATGAGAAGAAAGAAGAAAGATACAGAACAAAAAGAGGAAGAATGAAAAATTAAAGAAAAAAGAGAGGGATATTGAACTGATAAGAACTAAAAATAAATTCTGTCTTTTTGTTGAATTTTCTTCACATCTTTGACTCTCCAGGTATGACAGGGATTGATAATAAGAAGCTTCAGAGCTTTGATGGTCTCACTCATCAACAGAAGGCGACCAGAATGGAATGGATCGTCAAAGAACTCAAAGAAAAGTAAGTCATTCATCTGGATGTTGTTTCATGAACTTGCCAACCTCTCACTGAAACTTGAAAACTGTGTACCGGTACCTTACATATCACTGCGTTAGTGAGTGGCACACAGGGAGCAGTGGTATCGTGAGCTGTGCTAATTGATGGCTGCTGACCTCTGTAGTTGAGGATAGAAAACACTCCAATAATCAACAAATTCTGGGAAATATTTGCTTTTTAGTTTACACCCTAGGATGATAAAATATCCTATTTCTATCCCATTCCTTGGATTGGATCTAAATTACATGTATCTTGATCATGTGAAATTCTTAGATTTCTTGATTGCCGCTCTTGCTCCTCTGTCTCACACATGAGTCATGGAACAATATACAAATAGCGAATAGACATGAGTGCGATGGTACGAGATTTCACATGAGGTGAAAGAGCGACCTTCTATTCAACAAGCCGCATTTAAGTCGCGATCTTTCACCGAATGCGAAATCTTGTACCATTGCACGAATTAGAATATTCGCTGTTTGTATTGTACAACGCCTCGGCAGTCTGAGAAATTGATGCAAATGAAGAAAAACAATAACATTTTGGTTCAGAAAGTAAGGTTTAAAAAGCAAAGAAAAGAGCTAGCTCTGACTGCAAAATGCCTGGCCAGCCAGTAGCGCGTATCTTGTGTAGCGCATATCCTTGTGCGCGACTTGCATGCTGTATGCCGTGATTGCCTGATAACGCATGCGGCACAAGTTAATTATGATGTCGCAACCGTGCAATGGTACATTTTGGATGGTATGCATGCAATGGTATGAATGTCGCATGTTTAGCTCACATAGACATGCGTACAACAAGCTGAGTAGGCGTTGTACATGTACAATACTTTCCTATTGTCAGCAATTTCCTCTGCATGGGCCTACATGGCCATGGTGCAAGGTTATCTAATATAAAAACCTTGCATTCATGGGTTAGTGGCAAACTATGTAGGATGCTATTCTGTTGGATTGCGTACATGTAAATGTATATTGGACACTGCTCTGTGTGCCATAGAATAGAAAATATGTTATTGACATCTGCCCTTTGTCATTTGTTCTGTTTTCAAAATTAATTTTGAAAATTCCATATTCATAAAAGTTGGCATAATGTCTTGAATGACATGTATACAGTCTTTGAAAACTGCATAGAGTTTGTTCTCTTGCTATACTTGCAATCAAGTGACTTTGTGATTCTTTCTTTTCTGTAGTGAAGTGATACCGGGTGATGTATTTGTGGACTTCAGGCTGTTTGCTATGAGGCATGCTGAACATGTAAGTCTGTTTTAAAATTTCTATGCCGTATTCTATTCTGAAATGATTCTGTCTCAATTTTAATGAAAGGATTTTGATGGTCTAAATTGTAAACTTAAAACTAACCTTATGGAGTTTCATAGATTAATGACAGCATACACTGTACAATGTATACTGCTGCATACCTTTGGATCTACTCAAATATTGGTATGAAATGTCATTCTCCGGTATGATTTCTTAGAGCAAGTAAAATCACTTCAAAAAAATTGAGATATATAATCATTTCCAGGTTACCATCCATGGAATATTTATGTTTGCATAGATATTTTTTGAACACCTCAGTATCAGTGATTAATGTGATATTTTGTGTCAATCATTGCCTCACACAGTCAGAGGAAGGTGTAAGCAGCTCAGGAGCAGCTAGTGTAAGATATATTCCATAATGCGTTTTGGTTCCCCTCTTTGTATTTTACAGTGAAGTGTTTAAACTGGTACTGGTACTGGTAACTCGGATACTCTATGTTTTACTTCTGTTTTGTTTTGGATCACAAGAACAGGTCTGTACATTGTAGCTCAAGCCTCATGAATTAATTTTTCATTATTCGTTTCGGTCTTTTTATTAGGTCATGCTCACTTCTCACTCTCATCAGTGCACATTATGTATCTGTCTTTGCTGAATTCTTCTAGGATGTGGATGCCTCCATTCGTGGTTTGCGAGGACTTGAGAAATCAATCAGAGAATGCAAGCACTGTTGGACTCTATCTCATTACCATGTTCATTGAAAGCCTTCCTGATTTTTAAAATGTTTTTCATTGGATATCTTTCGTTATATCTGAATTATCTTCCTTTTGACCCCTTGGATTCTGGTTTGATTGATTGTGGGGTATTTGGCTTGGCCATTCTGAAGTGTTGCACTGGTGGCAGCGATTGGATGTTCTGGGTGAAAGCAAATTTCCATGAATGAATTCTGAACCAGTCTCGGTCTGCTTTAAGGGGCTTTCTCATATCACTCTGGGGCCCGTACGGCTAGTAAAAATCAGCCGTTTTGCCATGTTCGTGTGAACTGCTCTGTACGAAAATAGGCAAATCGGCTGGTTTTTTACTCGCAGTACGGGCCCCGGAGTGATATGTGACACAGGCTCTACATACATGTATGCTTTAAACCCACTGGTATCAATTGATACTCAGTAATTTTTTTCTGTGATAAATCTACATATTATGTAAGCTTCTACATATACATGTATGTACCACCATCAAAGGTTTTGATAGTCTCCCTTGCTTGTGTCACATTTACATGTGCATGTATTTCATGTGGGATTCAGGATTAAAGCTCACAGTCACTGCACCAAGATTTTTCTCATTGTGAGTTTAAATGGCAGGGAAAGTGATGATTTACTGTATTGTTTCCTTAATGGGCCACTGCGATCAGAGTGTTAATATTTGTTGTTTGTTTATTTGTTTATTTCCTAAATTTACAAATTAAAGTTCTCCAGCATGTATATATATATATATGAAAATTTAAACTTTTGTGATTTCAAGTAATTGATGATTTTGCCTTATGTAATGCTCTCTTGTTATTACATACATTTCTCCCATTTACTCTGTATTTACCAGGGAAAAAATTAATTATTTTTTTTCTAGGGCTACTTTTTGAGCCCATCTGCCCGAATTTTCTACATTGTATTACAGTTTACATTGGACCCTATGAGAATTTCAGGGGCTCTTTTTTAGTTTTCCAGGGCTCTTTTGGGCATTTCGGGGGCAGATTCGCCCCAAGCCCCCGTGTATTTTTTCCCCTGGTATTTACCTATATCTACAGTTTGAATATGTGACTAATCTGATACTGCATTGTCAAACATTGTATTCAACAGCCAGATAAAATGCATGAAGATATTGACAGTGACATGCATGAAGCAGCAGAAGTAAGATGTTTATTTTGAATCTCTGTATTTCTCTCTTAATATTGTTCTTCATATAATGACTTTCAGACAGGACAATCAAATCACATTTTCTTTCAATTACACTGTACTGTATGGTCTGGACTCCTCGGTCAACTATTAAAATTCATTATCCTGTCACATTCTCCCAGGATAAAGCTTCTGTTTTATGCAATACACATTATCAAAGTAGACATGTATTTTGTCAGATATGGTGGCTACAAACATGTAAATTATTTGAAAGATTTTTTTTTTTCTGTGTGTGAATATGGTACTCAATGAAGTAGACTTTTTGTAATAGGTAATTTTTTTTCATATGATGTAGAATTTCATGATTTATTCTACATTCTGAAATGGTATTGTTTCCTCTGACTTACCATAACTCTGTTGGATTGTTTTAAATCTTTATGCTTTAATGCTGAAATAATTAAGATTTAAATTGTTTTATATGCCTGTGTCAAAGTTTGTTGTTCTGACTGGACTATGTATGTTTTAATTGTGTTGTAAAATTGTGATTTATTTTTGCGTGATTGCATTCAACAGCCAGGTAGAATGGATGAAGATTCATGGTTTAATGATGAAGAAGCAGCAGAAGTAAGATGTTCATAAATTACATGTATACTTAAATCTTAATTTATCATTTCCTTTGACCCTTCACAGCTTCCAAGGTCATGGCACTTTTCATTCATTCATATTCCATACAGGTCCATGGTTCCTTCTGTTGACGTCATTTTTTTTCTTTTACAGGAAAAGTTTTCTGAATCATATTCACTTCATAACATTTTCATTCCCTCACCTTTTTTTTTTTTTTTTTTTAAGATCATCCTTTTTTTCTGCACAATTTCATGCCTTTCTATCTTAATGGAGAGTCTGAGAAGTCTCCCCTGTAGACAATTGATTTTTTTGCACTCCACTGGAATTCTTTTGTTCTACACCTGTGAGGACTCTCTCACTCTCTTTCCAAGGACTTTCTCAGAAGTATATACAATGTACATGTACATGTAGCTTAGGGTTTCTGCTGACTTTGTTCCTTGTGGGACGTACTGCAATTTAAGGGGTAATTTTGAAGTGTTACACAGGTGACAGATTTATGAAACTGTATCCTCATATTGAACTTCTGAATCAACATCATCCTACTTCATGACCAAGCACCCTCGAGGCATATCCTTTCTTGAGTATTCTTTCCAGGGTAGTGTGATCCGAGTCTAGCCTGTGTACTTCTTGCACTTTTTATGATGTTGGGGTTCTGAACCAATGCAGCAATGCTTCATACTCAGACTTGTTCTCTTGAATGGTCACCACTTTGTTTCACATGTACTGGTACATTTTGCATGTTGTCTGACAAACACATCATAGGTATAATTTGCAAGTTTTAAAAAGGTTTTTATGTACCGTACATCTGTGGGAAATATCAGTTACATACATTTTCTGTACAACTGTATTTTCAGAGCCACTTTGATGGGAGGAGTGGTTTGTACCATTCTTCTTCAGGTTTTTTACTTGTGTATTAAACAGTTCTCCCTCTCTCTCTTTTGCTGAATTATTTTTTATTTTATGAAGATAACTTTGTCCTCTTAGTTGTGTTTGTGCGGTTATTCTACTTAAACTTTAGAGCACAACTCAGTTTGGTGGATCTAATCGAACAAAGACCACTTTGTGCAGGTGTACATGTACCTGTATTTTATTTGAAATTTACATCTTCTTGTTTTTCTTTTTTTTTTCTTTCAGGTATTTGATCTGTTGTGGAGACTTGTTAGCCATGATATTTGGTTCACTTGGGACAGACTGGAGTATCTCACTCACAATGAAGATAAGATTCTATGTGAGGTGCCCTTTGAGGTAAAACAAGCAAAATCATATTGTTTTAAATATTATTTTTAGTACATTATTTCAAAGTAATTAATACAGGCATGGTCTATATAAGCATTCATTCCTAGTGTGAATTAGTTATCTATGTTATTTGTTGTGTTGTTATGTACAGGGTCTCTTAGGAAATTTTTTTTTTTTTTTAACTGAAAGAGCTACCCTGTTTGAATAAAATGAATACATAAAAAATTAATAGATAAATAAATGAATAAATATTAAATTCCTTTTCCATAAAAAAAAAAAGTTCCCCATTCCTTATCATATTTCCGTCTTTCTTCATCTAGAGTTTTGCACACACATGCATGACATGTACATGTATGTTTCTAAGAAAATGAATTTTTATGAAAATTCCCCTGGATATAAACATAGAGTGCATACATGTATGACCATAATCGGAGAGAATATCTGGGTAATCTAATTTTTAAATATCTACTTGAAACACAACATTAATTATGTTTTTCTTGGAGGAAAGCCCTATCATATTGGACAAAATTATGTTCTTTTTCATCTTAACACTAAACCTCTTTAGTACTTATTTTTCAGGCACACCAAAGATATGTTTCCTTATTTTATTTTCAAACAGTGGACTCCCAAGCCCCCTCCTGAGAAGAAAAAGAAGAAGAAAGTCTCATACAACAAATCTTTCCTCTCTGGATTTGGTGGTGCTTCTTTGATAGCAGATGCCCTGCCCGACAGTCCTGTAAGTCTTTAAACTGTAAAAAAAAAAAAATAAATAAAAAAAATCTGCTATAGGCCAGCAAGTTCTTAACAATCGAAGTCTGTAGAGTTTCACATTTCATATCTTCTGGCTTTTTTAAATAGTGGCTGATACATTACACTGCTTTGCACATTTAGTTCCTCTTATTTAGTTTACTAGATTTGTTTCACTTATTTTTAAAAACTGAGTTAGAACTTTATGTAGCTTGATGCAGTTCATACTTAATGAATCCTATTTGATCTGACTTGATTAAACTCAAGTTCATATTCAGTGTGTTCTAATGAACAGCTTTCAGTGTTCCCAGTGCCTTGCAAAAACAGAATAAAGAATGGAAATGAAAAGCAAGGCCAATTTTGTTTTAGATTAACAGCTGGTCTGCTTTACATTATTTGCTGTGATTTAATTTGCACTTGTATCTTATTTTATGTTACATAACATCCTGTATATGTACATGTAGATATTTGTAAAGCATACAGAATATTCTAAATAAAGTTTTATTTTTCCTTTTGATGGGTCATTGTTTGATGTTATGCTTCTTCATGTCTTATGTACATGTACATGTAAAACAATACTTATACATGTATGCTGTTACCCATTCTATACTTATACATGTATGCTGTTACCCATTAGCAAGGAGCAAGTTAAGAAATTTTTTTGTTTGTTTTTTTTTTGTTTATGCTTTTGTCTTTTCAGTGCATGATAATATGCTTTCTACATGTATATGTGAAATTTTGCATTATTTGAGCTGGAGGTTTTCGTTTTTGCTCATGTAGATGTCTTGCTTCCGCAGAACAATTATCAAAATATGCATTGCTGGCAATCTGCAATTATCTCCCCAGCTATGTGCTGTTGCTTGTGACTTGTCACTGCTTACAATGTTGTCCATATGTATACTGTATGTAAAGTGTAATATGTTTTAACTCACATTTAACCTTGCTTTTTATTTTTGCTTGCTGTGTTCACATCACTGTGTTTCCTTCACACACTATTCATTTGTTTTACCTGAAATGTGAGCAGAACCCTTTTGCAACCCCTCCTGACTCTCCGCTATCAAGCGCACCTGCCACCCCTACCCCTCCACCTTACACCCCTAACTCTGCTGGCTCAGCAAGGTCCCAGAGGGTAAGTATCCATCACATGTTTGCTTTATTCCATTTGCACTCTAAAGGCTCATTCAGATATGTAGCGACAAATCTTGCAGAAAACCCCCAACGGAAAAATGTGTCAGTAATAGTCCCCCTCAAATAAAGAGGTTTGCTACTTTGCTTAAAGCTGCGCAGAAAAACTTGTGACTTTGATTGGTCGACATCTTACATGTATTTGCTGATAGGAGGTTAAAAAAAATGCTTTTTGCCTATGCAGTCTTTTTCCCCCTCATAAAAATTTACGTGGAAAGAAAAATAAAAATAAAACCATGTGGTTTGCCACTTCATATTTGAACAAGCCTTAAAGGTACTAGTTTTGAGTTCTGCTGAATAGAATTAGAAAAAGCACCAAAGTAATGGGTGTGATTAACCAAATACACCCTCTATATGCACGTTGATGCAAATTTATTTGCCGCCATTTTCAAATATTTTCTAGCGAATGTTTGTAGCTTTACCATTTTGAATACATGTATAGTTTCTGAAATTTGAACTGGAACATTTTCATCCTTCTGGCATATACATGCAGAATGTATTTCTACCAGATCTGAATGCTACCTTTATCTGTAGTTTGCAGTGTGAACAAGGTGTATGGACAAATGTGCATTTATGTGCTTTTGATGTGCTTAATTTTATTACTTGCTCTCCTGCCTGGGTGTGGAATGAGGACATGTTTCGTACATTTTGGCTCAAATACAATTGGCTGTAACGTGTTGTGATTTTATCCAACATCACTTTATAGAAGGATACTTTATTGGTACCTTTTAAAAGAGTTTGAAGAGTTGTCTATTATCTCTTACTCATACCCCTTGGTGATTTGGTCACAACTGAAAGCTCTGTAGCAATTCAGTTGGTCTTTATCATCCTGCACTAGTCTATGTTTCTCGCCTTCCTTATCACAACTTTCGCCTCCCCAAACCAGGAACCAGAGAGCCCACCGCCGCCCGAGCCCAAGCACATCCGGTTTCCTGGAGAAGATTTCTGTAGGAAGTTCAAGAAGAAATCTCATCATAGACCGGATCCTGAGGAGTGTATCCTGGAGATGGTCACCACTATGCTCAATGTAAGCTATCCTTCCATCATACAGTCTCTCTTTGTCTTTAAAGAGGTTCTTTTTAATGAAGTAAAAACCTGAAGTTTATTCAGATTCAGATTCAGATTGATTTATTGGTCCATTAATGAAATTTGTTTTGTTGGCATTACATTCAAATATACAACATCAGAAAATGATATACAAACAATGCATAATACATACAAAGTTGCAATTTTACAGTAACATGGTCATACAGAGACGTGGCGTCAATTCAGAGAATGATATGAATATATGAATAAACTTACAATATTGATAAGATAAGAGGGATTTGAATTAATTTGTGAGACAGCAAAATGAATTACCATGAAAAAAGAAAAGAGACAGAGCTACTGAAGAAAAGAATGAACTCAAGATGATTTCTCAGCATTAATATAACAATGTGGAAGGTCATCCTGCTTTCATGTTTGCTTCAATAAATGATAGATTTTTAATTTGATGCCAAATCAAAATGTAGGATGTAATAACAGGCTGTAAGAAAGATATGAAGTGCTCAGACAATTAATCTTTAATTGCTTTTTTGTAATTGTTCTCATCTTTATTGAAAGCTTTTGTCTCTTATGTACATGTAATCCCCTCCTTGAGTGAGTCCTATTTTATAGGTGATCTTCCATTATCCTTATGTTTGATTCATTTATTTGACTTATTGCTGAATACAGAACACCTTTTTGTTTTAGTATGATTGAAAAAAACAAACAAACTTGCCTCAGGAAAGAAAACATCAAAGAACAATTAATCCATTCTCAGTCCAAATAATAGCGCCTTATTTCTTTAGCACCCTTGTAAAAAAGTACCTTGGCTCTCTTAGTACAGATATGCTAATTTGAACATACTGTCTAAAATATACAGTTATTTGTGGTGTATGTTCAAATTTCCATGGTTGTACCATGGATATCATGATACTTTTTGTTAACAAGGGCAAGATTTGCTGGGAATTCCTGTTGACATATTTTTTTTTAGTATATTCCAACGTATAATTTTTGTCTCGTACTGCTTTACTTTAGAGTACTCGAGAGGGTAGAAAGCTGAATGTAGAAGGTCTTGATGATCTTGTAGACAGTCGAGTCCTCTGTGAACTGGTGAATTCTTTCATTCCTGGTACCTTCACCACCGAAGTTCTCCTGAATGATCGCTGGACCATCAACCTTGCTCTCAAGACGTTTGAGAAGATGATCAGAATTAGTACACCCATAGACTCTTCAGATCTTTTAGAGGTGAGAGGAGTTAATTTATTGATTTATTTTATTCTGTTTATTTATTTATTGGGGGATTTGTAGTTTTATTTACACAGGGTAGCATTGTCAGTTAAAGAACTGCTTTCCCCAACGTTCTTGTTTGCTTACAATAAGTAAATAATCAAATGAAAAATTACAGAAAATTAATCCATTTTAAATAATTAACAGCACAAAATTAATCTGTTTACATATATACAGAATAATCTATCAGAATAAGGAGAAGTTGAAAAACATTGGACATACATGTACCAACCAAATCTGAGTTATATTTTCTTATTTTATATAATGTGCTCTTCTTCTAGGCCAAATTCTATGAATAAACACTCATCCTACTGAGAGATATGTTAGGTAAGACATGACGATATTCCATTGACGTCAGTACAAATGACAGACACAGTTTGCTCCTTAAGAGGAAATGTCACTTTTGTCACTTGCTATCTTTTGTCAGAGAAGGGTAGTGTAGGAGATGCAGTCATATTTATTTTGTTTGAAACACTAGGCTGATCCTTGGGCTGTATGCTGTGCTATGAGTGTCTACTTCATGTGTGGATTCAAGATCAGACAAGCAAAGGGTGTCATCAACAGACTGGTATGAACAACATTCCTGTCCACTTCTCTTAATTCTTAACTCATTGCCAACTGGAGTCTTTGCGCTAATCCTGTAGGAGTAAGAGATATTAGTAGGCAACAGGTTATGACCTATACATGTACATTTATCCTACCCCTACTAAAGGCTTGTTCCAGATACACTGTATAACTCGATAAACCCCGCAACAAACCCCTGCGTTTTTTTGTTGTTTTTTTTTAGTGTTCAGATATGGTGCAGCAAACCACGCCACTTATGTTAATGGAACGCGCTTTAATGTGTCAACACTCAAATAAAAAAAAGAATATTGTCAAGAGTTGCGCAGAAAAACTCATGACATTATATTTTGCGCTAACTTTCTAAGAATTTGATTGGTCCTCAGCTTTTTGCAGCCTGGAGGGGAAAAAACATGCCTCTAGACCCAGCATTTTTTTTTTTTTTTTTGGCCACCTCATATCCCATTAACTTACTACACAAAATACCACAGGGGTTTGTTGCATTAAATCTGAACAAGCCATAACTGAGACCGACAGTCAAGCTGCCCGGAACGTTGAGTCTTCTCTTTTTCTCCGTCCGCCCCCAAGTCTTCTCACCTCTCACCGACTCAAGCCAAGTCTCCGCATCTCTTCGGCAGCTAAATCCTCCCACCTCTTCTGGTTTACAATCCTTTTCAGGACTTCACCCAGTTTTCAGAAAGATACTCTACCCTCCAACTTTCCTGCTTTCTTGCCTCTCTATTTCACCTCCACCTCTATCCACTTTATCTATAGTCCTTTAGGACTTACCACATGGTGAACCGTAAACCCTTTCTACGATTATCTGTACCACCGTGCAAACCTTCAAACATCATCCAAGCCATAACTGTTACAAAACCAATGTTTTGTAACAGTTGTTTATGAATCAAAAACCTGAAGTATGCCATGAGTAAAAGAAGAAAAAGGGCTAAGGCAGAAAAGAATGAACTCAAGAAGATTTGTAAGCATTTATTTAACAAAGTGGTAGACTGAAATAAAGATAGATTTTTACAGTTGTTGTCCTTATAATAGTTTTCTGAAGCTTGTGTTTGAAAATTCTCCAAACATATATATATATATATATATATATATATATATATATATATATATATATGCTACATGTAGCTATAAATGGAAACTAGTGAGACATGGATGGTGAAAAAGGAAAACCTTGTCATTTTGGTCTTATCTCTTCAATTTTTTGTGTTTAGATTGAGTTAGAGCACCAGATGAGAGCTGCCCAACATGACTTGGACAATCTTCCAGAGGTCTTAGAAGATGTTGAGCTGATCAAGAAACGCAAGATACTGAATGAGACGTTAGAAACCTGTAACCAAGGTTAGAATTATTTATTGTGCCAGGAGATTTTTGTTGAAGGTGTTGAGCTGATCAAGAAATGCAAGATGCTCAATGAGACGTAAGAGACATGTAACCAAGGTTAGAATTATATAATAGTGCAAGGATATTTTTTTTGAAGGTGTTGAGCTGATCAAGAAGCACAAGATGCTCAGTGAAATGTTAAGAGACTAATAACCAAGGTTAGAATTATATGATAGTGCAAGGAGATTTTTGATGAAGATGTTGAGCTCTGAATAGATTTCATATTTTTTCCTGGGCAGCACTGCTCTAACTCTATTTCCTAATTTCTTCCCAGGCACTACTGAGTGTGCTCCCTACTTACTGATGAAAATTTGTTTCAATTCAAATGCACAGACAGTCTACTGAGCGAGTTATAGACCTACACGGACTGCTCATAAACTTGCCACCTGCATTAGTGACGCAAATCACAAGTTAGCCCTGATGCTCGGTCCAGATCAGCTTGGAATTAGTTGTATGGAAGAGATATAAAGCAAAAAACCAAGCGTTACATGTAGGTTCGAAAGTGGCAGCAGTGACTTTTTTTTTCCTCAGGTGTTCGCACCTCAGAAAAATTATTGTCATTGCCAGTCCCTCCTGAAATAAATAATTTTGCACTATACTTTCTCACAGCTTGGTATATATTTGCATACTGTAAATTCTCTTTACATTGATTTTCCATCATTATTTCCTTTTCTTTCTCGTTGCAGAGAGAATATTAATAGAGAGTAAGTTTGATGTTACAGCATGCAAGCAATGGTGGAAACACATAGAGACAGTACAGCTAGAGGTAAGAAAATATATTCATTCACCTGAGTGTGTTTCACACAAATATATAGTTAGCCTACTGAATACAAAGCCCGTGATAATTATCTCTATTAAAGATGCTAGGTCATGGGCTTTCATGGGGAATGGATCATAATTTGCTGACACCAGACTTTGTGAAAAATACTTGTAACAGAGCTACATTTCTGGAGCACAGCAAAACAAGCTGTCCCACCACAAACATTCTTCGGCCTGCTTCGGGCATTCTCAGGCCAGGGAAAGTGAGATAATGACTTTGGCATATGGGGAAAGGGTGAAGTATACAGAGCATTACATAAGGTCTGTTGGTCGTAAAACTCACAGTGATGGACAACACCTGTTACTGGATAAGCACCCATGGTGTCAAATTCCCCATGAAAGCTCACGACCTAGCGTCTTTAATTGATTTGATACATAAATATTCCAAGATTAAAGACTATATCACTTATCTCATATTATTACATGAATACTTTTTTGTCAGAATTAGTCATTAAAGTGATTAATACTATTAGTTACACCCTGCTTGTTCACGGAATACGGGAAATATCTACATTTTGGCGTCATGGAATATGGAACCAGAACGTAGATATTTCCCATATTCCGTGAGAACAAGCAGGATGAAACGATTTTATATCTTAAAATGTACACATTGCACACATACAATACACTACACATATAATACAATACACATACAATAGAATACAATACACATTGTGTGTGTATGTGTACACAAAACACTGTGTGTATGGGTGTAAATGTTGTACACCCTACACATACATTGTATGTGTGCAGTGTGTGCACACATAAATTCAGATTCATTGTGTAAAATCGCCTCTGCGCATGTGCACAACGATGGAAAAACATTACAAAACATTAAAACAACGACAACGAATCATCAAACCGGGGATATGGGCTCATATTACCGGTTTGATCTTTTTGAGCAAGTAAATGAGGTAAATACGGGATTGTCTCTCAGGCAAATTGACCAATCACATTAATACAGAATTCATGAAAACTAGGGCCCACTAAGGGATAATATATCATCCTCTTTTTGATTGTGATATTTGTGCATGATGCTTTGAAACTAACATGATGGTCTTAGTTTGCAATATTGGCTAATTGGATGTACAATAGTTGCTGCAATTTATAGTAAGAGCTTTCTATAATTAAGATAATTCATATTCATGAAATTTGTTTCCCTTTCTCCCAGACTCGTGAGGTTATCTCCAAGAAGATGACTGACCGTTTCGACCTCATGACCGTCCCAAGAGCGGTCAGTATGAATGACCTCTGTATCTCACTGGCCATCAACCTCACGTTGACCCAAGGGTCAGGGTTCTACCTCTGCAAGGCACGAGAGACAGTCACCACTGACCGAAGGATAGTCCTCAAGGATGCAGAGACCGGAGACTTCATTGATGACTTCACCCATGGCAAAGGACCGAGTAAAGGTGAGCTTAAGCCAGGGTAATAATATTATAAGGCCTTTGAAAGCACACAGAGATGTTAGATCATAAAGTGGTATAAGCTATACTAAAATGGAATGTTATTATTATTGTTACCATTAATAATCATATTTCTAAAGCTCCTCTTCCAGAAGATACAAGGTAGTGATTTGCAATAATTCTAAGAAATCTGAAGATATTTATTAGCTTATTAATCGTGAGAATGTCAACAGGTCTATGCCAAGTTTCATGGTGCTTTGATGTTTTGCAGCAAAGATCCTATTGGCATACTATTGTGGTGCTGTTATTTCCCTGCTTGATAATGTTTCTTGCTTTTCATGTATCTCACTTTCTTTCAGTCAATGTTCGCAAGATATTGGGCGTATCACTCTACGATCCATTTGAGCTTATTCCTTCAAACTACCCACAATTTGAGGTAAGAGCTTGTCTTGTACTTAGCTTATGAAATCATACAAGTATGAGGAAGTACCATGGTATAGCTATATCACTGTGTTACCCTCATGTATATTTTGACCTCATGCAAGGCATTCTATCCACTATGCCCACCTCAACCCAGGTATATAAAGGCAATTTGGTCAGATTTATGTGACAAAGTGCACAGTGTGCTAACCATACTTTACTATAGCCAGAGGGGTATCTCCAAAGGACTAAAGAAGTGCATAAAGAGATGTTACATAATGATTATTATACATGGAATTTGTATTTTTGCTTTTCCCAACCCTTATTCAGATCCAGCGGCAAACCCCTGCAATTTTTTTATAGTGTATACATATGGTGCAGTAAAACACGCCACTTTATGATAATGAACACACATTAATGCATGAACGCTCAGATGAAATAATGTTTTGCCAAAAGTTGTGCAGACAAACTTGTGACGACATATTTTGCACTAACTTTGCATGTATAACGATTTGATGGGTTTACAGCTTTTTGCTGCCAGGAGGCAAAAAATATGCTTCTTGCCTCAGCGTTTTTGTTTTGTTTTTTTTTGCCTCGTCATATCCCACTCATTTCCTGGTCATGCGATTATGATGTGAAAGAAGCTTCCACGGCAATGGGGAAAGTTAGATTCGTTGTACATGAACAAAAGTGTCTAGTGCGGGATTTGGGGATTAAGATACGAGTTCACTAACTTTCTCCAAAAGGTACTTGTACTCCACATAGAAACGAATATATAAGACCGCAAACAAATCTAGCATGAATGTTTGGCCTAAACTTTTCAGCCATTATTTTGGCATTTGAAAAGCAATCCTTTCTAGGGGACCTTTTTAGCTATGATATTCTTTCTAAATGACATGAAAAGAATGAGAAATCTCACAAATTATTTTTCACCTTTCCCAGAACTCAAGCTTCTCTTTAAAAGTGTATTATCATGCAAAAGTTATTTTTCTTTTTCAGATCTATGTTGAGAGTCCATCAAAGAACAAACTGCTCAAGGCAGGAAGCATGTAAGTAGTCTTTAGTTCTTTTTTGAAAACTTTAACAGCCTCCTAACGTGGTAGCAAATCAGATTGAAAACTTCCAGGAGTATGTCCCCCACCCATAGCATAAATGATCTAGAGAGTAGTTCCTGAGTGGACTTGTGCTTAGTTTTTTAGCTCATCTGGCCTGAATGGGCATTTTTATAATTACTTTCCTTTTGGTTGGGGTATAGATGATAATAATTATATTGGATGGTTTTATTTCATGTAATACCAGTGAATATTGCACTAGTTAGGGCCAATATTCGCTAGTATCCCATTCATTGCCATCCAGTATATGTGTTCTAAAAGCCTAACTTTTTCAATTATTGTCTTTTTCCTAGATTTCTCTACCAAGTATTTCCTGGGAACTACTCTCAGTGGGAGAACCTGTTCTTCAAGGCTTGTAAGGTGGGAGAGTATGACACAGTTGTCAAGCTTATCGTCTTTTTCCAAGAGAAAAAGCCCAGTTTCATCAATGCTAGAGAGAAGAAGACTGGCAACATGGGCCTGCATATGGCTGCAAGAAATGGACACTATGTGAGTAAGAGAGGAAGAGATGTGTGCTCTGTTCAGACCATTTGTGACTCTCCACCACAAAATGATCAATAATTCCGAAATTTGACATATTTGCATTTCAAAGACACTCAGTCATGGGCTTTCATGGGGAGTGGATCATAATTTGCTGATACCAGACTTTGTGAAAAGCACTAGAAATACAATAGAGCTACCTCTGGAGCACAACAAAACGAGCTGCCCCACCATAGAATTCTTCGGCCTGCTACAGGCATTGTCGGGCTAGGGAAAGTGAGATAATGAATTTACCATATGGGGCAATGGGTGGAATATACAGAGCGTCTTTTGGTCATGAAACTCAATTCCACTCTGGGTGACGGACAACACCTGTTACTGGGTAAGCACTCAGCTGTGTCATATTCCCCATGAAAGCCCACGACTGAGTGTCTTTATCATAGTTTGAAAGCTTGGACTCTAATCTTTCAAATGATGTGTATTAACCCATTCGTGACAGAGGTCCACATTTTGTGGTTTGGCCTAATATCTTTTGATGCAAAGCCCTAAAAATCATACCAAATACATGAGTAGAAAGAGCAAAAAATTCTACATATACTGTGCCCATTTCGGTTGCGTCAATATTTGATGTTGGATGCTGAAAATTTTTTAAAGGAAAATAAGCTTTAAAATCCTTAAATTCCCCTGCAAATTGGCAACTTTTTGACTTCTCATCATAATTTCTGTCAATTTATATTCATTTCAGATACATAATGTTGTATAAGAAAAATGTAGCAATAAAATAAAAATGTTGGTGTTGCCAATTTGAAGAATAGAAGCTGATCAAATTAGGCTTTAAATAATTCCTGTCACGAATCGGTTAACTTGCCCTGTCAAGATCATGCAAACCCTTTGAAATTATAAAGAGAATGAGAGCTCGTCAGACAGGCTAATCACCAGAAATAATAGAGAAAACAGGATGTAAAGATGAGCGACCATTCTGTACTGGTGTCCTATTGTTTGTCTTATTAAAAGGTTGAATAAGAATTCCCTGTTAATGACAATGAGGGGATTATCAGATTAGGCTCAAACTTGGAATGGTTTCAAAAGAGATATACTCCCCTCCTCGTTTAAATTTTCAAAACCACAGAGTGAATAACTTCTGAGTTATGTACACACTGTAATGTGAAAGTTTTACCCAGCATTTAAAAATTCCCCCAAAATGGTAATTTTCAATCAAAGAAAAAACACATCTCTACATTGCAGATTGCTCCCAAATTTGGTCAGATGGCAGATTAATAAATGAACTATCAGAAAATATTTAAAAAAAATGTTAAATCACCTTCTCAATCACAACCTCTATATTTCAGGTGTTTACTCTAAAACCATCAGTAAATTTGATATAGAAACTTAACTGTTTTAATCCCTGCAATTTTCATGAGACAGTTATTCCTGGCACTTAAGTCTCTTTGCAAATAAATTCCATCTTCAGATCATTAGTGATTGATATGTGATATTTTATTCTATTCTGTGTACTCATTGAACTTGCACTGTGATTGCCTGGTAGTTTGTATATATTTTGACTCCACTGCTCACCCAGGGATGACATCCAGTGGAAAAGGCGCCATATAAGCGTCAACTGTTATTATTATCATGCGGGATAAGTCTCTGACTGGCTTCATCAAGCTTTTCTGTTACTTTCTTATTCAGTATGATGTCTTATTGGTAAGATGACATTACCATACATGTATGTTTCTCCATTTTTGTAGGATATTGCACTGTTTCTGCTAGAGAACGGAGCCAAGTTAGATGCTAAGAATGTTAGTGGTGCTACTCCATTCTTCGGTGCTGTCGAAGGACTTCATAAAGGCATTAGTCAGGTTAGTATTCTCTTTAGCCCCCTTTAAATAACAATGTTCTCCATAAATTTTTAGAATTTTCGTAGTAGAGTTACTGAACAAAACAGAAAGTTGTCTCGTGGCAGCCACAAGTGCTTCTGATTGTTATAGCTATGAATATCTTGAAGCATTCCCACCAAAGGACACCAAAAACATCGAAGTAGAAGGCTTCTTGGTATTTCTTGGAAATTAGTTTGGTCCTAGAAAGGACCTACTCACTCTCGATATTTCATTAACCCATAGAGATACAGTGTCACCTTTAGGAGACGATTTTACAGTATCTGCTGGTCCAGAATGCTGGGCAGTACATATAGATGAGCAGAAAGAGAAAAATTCACTGAAAATTTTGAGACCATTCCCAACACCATATGGTGTAGCATTCTCAAATTACAGCAGTTTAATTGTAACTAATCATTAAACTCTTTAAATTGGCAATGCAGTGAAAAATATGTAATCAATATTTCTGTGTTCAAATAAGCAATTTCTAATTAAAATTTTGCAATTACAATTCATTTTGGTTCATGTTATATCCATATTTATTTTTTTCAAACTATGTAAGCTCAGAAAAAAATCATTGTTGTTGCCAATTTGAGCAATGAAAATGATTAATTTAGACCTCAAGAAAGCTCTGTACTGCTATGGGTTAAGCATGTTCTTACTGTCCTCAGGAGAATGGTTACCGAAACATCTAGAGTGAGTAGGTCCTTTTCAGGACCACACCCATTCCCAAGAAAGAATACGAGGTGTACCATGAAGCCTCTACTTCCATTCATTCCACCACCATCGAAACCTTCAAAGGATATTTACCAAATACATCATTTATGAACTCTGTTCTTTTTAATGTGCTACCTGTTCATTTCTGAGCGCCTCCAGCATTGACTGAAGAGGGCTGTTTTTTATCGCTTTATTTAACCCTAAAAAGAGTGGGGATGGGGGAGGCTATAAGGGCCTCCCTAGACAATTTTCGCTGCACATTTTGAACTGCCGCGTTTCAGGCTGTGCCACTTTTGACATTTTTCTTTCAAGTCTTGGGCATCTTAACAGTTATTTCTTGTACATGTATTGGTGGGCAAGTGGAAATGCTTTCATTACGTTGAAATGTGTGAAATATGAACTATAAAATATTAACTTTTATTTTGTAATGGTTGTTTTTATAAAACAGTATGAATTGGTAATACAATGCAGAAAATCAAACTCACATTTATATTTTACACTGCAACTATATTTCATTTTTTGAAAGAAGTTCCATACTTTGGGTCAAAATCCTGAAAATTTGACTATCCCAAGCACTACGCTGTCTTGGGGATTAATTTCTAGCATTAAAATTCTATCATGTTTTTTATATATCTTTGATTTCAGATGTTTCGAATCAGTGATGGATCTGGAAAGAACTCCTTTGCACAAGAAGGCAAGGTGAGTGTCATTTATGCTTGAAAAAGTCAGTTCCATTACTCACCTAGATGCCTCCCATGTAAGGAGAAAACTGAAGTCAGTGGTCAATGTTCCAAGCCTCTGTAATGTACTTTACACTTGCACTTGTATCTTTTAAGTTAATTGTATCATAAAGTTAAAAAAACCATATATTTAACTTTATTTAGTTTGCAATATCGAAAAGGCTTTATTCAAACACACTTTGTGTACTAATTTTCTTTTTACTATGTCATCATGACAAAAAATAACCCACATGAGTGTATCTGTAGAGTAAATACTTGTTCCAAGCAACAATATTCTAAGGCCACCGTAGGACATGGTTATATGGTCTGGGTACATTATGATGTAATTTTAGTAGTTGCGTAGATATAGAGATAACAATGTATTTTAAGATTTGATAAGAGTTGTATTCACATGTAAAAAGAATGTCGTCTTATCCATTTCTCAGACAAGAAATAATGAGGTAAGTTCTGTGCATGATTCTAAGTCAGGCATTGTTTGAAATAAAAGCAGGAGTTTGAAAGCTGCTTTGCTGAATGGAATAATACATATACTTCTGTATTGTTTTCATGCTTGGGCTCATGTGCTTATGAGGCTCCATCTGGAAGGGATTTTTTTGTTCTTTAATTTTCTTATGAGGAATATAACTTGAAACTATTGCTGGGCTATGCTACATTAACACTCTGCGAGGTAGTATTCTGAAAATGTTGTTTTCTTTTGATTGTCTTTAATTAAACATGTATTGTGGTTAGATATCGTAAGGAAACCTGTCAGTCATCATTCATGCCATTTTCAATATCTTTTCCATGAAAATGTGTTATGTATTACCCTATTTTGAATATTTTCTTGCCAGTCCAAGTGTCTCATGCCAGAATGAATGATGAAATGGTTTACAGAAAACATTCTTTGTCCCAAATGTCAATATTCATATTTTATATAAATCTATGTTTAACATTTTTGTATGTGTGTGACTTTTATAAGTACACGTGCTTCAAATCATAAAGAGAGCGCTTATAAAGAATTCTATTTTCTTTGCTAAGATAGAAGTAGCGAAACATATTGAGAATGAAAAGATGGGCCCAGAATGCAAAATGCATATGTATACTTGTTGGGTATTATTGGGTTCGTTGTTCACAAACTACCACAAAATAGTCAGAGCCAATTCTCGTACATGTTCACGTCTTCATGTTTATTCGCAGAGTGTTTGTCACATGTATGCACAATACACATATCATTATAAGAGTATGGAAAGCCAACTGATATCATATCTAACAGATCTCCCCCACAGCAAATTTAAAGTTACCTCAACTTTGCAACTGGTTTATGTGTATAGACATACCATATACTGATGCTTATTCTTATAATAAACAATTTTGTACTTCAAGAAAACCATTAACTGGTATAACAACAATAAAACTGGGGTTGTATTACAAGCCTTATGTAATAACTATTATAACCCTTTAAAATGACTGTATAAAATACAACTGTCAAGATTTCAAAATCTTGCCATAATAAAGCTTATGCTTTTTTTTTTTCCTGTAAATGTATACATAATTCACAATCATCTCATGATGTCTATTGGTGCCAATAAAATTACATACCAATGAAATATGTGTGTTTTGGTTGTGTTTTGTAACAAACCTGTAGTTGTCAAAACTGAAATAGTGTGAGTGAATAACAGGAAACATGTTCATAATAACATGTTTTTAAGTCCATGTTACTTACTACTTAATTACCTTCAAACAAAATAGACTTGGCACATGTTCTTAACTCAAACATATGTTAATCAAATTTTGACTTGGTATGTATAAAACACAAAATAATAGATCTTTCTCTATCCAAAAAACATACTTATATTGACATAAGATATGGCTTAGTATCTAATGTTTCTGTAATCGTTTGGAAGCATAAAAACATTAAACTTCAACCTGGAATGACTTCATACCAAAAATACAAGAAAACTCTTCCTGTATAACCTTAGAGATTAAGCCTATCTGGAGCTTTTCTCTTCCTCTGGGATCTTCTAAGCTCTTGAGGTTTTTCCCGATACACTACTACTTCCTCTGATACAACAGGTAAATCTTGAGAAACTGAATCACCCTGGACAGTTTCCACGTGACTATCTTGAGAACTAGCTATTTCTTCTCTTGAAAACAACCTACTTGCACTTGATTCAGGAACTGACCTACTTTGTTCTGGTATGTCTGAACCAAAATCTTGTCTTGACTCACTCTGATCTAACTCAACCTCAATCTCAAGTCTTGGAAGTAACTGATCTACATGTCTCCTCCAAATACCTGACTGAACTTGTACCTTATACATTAGTGGACCTTCTCTATCTACAATGTCACCTGGTACCCACTTATGCTTTCCTACATAGTCCCTAACAAGTACTGAGTCTCCTACTGCAAACTTGCGTAGCTTGTCTACTGAACTATGTTTATCTCGGTACTCTGCCTGCTGATGCAATCTGTCTGCATATCTACGCTCTACATTTGGACGTAAATTATCCAACCGCATGCGAAGTTGTCTCTTCATAAAGAGAACAGCAGGTGCTTCACCTGTGACAGCGTGTCTAGCATTACGATATGCCAGTAGAAATCTGTCAAGTTGGGCTTGTGCTGATCCTCCATCGGATCTCGCAGCGCGTATTGCTTGTTTCAATGTCTGTACGAAGCGCTCGGCTTGACCATTTGTACTAGGATGGTATGGTGCACTCCGCTTGTGTACAATACCATTCTTGTCTACAAACTCTTTGAATTCCGATGAGGTGAACTGACTTCCGTTATCAGTTACCATGATCTGCGGTAATCCATATCTCGCAAATACGCCTCTGAGTACGTCAATAGTGCGTTCCGAAGTAATACTCTGCATGATACAAACCTCAGGCCATTTTGAATACGCATCTACTATGACCATATACGTACGACCTTCAAATGGTCCTGCAAAGTCAATATGGATTCTTTCCATTGGCTTGGATGCTGGTATCCATGGGTGTAGTAATGTTTGCGGTGGTTGGTTTTGTACAACCTGACATGTACTACATCGTTTGGTGCATTCTTCAATGTGCACATCAATCTGCGGCCACCATACGTAACTCCGCGCGAGTGATTTCATCTTTACCACTCCAAGATGTCCACTGTGTAATTCTTCCATGATTGCGCGTTGACTCTTGACTGGAATTATGATACGGGTACCCCACATTAGTATGCCTTGTTCTAGGGTAATTTCCAGTCTGCGCCTGAAGAAAGGTTGCAGTTCCCTTTCTTCTGCGGACAACTGTTTTGGCCAACCATCCATTGTATATCTGATGACCTTGGACAACACTGGATCTTTTCGGGTTGTGTTACGCAATACTTCATGCGATGTGGGTAGTATATCCACATGACGGACCGAGACAATTTCCGGTTCACGACCTTCCGGTTTCGCACCTTTGTCGGGTAGTCTTGAGAGACAATCCGCATTCGCATTTGCGCTTGAAGTACGATACCTGATCGTATAGTCAAATCCGGCAAGATACATTGCCCACCTTTGCATTCGTTCAGCGGCTAAAGCTGGTAAGCTTTTGTATGGGCCTAGCAATGCTGTAAGCGGCTTATTATCCGTGATAAGCGTAAATCTACGTCCGTACACAAACATGTAGAATTTACGTAATGCAAATACAATTGCCAAAGCCTCTCTCTCAATTTGCGGATATTTCCTTTCTGTCTTTGTAAGTGATCTCGAAGCAAATTGTATTGGCCTCTCCTCACCATTTGGTAATATGTGAGACAAAACTGCACCGATACCTATTGGACTTGCGTCGGCAGCAATCGAAATGGGCAATTCCGGGTCATAATGTACAAGAAAACCCGCTTCTCGCATCAATCTCTTTGACCTAATGAAAGCTTTCTCGGCTTCCTCATGCCATTCAAACTTACGATCCGATTTCAGCAGATCCGTTAACGGTGCTATCTCATGAGCTAGGTTAGGCACGTACTTACGATAGTAATTAAGCAACCCTAAATAGGACCTTAACTGTGACACATCTTCCGGTCTAGGAAGATTTTCTATCTTCTGTACTTTCTCCTCTACCGTATGTACTCCGTTTGCATCTATGACATGGCCTAAGAACTCTACGGATGGCTGTGCAAACTTACATTTCTCTTTCCTCAATGTAAGGTTACGCTCTTCAAGGCGTGTAAGAACCCTATCCAAATTAGCATGATGCTCTTCAACAGTACGCCCAGTTACCAGTATATCATCTAAGTATACTTGTACTCCAGGTATCCCTTGTAGTACCTGTTCAATAGTACTCTGCCAAATAGCTGGTGCACTAGTAATACCAAATACCAGGCGATTCTGTTGAAATAACCCCTTATGTGTGGATATCACTAGGAACTGCTTAGACTCATCATCCAACTCTAACTGGTTGTAAGCATGTGCTAGATCTAAGGTAGAAAATATGACACCTCCACCTAGATTTGCCAATTTGTTCTCTACATTGATATTGGGGGGCTGAACTGGATCTAAAACTGGATTCACTGTAGTTTTGTAATTTCCACATATGCGGACAGACCCATCTTTCTTCGGAACTGCTACAATTCCAGTACTCCATTCACTATGATCAATAGCTGTCAAAACCCCACACTTCTGTAACCTTTCCAATTCTTCTTCTACCTTTTCTCTCATTGCAAAAGGTACCTTGTATGGCCTTGTGGTTACTGGATTAGCATCATCTTTTACCGAGATGTGTGCTCTTGCTTTTGTAAGCTTACCTAGTCTATCTTCAAACAATCTGGCATGCTTATTCAAGACTCTATCTAGCTCACTGACATGGTGAACCTGACCATGATCATGATTATTGCTTACCCTGGATACTAGGGACTTCCAATTCAGTGGTACTACTGATAACCAATCTCTCCCGAATAGCAAGTACTCTGTACGTTCTACCACATACAAACTCAATTTACCCTGGTACTTTCCATGAGTGACCTTTACATGAACTTTCCCAACTGGTTTGACTGTTTGATTTGTGATGAAACTCACCAGAGACTTATCTGACTCGTGCATCTTCAAATGTGATAGATGTTTCTCATAGTATGACAATGGTATCATGCTCACACTTGACCCTGTATCAAGTTCCATATGTGCAACTTTACCTTCAATGACAACAGGAACTATAATAGGATCATTCTGTGAACCTGTACTTGGCCTAACCTTGGACTTACTGATAACATCTAACTTGAACAATGTGTGATCATATTCAACACTGTGTTCCTCACTACTACTAGTACTGGAATCATGTAACTCTCTAGCTTCCTTCCTAGCATTACTGTTAGACCTAGATTTCTTCTTTTCATGCATCTTATGTACGTCACCACAACTACCTTTCTTCTTTTGACCTTTACTCTTGTGACTCGTCTTAGGTCTACAGTCTGAGTGTTCTGTTTGTTTCATTTCATTCTTGCTCTTGGCTCGACACTTCCTTTCGATGTGTCCTTTCTTTTTACAGTATCTGCATGTTTCGGACTTGAACCAACACTCCTCTGGTGCATGGTGTCGACCACAACGATAACACTCTTGCTTTCGCCTGCTACCTTTCTGACCAGACTGTTGTTTACCACGAACTGCATGAACACTGGACTTGGTGCAATCTGAAGAGCCCTCTGAACGCATCGCTCGGACCTCCCCCGCAGCTGTCTGTTTTGATAGGGCGAAGTCCACAGCCTGTTGGAACGTCATGTTTGGGGTCTCAGTAGCCTTTTCCATAAGTTTCAATGAAGTAGACTCATCTTTCAAACCACTGATGAAGCGGTCTCGTAGCTGCTCGTCAAGTTTATCACCATAATCACAATGTAGGCTGAGGTGTTTCAGCTGTACGACATAATCACTCGTACTCTCACCCTGCGCCTGATCACGTCTAATGAACTTGCGCCTTTCAGCTACGGTGACTGGTGTACGTTTGAAATGCTTTTGCAGTATTTGCTTCAACTGCACATATGACTTATCACTTGGTTTTGCTGGTGATACCAAATCACGAACAATCCCGTAGTAGCGTGCCCCGATAGCGTTCAATAACAGCGCCACTACTCTCTTGTCATTCGCACGATCCACTGCGGTCGCGCTCCCACTCACTGACTGTGCGTCAGGTACTGTCAAGCCACTCGCTATCAGATACAATTCGAAACGTTCTAGATAACAATCTAAGTCCTCCGATTCATCATACCTGATGCAATTATTAGGCAAAATATGCCCTGAAACCGACTCTGCAGTGGCCTGCATTGTTGCTCTGCTATCCTGTGACTACAAAACACTCATCTCGTCGCCAATTGTTGGGTATTATTGGGTTCGTTGTTCACAAACTACCACAAAATAGTCAGAGCCAATTCTCGTACATGTTCACGTCTTCATGTTTATTCGCAGAGTGTTTGTCACATGTATGCACAATACACATATCATTATAAGAGTATGGAAAGCCAACTGATATCATATCTAACAATACTTATGTAAATAAACACCTGTGCGTACTACGTCTGACAGCGCCAGTTTGGATGTTGCTCACCATTTACTGAACAACCAAAAGTTTTCCGAACAATACTGTTCATCTTGGTTCAAAGTACTTAGCCGAGTGAGAAGCTTCACACATCTTTGCATGGCATGCTCGAAGCAGCATACATTCAACTCATGGATCCTATTCTGTGCTGTCAGAAAGAGTTTATGAGACTGCTTGCATTATTTTTATTAATTCCGTGATTTCAAACCAGCTGCCAGCAAGCCTAGTTTTTTGTTTTCCCTGACCACCAATCAAAGCTCATTATATGCACGTGTATTGTTCCCTTGTTTCCTTCTGTATTGTTTCAATTTCAGCTTTCTGTTTTAATCATGTGATTTACTCTGATGAGTGCATGTCATGAAGCTTAAGTGTGTTCAGTGCTATTTTCCGAAAAATGCATTTTTTTTCCTGTATTTTGTTTGTGTTTTTGATGTATCTTTTGGTGCTAGCCCCGTCTTAATCAGCTCCCTAACAGAGACCGAAATTGGGCCAAAGTGGGCTTCAGAGACACTTTTCTGGGGTTTTGGGTGACAGGTGACTTAGAACTTAATCAGCTCACTATGATGTTTTGAGTATCCTGTGGGCTGCTGGGTGGGTGAAATTCCCTGGGTCCATCTGCTGTCAAAGAGAGTAATTTTCTGCAAGATGATGTAATATGGTGATGATAGTACTAACAAAAACCTAGAATTGCTTGTATGCAATGCGATTTATTTTAAAGTCCTATTAACTTGGATGAGGTTTGCGGTTCACCATGTGGTAACTTCTGAAAGGAATGTTTAGCTAGAGGAAAGTGGAGAAGGTTGAGGGGGAGAGAAGAAATGAAGAGGCAAGAAAGAGAGTAAAAGAAGAGTGGAGAGTATCTTTCTTGAGAATGAGTGAAGTCCTGAAAGGGACTGTAAACCAGATGAGAAGGCGATGAGGAGAGAAAAGAAGGCTCGACGTTCTGGACAGCTTGATTGTCCGTCATCACTCCTTCTCATTCTCTCTTTCTCGCCTCTCCAATTCTTCTCCCCCTCAACTTTCTCCACTTTCCCTTGAACTTAACAGTCCTTTTCAGGAGTCACTACATGGTGAACTGTAAACCTTGTCCATGTTATCAGTAACCCCATGCGAATCTCCACCTTCAAATATCACCTAAAGTCCTGTTATTATCCTTCCCATTTATGTAAGTACTGTGTGCACGATCTCCACTTTATTTAGATTAATCAGAACATGTGATATCTAGTCTGATTGATTGATTTAAAAATCATGTTCCAACCAGAAATACTTTAAATAATTGTCTTTTTAGCAACTTTTATAAATGACATTCTTTTACATTGATGATAATATTGGAACTAAGAGTTTATGGTGTACTTACTGCTCTTTGGAATTCAAATTCTTCTATCCCTTAAAAGGCCTTTTAACAAAATATCGAAGGTTGAAGCATTACTCTTAACCCAACAATTCTCACATGTATAAAATTAATTACCCAAAGTTTATTCAAAGTGCAGATTCCAGAATCAGAAATAGATAAATCAGTGTCTGAGTTTGTGATGATGTCATATGTTTTGAATAATTTGATAGTCCTTTAGGGTCTTGTTGCTATGAGCAAAAATATGAACTGTATTATAACTTGTTCTTGAATAATGATTTTTGTTTACATTTTTTTGTTTGTTTGATATAGGGTTCCCATGGAAACACAGCCCAGGTGAGTGAATATTCAGTAAGCTGTTTTGAAATGAAATGAAAAGAAATAAAGGATATCCAGACATTGAGGTAGCGATTCAGATTATAGCACTCTTTAATCTTTTTTTCCCCTCCTTCTTTCGGTTATTAAAAGAAGGAATTTTTTTATATTTGACCACACCCTTTTTTTTTGGGGGGGGGGGGGGGGTTGGGAAAAGATAAGAATAACGATAAACGTACAACCTCCACCTCTTGCTTTTCAAAAAAATCTGAAAAATAATCTAGGAATTCATTTTACCTGGTAATATTGCTTGTATATGTTACAGCTACATATATGTATGCTGTTAAAAAAAGGACATGCTGTACATAATGTTTTCATGCTTTAACAAGGCTTCTTTCATACATGTCGCATGTACTGATCATTAGTTTTACTTTTTATTTTTTGTGTTTACCATCGTATTTCAGCTCCTATTGGAGTGGGGAGCCAACATCTGGACAAAGAACAAATTGGGGAAGACGGCATTTGATATTTCTAAAAATGATGAACAGCGAACTGAGTTAGTAGGTGAGATATGCCTGTATATGGCAGTGAAAATATACCTGTTTCCGCAGTACCTTTTCATTTCATATTTTCTTTAAACATTCAACAAGAATTAATTTGGGATCATAAGTTGTGAATAAGTTAGTGCAGATCCCCAGAAATGGAGTAGAAATGTGTATCACTGATTTTTCCCCTTAAAGCTCATGTATACTTGCGGTAGCAAAAAGAAAATTGCCTTGATATTGATTGAATGTAGTATCACATTGTCCGCCTTGCATGAAAAAAGATACATGCTTGAGAACATATCGTATTCCATTCATGATTTCTGGTGAATTTCATTGTAAATATTTGAAATGAACGGTTACGTCTCTGTCCTACGCTAAGACTCCTGCACCCCAACCGCTCCGCCCACACTGATCACAGCTCTTCATTATGCCTGTCGTGTAAATAGAAGAACTCTTGTTGGTTTTACGCGTGTGCTGGCATATTGTGACTTTACATCGCTGACCCTAGATCAAAAGTTTTTTTTTTTCACTTTTTCCTTTATTTGGTATTTAACATGAGGAAGAAAAAAATTAGCATCATCTAAGTTTGGGTTTTGTCTTGCTACTGACCAGCTGAAAGCAGGGAAATCTGACAAATAGTGCATACCAAAATCTTTTATATATAGTAATAGAGTTTCATGTGATTTACTCCTTGGTCAAGAATGTAGACACTGTAGAATTCTCTTTGCATTGCATCTCTCATATCATTTTACTTTGGGCATAATTTGGATTGTCATTATTCGTTTATTATTTCAGGTTATTATGATCACCTTCAGAACTGCATCCCACGACTGATGGGAGGTGATATTGCCCTCTTGAGACGACTTGTAGAAGATCATTTTGCAGGAGTTAGGAAATTTGCTAGTTTACGAAGCAGGTATGTGTGTGTCTATGCTGCTTCTTTATTATACCCCTGCCAAAGGAAGTTTGAAAAAAGTATAGCATGGGTGTGGTCGGTTGGTCATTTGGTCTGTTGCAAATCGTGCGGATTGAACTACTTCCTCATTTCTTGAGCATTGCTCATGAAATTTGGCACACACATTGGTCTTGGGATGAAGATGTGCAGGACATGTTTTTTAAAGGAGAATGCAACCCAGGCATCAGTGTGCTCTTAGTGAATGAAGATGACAAAGAAGAGTAAACAGTGAAATTTTGAGTAA
Organism: Echinometra lucunter; assembly: GCA_029962745.1. Classification (NCBI taxonomy): domain Eukaryota; kingdom Metazoa; phylum Echinodermata; class Echinoidea; order Camarodonta; family Echinometridae; genus Echinometra; species Echinometra lucunter. The sequence goes on from CM057163.1 coordinate 25,078,661, forward strand.
AATCGGACAATCTGTTCAAGAGTTATGAATTTTGAAAATTTAGTAAATCCTTATTATGGGGATCCTTGAGTTAGCAACTTCGCCAGTATCTGTGATGTCATCGTGGACAACTCTCAATTCATTTTGTACATAATTTTTCAAAAAAATTGATTTATATGAAATTTCAAGTCAGAAATCAACATAATTCTCCGAAAAATGCTTGCAGAATTGATATAGTCATATTATCCTCGAACAATAAATCAAAAGAATTTTTATTTTTCTTTAAAATTAAGAAAATGTTCACTTCTGTTTACAAAATGAATGGAGAGTTGTCAATGATGACATCACAGATACTGGCTATGTTGCCAATTCAAGGATCCCCACAATAAGGATTTACTTAAACTTTCAAAGTTCATAACTCTTGAACAGATTGTCTGATTTTGCTCAAATTTTCACTGCTTACTCTTCTTAGTCATCTTTATTCAGTAAGAGCACACTGATGTCTGGGTTGCATTCTCCTTTAATGTGTTGAAAACTGCATTGCCATGGTAATGGCATATTATTGCAATAAATCAAGGGGAAATATTGCAGATTGAATTACTTCCTCATTTTTCGAGCTATACTCAGGAAATTTGGCACACACATTGGGACAGGGGTATTGATCACCTTCAGTGATATTTCTAGTTTTATTAATCCTCTTCTCTCCAAATGGCAAATCACCTTGAAGTACCGGTATATTTTCAAAGTTATAATGGAAAGTTAGATGTTATATGGAAAATGTGTCCTTGTTCTAATACAAATTGACATGCATTTCTTCATTTTTAGAGAGAAAGAAAATGATATTTTTCTGCTATTATAAATTTTGACTCTCACAATGCCATGATCGTTCGATTATTCATGCAGACACTTACTTACAGTTAAAGTAGTTATAGTTCACTTATTCGTATCATGTGAAGTGCTAATCCCTAGTTTACATGTCCCTCGGGTGGCGTGCGGTGAATTGGTTTACGATTTTCCATTTGATTTTTCAGGCATCGTAGGTGGCTACGGGCTACGGCGTTTGTGTTTACATCATTTACGGTCATCGCGCCATTTCTCGTAGTTGGCAATCGGGGGGCATCCCGTGGGATGTCCGTACCGAGGCTGCCCGGTAATCGTGCAATCTCCGCAGCCTAGCCGCGAGAGTCCCGTGCGATACCCCTGCGGGAATTGTGCGATGTTGCCTACGATATATATGGGCTACGGGCTTACGAGTTTTCAAATTTGTATAACTCTTCACAATACAAAATCGTAGAGACTGCGGAGCCCATGAATCTATACGAAAATCTTCCGGTTGCCGCCTGCCTCCGCATGGAGGCCGCACGGACAGGGGGTTATGGGCTGGAAACGGACTCCTTACGCTGATCGTAAGCCAAATGCAAACCGGGCATTAGAGAGAATACTGATAAGCGCTGTCAATACCAACCTTTTTCTTAGTGATCTGATTGTGAAAAAGCTGGTCTTTTGCTGTGAAGTCTCTCTGAAAAAGATTTTAAAAAATAGTGATTTTGCTGTTAACAAAGGGTGTTAGTAATGATCAGGCTTAATTGGTGTTCACCAGCAGAATAATCGGTATCAAACAGGATGTGTTAAAGCTCAGACAGATTATTGTCTTGAATAGGGAGTGGTCTATTGTTCCATTTTCACACTCAATTAAAAAAGACCTGCTCAGGACAGGTGATGGTGGACCACTTGATGACAGGATGGCTACTATTTTGCTAGAGCCAAAACCACTACTTTTTCACAACTACATGTAAAGTACTACCAATCTACACTCATTCTACCATTATTGTACAGCTTATTTACACCTCTTTCACACCTTAAGAACAACTGATTCACAACAAAACCATAGGCACTACGAAACACTACAGAACCACAACTTTCCTACAACCCTTTCACAGCAAATTTACTGCAAAATAATACACTTTTTCACAATCTGATCACTATACTTAAGGTTGGTAGTGTATACATTTTGACATACATTATTATTCAATTTTAGGTGCATCAATGGGAGCACGTTGATCCATACCGCAGCCTACTTTGGTGTACTACCTGTTCTTAAGGTTCTACTGAAGGAACGCGTGGATGTGAACCTACGGGACTACAAGGGAGCGACACCCCTACATAGGGCTAAGGATCAGGCTATTATCAGAGTAAGGGCTTATTCAGATTTCTAGTGGCAAGCGTCTGCGGCAAACCCCACGCGTTCTTCAGTGTTCACATCTGGCGCATTAGACTTCTGCACTTGTGACAGTGAACGCACATTTACATGTCAGTGCTGAAATAAAAGAGAATTTTGCCAAAAGTTACAGCAAACTCAGGACATATAATCACACCTAACCTTTTTGAAAAGAAATCAAGCAAATTTCATACCATTCCACATATCACAGGGCATAAAACTAATATATGATACGAATATAAATGATCTAATTATTAGATCGTAATTGTATGCTTTTTTCATTAGAAAGGTTATCAGTTTCTTTTGAAAGTTCCTGACACTTAACACTTGAATCCTAATTTTGAGCCAATTTATTTCTCGATCAGTTGTTGCTTGATAATGCTGTAATGCTGAACGCTATTGATGGGGAAGGGAACACACCCCTCCATTTCATCAATCACCAATGAATAGCTTTACAAGTAAAAGATGATGCATATATGTATTTAGAGACCCAAATTTAATACAGAAAATATCTTTTTACTGACCTTAGCACTTGAATCCTAATTTTGAGCCATTTAATTTCTTGATCAGCTGTTGCTTGATAATGGTGGAATGCTGAATGCCATTGATGGAGAAGGGAACACACCACTCCATGTGAAATGTTACGGAGAAGGAGGGAAACCCACACAGATGGATTGCATTCAACAGCTGGTGAGAGAACATTGTTTCGATATGCAACAAATGAATTATTACTTACATGAGAAAATGTTTTATTACTATTATTTACAGTATAACAGAAAATTGGAGCAATTAATAAAATTGAATATCAAGACTTACAGTAAAGAAGACTTGGAGATAGAAAATCCACTGTGCTGAATCGTAATATATTTTAGGGTAATTCCAGTTGATTCCAAAGTCCATGATGATGTCAAAGACAAAGTAGATGATGATGTTTAAGAAGATGTCGAAGATGATGTTGAAGACCATGTCGAAGACACCATCTAAATTGGGATCACTGTTCACAAAGATCAAATTGGCATTAATGTCCACAATGATTTTGAAGATGTCGAAATGGTTTGGAAAACCATGTAAAAAAATAATGTCCACTTCAATGTCCAAGCTGGTGACAGGACATAACCCCTTTCTTGGTAGCATAGCAAAATATAGTAGCAGGAAAGGGTGTGTCTGGAATTATTGTTTGCATTAGAGACTCATCTTCCTGTGCCACTCTGTTTTGATATTAAGCTACTAAGATTAAGCCTTTTTACTTTTAAAATGCATAGAGAAAACATTTTAATATGCTAGAAAAGCATGGTTTAGTGATTATGGAAATGATCTGTTTCCATCTTGTTCATAGTTGTCAGAGAACATTAACTTGGTTCATAGAAACCACAAGGAGTTGATGGCCATCCACTGCTGCGCCATGCAGGGAAGAATTGATGCCATCCAGGTACTTCTCGACCTTGACGCCAAGAATGATGGCTCCATCAGAGCAAGCCTGGAGAAGGAAGATCCTAAGTCGCCCCCGTCATTGCCTCATCTTGCCCTGGCCAATGATTTCCTGGATTGTGGCGAGTGGTTGATTGAACAAGGTTTCACGTTCAAGGAACATGAACAGGATATCTTGGTGCACAGGCTACTGACAGAACAGATCAAGAGGTATTTATCAGAAAAAACAGTACTACTACTGATGATGATGAAGATAATAATAATAATAATAATAACAATAATAATAATAATAATAACAGTAAAAATAATAATGATAACAATAGTTTTTGTATAGCGCTCATTTCTGTCAGAATTGTCAGAACTCCTGGCACTTCACTGTTATTACTCAGGCTTTAGCAGGGCAGCCATTAAAGCGCTGTAGCATTTCAAGGTACCCATTTACTACACCTGGGTACCCAGGTACCCATTTACTACACCTGGATCGAGAGTGGCAATTGTAGATTAATGTCTTGCCAGAAGGCATTGGTGCCACGGCTAGACTCCAACCGCCCAACCTCGTGATCTAAAGTCCAGCGACGTATCCACTAGGCCGTGATACCTCTACACCTGTGCTTCTCGTAAAAAAATATAGTTATGATTTTTCTCTCTCCCTCTATTTAAAACATTTACAAAATATGCAGATGTGAGGAATGCAATAAATGTGTGTAGTTGTGGTGTGTATAAATAATCTGGTACAGGCAAAATAAATCTTTCTTTGATTATGTAAGCCGCATTTAGTTTCACCATGACCTCTTATGCTATACATAAATGTGAATTCATTATCCGTAAATGAATTATATGAATTAAGGCTTGTTCAGATATGACACCACGAACCTCCGCAATTTTTGTAGTGTTCAGATATGCTACCGCAAACTTATGTTAATGAACGTAGATTAACACATCAATGCTCAAATGAAAGAGAATTTTTGTCAAAGGTTGCGCAGACATACTCATGACAACATATTTTGCGCTAACTTTTTAAGAATTTAATTGGTCCACAGCTGTTTGCCACCGGGAGGCGAAAGCGTTTTTTTTTTTTTTTTATGTCACCTCATATCCTATTCACTTCTTACACAAAAAACGGCAGGGCGTTGTCATGGGGGTTTGTCACGCCATATCTGAAAAGCCTTAAGACTAATTCAGTTAACAACTTCAGGATGAATTGTGAGATTGCTCTCTCTTTCTCTTTTGATGTAGTAAGCAGCGTTTGGACATCATGAGGTTTCTGTTTAAGCATGGAGCTGATCTCGATCAAAGATACGCCGGAGGAAACACGTAAGCCTTTTAATTCTTGCTTTGTATAAATTTTCATCTGATTAACATATTTTTTGTGTGTAATAAAAGCTTCCTGAATACATCCATCAAGAGAAGTGTAAAAAAATTGAAGAAAAAGAGAAAAATAGGGTAATACTTTATATATTTTGTGCTGTGCTGCACTTTTGGTGGTGGAATATTTGGGAAGATTTGGGTGGGGGACTGTATGTATTTATGTGAGATTTTTATTGATCATTAAATTTGGATTGAGTATTATTGGAGTGGGGGGGGGGGGGCATCAGAGCAAAATGAAAACAAAACTTTAAAGTTCAAAGTTTATTTTTCACTCAATATTATTTTTATTAAAGTAATCAGAAAAAAGCTTCCAACATGGCTGGAATGAAGTTGAATTTTGATTTTTCAAAGTTTTGAGAATTATAGTTTAAAGTATGTTTTGGATTTATTATTCATCGTTTAGGTTTTCCGAATTTTGTTATCATTCCTTTTATTTTCCTTTTTTTTGAGAAAAAAAAATTGGCTTTGTTTATTTCATTACATTTGTGCACACATTTCACTCCGGTTTCGTGAATTCTGATTCATGATTTATTTGTGATGTTAAATTCTTTCAACTTCAAGTGGGCATCCATTTCAGGCTGTACATCTTCTGAATCTTTGTAAGAGTCTAAATTCATTCCATATGTGTTACTTATCAGCCTTCCAAAGTGTAAAGTAATGCATTGCTGCACTCTAGCTTTTATGTACATGTATTGCACACACACACATGTAGGAGATTTTTATCTGTAATCTATCTTCTGATATACAGCTTTGTGAAATTACACTGAAAATAAATGAACAGTTAACACCTGGGAAGCATTTCATGAAGTGTCTTGTCAGTGATATTTACTGACAACTGTTATAACTACTGAAATCCTTGCATCTGCTGAGAGCAAATTAGTGGGTAAAAAATCACTGACAAGACACTTCATGAAACGCTCCCCAGTTTCATATGAAATTGTTTCTAATGTTCACATGCAAAATGTATTCAGTCTGTTACAAACTCTGTAAAGTGTTCTATGGAGTTGTGTTGAATAAGGAAGCATTTTTAAAGAAAATCTTGATGGGTTTGTGAACTTTGCATTGTTGATGTTGAAATTAATCTTTTGCTTTTTTCTGTTTCATTCTTGGAAAAGAAGGTTGTGAAATTAGTTTCAAAGGCAATTTGTGTTTATTTTTTATGATTTTGTTTTGGAATGTTTTTTTTTTTTTTCATGTTTTGCTGTTTTGTGTAGCCCTTTGCATTACGCTGCTGGAATGATGATACATGCAAAGCGTAAATCGTAAGAATGGTCTGCTTTTCTAATATGATCTTCTCTGATCTTTATTTTATCTGTATGTACTGGATGATGCCGTTCAACTTATCTCATAATCATGATACTTTGATACTTACGGGTAAAGTCACTCTGCCCTACTTTGGCAAAAGGAAGCAAGTTACAAAAGTGACATTTTCTGTAAAAGAGCAAAATGTGTCCGTCATTTGTACTGATGTCAGTGGAAGTATCCTCATGTCTTATCCAACGACTCTCAGCAGGATGAGTGTTTACTGGTAGGCATAAAATAATACGTGGGCAGAAAGAGGAAAAGTTCTACACATGATGTGCTTATTTTGGTAGTTATGTCAGCATTGTTGTTTGATGCTGAAAATTTAGAAAAGGAAAACTAGCTTTAGAATCCTCAAATTGGCAATGTGATGGAAAGTTCAATATCACTGTTTTACATGCACATTGGTTACTTTTTAACTTTTCAGCATACTTTCTCTCAATTTATGTTAATTTCATATACATGAATTTTTTTAAGGAGAATGTAGCAATAAAAGAAAACTATTGGTGCTGCCAGTTTGAAGAAGAAAAACTGCTCAAATAGATTGAGTTTCAAATAATTATGTCCTGAATGGTTTAAGAAATTAACCTGTTTAATACTATACCCAAGATAACTTGGGTTGGAATCCATTGGAAATATAAAATCATTCTCAACGGACAACATTTTTACAAGAATGAGGATTAGGCATCATCCAGTAATAATTTGCCTGCCTCAAAATCCACCCTATTATTTTCTTACCATCAAAGTTTGGAGGCACATGCATGAAGAACTGTCCACTCTTGTTTTTCTGTTTGTTCACCAGTGATGGCTTCATGATACACCACATATTCTTTCTTGGAAATAAGTGTGGTCCCTAAAAGGACCTACTCACCTTCGACGTTTTGGTGAGCATGATCTTACCATCCACAGAACTTTCCTAGTAGCCGTCATTCTCCTGAGGATGGTAAGAACATGCTAACCGAAACATCGAGAGTGATCAGGACTACGCCCATGCATTTCTAAGAAAGAAACACGGTGTACCGTGAAGCCTTGTACTGCCATACATTCTACCCGTATGGAAACCTTCAAAAGATAGTCACCAGTAATGCTAGAAGTAAATGCATGTAATCTCTCCTTCTTCATCAGGATTCTCTGAATGCATCTGAGATATAGCAGCATGTGAGCTATGCATGCTGACAGCACCATTTCATTCCGTGTATGAACATATGAAGAGTTTGAATGAAAAAACTGATATATCCCTTTTTGTCGATTTGAGCTATTTGCAGTCTATAAAGACTAGAAATAAAGAAATAGTAAGAAAATATATGCCACTTTTGACCATACAACTTCAACACAATATCTTTATATGTAATGAGCAATACATCATTTGAAATGTATCATTTTGTGCTATGTGATGGTGACCTTACTTAGGAATTCCAAAAATGGTGTTTATCTGTTTTTGCATATAAACTCTTCATAAATTTGCATGAAAGTTGTTTACAGTTGTCCCTTTCTTTAACACTGTAAGGAAAGCTGTTTTATTTTACAGATCTGTGCATGCATGCTCAACTCTCCGTCTCCTGCTTTGCATGGAATTTTCGTTTTGAAATGTGATACTTCTGTTTTTACATCTCTCTTCTCTTAACCGATGACTTCTGAAATCTGTTATTGCCATGGGCTGAATACGCGGACTGCATGGTTCCCGCAAGCAACAGGCTAATCTTGTTACCCCTTAAATCATAACATGGACACATTCTGTTCAACTTCATGTCTGATCAACAGTTTAATTTTACTTGAGCTATATTTACCTAATACCTTAACCCTTTCTTTTATCCTCTCATTGTTTCTAGTTGTTTCCTAGATTTATTCTTTAAGATTTTTGCATTGTAGAATAGTCACTACTACTGATATGACCTTTGTTACTGTGCTGATAACTGAAATATTCTTTGCCACTTTTTTGTCCTTATTTAACCATTAATAAAGAATTTATCAGTGCTTTGCAGTGATGGAGTCGAGGCCGGCAGTTTTGAGTCATGAGGCCGCTGGATAAAAATTTCTCCCATAGACTTTATACACGTGACTCGGACTGAGGCCAAGGCCAAGGCAGGTAAAATTTGGCCTCTAGGCTGGCCTTGACTCCATCCCTGGTGCTTTGTTTATTGTTTTCATACATGCTTGACCTTTGTTACTGCGCTGATAATCAATGATTCTTTGCCTTTTTTGTCCTTATTTAACCATTAATAAAGAATTTATCAGTGCTTTATTCTTTTCATACATGCTTTCCTAAATCGTCTGATGTGAATGTGAAGTTTCCACCAATTACATCTCTTGTCCCCTCTTCTTTCAAGTTGTGATCCTCTTTGCTTCAGTAGTTTCTTCAGTTTAGATCAAGTTATCTTTTTTTGTCTATTATTAACATCTGCATGTAGGTGAATTTTGATGCTATGTCACATTTTGCCCACAATTCCTTTCCCACATTCTGTGCAATTCAATATTCCATATTTTTCCATTTCTTGCATGCCTTTCTCCTTTCTCCATCGTAGCATTGTAAGATGCATGCCAATACTTATTGCCAAAGACATTGTCATTGGTTTTATATTTTACTATGCTGTTATTATTTGTATTCATACAGTATTATAAGATATTTTTGTTCAACAATATGTTCTTTCAGAATAGTGTTAGATTTACCCCCGAACCATATCTGGAATCTTTCACTTGCTTCAAATGAATATGTTCTGGAAAACAGTAAAATTTTCTTATATAAAGTACCTTTGTTTGAATTCTTCAAACTTCTAAGACATCTTTAGATATTTTTTAATAATAATAAAAAAAAGAATCCTGAGTATCTTTCCGGAGGAAACCGAATGTAAGACAGAAAACTTTTATATCCTTCTGATTTATTCTTCTCGAAAGTTCACCCCTGTGAAGTAGTAAATGATTCCTTTGCATTACCTCACTGCATATGTTCAATCATTATTTCTTCAGACCAGTCCATTATGCTGCAGGGATGACAGGTCCAACTGACATCTTGGAACTCCTAATAGAGTATGGAGCAGACCTCGACTCTGTCAATGATGACAACTGTACACCTCTCTTTTTTGCCACTCAATCAAACAACTACTTTGCAGCAAGTGTCCTACTCAATGGTGGTAAGTATTTGCATTCCCTAGGAAAAAAGTTCCATGGGTACCATGGTAATTTGACAAAATGACCATAAAATCTTGGTAATTTGATGGTATTTCCATGGTTTTGATAGTAATTTTGTAAAAAAAATAGCATGGTACTTTTTCTGAAGGGATATTTCACTGAAGTATGATTAGTCTGTTGAACTGCTTATTATGGAAATATAACTTGACCTTGCTACAAAATCTGATGGCAATGCACAGTCTTTGTAAAGAGTCCAATTGGTTGAGATAGATGGAAGAAAAAGACCCTTTTCCTTATGGATTAAAATTCATGCACATTTTTCTCCTTTGTTTTAAAGTTTTGTTTTTTGTATGTTTTACTACGATTATTTTCCCCATTTCATTCTACAGGAGCCAATGTAAGACATAAGAACATCCAAGGTTTGACAGCTTTTGACTGCATCATTGATTTTGATGAGTGGTTGGAATGTGGTTTCTTTACAGATGAGGTCAAAGCAAGATTAAAGGGTAAGAATTATGTTTTTGACTTCATCTTTTAATATCTTTATAGAAGTTATAGACCCACCAGTCCACTGTGCCGGCACAAATATGTCACATGTTGATGCCAATAGATTCCTTTTATTCTATTTATTTTTAAAGCCAGAGCGAACTGGCACCCTTGTATGGGATTTTGAAATAGTGCCCTCTCATTCCTAAACTACTGATTTTGTCCCCTTTTTGCTCCCAGCATGCTCTATTCTGATCAATGAGAGCTTTATTTTTTGAGTAACATCTGTTAAAATGTATTTGTATTCATACTAAGGAAATTCACAAGAAGCCACAAAGGATGTAATGTTTCTAAGAGTCTCTGATTTTGAGTAGCAGTAAGTTGGCGCTGTTGTAAATACATCATAGTAAGGGTCAGTTCACTGTTGCTTTAAGTAAAGATTTTGTTAATTTTATTTCATTTTCCTACATGTAATTGCTACTTGTAAGTTTCACATGTAGATAGTATTCTTTGGTTTGGGAATGTCGGTGGATTTGCTGTTACATGTCAGAATTGTGTTTGTTTTTTTGTGTTTGATCATTGTAATTTTTTTTCTAGTTAAGGATGAAGGCTTGAGTCATATGCAGAGCTGTCAGGTGTGATTTTTCCAAATTCTGTGCAGAATTTTACGCAAAATTTGTGGAACATCCCCAAGACTTTCTTTCCTTTTGTCTTTTCTCCAGCTTAGTATACACGATTTACTAATTTTTTAGCTGATAATGATGAAAGTTGGCAAGTCTGTGCATGTATGGTAAAGGTGAATATGAAGCATTTATATGCAAAAACCAATAAATGCCACTTTTTGAAAGTTTTAAAGTAAGGACATGGTCATGTAGTACAAAATAATACTTTTCAAATGATGCATTGCTCATGACATATAAAGATGTTTTGTTGAAGTTTTGGTAAAAAGTAACATAAACTTTCTTATTATCTTCTTATTATTTTCTTAATTTTTCTTGATCTTTAATTGCAAATATCTCAGTTTTACAAAAATGGATATGTCGGTTTTTGCATTCAAACTCTTCATATGAAAGTAATGACCTAGTCTCCAAAGCTTTCAAATTATAATCCTGAAAAAAAAAAAAATCATTTATATTTTTGATTTTTCTTGTCTCCAGCTCACAGCCTGAAGCATGCTAGGGATCTGGTGAGGGCTATTACTCAGAAGGTCCGGGGAACTCATCGGAAAGGTCTTTTTGCCCAGGCAGCCCTACAACATTCCAACGCTTCACACCAGGGAGCAAACCGCCAGCAATCACTCTCGGCATCGTTACCTACCCTAAGAGGAGGTGGTAATGCTAACAATAGCAACATGAAGCTGGGACAGGGTATGATATTGCCCCCTCTCAAGCCTAGAACCTTCATGAAGCATTAATCTGTTGAAGCCAGGGTAATGATATGCTTGCAGGGCCCACTGGGAGAACAGTACATAGTACTGAAGAGTCTACCCTGGGTAAACAAAACATATTACTGCAGTCCGACCTCGCTTATCCAGCCCTCATTTATCCAAACTCCTCTATTAACCGGCCGCGTCTCCCAGCCAGCTTCCCTCTTATATTCTTCATCCATTTCACCTAAAAGCCTAGGAGACAGAAACATCGTGGGCAATTTTCCGTTTTGTTTTATTTTATTTTCATCTCGTACAAACAGAAATATATTATTGATCAGTTACAATCATCCACAACACCAAGTAAATAGATATTTTACAGCAAATAGACCGCTCTACCCTATAAATTTTCATAGAAAAGGTGTGCCACTACATTACTATCATATCCGGCCATTTCACTTATATGGATGGGCGCAGGTCCAGACGCACCTGGATAACCGAGGTCGGACTGTATTATTATTATCACTAAGCCAAAGATAACTTGGGGCTAGGGTCTGTGGAAAGTGTGTGTTGTACTGAAATCTAATCGTACTCAACGGGTCAATGATGGGAGGGGCGGGGGTTTCATTAGCAGTAATGTGTAGCTAGGACAGGATATATTGCCCTTTCTCAAGCCGAGGAGCTGATGCTGGATCGGTGGACTCCTTGTGAAGAGTAACGTAAAATACCAGTACAGTGGAAACTCGGTATAAAGGGATCTGATGTAACCATATTCCTGATATAACAAGGTAACACTATGGTCCCAGCTCTTTATATTCTATTGTTTTTTAACCCTGATATAACAAGATTCCTGCTATAACAAGGTAATTTTGATGGTCCCGAGGACCTCGTTATACCGAGTTTCCACCGTTACTAAAAAATAATTAAGAAATACAGAAACCTGTATTTTGGTGGCGTCAATATTCATTAAGAATCATACTCCAACAACAGCAACAGGAACCTAGAATCTTCATGAAGCACTAAGGGAGGGGTGTAAGTATCAGCAATCGGAAGCTAGGTAGGGGATGATATTTACCCCAACTCAAACTAAAATGTTTCATTTAATCCTAAAACAGCCGGGTCTCTCGGACCCACCTCACCGTGGGGGTGTGCAGATTCCGCCCCGAGATCTCGGCCGTCGACAATGGAATAGCGCCGAAAATCGGCACGCATGTCACCCACAACGTAATCTACAAAACCATATAGTTGATTGCTCCAAAATGATTTCATTTCATTTTTAACTTTATTACTAATTTATTCTTAAAAGTCGGAATTTTACTCTAAATCATTAAATAAAGCTCCAAAACTGCTAAATTTTTTGTCTAGACACTATTTGTACTTAGCAGATGTACTTAAAAAGAAAATCGGTATCAAAATTGATTTCTTATGTGTTTTATATTTTTTAAAATTCCTTATGTAATTCTTTGTTTTTTTAACCTTTTGTTTTTTATTGTTTTTCAATGAAATTTGTTGGGGACACTTGCGATCATAAACAGCATTAGTAAAAGTAAAAATAATTGTACGTTTATGAATCTTGGCTGTAAACATAATCTATATTGAAACTGTATATGAAATCAGGTTTTGGGTCTGACCTGCAAGTATGAAATGTTACGCAACTTCAGAACTGCATGCCCGGATGTCGCGAATTTGGTCTCAAAAGATGTGTGAGATTTGAAAGAAAATGGTCATAAAATGTCGCATGAACCGCTTTGCACGTTGCGGACATATCGTGTGAAATATTTAGGGATGGCGGATTCCACCCCCTAGGGTTAAAGGAGAATGAAACCCGGGGATAGAGAAGTAATTTTTCAAAACGGTTTATCTAAATTAATTTAAGTAAACCTTGAGTAAATTCGAAATACATGTAGGACTGCTCCAATATGTACATTAAACTGACACGCAATAAGTAGATTTCTGTTTTATTTCACATTTAGAATAAGTTTGGGTATACATGTAAATAGGAAAGTAAAGGAAAAATGTCTTTCAGAAGCATTTTTATGAGGCGAGTGACAGAAAGAATGTACCAGCACAGTAGAAATTCCATAAAGATTTGATGTAAGAAAATGAGAGATTGACAAAATTTCCCTTTTTATGAATTCTTTCTCTTTTTCCTCGACATAATAGAAATACATTGTACTGGGCATGTAACTGTGGAAAGCATCTCGGTGAAATACCTTTGGAAAAATATCTATGATTTGTATTTTCATAAGCATAAAATATGGATTTTTGTATTACATGTGTATAGTGTAAAGTATTTATATCTTTTCACATTTCTCTTGTACAGTGTATAGATTATGTATGATAATTAAACTGCATAGTAGAAATATGCAGCTAGAAAGTTAAGGAGATGGCATCATGAGAATAAAATACAGGGAAATCCCGATATAACGAGCTCGGCTATAACGAGGTAACGGCTATAACGAGGGTTTTGTCACGGTCCCAAATTTACTTACGTGTAAGTCTATGGCGGCATGAACCTGTTATAACGAGATCGGCTATAACGAGCTAAATCCTGAACCCCTTAAACAAAGAAATACATTGATAATCATTCGCGTTATAACGAGCAAGCAAATTTCACTGCAGCTTTATCAACAAAACCCCCCGCAAAAACCATGCTCAGAGATAACGGCACCGCTACTGGCACAAATAAGTCCCAGCTCACTCAACTGGGCGGCCGATGCACGCAGATTACGTGTTTTTATTTGTAGCATAGTACAGCGCGTAACTTTTTTTTTCATATCGCAGAACAAGCAACCTCGATGGTGCGATGAACTTTCATGTCATCGGTAATTTTGGCGTCTGAAATTAGTAGTTTAAACACATTTTCTAATATTATCCAGAATATTATCAGCTAGAGCAGAAGATGATATTGTTATCAATGTCTCTGTAGCTGCAAAATGAGTTCATAAGTAGCGGCAGCAGACCTCTGTACATTCATGTAATGTACATGTAGTCCCATACATACACTTTTTTCTTTGTTCTGATATAACGAGGTAACGGCTATAACGAGGAAAACCCTTCGGTCCCGATGACCTCGTTATACCGAGTTTCCCCTGTACTTGGAAATAAAAAGAAATACTGATATTGTATTCTTTTTTGTCATTTCAAAATGTGTAGATTGATATTTATAATTGCTTAATATACAGTTGAAATAAAATGAAATTTATCCACAACTCTTTCTGTAATTTTTTGCAAGACTTTATTGACATTGCAGGTACAAAAATAGATTACTGCTAGAATAAACATGATCTTTGTTTTAACTCACTGGCACACCTAAATTATACATATAATCATTACAAAAATAGAATATGTTACATATGTTATTCTATCGCAAAATATACTAAACCTTTATGATCATAAAATTGCACTTTACATGTACAATACATAGGAATTCATAATCATGATCTCCAAATAAAAGTTAATTTTAAGCACAAAAGATGATTTTAAATTAAGTACATGAACATGTTTTGAACTTGAACATTAGTACGAATGAGATGTACATTACGATTTAAGGCTAATTAGCATACATGTAGTTATAGTCAACAAAGTTTGAACTGATACAAATAAAGTACATGTTTACATATAGTTCCACACATATTCAATACAGTACATGTAGAGCAAAAATTTTTTCTTCGCATTTCTAGTTTAAAGTAATTTTTGATCTAGGTTCTTAAGATTTGTAATCATTCTATTGATTTTACAAATGATGCAAGACAGCCCAATAAAGCGTTTTACCTTTATGTCGTTTTGCGAAACAACAGGTGCGGAACGCAAAATAAAAAGAAGAAAAAAAGCAGAAATTAAAATGTCTATTTTGACATACTGGAACAGAATTTCAGCAAATATTATGCCACAAAAAGATCACAATCATTTTACAAGGTCTACATGCTACCCGTTAAATTATCAGTTAATTTTTGAAAAATGCGATTTTCAATAATTTTCCATTTTGCGTTCCGGATGCGTTCTTTCGCACAACGACATAAAAATGACACGCCCAAGAGAAGATGCTTTTGCTCATGGTGATGATTAACATGGCCATGCAACTTACCACCAAAAGACATCTAGTTCTGCATATTAGGGGTTCTTTGTCTAAATTCCATATTCAGAATGGGGACATTTTTACTATGAAATTCTTCTAACTGATATAAAAAGACTTTGACAGTTTACAACTTATATTTCACCTCCCAGAACTTGAGCTTCTCTGTAATAGAAAAAGAATTAGAATTTGCAAGTAAAAATCTCCACAACCTTGAATGTGTGTTTGTAAGTAGATATAGTTGCATTTCCTTCGAATGCTTACTCTATTGCATACCCATGATATATGACTCTGAGAAATTAATAATGAATTTCACCCGTGATGACATGAAATGAATTATGTAAAATATATATTTCTAATAAATCACTTTCATCTTGAATCGTTCATAACAAATTGCATAAGCTTTATCAAAATAACGTGAGCACACAATTAATAATGCATCAGTTAATATGGTGTAGAAAAATGATATAAGTGCATAAAATGGCACTGATGTTTTCTAAGTACCTTGTGCAACAAAGAAGAAATTGCAAAGTAGATGTACATGTACAAAATGTACCATCAAAGACTGAAATAGTATATATTTTTATGATTAATAAACACATAATAGCGTATATCTGTTTCAATGATAAATATAATTATATATTTCTACGTACATTTTGCATAAACAAGAGAGAGTACTTATTTCAGTAAAGCACACAATTACATGGAACACCGAATGTAGCCACTTCATAATATGATTAAGACATCTATACTGTGCAACATATCCACCACAAAGGGTGCTCAAGGCGCTTACAATTTGATTTCATTTACGAGGTAAGCTGGATTTATTAAATGTATTTGAACAAAGTACATGCAAGGGAAGAGGAAATGAAACTAAAATGTAAATATGAATGCAATCAATACACTGTTCTAAATTTAGCAAACTATTCATACATGTACATCCAATGAGGTACATTTACAATACAGTTCTTACTAACTACATACATGTATACTGGTCTTGTTAGTTACCCCCTTAATAGAATATGACCACAGACTAATTTTAGAATCTATTTGCATAAATCGTCAACACATCAGTACAAAATACGTAACATTCAAGATAGATATATGACATAAAATAATAATTCACATTTGTGAACACCAGACACAATTACAACAATTACACATAAGGCCCAGGACAATGACTTTAAAATCAGGCAGGGCCAACAGGTATACGAATTGAATTAATAGCACATTGATATACATGTAGATGGCTTAAATCGTAATAAATTGGAGTTTGACCACTGTAATAGGACAATAATGTCAAGTGGAAAATTATGTTGAGCATCGATGACCGAGGACTCGAGAAAGTATTTGGAATGGGAAGTAATCAGAGAGAGGGAGAGAGAGAGTGATAGAATACAGGAATCTACCATGACAGATCACTGTTCGTTGCATGGAGAGTTAACTGTAAAACTATACTAATTACAATATATATTTTCATATGAGCTGTCGGAACAAATTATGGCAAAGAAAAATATATCGATAATCATTATTGGCTTCAAAATTCATCAACGACACTAGTCATATCGTACGTACAATTACATGTAGCCTTAACTCTCTGTTACAACCAGACGCAATATTTTCTGTCTATGCTGTCTGTCTGGTCATTAACGGAGAAATGGGGGGTGAGGCCCACGTAGGGTCATGTCTCGGGTGAAATATTGAAAATGAGGGCACTACTGTCATCTTACAGATTTGTTTGGACAGTTGTGAGGCTGTGATTTTCGAACTGGCCATGCGGATTAGAGTTTTAAGAGACCAAAAATTTTGGTTTGTTAGGAGGCCACGACTGCCCACTTTGAAAGCTAGGATGGATACTTCAAAATTTCGGGCAGAGATGTCGTGGACGAGAGGGGCATATTCATTGCATTTGTATTCATGGGCCTTGGTAATATTCAGATCAAATGGGACAGTCAGCTCAAAGATAAGTATTTTCCTTTCACCGGGCCAGTACAGTAACAGGTCAGGTCGGTCAGTTGTGGGAATCACTTCTTGTGGAATAGTTGAGACTGTGTGGATGTTAAGCGTATCAGGGGGATTGAGATCTATGATAAGATGAGGGTTGGGTAGGTTATTCAGAGTATCCTTTGTGTCAGAAAGGGCTGTATAGATAACACTGAGAACATTGTCGTGTCTCCAGGTGTAATGACCTTGACTGAGTTGCACATTGCAATTGTTCAGTGCGTGAATCAGTGTTTCATGGTTACTGCATAAGGTCACATTTCTCTGACACAATGTAATAAATAATGGACATGGAACATATCGTCTGTTCAAAGCCAGGAGGGCATTTAACTATGTGTTAAAGCATTTATGAGTTAATGTCTGTCTGGCTCCACACAGACAATATACTGAGTATGTATCGGGGTTTACATGTAGTTGCGACCAAAGTGAAGAGGACTTGCGATATAAAGACTGTCGATGTAACAGGATTCCTGACAGTATTGGGTCACTTTGCTTGTTCTATTGTTTTTACATTCCTTTTGTTTGCTTACCCCGATATTGGGAAATTCCTGAAATAGCAAGGTAATTTTCGGGGTCCTAATATCCTTGTTATTGAGAGCGTCTACTGTACAAAATTACAATCACATACTTCTAGGAGTTGTGAGTGAGGTGTGTGAGTTGTCATCTATTCAAATTCATCATCCCTTTCTATTGCTGCACATATTAAACAATAATAAAATAAAATGCTGTTCTTGCAAATTGCATATCGCATTATGATATAACATCTCTGGACTTTGGATATTATTACTCTAGCTTTTGCTCCAGCAACCCTAGTCCTTTCTGCATTAAAGGAATAAATCCTACCTGGTACCCACTTAGTACACCTGGGTCAAGAGTGGCAAATGTAGATTAATGTCTTGCCAATGGACGGTAGTGCCATGGCAAGGATTCAAACGCCTTTGGTTTAACACTCCTAAGACTAATACCGGTATCCGCTTGATCATAACACTGGCCCCTCGAGAGAAAGAGAGATATCTTACTATCATTACTTCTTTTTACTGACATATCAGTCGAGAAATGATGAAGTTTCTCAAAATTCTCAGAATTTAAAACAAAGTAATGATAATAGTCTCAATATTTTTGATGAACGTTGAGAAATCTTTATGTTTTAGCCCATTCATGACAGAGGGTCCACATTTTGTGGTTTGGCCTAATATTTTTTGATGCAAAGCCCAAAAAATCATACCAAATACAGGAGCAGAAAGAGCAAAAAATTCTACACAAACTGTGCCCATTTTGGTTGCATCAATATCCGTTGTTTGATGCTGAAATTTTTTTAAAGGAAAATAAGCATTAAAATCCTTAAATTGGCAATGTGATAGAAAGTCTAAAATCACCCTTTTCCCCTGCAAATTGGCAACTTTTTGACTTCTCATCATAATTTCTGTCGATTTATATTCACTGCAGATACATGACATTTTATAAGAAAAATGTAGCAATAAAAGAAAAATGTTGGTGGTGCCAATTTGAAGAATAAAAGCTGATCAAATTAGGCTTTAAATAATTCCTGTCATGAATGGGTTAATAGAAAGTAAATGTGACTCCATCTATGCATTATCTGTCAAGCATCAAGAACACTACAAAAGTACTATATAATAATTCTCAGGTTTCACAATGCATGCGCCACCAACGTCCATACCATGAGAGGCCTATTTTCCCACTCGGGGGTCAACACCTATTTCCAAGATAGCAGATGCCGTGAGTGAGAGTTGACCAATTGAAGAAATATTTAACAGAGCACGGGATCCCAAGCACAGGGAAGAAGAAGGATAAGTTAGTAGAACTAGCAGTGGAGCCCAGGGAAAATATGGAGTGTTTTTATAATCGCTTAGAATACTAATAGGAGCGGACAAGACAACTAGTGCAAGGTGTCGATGGTACTGTTGTTGACCTATCTCCCAGAATTAACATGCTAGAGTGACTGTTGTTGACCTATCTCCCAGAATTAACATGCTAGAGTGACTGTTGCAACTGAACTGAATGAGGGTGCAAGGATTGCAAAATGTGAGAATCAAGCAAGTACCCATATATTATGAATCATAGAAGAGAGAAAAAGAAATGTGTTCCTTACAAGCAATTTATAAGATGTTTCAAGATTAACTTGACGTACACAATTTATCACATGCATATGCTCATGCTTGATTTCATACGTCATTTCTTTATCATTCCTCCCTAACAGCACTTGTCATGAACTTTCTACACCGTAGTCTATATATCTGCTTAACATGTGAAAGAAATGAAAGAATTTTTGTAAAGAGCTTACATAAACAACACAGGTTCTGATGAAGAAACTGTATATAGCAGAACATGTCAAATTTCCTATTAAGGTCCAATCTAATTTTTGGAGCAAATTATGCGAAATGTTATCTGCACTGAATTTCACATAATTGGAACTTTCTTTCATGCGATTCCAACAGATTTGAATGAAGCAGAGTCAACTATATACTTAAAGAGTCAGATGAAAATGGTTAACAAAAAGACATCACAGAAAAACATATACTTCTTTTCTATAGTCATTGTCCATGGGACGTCTGTTGTGACAACCGTCGTACCATTGCATACTTGGATTACAACCTCCCAATTGCCATAGAGAAAGAGAGCATGCATGCTCAGAGCTTCATCTCCTGGTTGCCATAGAAACAGAAGACACATGCTTTCTCTGGTACACAGAGTGTATGGTATACATGGCCTGCAAGTTAGAGAGAGATAGTGAACAAAACATACATGAGGTCAGAATATCATAGGAGGTGCTCTTCACAAGCCTTTTATCTAGTAGGCTTAACATGGCCACATGAAAATTCAGGTTGATTGTATCAAGCAACAATTTGAAAATTCTATGGTACACCATTTCACACTGATATTCTGCGTTTCAAAATAATTTTAGTGATTCAAAATTCTGTAAAAAACTATTCCTCTAACAACACATTTCTATTTCATTTTTCATAGGAGTACATAGACATGCTTTTGAACAGAAATGATTTGAAAATAGAAAAGGAAAGAGTACAGAGCCACGATCATAAAAAAATGGCATTCATATATACGTGGATGAAAACTAACTTTAAGATACGTTCCAGCAAAATGCACCAAAGGCTGATGTCACAGAGGTATACTTTGCAAAGACAATAGATCAATGCTTTAAAGATAAACTAGAGTTCTGGTCATGTGATCATAAAGTGAAAGAAACTCTTCCTAAGCAACTGGGAGTTACAAATGTAGATTAGCTGTACATGTAGGTGTCTAGTGTGAGATTTTGAGATTATCCACTTGATCAGAAATTCACTTACTTTCCCCAAAAGGTACTTGCACTGCACAAAGAAATGAGTATATGGGACCATACAAAAATCTTGCATGAATGTTACCCCCAAACTTTTTAGCCGTGTCTTGTCATATTTCCGATATGATGGCATTTGAAGAGCTCTCCTTTCTAGGGGACATTTTTACTATGATATTCTTCCTAACTGACATGGAGAGAATGAGGAAAGCTCACAAATTATTTGTTCACCTTTCCTAGAACTCAAACTTCTCTTTAAAAACTTACCACAAGGAAAGATGAGACAGCCTGCAGCCTGAAGAACTGGACTCCATGCAAGTGACTGATGACATACTCTGCATATCCTATCAGGAATCATGCATCAAGATTTAAATATAAAATGCTGATTATCATCATACATGTACGCAACTCGTCAAGCAAACCATAATCATTCATTATCATCATCACCATCATAATCATCACGAGCATATCATCACCCTCATCATAACTTCCATCAACATTATCATCACCATCATTATCATTATTTTCATCATCATCACCACCACTGCCATCACAATCACCATCAAGATCATGATCATTATCATCACCATCATTATCATTATTTTCATCATCATCACCACCACTGCCATCATCACAATCACAATCACCATCAAGATCATGATCATTATCATCACCATCATTATCATTATTTTCATCATCATCACCACCACTGCCATCACAATCACCATCAAGATCATGATCATTATCATCACCATCATTATCATTATTTCCATCATCATCACCACCACTGCCATCATCACAATCACAATCACCATCAAGATCATGATCATTATCATCACCATCATTATCATTATTTTCATCATCATCACCACCACTGCCATCACAATCACCATCAAGATCATGGTCATTATCATCACCATCATTATCATTATTTCCATCATCATCACCACCACTGCCACCATCACAATCACAATCACCATCAAGATCATGATCATTATCATCACCATCATTATCATTATTTCCATCATCATCACCACCACTGCCACCATCACAATCACAATCACCATCAAGATCATGATCATTATCATCACCATCATTATCATTATTTTCATCATCACCACCACTGCCATCAGCACAATCACAATCACCATCAAGATCATGATCATTATCATCACCATCACTAACACCATCAACTGGTTGACCACTGAACTAGCATATTCCCACAGACTTAATACAGGGATCACCCAGTTCCTGTATGCAATGGGTTTATCAATTACTTGATGTGTGCGCATGTGCGTGTTGTGTACATGTATGTGTGGGTGTATTCATATTGGGACTTCACACACTATAGTGGTAGGAAGGAGAGGGGCAGGGTTGTTTTTTTCTTTGGAGGGGGGGGGGAAGGGTAGATAGAACAAAATTATGAAAGAAAAAAAATCATGGGGTGGGGGCATGTTTTGGTTTGGGCTTATGTATGTACACTTTCTTCTTACATGTATAAAAAATTTCATTCAATTCTTTTTCTTTGCTTATTAACCCTAAAACTGCCGGGGGGGGGGGGGGGGGGGGGGGGGGGAGGTTGAATCATACGCCCCATGTGATTTTTTTGGGGGATAATTTTTAAACCGTAAAAGGTTTTGCCACAGCCTTTCACGACTTTTCAGCCCCGAGTCTTACGCATCTTTTGATATCAAATTTACCAAATTTGGACCTACGGTTGTCGCACAGCGCGGTATTTTACAATCGTGCGCGTGCCAAAAAGTTAATTTTCCTACAAAACATAAGAAAAAGCAAAGGAATATTTAAGAAAATTTTAAAAACAATAGAAAACATAAGAAATTAATTTTGATACCATATTTTCTTTTCAAGTACATTGTAAGGAATGCTACATGTACAAAAAATATTTACACCAAAAATTGGGATTCTAGGAGCTTTATTTTCAGATTTAGAGCAAAACGTATGATTTCATGCATAAATTAGCATAATTAATATAAAATACATAAAAATAAACACTTTAAATTTTTTTTATAGGTTGGTAGATTACGCCTTAGGTAACGTGTGTGCCAACTTTTACGGCATATGTGCAATCAACGGCTGAGGATCTCGGGGGGGGGGGGGGGGGGGGGGGGGGGAAGGGTTGAATCAACCCCCCCTGCCACAGAGCAGCCATAAAAGCACGGCTTGGTTAGAGTTAACTGATGAATACATATCTAATTTGAAGAAAAAAAAAATTATGAATACAAAATTAGGATTTGTATATTTGTTATTGTTATTTATATTGGTTATATATCAGAACGTACAATGACGTACTTTTGAATGAAATCTCTAATGAAAAAATTATGGGGGAAAAAAAATCAATGCTACTAAACTACGATCCTGGTGACATGTAAGTATGTTGTAAACTAGATCCCAGGCTTACCTGCCTAGATTGGTAGTTCTACCCCAGTGTGTTCCAGGGTCTTCAATGTAAAGTTGGTCCTGAGACAACAGTTTCTGAGCTTTCAGGATCTGTAAATAAAAACAAAACCAACAATAACATGTGGGCAGTCTAACTTGCCTGAGAAACATTGAGGTTAGATAGCATGGATGAGAAAAAAACAAAAACCAACAACATCAAATCTTTGTAATTATGTCTTCACAAATTTACAGTGCAAGTAAAAACACTAATTCAATCACACCAACGAACAATATGATATGATGGATATGCCAGATGTTGCTTTGCTGAATAGCATGCTAGATACATGTATTTACCCTAATGATACATTTATAGATACAGTTGTACATTACATGCTCTGGTGACCCGCGTCAGTTTTGTACACTGACCAAATACTGAAATTGAACACCCTCGCTTGAACACCCTCAGGTGAACACTGTACCTTAAATAACTTAATGCTAAACCTTAACTTTACTGCAACCCCGCCCCTAACTCTATATCTCAGACAAAACAATGCCTTAGCAATGACAGAGCATCTGTGCGATTACCCTCTTTACTTACCCTCTCTCCCTCACTGCCGATGTATGTGCATCCCTGTCTGACCCCCTGGTACTCCTTCGTGATGAGGTGCTGGAGCAGAGGCCCAAGAAGAGGCTGTCGTTTCGACCACAGGTAGGCATCGGTCCCTTCCAGCATGGCATGGCTCAGCAAACTGTGCAATAAACAAGAATACATGTACATAGGGCCATTCTCATTTGCAATTACCGCAATGATAACATTTGCGAAGATAAACATCTCGGTCCACACTCATTAAAAATTCAGCAATAATTTAACCTTTGAAACAATCCACGATATTTTGGCAGTGTATTGTGTGTGCACACATGACAATTTTTGCCCATTCCCATGAAATGTTGGATGTCAGGTGACTGATATGTTTGCAAATATTCATGGCACTGAATTAAAATTACAAAACTCCAGAGCCAATTACTCAGGAGTATGGAAAAATTGCAAGCTGTCTCGCGAGTTTTCATACGACTTTACTTGCATTCATTTTTGTGCCCTCAATGAAAAAAACCCAAGCAATAATCTCGAATTCTGAAATACCGCGGTATTTCACAGTAAGTGAAAATAGCCCTCATGTAAGATCATGTCAGTAATAAGTATTTTAAGGAATAAATTCTGCCCAATACCCATCTAACAACCGAGTCTTCAGAAACAACTTTAGAAAACTTGCACTGTCTTTGGACAAACAATCACAGAAGAGATTCAAATTTCAAATCTTCACCTTTTTAACCAATTGAGCATGATTTTATCTTGGCATAACACATATTTAGGGCATAGCATTCAATGGGCTCACCAAGAATCAAATGAAGCACTATACCACACAGCATGTAATAATGATAATATGCATTCATATTCCAACTAAAAGAAAATGGCAGCATTCAGATCAAATTGATCTAGAGGGATTCCAGAAAGATCACACTCAAATAGTTAAGAAGTCATGAGGGATTTCTCATTGGCTTGCTAAGTCTGTTTCACGAGGTTGCTTTTTGGGCAGTTACAAATAATTTGAAACTTATTTGGGGGTCAAGATTAAAATGATAGCTCCTCTGTGATCTCGAGACAGCACTATGCCCCTCTAATATGTCCCAGGGCACAGTACAGTTTCAAGATTACCTTGGGCCATTGTTTCAACCAGGCCCCTCAAAGAAGTCAATAATTGTATACTTACACTGATTTTAGATCAACTTAAATATTTGTCTGACACCCCCCTGCTCACCTCTGTCTTTTCTCCCACATACTGACATAGATACACATCTGATGGAACTCCCTGCCTAACATCCCTTCTGGAACCTGGACTTCTCTTAGTAGCTTGACCCCTTTCAGAGCCCCTAGACGACTGACCAATAGGAGAGCTATCCTCTGCCATGTGACTGTAGGCATCCAATCAGAATCACCCGACAATGACGGTGAAGGAGTGATGTGTGGGTCTTCCTGGTTACTTTGCTCAGGAACACTGAGGTCCTTAATGCCTTCTGATTGGTGATTGCCATTTTCACTGTTCTCTGTGTTAGCATCAGATGCATCTGACCTGTCAGCCCCTTTGCTGCATGCACCAGTCTCTATCAAACTTCCTGATTGGTCATTGGGCTCTGGTGGGTCTGCAACCGACCAATCACATTCAGGCTGACTACTGGGAGAGAGTCTCTCCTCCGATTCATCTGTCTCCTGCTCCTCGACCTCGACAGCCATCTCTGATAACTCTTCTGATGCAACTGGCCTTGTCAGGTTACACACAGATAATGAGACTCCACAATTCAGACATTTTCTTTCTGCAGGATTGTTCTCTTTCCTTTTTGAAGGCTGACATTTCTTCATCCATTTTAAGACATTTCTCCACTCTTCTTCCATTGATGGAATCAAATCTTGGAAAAAAAAATTAACAAACATAAAAATTCAGGTCAATTATCAGAATTACAAAATAATCATTACACTTGTAGAATAATTTCATGAGAAATTGAAAATACAATGCTCTAAAAAGTGAATTAGGAAGGGATATTCTGCTTACTCCATAATATACTGTAGAATGCAATATTTCTACTTTGAAAAGCTCTGTTAAAGACATGAAAATTCTAACCTGATCTACTAATAGAATGAAACAATACTCTGGTATCAAACAGTATTTTCATACACCCCAGCCAGAAATATTTGGGAGTTATAGAAGTTGTGTCAGCTCACTTAGTAGAGCACTGGTCTCGTAATCCAGTGACCCACGTTTGAAACCAAGTCGATGCGCTAGTTCCTTTTCGTAAGGCATTAATCCTCATTACCAGGTTCCTCGATGAAGCCATCGGTCCACTGGTTGCTTACTTACAAGCATTAAAGGTTTCTAGGCAGTCAAGGTAAAAGGGGGAAAAAAAACGCAAACCCAAACAATGTTCCAAAATAAAGTATATAAAATAATGCTTCTCTTAATATTTCATTTCTACAAACAGAAACTGAATTTCAAATTTACTGCTCTTACTGTTGGCCATCAATGCATGATCTCCAAGCTGCATGCAAAGTTTGAGGGCATCCATCAGTTGACCTCTCTCCCTAGCCATCAGAACGATTGCCCCATGCCAGTAGCCAGCCCTCAAGATAAGTTGCAGCAAAACATCTTGAGGAACAATGCTTGAGGACAAGAGGAGGTCAAGGATTTGGTCATGTGACCATTTGATCACGTGACTGCCAGGTCTGCCAAAATGAAAGCAAATTAAATGAATGGACAAAAAATGTAAGGTAAGCCATATATCACAAGATACAAAAAGTACTGCTTACTTGGAAATTAAACATTTTAAATTAAAATCTGAATATTTGATGTTAATTTACTGCAACAAAGCACTTTTCCAAACTAAATATTTTCAAGATGTGTAACTTTCACAAAAATTGTTTTTCTGAATCTTGATTTGCCTTGGTGTACTTCCATTTTCTTCATATTTCAACTTACTTTGGGAGTTCACCACATTCACAAAATAGGTCACTTGAGTTTGGTGGGTCAATAGTCAAGGCAGCTTCTGCTAGACTTACAGCCAGTGGTTTCATGGACATCACTTGCTCAATGAATTTTTTCCTAAAGAGAGAGAACAAAATGTGGTCCACTATCATTGTGGTTGAACAATCATATGTATGCATGTATAAAAGACTTCATTTCATTCCCATAATAAAATAATCAAAATACTCAAAATACTACTATAAACATAAATCTAGTACTTTGAAATTTCAATACCGCAGGCTGTCGATAACAATTAGATTGCATCAGCTTAGAGGGGATACGGGTGGGCCTTTACGGGAAATTCACTTTTGATACAAGAATTCCTATAGCATGTGCAAGAACATGGGATTCATAAGGGATCACATTTCTTGGAAGATTGCCTTGTGCCTTAAATTCAGCGAAGCAATTAAACAGTAGCCACAAGTGTATATGGAACCGTAATTATAGAAACAACTCTCTGGTAATTCTTGGGGTTTAGTGATATAATCGTGTGGACCACTTGTCTGGGCAGGGCAGGAATGGCTAAACGGACCAAGCAGGGGTAAACAGTGTGTTTTAAAATGTTTCAACATAACACTTAAAGTTTGCTCTGGCGAATAAGGATAATTCATGTTAAACAGGATGGATTTGGGATTTGTGAAACCAGAAGCATTCCCTTAGGTGGAGTTTGGTCAACTTTGCGCTGTCCGGTCTTCTATTGCATTAGTCCGACAGGCTTGCATGACAGGTGGGCTATGTGTACAAGTAGACAAGCCTTTTGCAGATTCTGCTGAATTTCACTTCCCCATTAGTTCTCTTTGACCCGTTTACTGATTTCTCAAATTCCCATAGACATAATAGAGGGCCCAACCGGTTCCCATAGGCAATGGGTTGAGAAAAATTCTTCTGGTACCTTTGAGCAAGATGGTGAGTCATCAGAGAGGATTCTACGTAATCGAGGATGAGATACTTGAACTGTGGCTGCTGCAGAAGTATATGATATGCATGCCAGGGACTGATGGTGGGATAGTCTGAAATCATCATATCCAGGGCTCGTCCTGAGTCAAGGCTACATAACCTACAAGAAGAGAAAACGGATAATAATGATATGCTGTTCTTGTATAGGGAATATCATATTATGATATAACGTTTCTATGTGCTTCCAAGTGACTTTGGATATTATTACTCTGGCTTTAACTTGAATGACCATAGTGCTTCATGCATTCAAGGAATAAATCCTACCTGGTACCCACTTGCCACACCTGGGTTAATTAATGGGATCAATGTCTTGCCAAAGGATATCAATACCGTAACATGGATTACATACTAGGGATTAGGCAGCTTAATAGTGAAATGTAGTGGATTACAGGATTATGTAAATTAGTGAGACGTAGGCCCCCCAAAACGTAAAAAGCATACAGTTGTCTGTATTGTTAGAGTTCCAGCTAAATCCTTTTGGGCCACTTTGTTTCGCCATGGTACCTTAATAACATATACATGTACATGCAAAATGTTCCTTAGGCTGACTATTCTTCAGCAGGACGTTAACTGTACAAATCAGAACAGAATAAGCTGGATATCTTTAAACCATATTGAAATAAATGTGTATTCACGACCAGCCAGCCAGCCAACCACCTACCTATAGACCCAGTCAGCATTCTTTGACTACACTCGAACACTCTTCAGCTTTAGAAAAAATGGGATCACTGGACCATATCTATTGTT